>CM066329.1:187540541-188140541 GCA_033807585.1 Hydrophis major | reverse complement strand
AGTCCTTTGGTTCTATGGCAAGCTCTTCTAGCCCAGTTCCCACTCCTGCCCTGCCCTCCTAGTCCACTAATCTCTGCAAACTGAGAATCACATGAGGCTGTCATGGCAGCTGAGTTTCCTTTTATCTTTTGGGATTCAAGAAGGAAATCCCACAACCAGGTTCAAAGCCCCATTCTCCAGAGGAAAAAATGAGCTAAAGAGCCTTTGCAGCTCAACATGCTAATGAAATGCAATTAAAAGAGAATTCCGTTAATCTTTCTTCACTCTCTTCTCTTTTGCTCCCTTCTGAAGTTAATAAAAGCTTTGCTGATGATCACTGATGAAACCAGCATTTGTTTCAGTCACTCCACATCTCAAATGCCTGAAGGAGCAGCTGCCTCAGATCTTGCTCAGATCTTGCTCTGAAGTTCCAGTCAGTGAAGACATTGGGGTGCATATTGGGAAGGAATCCCTCTTAAAATCTGCCAGAAGACAATGAGGAACTCATAAAACTCCACTAATGTGTTTTAGGGAACAGCAGTTTGGTGTAGTGGTTAGACTAAAAACTCATCAGACTAAAAACTGGGAGGGTGGGAGTTCTAGTCCCACCTTAAAGAGCCATGGTGGCACAGTGGTTAGAGTGCTGTACTTCAGGTTACTTCTGCTGACTACCGGCTGCCTGCAATTTGGTAGTTCAAATTTCATCAAGCTGAAGGTTGACTCAACCTTCCATCCTTCCAAGGTGGGTAAAATGAAATCCAGATTGTTGGGGACAATAGGCTGATTCTATAAACTGCTTAGAGAGGGCTATATAAAGCATTGTGAAGTGGTATATAAGTCTAAATGCTATTGCTATTAAGCATGAAGCCAGCTGGTGACTTTGAGCCAGTCTCACTTTCTCTCTCCTAAGAAGGAGACAGTGGGAAACCCCTTTTGAAAAGCCTTGCCAAGAAAACTGCAGGAACTGGTCCAGGCAGGATCAACACTGAGTTCAAAGGCACCAAACAAACAAACCCAAAGTATATTTTAATGCAGGGGTCCCCACTCTGGTCCATAGTATGCCAGCAACTGGGTAATGAAAACAAGGGAAGCCCCATTCACAGGATGCAGGCAGCATGCAAAACTATGCCCCCTCCAGTCTGTAGTAAAACCTTTTTCCATGGAACTAGTCCCTGGTGCCCAAAAGGCTGAGGGGGTCGCTGTTTTAATGCATATCTAAGATTATTCAAGAAAGTATGCTTAATAGGGGGAGATAGTTGATGTCATAGACTAGCAAAGGGGGAGAATTTATGCACTCTCCATGTGTAGCCAGAAATTAGCCTCTGTTGACCAAGAGCCTTGGTGGCGCAGCGGTTAGAGTGCTGTACTGCAGACCACTTCTGCTGACTATCGGCTGCCTGCAATTTGGCAATTCAATTCTCACCAGGCTCAATGTTGACTCAGCCTTCCATCCTTCCGAGGTGGATAAAATGAGGACCCTGATTATTGGGGGCACGATGCTGATTCTGTAAAACCGCTTAGAAAGGGCTGTGTTCTATCTCAGAGGGTAGGCGCAAGAACGGAGACGAGACATCGGATAGTGACTCCAAACTCTTTATTAGTGACTTCAGGAACAGAGCTGAAATGTATGGCAGCAACAGCCCTTTTTATAGAGCTGGCTGCTGTCAAAGTGTCCAATGGTTTAAGTTTGCCGTGCTTGGAGCATCCAATCGCGGCAGCCCATTAACTAGCCAATCGGATCAGCCTTGAATGACCAATCACGACCCACTGTTAACGGACCAATCAAACTTGGAGGATTACGAGCCTGCTGTAGGAACGGGAACCTGTAACTTGTGTTATCTTGGCAGGGACCCATAAGGGGTCACCTGTAAAGTTCTTTGCAAATACGAGGTCTCTTACCTTAAACGTGCGATGTTTGCTGCTGGAACCCATGGGCTTTTCTGGGGTGTATGCAGGGTGTATTCGGTCTAGGTGCTTCCCTCACCTCCACTAACTGCACAAGACATTGCATTGGAAACACCAAGAGGGTTGAAGTTCTTGGTTACCTTCTTGACAAACATGGTATTCACCCAACCGAAAAGAAATTGGCAGCTATTAAAAACGCTCCAAGACCTAGAAACAAGACAGACCTCCAAGCCTTCCTTGGCCTTATTAACTTTTATAACATCTTCCTACCCCAGAAGGTGACTGTTGCTGAACCCCTGCATGGGGAATGGCTTTTCCCGGGCGATATGTTAACAGGTAATCATAGGCGGCTAAGAACTCTGACCATCGTGTCATTCTTGGCGTTAGAATATGGGGAGTTGGTTTATCCCCTGCCAAAATGCCAAGCAACGGCTTGTGGTCTGTTATTATAGAAAATGATCTTCCATACATGTATTGTTGGAACCTTTTAATGGCAGATACAATAGCAAGGGCTTCTTTATCTAATTGACTATAGTTTCTTTCAGTTTTAGACAAGGTTCTAGAAAAGAATGCAATAGGTGCCTCTGTACCGTTTGGTAGAACATGGCTCAGTATAGCTCCTACTCCAAAAGGTGAGGCATCACAAGTCACAGTCAAAGGTAGTGTCTCATTATATTGGATTAACACTGCATCTGATGTTAAAAGATCTTTGACTTGCTGGAAAGCCTGCTCCTCTCGATGTTCCCAAAACCAGGAAGCCTTCTTGTCAAGGAGCCTATGCAGGGGTTCAGCAACAGTCACCTTCTGCGGTAGGAAGATGTTATAAAAGTTAATAAGGCCAAGGAAGGCTTGGAGGTCTGTCTTGTTTCTAGGTCTTGGAGTGTTTTTAATAGCTGCCAATTTCTTTTTGGTTGGGTGAATACCATGTTTGTCAAGAAGGTAACCAAGAACTTCAACCCTCTCGGTGCATAACTGGCATTTTTCCTTTTTTACTTTGAGTCCTGCGTCTTGGAATTTTTGCAGGACAGTTCTTAGGCGTTTTTCTAATTGATTTCGTGTTGGGGCGGTTATCAATACATCATTGAAATAAGGTACAACTCCTTTTACGCCTTGCAGCAACCTTTCCATCAAGCTTTGGAAAATGCCCGGTGCTACGCTTACTCCGAATTGGAGTCTATTACATTTGAACTGTGTGTGACTATGATTTGGGCTTCTGCTGTCTTTGTGTCTACTGGCAGTTGCTGATACGCTTGGGCTAGGTCAAGCTTCGCGAATACTTTTCTGCCCCCAAGCGAGTGAAGAAGGTGCTGGACCACGGGTACAGGATATACGCTCTGTTGAAGCACGTGATTCAGGGTGGCCTTGTAATCCCCACAGATTCTCAAAGATCCATCAGGTTTTATGGGGGTTACAATTGGGGTCTCCCATCGGGTGTGGTCGATGGGCTCTAACACGCCCTGTGCTATTAATTTGTCCAATTGCTCGTCAATTTTTGGTTTGAGAGCAAATGGTACTCAGCGTGGCTTTAGATGGATGGGTGCGATGTCAGGGCAGAGATTAAATGAAATGGGGGAACCCTTGTACTTGCCTAATTGCTTGGAGAAGACTTCTTGAAAGTCCCGGATAAGGGCCGCCTCCCAGTCTTCGCTTACGGTCTGGTTGATGCCTGCCAATTCAATTCCTAATGGCGCGAACCACTGTAATCCCAATAAACTGGGTTGGTCTCTGTCAACGACGGTGAGAGGTAGCGTTGCGGTGTGGTCTTTAAATGAGACCTGGACGTGACTAGAACCAGCAACCAGGATTCGATTGCCTTGGTAGTCTTTTAATATAAGTTTCTGGGTGCTGAGGTCCTGGTGGCAGATGTCAGGAATCAGTTGCTTGAGAGTTTTCCAGGAGACCATGGATAGGGAAGACCCGGAGTCGACTTCCATGATGCACGGTCTGTCTTCAATGGTGACCTTTACCTGGATTTTTTTTCGCATCCACTGATGAGGTGTGGCCGATGGTGATGGTCTGATGTGCCTCCTCTCATCTGGTAGAGGTAGCAGGTGTTTGGTTTCTGTTGTACTGGTTCCACTGGTGGTTAGGGCGGTCCCAATTTGATGGGTAGTTGCCTGTTGTCTGGCAGAAATTTGCTTCGTTCCTCTTGAGGCTAGATCCTTGTTTGCTTCTGCAGACCTTGGCGATGTGGCCCCTTTTATCACAGGAACGACAGATGGCATCTAAGAATCTGCAGTCTGCTCGCGGGTGGTTTCCTCCGCATCCAGCACATTGAAAACTGGTTCTACGACCTCGCTGGTCTCGCTCTGATCTGAGTCTGTTGACTTCTTCCTCTTCACTTTCTGACGAGGGTTCGATGTCTTCATGATGGGCTGTTGACATGTGTCTCTCTGAGGGTGTTGCGATGTTGCTGGGGGGTTGGCGGTTAGTTCCATTCGCTCAGCGCATTCGGGCTGCTGACTTCCTGGTTGCTTCTGCTGCAGTAGCATCTGCTATGGCATCTGCGAGGGCGATGTCTCCCTTTGCCATAATCTTGCTTTGAATGGTGAGGTCTCTTAGATCTAGGACAATACGATCTCTCATGGCTTCTTCCAGATTTGCGAAGCCACATAGACCTCCCAGATTCCTCAGATCAGCTACAAAGTCCCCGATGCTTTCACTTTCCCATTGGTCCCTCTGGTAAAACTCGTGTCTTCTGATGAGGGTTGGGACTGCTGGGGCGTAATGAGCCCGGAGAATGGGAGCGAGGGTGTCCCAGTCCATAGTTTTGACTTCAGCTGGTTTCGCTAGTGCCTTTGCCATTTTGAAAACGGCGGGTCCGCAGTGCGTTAGGAACACCGCGCGTTTCTTGGTGGGCGTGGCATCCTTCAGGTTGTTGGTCTCCAAAAACATTTGGAATCTGTCCATGTAGGAGTCCAGTCTTCGTTTGCTGGGTCAAATGGAGCAGGTGGTATCGCGCTGCTAGTCATTCTGTCGTCTCTGCGCGTTATCAGCCACGTGCTCTGTCACTACTTCGCGAGTGTTCAGTCAGCTCTTATCATTCCGCATTAGCTCTTATCGTCTCTGCATCCCATCCTCGTTGCCAGTGTTCTATCTTGGAGGGTAGGCGCAAGAACGGAGACGAGACATCGGATAATGACTCCAAACTCTTTATTAGTGACTTCAGGAACAGAGCTGAAATGTATGGCAGCAACAGCCCTTTTTATAGAGCTGGCTGCTGTCAAAGCGTCCAATGGTTTAAGTTTGCCGCGCTTGGAGCGTCCAATCGCGGCAGCCCGTTAACTAGCCAATTGGATCAGCCTTGAACAACCAATCGTGACCCGCTGTTAATGGACCAATCAAACTTGCAGGATTACAAGCCTGCTGTGGAAAAGACCAGTCAGGTTTGCAGGCTTACGAGCCTACTAGTTCGGAACAGGCTGTAAAGCACTTAAAGTGGTATATAAGTCTAAGTGCTATTGCTATTTCTAGATATAAGGAAACTAAGAACAGACTGTTTTGGATGGGAAATGGTAGGCTGTTATGGAAATCACCATAGAAAGCTGATATGTTCTTGTGAAAATACAATGATCTTGGATCTTAGCCTCAGACTTTTTATTTTTCTTCTGTTCAATCATGTCCAATTCTCAGAGGCTGCCTGGACCCAGACCCTGCAGTTCACTTGGCTTTTTTTTTTTTCGGAAGTGGTTTGCCATTTCCTCCTTTCTAGGACTAAGGAAAGTAACAGGCCCAAGGTCACCCAACTGGCTTTATATCTAGAACTCCCAGCCTCCCGGTCTCTAGTCTGATGCTTCAACCACTACACCAAAATGACTCTAGCTTTAGGCTATACTGTAGAAACCCATTATCCCGTGAGCTTCTACTAAGGAAAGTAAATTCTGGAATAAAGCTGGGACCATAGATGTTTCCCAGTGGAGACCACCCATGCCATTGTAAGAATGGAGGACTCCCTGCTTCCCTCATCTATACCACCAGCCCTTGTGGGTTCCTTTTCAGTTCTGACGAGAATTGAATTGTGTTTCCACTGTTTTCTCCCAATTGAGAAAGACAGCTTTACGTTGTTAGATTTATTGTCTGATCTCCTTTTATGTACTGAATTCCTATAATCCCCATCTGCTCTTTTTATGACTTCCAGGGGGTTGGGAGTATGATACATGCAGTGCATTAAATCCTTGCAATTTAATCTCATTGGTGTTAAACATTCGGCATAAATACTGAAAATAAAGTTTTGAAAGTAATATTAAAAGTGTGAGTCGTCTTTTCCTTCAACTTTAGAAGGTCTGCGTGTCAGAAAGTAGAAGCCAGTTTCACAGTCTTTTTGCAAGCTGCCAATTTTAATAGTTCAGGATGACAACTTCACGACCCCACCCACCCGTCTCCTTCAGAGGAAACGTGTTAAGCCTGGGTTCCCCAACCAGGGTTAAGGAGACAAGCTAAACAGAATGTGCAGCGTTAGTCAGATAGGCACACAGATAAATGAGTGAGATAAGCTTGTATGTTTGTTAACATACAGTAAAAATAACAGATACGCTTGTGCTATCAAAAATATAGTTTATTCCATTTATAGCATAGTCAAAATAACAGTCCATTAGTCATATATCATTTAGTCAGTCCATTCAAGGATATTCAGTTAGCAAAATCCGTATAGAATATCCTATGTCAGTTCACTTACAAATCAGTCCTTTGTCTCTCTCCCGTTCGAGTAACGCAGTCTTGAGTCCATGCAGTAATTAGGGATCATCAAAGCCAGAGAGAGCAAGCTGACGTTCCTTGCTTCTTTAATGGTGCTTTTCACAATCACTCCCTTAATTACATTCCTATATTTAAAGTTGCAGACACTTTAACTTATAAACTATGATAACATATTTATTATTTTACCTAAACCAGTTAGGGTAAACAATGTTATCCCTAACAGGAGCGCTCATTCTTCCTGCAAAGCTTCAGCCTTTATGCTACATGGTTTCATTTCTATTCCTCCTGGCTTCTTGCCACTATTGTCCCTTCATAAATGCTTCTAATATCTAATTTAAGAATTCCTGGTCTTTGGGGTAAAGTTCTGTAATCATGTGGACAACATCTGCACAGCCAATTGTTCATTCCCAGCATTTATTCTTTCTCTACCTGGGCTCTTTCTCTATCTTTTGAGAAGAAAAATTGAAGAAAACCTCACCTTTGCCTTCAGTCTTTTACCTTCCTGCCCAATACTTCATAACTTCCTGCCCACTATAACTTCCTGCCCACTTATAGTGTCTTCAAGGTAGCACAGCTGTGTCATGTGTTCCCATGTGGATCAATACAAAGAGTAATTGTCAGTGCATCTAAAGTTGCTTTAGAGACTTTCTGCCACATCCTGAATTTGAGTCCTGTGGAAGCATCATATTCCACTTAACAATCTAGGCAACAAATTATCACTTGGGTATTTCTGGGTTCACCTCCACCCAATTTTTTTCTGCTCTACAAAGCAGAGGCAAGAATGTTTCCCACTGCAAATCTCTAAAGTTCTTCTCCTTAAACCCTGAGATTTTGTCCACTTGTTCAGCTGTAGAGTGGTCCAAAAACACCATCAACAAAGAGGTCTAGAATTCATCCTGAAGGCTCTGGAGAATAAAAGCTCTTTGTCAGCCCTGAAGCAGACCTGGCTGAGGCTCTCTTTGTGGCTTCAGGATTGCCACAAGGCAGAAGAGGAGAAAAGGAGGGGGTAATAGTTAGCTGGAGTTTTGCAGTCAAAACAAGGTCATGGGAACTAAGGTCATTCCAACAGGTGGCTGGGAGACAAAGAATGAAGCAACTCAGCACCTCTATTGGACAATGTGACTGATGACTTGGGGGAAGGGGGAAAATTTTCACTTTTAATCAGGTGAAAACCACGGGAACTTTCAGAGTTGGTTTTCACCAGTTGTGCCAACATGTTGTATCCAATAAATAGTTCTTTGAGGAATCTACCTGCCTCAGAGATCTGCTTTCAATGGATGCATTATTTGGAGCTGTTAAGCCTGGGTTCCCCAACCAGGGTTAAGGAGACAAGCTAAACAGAATGTGCAGCGTTAGTCGGATAGGCATACAGATAAATGAGTGAGATAAGTTTGTATGTTTATTAACATACAATAAAAATAACAGATACGCTTGTGCTATCAAAAATATAGTTTATTCCATTTATAGCATAGTCAAAATAACAGTCCATTATCATGTATCATTTAGTCAGTCCATTCAAGGATATTCAGTTAGCAAAATCCGTGTAGAATATCCTATGTCAGTTCACTTACAAATCAGTCCTTTGTCTCTCTCCCGTTCGAGTAACGCAGTCTTGAGTCCATGCAGTAATTAGGGATCATCAAAACCAGAGAGAGAGCAAGCTGTCGTCTTGCTTCTTTTATGGTGCTTTCACAACCACTCCCTTAATTACATTCCTATATTTAAAGTTGCAGACACTTTAACTTACAAACTATGATTACATATTTATTATTTCACCTAAACCAGTTAGGGTAAACAATGTTATCCCTAACAAAACGCCTCCTTCCACCTCCTGTTCGTACAGCTTTCCAGTTAACAATGAAGGTTACAGTTCTCAGCAGTTTGCCCTGACAGTCTATAACTCTCTGAGAGGAACACGTTCATCTGCCATTCTCCAGTTTTGAATTTGAAAAGCGAAAGCTGAGGCTGCAGAAGAAGATGGCACCTGCCACATGTGTCCATGAAAGTCAAGAAATTGCCAATCGCTGCCACCGAAAATCAGCTCTATGTGTCTTGTAACCCTCTGCTCCTTGCCTAGCAGCAGGTTTATATGTGCCACTCTGTGGCCTGCTGGATGGAAATGGTTCTATTGTGACAAGATCTGTCATCAGCATTCGCTTACTTGGCAATGATCCCAAACTCTACTATTCAGCCATTTCAATAAGTCCCTTTAAGGGCAAGGCAATTCCTTTACTTCACTTTCTCTGAAATAACAGATTATTTTTTTATTATTATCATTTTACAGACATATAATGCCAAGCATCTTTCAAACAAACATCTCTAAAGAGCCTCACAGAAAACTGTTTCTTAAAAAAAATACATTCATCCATCAGTAACTTATATATTAAGTACACACGCAAAAAACCCTAAACTAGCATGGACTGAATATAATATTAGGATCATCTCATTTCTTTATACTTTAGGTTTTTTTTCCCCCCAGTCCATCAGAGGATTGAGTGGCCCTTTTTATTATTTTAATGTAATAATTGTGTAATAAAAAAACTAAACTAACAAGGTAAACTTTTTCAAGCATGAACTGAATATAATATTAGGATTATCCCATTTCTTTATACTTTAGATTTTTTTTTGCCCAGTCCATTGAAGTATTGAGTGGTCCTTTTTATTAATTTAATGTAATAATTTTGAATGTAATATAAATGCATATACATGCATATGCTTTTGGTTTTGGGAGAAACAGACGTGTTCAACATTCAAAATAAAAATAAAAATCTAAAGATAGCTAGACCTAAAGCAGAAGAAGCTTTGTCTTATTTCAGGGGTGTCAAACTCACATCATCACAGCAGCTTTGACATATCAGGACTTTTTCCCCTTCACTAAACCGGAGGTGAGCATGGCCAGCACATGATGCATCGAGCCCACAGGCTACAAGTGTGACACCCTTGTCTTAGTTGTTTTAAAATACCTCTTGACTCCTGTTCTTCTAGGAGTTTGAGGAATTGCTACAGACATAAATGCTAATTGGTCCCAAAGAAACACGTCCTGTACTAATCCATATGATACTTCATCAGCTCAGCCAACTTCTACCTGGATTGTGATCAGGTTTGTGAAATAGGATCGATGGTTTCACAGCCATCCCAAGCTCACCTCTAGCATCATTGATTCTGTTTCCAGAGAATTATTTCACTCACCATCTTTATCTTCATTTCCAAATTTGTTTTTAAAGCTGGCCTGGAGAAACAGAAGTAAAATTAATACAGTGACCTCTCTGAGAAGTATTTGAGTGTAATGTAAAGTAACATACAAGTAGTCCTCATACATACAGTCACAATTGGGATCAGAATATTGGTTGTTGAGTGAAATGGCGGTCAATAGGGAACTTGAGCTGAACTCAGCAGGCACCTCTTTCTCTCCATTCACTAAACAACTTGGGAGGTCACAACTGGGAGTGCCGGATTGCAGTTACTACTCCCTTCCCTTCCCATTCATGGATGAATAATGTCCAGCCCCTCAGATAGTGCACAACTACATTTCCCAGAAGCCCTAAAAAGTTTAACCAGTGACAGATGTAAATATAGAGCAGCAACATATGGAAAACCACATGCTTGTGCATTCAGGTAGAAAGTATAGAAATGACCAAATGCCAAACATTCACTTGAAGATGAGAAGGGGGATTTGTTTTTTCCTTCACTGGAAGCAGTGCAAGATTGGATATCAGCTGATCAGGAGTATGAGATATGTTGTCATGTCTGCTACTGAGTAGGTTTGGGTTCCCCTGAGAAGTCTGAATGTTTAGCTTCTCCCAGTGATCACTTCTGACTTACAGCTGTTCTAGGTCAGGCATTATTTCGAGTGAAGAAGTTGAAAAGCCATCTCTTACTTACTTAGTGAACCTTTCCCACTGCCATGTTTCTGCCACGTTCCTGTTCTCAAAAAGGAGAAAAATGGATATAGAGAGTGAGCTGATGAACAAGGACAAAGCACAAAATGGATCTAAACCATTTTTTTTTAATGATGCTTTTTCCTGTTTCACACATTGTAAAAATTTCCTCATGCTAATAGATAGCTTCTTTACAGAATCTTTACATATATATTGTACACTTTCATTCATACACACACGCTCCCGTATATACCCACACACTTCAATGACCATCTAATGGCTTCTTCAGAAGTGAATCAAATTCTTATTTTCTGGTAATGGTTTCTGCATAATGCCATTGCCTTTTTTTTTCCTTCTGAGAAGATAATTGGAAATAATTTTTAGAAATATTGAGTCAGAGAGTGAGGCTGTGCATTATCTTTCCACATGTCTGTATCCTCCTTCTCTAGGAGCTTAAATCTCTGAATTAAGAAGATAAATTATGTCTTTGGTGCATATAACAAGGGCATATTGGCTCTTCCAAGCATGTTTTGAAGCGGGCACCCTACTTTGAGAACACAGAGTTATAACTTAGAAAAAGAATTCAGATATGGACATCCTCTAGAAAAAAATCTTGTAAATGCTATTTACTGCCTTGTTTGTTAGATACTAAATGTAATAAATGTCATATATAGATTAAGGAGACATCATGAATTATCATGGATTTGTCAGCACCATTGTTCCTTGGCCCTGGTATTTTCTCCAAGAGAGGACTGGAGATGTTCATCAGGTTAGATCTACAAAACAGATGTGTATGACAGAGGCCCAGAAAAGTACAAAACTGATCCATTTCCCTGATTGGACTGGCAATATCTGTTTGGATGAACAAATTCAATGTGTTTTTTGTTCTTGTTTCTTTCCAGTTTTAACATTGGATGTGCCAGAACACAAATAGTATATATCAGTTGCATACCAATGGATGCAAAGTTGGATTCTTCATGTCTCCATAGACCAGGAGTTATTTTCTATGCTCTGAGATTTTTTATTTTTTTTAAAAAACTGAAAGACACAAAAATGGCAGAAATGCACAGAACTAACCCTAGTCATTCCATGTCAATTTTGCTTCTTATAATTGTCAAGATTAAGGATGGGGGAGAAATATGTTTAACCATATCTGAATACTAACTTATCTAAATTTGTATCTTTTATCCAAGACAAGAATTGAAATTCAGCTATCTCTTGAAAATGGCCATTTTTTGACAGTTTCAGTGCAATTTTCACTGATCATTTTGCAATGTATAGTCTGAAAAAGGCTGTGCAGAAATGTATATAATTAAAAATAGTACATGCACTATGTTAGGGAGGGTTCTTTGCAAGAAATATATGTTTATTAAACAAAATTGCAATGAAAGGGATAAATCTGGGGAAATAGAGATCAAAATGCATACAATCTTTTGAAAAATAAAGCTAAAATACCAAAATTGACAGACTTGTAAAAATTAAAACTGAGAGAGCTAAGCCACCTATGCCCAGCCGCAATGAGATTTCCTCTGTCCAAGCAATGGTCAGTTGTGGACAATGTCTGCAGGAGGAGATAGATCCCTCATTAATTTGCCTAGCTTGACTGAATATTCTTTAGTACTTTAGTACTGAATATACTTTAGTATTTGATGTCATGATAGCCTGATGTTCTGGATTCTCTCCCTTATTGGCAGCAGCAAATAGCACAGGATGCTATAAATTTCCCCAGCAGATCTGAAAGGAACCAGGCTAGCGACCTAAAATATGATCGAACAAATATCTGATGAGGAGAGATTCTTGTTAACTGGCATTCACTGTTTGGTTCTTTTTTTTCCTTGAGTCCTTACAATTAATACATCTTAATGTGAATAATTATATTTCACTTAATGACCCAAAACCTGCAGCAAAACTGAGCTTTTCTTTGGATCATTCTTCCTGGCCTCTTTCTCTATAAGGCAGTTGTAGACAATAACTTTTTCTCCTAACCATGAGGCTTGCAAAGATATTTTCAACCCTCTGAAAAAAAAATGCCCAGTTGATGTGGCAAGCTGTTGCATGGAGAGAACCACCATGTGGAGTGTTTTGAAGTTGCCTCTGTTTGCGCCAGCTGTAATAATGCTAATAGAATAGAGATGAAAGTTTGCAATAGTCTTCAAAAGGAGCTACCTTAATAGACATTGTTTAATAGGCAAAGACTGTTGTCCTATTTTCTTTTCAGTTGCTGTAATCTGCAGCAGAAGAAATGAATGTTTTACAAAATGTAAATTTTGTCTTCCTCCCAATTTTGTAAGAGATGAATTATCCATTATCTGGGTTTGTTGATACATTTTTCCCCCCTGCTTAAAGGGATGTTGTTCTATTGATTTCTGTTGGAAGCTTCCAGCACACATATTGGAGCATATTAAGTGCCACAATGGTGGCTTTTCAAAGTTTGGGGGCAATTTAACTGTTTGGAAGATGCAGAAACATTAGGAGGAAATGAAATGATTGGCAGACGACTCTTCACCCTGCCCAGCCTGACTTTTCTTCTCCCATTCTTCAAAACATAGCCAATCCTTTCACATTTTTACTTTGCCAATTTTCAACAGAAAATAAAGGAAGATGACCGCTGAACATAAGAGCCTAGAACAAAGAAAACTAAAGAACAAAAGACAGCAGCCAACCCACTATCTATGGGAGACAAAATTCAATGTATCTTTGCCAGAGAAAAGCAAATAACTGATTGCATCAAGCTATTACTGGCATTGTGGTCCAAATCCTCAGATGACGTAGATACAGAGGCACCTACACTGCCTTCAGGAAACTTTTCTTTCTCATATTATGGCTGTTTAACTCTGCCAAACTCAAAGAAAGGCAGGAAAGAACAAAATTAATGACTGTAGAGAGAATAGTGAATGGCTTTGAAGGACAGGACCATGCTCCCAAAGCAAGGGTCAGAAGGGCATGAGCCTGGGTCAAGAAAATAACTTTAACAGATTAACAGAGTTGGAAGGTGTTCTGTCCTTAATTAGCATTCTTGAGATCCCCGCGCTTTGATTGGCCAAAGCGCGGGGCACTCTGATTGGTCAGGCGAGCCGCGCCGATTGGCTCGCTAAGAATCTCCCGCGATTGGTCAATTCGAATCACGGGAGATTCAAAGCGGTGCCATTGGCCGCGGCCGCCGCGGCTGAGAGAATAAAAGCCGCGAACCTTTTGCAAAGCGCCAGTTCAGTTCCTACTTTAATAAAAGAGCATGATTTGAAGTCACCGACTCCTGGCATCATTTTCGAGGACACGACACTGGTGACGAAGGTGGGATCCAGACCCTGAACCGAACCACGTGTCCGACGGAAGCCAGACGAACCACCACGATGACGAAAATCGCACCCCCCACACCCTTCAACCCCACCACCGAGGACTGGGAATCGTACTCCAATCGATTCCGCATGTTCCTCGAGTGCAGCGATCTGAAGGACGCCACCGGCCCCATGAAGCGCGCCATCTTCCTGACCCACTGCAGGACCGAGGTATTCAAGATGGCCAAGGCGCTTGCCAAACCCGCCGATGCGACCGCGATGGACTGGGACATCCTCGAGCCAATACTTCGGCGGCACATTGCTCCAGAGGTACCCATCCTGATCCGACGCAACGAGTTCTACCGTCGGGACCAACGGTCAGGTGAGAGTTTCAGCGACTTCGTCGCCGAACTACAATGCCTAGGGGGGCTCTGCGAATTCGACAACCTGAACAACGCCCTGCGAGACAAAATCGTGCTCGGTTTGTGGGACCCCGTCCTCCAGAGCCGGCTGATGGCCAAGGGCAACATCAGCCTAGCAGACACCCTCACTGCAGCCACAGCCGCCGAAGCAACCCGAACATCCGCCGACCGCATGCGCAGACCGAAAGGTGGGGACCGCAGTGGGAACAACAACCCTGCAAGGTCGGCCGAGGCCCAACCCAAGACGACCACCCACCAGGGCGATTTCCACTCGGCATCGGGCACTTCCGATGACGAGGAGGACATTCATCGCCTCCAAACAGGCTGCGACCCACGGAACCGGCGGGGTCGTAAGTCGAGGACCAACTGTGCCGGTTGCGGAGGCGACCACCCCAGGTCCGAATGCTGGTTTTTCGAATCGATCTGCCGGCATTGTGACAAGAAGGGACACATCGCCCGGGTCTGCCGCCTTACAAAGAACCGCAGCCTGGCTCGATGGGACCAGAGCGACCGGAGGAGAGAGAGCACACCACCCCAGACCAGAGATCGCCCCTCGGACAACAGATGGGATCGGAACGGACGATCCCTACAAGGCGGTGATAACCGGCGAAGAGAGGAGACCCATCAGACGGTCACCATCGGCCACGCCATAACCAATGACGCCCGGAAGGTCCACGTGGAGGTAGGCATCGAGGGCCAGCCATGCAAAATGGAGGTGGACTCTGGGTCCTACCTCTCCATGATAGCATGGCATGAAATAAAGCGCTTGGTGCCTACCATCCAAAGGAGGAACCTAGACAGCCAGAGACCCATCGTAAAGGACTACCAGGGAAACCGCATCCCGGTAGTCGGAACCAAACACTTCAACATCACATATAAAGGGCACACCAAAAGGCTTCCCCTAACAATCGTCGACCACGACCGCCCAAGCCTACTGGGACTGCAATGGTTCGCCCCGCTCGGCATCACAGTCACGGGAGTCGACCACGTCACCGACGACAGCTGGGAGCAACAACTGGCCCGGGAATTCCAAGAGGTCTTCGATGGAAACCTAGGCAAGTACCGAGGGCCCCTTATATCATTCAGCCTAGACCCAAACATCCCCCCAAAATGCCTGAAACCAAGGCGGGTGCCATTCGCACTTAAACCCAAGATAGACGAGCAAATTGACAAGCTCGTCAAGCAAGGGGTCCTACAGCCAATAGACCACGCCCGGTGGGAGACCCCCATAGTCACCCCGATCAAGTCCGATGGGTCGGTGAGGATCTGTGGGGACTATAAAGCCACCCTAAATGGCGCGCTGCAACAAAGCGCCTACCCCGTCCCAGTAGTGCAACACCTACTGCACTCACTGGGAGGGGGCAAGGTTTTCGCCAAGCTCGACCTCGCCCAGGCATACCAACAGTTGCCAGTCGACGAGCAAACGGCAGAAGCGCAAACCATAGTCACCCACCGGGGAGCATTTAAATGCAACCGACTCCAATTCGGAGTCAGCGTGGCACCGGGAATATTCCAAAGCCTAATGGAAAGACTATTGCAAGGCATCAAGGGGGTGGTACCTTACTTCGACGACGTCCTAGTGTCGGCAACCAACCAAGCCGAACTAGAGGGTCGCCTAAGGGAGGTCCTAACCAAATTCAAAGAGACCGGGCTCAAAGTAAAGAGGGAGAAATGCCAATTATACACGGAACGGGTTGAATTCCTAGGATACCTCCTAGACCGCCACGGCATTCACCCCACAAACCAAAAAATCAAGGCCATCAAAGAAGCCCCCACACCCAAGTCGAAGACGGAACTACAGGCATTACTGGGGCTACTTAACTTTTACAATGTTTTCCTGCCCCAAAAGGCGACGGTGGCAGAGCCGTTGCATAGGCTCCTGGACAAGGCGGCGACTTGGACTTGGGGGAAACACGAGCAAGCCACCTTCCAAAGAACAAAGGACCTCCTCACTTCGGACGCCGTCCTTATACAGTATAACGAGACCCTACCTGTGGCTGTCACATGCGACGCATCACCCTTCGGCGTCGGCGCTGTCCTCAGCCATAGCCTCCCCGACGGAAAAGAAGCGCCCATCGCGTTCTTTTCAAGGACCCTCACCAAACCGGAGCGGAACTATAGCCAGCTGGACAAAGAGGCTCTGGCTATCGTTGCCGCTGTAAAAAGATTCCACGAGTACCTCTACGGCCGGACATTCACCATCATAACCGACCACAAGCCGCTGCTGGGAATCCTTGCAGGAAACCGGGCCACCCCGAACATTCTGTCTCCCCGAATGACAAGGTGGTCCGAGTTCCTGGCAGCCTACAACTACGGACTCATACACAGACCGGGTAAGACGATCTCCCATGCAGACGCCTTAAGCCGCTCGCCGCTACCGGAACCTGACACCGACCCAGCACCCACGACGACTACCCTCAGCATAGAGACTCTACCCAACCTGCCCATAACCGTGTCAGACATTGCCCGAGAGACTAATAAAGACAAACGTCTGGCGCGGGTGTTGCATTGGGTAGAGAAAGGGTGGCCGGAAAGAGACAACGACGTCTCCATCAAAACATTTCGAAACCGCCAAACGGAACTCTCGTTATTAAAAGGGTGCATACTATGGGGGGATAGGGTGGTCATTCCAGAAAAACTACAAGGGAAGGTTCTGGAACTACTACACGAGGGGCACCCTGGCATCGTTAGGACTAAAGCCCTGGCCAGAAGTTACGCTTGGTGGCCAGGGATGGACAAACAAATTGAGACCTGGGTAGCAAGGTGCCAACGATGCCAGGAAACTAGGCCAAGCCCACCCACAGCACCCGTCCTAGAGTGGGAAACCCCAAGGGGACCTTGGTCTAGGATCCATATAGACTTTGCCGGGCCCACAAAAGGACACACCTTCCTTATAACAGTAGACGCTTACTCCAACTGGCTGGAGGTAAGCAACATGAAAACAACAACCACGGAGGCCGTGATCAAGGAACTCTGCAAACTGTTTGCAACGCACGGCCTCCCAGACGTCGTCGTTTCTGACAACGGGCCCCAATTCACCTCGCTGGAATTCGAAAAATTCCTAGTGGAAAGGGGCATCCGCTACGCACTGACAGCACCGGTGCACTCGGCGGCAAACGGTCGGGCGGAACGGATGGTGCAATTCACTAAGAAGACCATCCGGAAAATAGACCACGGGGAGATCCAGGAGAAAATAAACAAACTACTCTTCACCCAACACATAACCCCAAATACCACAACGAATAAGAGCCCAGCCGAACTATTAATGGGGAGGAAATTAAGGTCCCCACTCGACAGGTTACACCCCACGTATAACCCGGAGAAGCCCCCAGACTCAAACAGCAAACACCAAACTTTCGCACCAGGCGACCCCGTATACGCAAGAAACCTAACGGGAGACCCACTATGAGTATCGGCCGTCATCACACAAATAACAGGCCCACACTCGTACCGGCTACAAACAGCAGACGGACGAGCCTGGAAACCCCACATTGACCAATTAAGGTCGAGGACTACCAACCAAGAGACCACCGATGCACAAACAGGCGAAACCGACCCCCACAACACAAACCAAGGGGGGAGGGAATACCCAGGGAACCAAAACCAAAGAAGAATAAACCAACCATACTTACCGGAAAGCAGCCATCACGACCCCTCGCCAGGAAGAGACAGCCAGGCCAGCTCGACCGACCCAGGGAGACCGAGCGGGAGCGGCGAAACCCGCAGTTCAACCAACCCGGGAGGCCCAGGAGGGAGCTACGGAGAACGGCCCGGCCCGACCGACCAGCTGGTTCCCACGACGGCATCAGGAGCAACAGAGATCCCGACCGAACTGGCCGGGATCCAACCTACGACTGAGCTGCGCAGGTCCAGTAGGCTCAGACGGAGCCCCACCTACCTACGTGACTACGCGACGTAAGGACTAAACCAAGAGGGGAGGGGTGTTCTGTCCTTAATTTGCATTCTTGAGATCCCTGCACTTTGATTGGCCAAAGCGCGGGGCACTCTGATTGGTCAGGCGAGCCGCGCCGATTAGCTCGCTAAGAATCTCCCGCGATTGGTCTATTCGAATCGCAGGAGATTCAAAGCGGTGCCATTGGCCGCGGCCGCCGCGGCTAAAAGAATAAAAGCCGCGAACCTTTTGCAAAGCGCCAGTTCGGTTCCTACTTTAATAAAAGAGCATGATTTGAAGTCACCGACTCCTGGCATCATTTTCGAGGACACGACAGAAGGGAGCTTATAGATCATCTAGTCCAAGCCCCTGCCCAAGCAGGAGACTGTACACCATTTCTGACAGATGGCAATCCAGTCTCTTCTTGAAAGTTTCCAGTGATGAAACTCCCACAACTTCCAAAGGCAAGCTGTTCCATTGGTTGATTGTTCTCACTTTAGAAAATTTCTCCTTGTTTCCAGATTAAATCTCTCCTTGTTCAGTTTCCATCCATTATTCCTTGTCTGGCCTTCAGGTGCCTTAGAAAAGCTTCCCTTCCTTTCTGTGGCAGCACCACAGATATTGGAAGACTGCTATCATGTCTCCCCTGGTCCTTCTCTTCACTAGACTAGCCATGCCAAGTTCCTGCAACTGTTTGTTGTATGTTTTAGCCTCCAGTCCTTAATCATCTTGGTTGTTCTTCTATGCACTCTTTCTAGAATCTCACATTTATAGTATGGTGACCAACTTGAAAAAACATCTCAGACAAACCTAGTTCACACAATGAGAGAGGGGGGAACATTAGACCTGCAAAATTCTGCTACTGGAGTTTTACGGTACCTCCATGTTAATTGGTTCTGGGAGGCACAACTGTTCTAAAAACCACTAGTTCCAAACAAACCATGTGATCCTTTTGGCCAAGAAACACTTTCTGTCTATCCTTTTAGCTATGTCTGTGACCTTCCCAACATGGCCAACTTCCTCTCCACTTTCTACAGCCATCCCCCTTTTCCTTCTCCAACATGCTGAATATCAAAAAAAACTATGAATACTGGGACAAGATTTTCACATCCAAATGCATAGAGTACCAAATTTGATGAGTTTTGAAGCAGTCAAATACCAACTTACCACTGTAAAAATAGTCCTGACCAAAATGGCATTGATTCCTTATAGGAATCAATAGGGCTGACAGTGTCCCTTTTTAAAAAAAAGATCAGATGTGTGAAATAAAATCAGAAAATTATGAAAAGCCTTATTTTGATACTTTAGTTCCCTAATAAATGTGGAGTCCATAAGTTCCAGGAACCAGCTTATCAAAGAATCACACAAGAGTCATCTTACCCCCACCCACCCACCCACCCATTGTTATTATTTATTTAACAACTTTGCCTCTATTTATTTATTTAAAAGATTTATATGGCTGTCCATCTTAAGCAAAAGCAACTCTTAACTGCTGATACAGTTCTACAGAGGAATTATTGAATCTGTCATCAGCACCTCTATAATTGTCTGGTTTAGTTCTTCAACCCAACAGGACAGACACAGACTTCAGAGTGTAATTAGGACTGCAGAAAAAGTTATTACTACTGACCTACCTTCCATTGAGGACCTGTATACTACACAAGTCAAAAAGAGGGCTGTGAAAATATTTACAGACCCCTCACATCCTGGACATAAACTGTTTCAACTCCTACCCTCAGAACAACATTAGCACTACACACCAGAACAAATAGACAAGGACAGTTTTTTCCCAAATGCCATCATTCTACTAAACAAACAATTCCCTCAACACTGTCAAACTACTTACTAAGTCTGCATTACTATCACTATTAATCCTCCCATCCTTCCTTTCACCCATCTCCTCCCATTTATGACTGCATGACTGTAACCTTGTTGTTTGAATCCTAACGATTTATACTGACTGTTTCCTAGTATGATTTGATTGCTTATTGTACCCTATGACTATTATTAAGTGTTGTAACTTATGATTCTTGACTCTTTTCTTTTATGTACACTGAGAGCATATCTACCAAGACAAATTCCTTGTGTATCCAATCACACTTGGTCAATAAAGAATTCTATTCTATTCTATTCTGATTCTGATTCTGATTCTGATTCCATTCCAGTAAGTTTGTTGCCAATGGGATGCCTACCTCTACTTTGGTTCAAGCTGCAGAGAAATCATTTGCCAATCCCTTTGAGGGGGAACTCCAACAAAAATAAAATGATTGATTCATGATTACAGTCAGAACCAGATAATGATGATGGTGGCAGTGGTGGCAGTTCAACTGCTTTGCAGAAATCAAATACTTAAAACAGAAAAAAAAAAACCAACATAATTTTCTTCATGTTTACTGAAGTAAATCTTAAACTCTGTATGATGGACCTGTTCATGTCTCCATAGCAGGGACTAGATGTGGCACACTCACATCTACTCCATGTCAGCTTCCTTTCCCCATGATATCTTTGATGCTGGCCTCTTGATGGAGGCGTGCAGTCATAAAGCAATAGGGCTATAATGTTAAACAACCTGACCATCTTCCCGCCTGAAAAATCAAACAAACTCCTTTCATGTCTCCGGTCTAGCATCCCCAATTTTCTCCTTGATTTCTGCTGCCATGGCCTATGTGCTTCACCCCTGCCAAATCTATATTCCTCCTTTCACCCTTCTTCCTATCCCTCTCACTGCTTTGTCCACATTCTCTACTGATCGCTAGATGTTTCTGTAGAAACATCTAGCTGCCAATGCTTGGGGGTTTTTTTTCCTTTTTTGCCCGCCATTGAGTTTTGTTCACCAATTAATTATGTCTGCTTATTGCAGCTGTCTAATGCTCCTTTTCCTGCCAAATGGTTAGGGTTAGGGTTATTGATCAACTGGATGACAGTTACCTCTGTATACATTATGCCATACTTACAGCAAAGATATTATACCAATCTGTTATCTTTCTGGACATGAAGAATTAACACTAGTGACAGGCAAAAAAAAAAAGAAGAAGAAACAAAAGCTTCACCTTTCTCCATTACCCACTCTCAGCCAACCAAAATCTTGCTTCCATGTTTTCCTGAATTTATCCTCCTCTGTTGCTACAGGGAGGGGAATCCTTGCTGAGCATACAGGTAGTCCTCAACTTACAATCGCAATGCAGTCCAAAATTCCCATTGCTACACAAGACAGTTCTTAAGTGAATTTTGCCCCATTCTATGACCTTTCTTGCCATGGTTGTTAAGTGAATCACTGCAGTTAAGTTAGTAACACAGTTGTTAAGTAGAATCTGGCTGCCCTATTGACTTTGCTTGTCCAAAGGTCACAAAAGGGGATCACATGACCCCAGGACACTGCAATTGTCATAATTATAAACCATTTGTCAAGTGTCCAAATTTTGATCGTCCAATGCTCCACAGTCATAAGAATGAAAAATAATTGCAATTCACTTTTTTCTTTCCAATGTAACTTCGAATGGTCACTAAATAAATGGTTGTAAGCTGAGACTACTTGTATACTTCTTTTTCTTTCTATCCTGGCCACTTTTTACAGAGGCACAATTGAGACCGTTTTAACAAACTGCATCACGTTTGGTTAGTGGCTACAGTGCCTCAGATAGAAAGTCCATACAGAGAGTGATAAGGACAGCCGAGAAGTTTTTAGGAAGTTGCTTCCTGTCATTCAGGATACTGCTTATAAGCACTATGTGCTTAGAGCTCAAAGTATTGTTAGAGACCCCACACACACACACACATACACGTGTCATGGAGTGTTATTGTTGCTCCCCTCTGGGAGCAGGTTTCAAAGTATTTCTAGCAGGACTTCTGGATTCTGTAACAGCTTTGTTCCCTGTGCCATCTGTCTGGTAAACTCACAGGATTCATTTCTCTCGCCATGTACAGGTATACATCCGAATTAAACTGTGTTGTTTCTCCTTGTCACGTAATATATGTGGGTATATGCATAATTATTTGTTTGTTTGTTTGTTTTCTCATGTTAATGTAGTGTATATTAGAGGGGGAGACCTTTTGACAGCCGTATACAACGAAACTTCATTTAAATGCATGCCGATTCATATACATTCAAAGTGACAAAGTTATTCTAAGTCTTGATGTACATAGAAAAAGCCTTCCATCCTTTTTCTAAAATCCTTTTCTTTACATTGTTTTTTCTTTCTTCCCTCTTTTTCTAAACTTTTTTTTTTTTTTTTGCAATCTACCCTGTCTCCCATACGACCAACTGCTGCTCTTATTCACCTTCTTTCCCTGTTCCTTTTATCCCAGAGATGGTAAACATTTGGGGCTTGGTATATCAAAAGTTCATAAAACACCTAATTTAACACTGCTAGCATGTTACACACACACACACAATTCTCTGTCTCCCACAAGCTCCTATCCAAGCCATTCTGGTACTTCCAAACCATCTCTTTATTTATCAAGGATGGTCAGTCCCACCATTTGTCAATTGTTCTGTTTAAGTCCATTTGAATATATGTCCCCTTTGGGGAGGGAACCAAACCAAAATAAAACCTGAAATGCTCCCCTTTTTCCATCACTTGTGTTGCTTCTACAACTTTTTCTAGCAGCAGCTCCATTTGAAAAATCTAAATTTCTTTTGCACTTTAGTCTGCCTCATTTTCTTTCTGTAGATATTTGTTATTAGCTGGTTAACCTTCTTGATGATTGGATGGTGCCCACCTTCCATTTTCTATATGTCTCCTTTTAATTCAAAATCAGGTGAAAGCTCTCTATAAATTCATTTCAGTTTCCCAAGTGCTGCTGAAATGTACCTCTAGAATTTTTTTTCTTGTGAAGTTCCTAACTTTTCTGCATTCTTTTTGAATCTCTGGCCAGGAAATCCCAGATAGTACATTAAATGTTTTGCATTTGGTGCTCCTGAAATATAGAGTGCATGTATATCCAATTTCACTTTCAGTAGTACCCTGAACCCCAAATTGATATTATCACTTCCTCACAAATTTTCACTCATTTCTTTCATCAGCTTTTTGCAGTCTTAGTATCATATCTAGGATATCTAACCAATTCTCTGGTCTTCATTTCAACCTTCTTGAATCAGTCAGCAAGACCACTGAGGACTTTTGAAGACCTTGGAGTCTTCACCCAGTTGGTTTTCCAACAGATGTCTGGGTAGTTAAAATCTCACATTCTTATATTATTGCTATGAACTGCTTTTATGAGCCTCAGCTAAACTTTAAGCTCAGGGGCTTTCTTCTCCTCTATCTTCCTTCTGCACTTCTAGAAGGACTTTGGTAAGTATAATTTGACTCTTAAAGAATCTTAGCTTTCATGAAAAAAAAAAAAAAAAAACCAAACTCTGCTGAAGTCTTCTAAGCTGCAGAGTGTGAACGAAGCTATCTGCTAAAACTGGTGAAGGTTTTAAGGCATTTTACACCAAATGTTGACAAAGGATAACAAGTACCTTTGAGGAAACCACAGAATACTTCAGATTTTCATATTTTTGAAAGCAGCTAGATATATGGAGGTATTGGAAACATAATTCTCTGAACAGTCTGCATAAAATTAATGGATGTATCAAAAATCCATCCGTTTTTGGGGTTCTCAGTGCTATTTTGCAAAGCAGTAAATGAATATTTGCTGCCTCACAAATAACAGCAGATAAACATTTTTTTAAAAGATTAATTAATATTGGAAGATTGCTAAACCTTGCAAGCTTTCTGCAATCTGATCATTAAGATCTGATCATTAAGATGCAATCTGATCACCATCACAATTTCATTCAAGAATGCAAAACTAATCTGTCAGATTTTGTCATTCTCATCTAACTCTCATATTATCTCATGTAGAAACAAAATTTTAGGTTGGTTTTACATTTTTGCCATATTAGCTTAAATATTCAACTTAAACAAGTTAGTACTGGAGTTCTGTGGATACTATCTAAGTGAAACATAGATAATTTTGCCTTCTTCTGATTTATATGAATAATATTGTGTATGGTAGAATGTACAGAGTTGCAGGAAGGTGGGGTCTTTCCCACGCAGCTAAAAGACAAATCAGTCTGGAATGCTTGGAATACATGAAGAGGCTCAAATAGACCCTCTCTAACCTTCCACGGGGCATATCTAATTGTTATGCAGATTGTGCTTTAGTCTGGCAAGATTCCTGTCTATGGACGAGCAATAATAAAGAAACCTCTTTGAGTAAATTACTGTGTCATTCTTGCTTCCTTGAACCTAACAATGTGTGTCGAACAGCATGAGTTAACAAAGAGTTAAGCAAAAGAAAAAGCTGGGTTTAAGAATTTGTAAAAGCATTTATATGGTTTCTACAGAACAGATCAATTTTTTTCCAGACTTTTCCTTTTTTTAAAAAAATGTTTATTGAAAGTTTCAAAAAAATATATATTTTTTAAAGAGAAACATGTTTTCACACTTTTGCAACGTTTTCATAGTAGTGTACATTTCTATTAGAGTCAATTAAAGTTATTTGTTACTTGTAAATCTATAACTTATTTCTTAAATCCTTACTTTTTGTCATGTTATCATTACAATTATGATACAATATTTATTTACTTTACAAATATTTATATTACTTTACATATATACATAGCTATGTATACATTTATCCTTATTTCTAGTTTGACTGGCACTGTTTGAAAGAGATAGAACAATTTTGGAAGTACATTTGTTTTAATGGTGGCTATCCTTCCCATTCAAGAGAGTTGTAAATTTACCCATCTATCTAGATCTTTTTGTATCTTTCCAGACTTTTCCATTCCTTTTACCTCCTCAGCCAGTATTCATATCTAGAATAGCTAATCCCCTTATTTCTTCTTCAGTCTTCAGAAATATGGATCAATCAGTAAAACCACTGAGGAATTTGGGGGGACCTTGCAGTCTTGTCTGAGTTGGTTTTCCAGAGAGTGGAACTTTTCCATCACTACCATGTCTCCCCCTCCCTGAAAGTTCTGTAATCATGTGGACAACATCTGCATAGCCAATTGTTCATTCCCAGCATTTATTCTTTCTCTACCTGGGCTCTTTCTCTATCTTTTGAGAAGAAAAATTGAAGAAAACCTCACCTTTGCCTTCAGTCTTTTACCTTCCTGCCCAATACTTCATAACTTCCTGCCCACTATAACAGTTTATAGTGTCTTCAAGGTAGCACAGCTGTGTCATGTGTTCCCATGTGGATCAATACAAAGAGTAATTGTCAGTGCATCTAAAGTTGCTTTAGAGACTTTCTGCCACATCCTGAATATGAGTCCTGTGGAAGCATCATATTCCACTTAACAATCTAGGCAACAAATTATCACTTGGGTATTTCTGGGTTCACCTCCACCCAATTTTTTTCTGCTCTACAAAGCAGAGGCAAGAATGTTTCCCACTGCAAATCTCTAAAGTTCTTCTCCTTAAACCCTGAGATTTTGTCCACTTGTTCAGCTGTAGAGTGGTCCAAAAACACCATCAACAAAGAGGCCTAGAATTCATCCTGAAGGCTCTGGAGAATAAAAGCTCTTTGTCAGCCCTGAAGCAGCCCTGGCTGAGGCCCTCTTTGTGGCTTCAGGATTGCCACAAGGCAGAAGAGGAGAAAAGGAGGGGGTAATAGTTAGCTGGAGTTTTGCAGTCAAAACAAGGTCATGGGAACTAAGGTCATTCCAACAGGTGGCTGGGAGACGAAGAATGAAGCAACTCAGCACCTCTATTGGACAATGTGATTGATGACTTGGGGGAAGGGGGAAAATTTTCACTTTTAATCAGGTGAAAACCACGGGAACTTTCAGAGTTGGTTTTCACCAGTTGTGCCAACATGTTGTATCCAATAAATAGTTCTTTGAGGAATCTACCTGCCTCAGAGATCTGCTTTCAATGGATGCATTATTTGGAGCTGTTAAGCCTGGGTTCCCCAACCAGGGTTAAGGAGACAAGCTAAACAGAATGTGCAGCGTTAGTCGGATAGGCATACAGATAAATGAGTGAGATAAGTTTGTATGTTTATTAACATACAATAAAAATAACAGATACGCTTGTGCTATCAAAAATATAGTTTATTCCATTTAAACAATGTTATCCCTAACAGGAGCGCTCATTCTTCTTGCTTCAGCCTTTATGCTACATGGTTTCATTTCTATTCCTCCTGGCTTCTTGCCACTATTGTCCCTTCATAAATGCTTCTAATATCTGATTTAAGAATTCCTGGTCTTTGGGGTAAGCTGTGAGTGTAGGCAGTGTTGCTTTTAGACCTTTCATCTTCTCTTCCAGGGAACAAAAATAATATCCTTGCAGCATATGTGGGTTTTGTTAAGTCTGGAGCATGGGTGCGAATGATGGAGACGAGCCGGTAGAAACAGTGATCTTCAAACTCTTTATTTACATATTGTGACAGCTCAAACTGGAGGGCTGCTATAGCCTTCCTTATATAGGCAACTTATTAACTATTCAACCAATAGCAAACCTGGAGCGCTAGCTCTGTTAACCAATGGGAATGGCCTGTTAATGGCCAATCAGATGCTCCTGAACGGACCAATCCGATCCTGCCAGTAACAGCCAATCAGAAGTGCAGGGCCAGAACCCTGTACTTGACTTCAAGCTCAAGATAACTTTATTGGTATTATTCATTCACAACACCCCTTTCCCCCGGCTTCTGCCCACAGGGCGTGGTTACATAATCCTTAAGGTAGGATGGCTGTTTTGTTAGTCTTTTCTATTTTCGCAAAGTGCCTGGTGGTTGGCTGCACTTCTGCTGAGGTAGATCGTTGTTTATCGGTAGGGGTGCCTCTGGTTCCGAGTTCGCGTTCCTGTCATCACCAATATCACTGGCCACTCCCTGAGGTGAACTCACTCCGGTCCCCAGTTCCTGTTCCTGCGTTTCAGTCCCATTATTGGATCCTTCAAAAAGGTTTCCCTCGAATTGCAATTTGCTTTCCTCTGTATCTCCCCCCCCCCCTCAGTTTGGTCATAAGGGAGTTCAGAAGTGCACGACGGTAGCCGCGATCGTAGTTGATCCATGTGGCGCTTCCAAAGTCTGTCGTCAGGGCACTGAACGAGGTATGATCTTGGGCCGGTTACGCAGATTACGGTTGCTTCTACCCACAGCGGATCGCCCGATAAGTTTTTAGCAAATACTAAATCACCTACCTGAAAGGTACAGCATCGGCTGCTGGATCCAAGTGGTTTTTCCGGTTCCTAGGCTAGGTGTAACCGATCGAGGTGGGAGCGGAGCTTTCGTCCCATTAGCAGCTCAGCGGGAGTTTTGTTGGTGACGCTGTGAGGTGTGATGTGCTGTAGGAAAAGGATCCGGTTGATTTTCTCGTCGATGTTGTCGTAGTCAATCTTTTGGAGAGTCTTTTTGACGAATTGTACCATGCGCTCAGCCCTACTGTTGGCAGCAGGGTGTCAAGGTGAAGTGAGCGCATGTCAGATACCACGGTCAGCCAGGTACTGCTCAAAAGACAGCGCGGTAAACTGGGGCCCGTTGTCGGATACCAGAACGTCTGGTAATCCGTGGGTTGCAAAAAGTCTTTCCAGTCTTTTGATGACCGCGTCAGTGGTCGTGTTGCTCATTCGGTGAATCTCAAGCCAATTCGAGTAGGCGTCGACGGTTAGTAAAAACGTGTGGCCTTTGGTCGGCCCGGCAAAGTCCAGATGGATGCGGGACCAGGGTCCCCGCGGCATCTCCCATTCGGTTGGGGTTGCCTTTGGTGGAGCGTTGCTTACTTCTTGGCATCTCCTGCAAATTTTAACCCACGATTCAATTTGTCTGTCGATACCTGGCCACCATGCGTAGCTTCGTGTGAGGCCCTTCATGCACATGATGCCAGGGTGGCCATCATGCAAGGTTCTTAGCAATGTCTGTTGGAGTCGTTCTGGGATAACGACTCTATCGCCCCAGATGACACAGCCCTTCTGCGAGAACAACTCTATTTGATGACTTTTGAATGGTGCAAAGTCATCTAGTACTTGGTCCAATGGCCATCCGTGTTCCACCCATGTGAGGACTCGTGCTAAGATGGGGTCGTGTTTTGTTTCTCTCGTGATGTCACGGGCAGTTAATGGCGGCGTGTGGAGTGTCTCGATCTGCAACGCTGTCATCATTGGTGCAGGATCACTGATAGTTTCAGGGAGTGATGTACGGCTCAGCGCGTCGGCGTGGGGAATGGCTTTACTGGGATGATATTGTAGCTGATAATTGTAGGCAGCCAAGAATTCTGACCAGCGGGTCATTCTGGGAGAAAGTATGTAGGGAGTAGGCTTGTCCCCAGCGATGATCCCCAGCAATGGTTTGTGGTCAGTTACAATGGTGAAAACCTGGCCGTACACGTACTCATGAAATCTTTTAACAGCTGATACAATTGCCAGGGCTTCTTTATTGATCTGGCTGTAATTTCGCACGGTTTTCGAGAGCGTCTTTGAGAAGTAAGCAACAGGGGCTTCGTTACCGTTAGGTAACACATGGCTCAAAATGGCGCCCACTCCAAAAGGCGATGCATCACATGTAATGTTTATTGGCAAAGTCTCACTGTACTGCATTAGTACGGCATCCGAAGTCAGTAGTTTTTTCACATTACAGAACGCCTGCTCTTCTTTGTGACCACATACCCAAATCAATTTTTTATCTAATAGCCGATATAAAGGTTCAGCGACAGTCGCCTTGTGCGGCAAGAATACATTATAGAAATTGATGAGGCCTAAGAACACCTGGAGGTCGGTCTTGTTCTGGGGTCTGGGAGCGTTTTTTATTGCTCTTAATTTGCTATCGGTAGGGTGAATACCCTGACTGTCAATTAAGTACCCAAAGAATTCAACATGATCGGTACACAGTTTGCACTTATTTCTTTTGACTTTCAAGCCTGCTTCCTGGAATTTTTGTAATACCAGTCTTAAACACTCCCGTAAGATTTTTGGTGTGGGGGCGGCAATGAGCACATCATCAACATAGGGGACAACGCCCTTGATCCCCTGCAATAGTCTCTCCATTAGGCTCTGAAAGATCCCCAGGGCCACACTGACTCCGAATTGAAGCCATGTACACTTAAAGGCACCTCGGTGTGTTACGATAGTCTGTGCCTGTGCCGTTTTTTCGTCAACCGGTAGTTGCTGATAAGCCTGAGCTAAGTCTAGTTTAGCGAAGACTTTTCTGCCCCCCAGGGAATGGAGGAGGTGTTGTACCACCGGCACCGGATATGGGTTCTGTTGCAGGGCGTGGTTTAGGGTGGCTCGGTAGTCCCCACAAATTCTAATTGAGCCGTCCGGCTTAATTGGTGTCACAATCGGCATTTCCCATGGGGAGTGGTCAGTTGGCTTTAACACTCCTTGGGCAATCAACTTATCAAGCTGCTCATCAATTTTTGGCTTTAGAGCAAACGGAACTCGACGAGGCTTAAGGCAGATGGGAGCTATCTTTGGATTAAGGCTAAAGGATATCGGGGTCCCCTTGTACTCACCTAGCTTTTCCTTGAAGACGTCCCTGAATTCGTGGGCGAGGTCTTCCTCCCAGTCACTGCCGCCGATTCGGTTAATGCCAGCCACTTCAATGCCGAGTGGTGCGAACCATTGCAGGCCTAACAGACTAGGCTGGTCCTTATCGATCACCGTCAGGGGTAAGTACGCCGTGCGGTTCTTGAATGCAACCCGGACTCGACCTGATCCTGCGACTGGAATTCAATTCCCCTGGTAGTCCTTTAACACGAGCCATTGGAATTGAAGGTCTTGGTACCGGATAGTGGGGATGAATTGGTTGAGGGTCTTCCATGAGACCATTGAAAGAGACGATCCCGAGTCAACTTCCATTTGGCAGGGCCGATTTTCAATGTTCATGTTGACCCAAATTTTCTTAGCGTCTAGTGAAGAGACATGGCCAATAGTGAGTGTTTGGTGGGCCTCTTCCCATCTCGCTAGACAATTCATGGGTCGGTTTCTGCAGGAGTGGTGTACTGGTTCTCGCCTTACAGGGCGATTCCCTGTTGATTGGTGGAGATTGGTTCCTTTCGAGGTCTGGCTGGGTCCAAGTAGGCTTCTGCAGACCCGTCCAATGTGGCCTCGTTTCCCGCACTCATGGCAGAGCGCGTCGTGGAATTTGCAGTCAGAGTGGTAATGGTTGGCCCCGCAGCCAGCGCACGGTTGCTGGGACTTCGGGTAATGGTCCCGATCGGACCGCAGGCAATGGACCTCTTCTTCGTCGCTGTCTGATGATGAAGAGAGGTCCTCATGGTGGGCCGTCTGCAGCTGCCCTTCTGCATTAGGTGAAACTTCGCCGGCCAGTGGGTGTGCTGGAGCACGATTTCGGTGTAGTTGGGCAGCCGACTTCTTGGTCACCTCCACTGTTGTGGCTTCAGTTATGGTGTCTTTAAGGGTGATGTCGCCCTTTGCCATTATTTTGCTCTGTACATTTAGAGCGTCTAGCCCGAGGACTACTCAGTCTCTCAAAGCCTCTTCTATGTCCGTGAAATCGCAAAGGCCTCCCAAGTTCCGGAGGTCTGCAATGAAATCGGCGATGCTTTCTCCTTTCTGCTGGTTTCTTTGATAGAACTCATGTCGTCTTACAAGCGTTGGAACGGTTGGTGCATAGTGGGCCCTTAGTAGCGGTTCGAGGACGTCCCGGTCCATGGCCTTCGCTTCCACCAGTTTCGCTAATGCCTTAGCCATTTTGAATACCGTCAGGCCACAGTGTGTTAGGAATACCGCCCCTTTCTTCCCGGGTGTGGCATCCTTCAAGTTATTTGTTTCCAAAAACATTTGAAAACGATCCATGTAGGACTCCCAGTCCTCTTGAGCTGGATCGAATAGAGCGGGTGGTACTACGCCACCGGACATGGTTCCGCCGTTGTGTGCTTCAGCCACATGCTTAGTTGTCTTAGTTGGCTCTGATGTCATCCAATCCCACCCTCGTCACCAGTGTTAAGTCTGGAGCATGGGTGCGAATGATGGAGACGAGCCGGTAGAAACAGTGAACTTCAAACTCTTTATTTACATATTGTGACAGCTCAAACTGGAGGGCTGCTATAGCCTTCCTTATATAGACAACTTATTAATTATTCAACCAATAGCAAACCTGGAGCACTAGCTCCGTTAACCAATGGGAATGGCCTGTTAATGGCCAATCAGATGCTCCTGAACGGACCAATCCGATCCTGCCATTAACAGCCAATCAGAAGTGCAGGGCCAGAACCCTGCACTTGACTTCAAGCTCAAGATAATTTTTTTGGTATTGTTCATTCACAACAGGTTTTGTCCTCCTTGGGGAGGAAAACCAATATTTCATATCCTCTCTAGGTCATTAGAGAAGGCCCCTCCACCTCTTTGTTCCTGTAATAAAATAAAAAAAATTAAAAGGTGCCTCCCTCTTGACTTCCTCTCAATTAATCTACCAAGTCCTACTTGCTGTTCACTCAGTAAGTTTGCTGTTTGGAAGCTGGCTTCCTTATGTGTTTCTTGAAGCTGCTTCTGCTGAGGGAGCAGGGCATTGTCAGTAGCTCTCAGTCAACACCAATTCCCTTCCCTGGCTCTGCTTCTCTCTATAGCAGTGGTCCTCAACCTTTGAGGCACCAGGGACCAGTTCCATGGAGAAAGGTTTTTCTACAGACCAGAGGGGGCATGGTTTCGCATTCTGCCTGCATCCTGCAAATGGGCCTTCATTTGTTTGCATGGCCCAGTTGCTAGCATGCCATGGGTGGGTCCACAGACTGGGAATTGGAGGGGCCAGCTCTATAGCCTCTTCTCTTTCTCCCCTGTTAAACTCCTGTTTGTTGTCCCTGATTGTTTACTCAAAGGTTACTTTTACTCAAAGGTTACTTTTACTCAAAGGTTACTCAAAGCTTACTATTCTTGTTAAAAATTACACCAAGACCTTTTCAGAGGGATTTTATCTTCAACTTGACAGCAAACTCTTGATTCATTAAAAACACATGTGTAGATCCTCAAAGTAGACCTAATTGGGAAACAAAAGATATGAAGGTTCATCCTAATTTTATTATAGGGTCATAGTAACAGAATCTTGAAAGCCTGAAAGTACTTCCTCTCTCCCCTGCCATTACTTACCCCTCAACTAGGAGTGTCTCTTCTGAGATGCTTTCCCCACCCTTAGATTTTGTTTTTTCAAACTGTTGTTGGGCTATATCTCTTCCTCCTGTCTCCCACAGTTATTCTCACAGTCCAAGTTCCTAATAAGGAAAAGCTCCCACATAATAGAACGTTTATTTGCTTTCATTTGGAGTTTTTACTCTGTCTTTCTTCCTGCAGCTCATTACTTGCCTATATAAGTATATGCAAGGTCGACTCAGACTTCCATCCTTCTGAGATTGGTAAAATGAGGACCCAGATTGTTGGAGGCAATATGCTGACTCTGTAAACTGCTTAGAGAGAGCTATAAAGCCCTGTGAAGTGGTATATAAGTCAAAGTGCTATTGCTATTGCTATAGTACTTCCTCCTCCAAATTTTATTTCCACATCCGCAACCAAATCATGTAGGTTGTGCTGAATGATCACTACTGGACCCCAAAGTCTCTAAGTGATTGATAAATGTGGACTTGGGTCTCTCCAGTCCAGGTCTAGTACAATAGCCAGGACATCAGACTGGCTTTTACATGTATTATAAGAATGGTTCTTCAAAAACAGCAATCTGATGTGCAAATTATTGAATGCTTGTCATAAAGCAATAAACTGAGATCTATTAGTAAAGTGCAACCCAATATTTGATGTCATGTTGATTTGCAAACACTCTGCAAAGTTGTCCTATTTCTAATTATAGCAACTATTCAAAACTATTAAGATGCTTAAATGAAAAAATGGCAGGAGAATGACATTCAATACCAATAAAGTATATTATTTGAAAGAAATAGAATGGAATGGAATGGAATGGAATGGAATGGAATGGAATGGAATGGAATAATCATGAGCAAAACTATGGTACTGAAAATGCTCTTTAGCTGAGAATGTGGTCAGAATTCTCATAATTTAACTTGTATGTTTTCTCTAAAACCCAGTTATGCATAAAGCTTTAAGCAAGTTGATTATGGATTGCATAAACCTCTCTTGACCTGTGAATTAAACAAATAAGAAAGTGTCAGAAAGCAAAGTGGTGTGTGGGAAGGTAAAAGCTGCACTTGGAAACAAATTGAATGATTCAGCCTAGGTGAAAAGTTATATAGTATAAAAAGCACTAAATAGTTGTGCAGTTCCTTGTGTCACTTGTGTTAAAAACAAAACAGACTAAATGCAATTAATAAATTACTCTATTAAGTATATATTACAAATTAAAATTGATGAAGTACTATATGGAGGCAGGATGGGTGGCTCCCTAACATTTATTTGTAAATATAAGGATTAGTGTATGTTTTGTGCCCTGGGATTTTTCTTTTTCCACAGTTCTTATTCTGTGAACAGGCATTCTTAAAAGATCCACTGTCCAGAATTTTTAATAGGAGCTCTAAGATATAGAAAACAATGTCCCAGAAGATATCTTCTTCTTATTCATAATATCTCCGTTTCATCCACAAATGTGCAAAAAGAAGAGACCTTTCTGAAAACATTCACATTTGTCTCAAACTGTCAAATCAAGAGAAGTGTCACCAGGTTAGACTTCCAATAGCAGTCTACCAATATTTAAAGGGATGTCAAAAGAAGGGAGAATCGACCTCTTCTCCGGAGCATTTGAGGGAAAGAAGTAATGGAGGGAAGCATATCAAGGAGAAATCCCACATAGAATTAAGGGGAAATTTCCTGACAGTGAGAATGACTTGCCTCCAGGAGTTATAGGTATCCATCGCTGGAGATTTTAAGGAAGAGATTGGGCAGTCATTTATCCAGAATGGTATGGAGTGTCTTGCTTGAGTATGGAGTTGACTAGAAGACCTCCAAGGTCCCTTCCAATGCTGTTATTCTGATAACCATCAATAATCCTTAAATCAATGCTTTGCACAAACTATCTTTATTTAGTGATACTTTCAAATAAGAAGGAATTACCACATAAGAACATTTGTTCTTTTTTTGCCATTTTTTACTGAAACAATATTAAATTAACATTCTTTACCTAGAAATATCTTAGCCTAGAAGTAAGTTCCCAAGCCTAATGGAGTGTTATTTATGTTTTCTTTTGAATATACATAATCAGATTTGGTAAAATCAATATCCAGTTATTTTTTAAAAAAACTATTCCAATTGTTAATGCACATATTTTATATGTGCTTATTTCTACTGGCTAGATTGAAAAAAAATCTCCATATACCTTTATTTAGCATTTAACCTTCAGAACTTTTTTATGTCTACAGTATGCTTCCCAATTTTGATTTCTTCTAATGGAGGAAGTTAAATTCTCCAACAATTTAATTTCCTGCACACCGTTTTATTTGGCCCAGAATTAGCATTGCTACAATATTTAAAAATTTACATTCTGGTTGTGATACCAAGAATCAATGTATTTTCTTTTTCTTTGTTTTTACCTAAATGATGATCAAAGCATATATGCCAAAGAGTGAAGAATCTGGTTGCTTTGAAAAGGATTGTTGGGGTTATAAAATATACATAGTATTGGCACTTCTGATATGAAGTTTATCCATTGGGTGAGGTACAGGCTGGGAAAGGTTAACATAAGCAGTATGTGATGTACAATATAAGAGATATTTGTGAAGTCTTTCCTACCATCCAGAAAAGGAAGAATGTTTTCTGCTAGGCAGAGAAATTCCCCCTTCCCCCACTCCATTAATGATTCAACTTGATGAAATAGAACAATTTGCTTTAGAAATTATTTCAAAGAAAAGAATTTCAGAGAAATTCCTAATGAGTAGAGTGTGATTTTCTGGGAAGGTGGCCAAAGGGCATGGGTGAAAGTCCTTTCTTACATTGAACAATGATTTCTCCATGGTCAATAGCATCCTATATTGTGATGCAACCCCTACATTTTAGTAAAGATTTATGAATCAGCCAGCTCTTGCAGATGCCCACAACTGCATCCCAAGATCTTCCAAGCTTCTATTGAGTCCCAAGAGAAGACATCCTCAGGGTATTCCTTCTTCCATTGGCCCTTCTCAGTAGCAGACCTTCTACTGTCAAAAAGAAAAAAAAATGTGGAAGAAATTCTTCTTCCCCCAGAGATTTCAGTCACCCATTTTCTCTTCTCACAAATTGAGTGAAAATTTTCAAAAGGCTATTTGTGCTCTGTTACTAGAATATCGACCAGAAAATATTTGCAGTGAACAATTTCTTCCCCAGAGCAATGTCAACCAACTAAACGGGGGGAAGACAAAAGTTCCTTCATGCAATCCATGGGCCCATTCCCAGAATACCCCAATGTTAGAAATGTATGACCTTGGGTAGTTGTCTAAAATATAAGAAACCAAATGCCTTTTCCCACAGAAACATGGATATTTGAACCTATGTTCCTCTTTCCATTCCTTCAAATGAGGAATATGTATCTGTAGCAGGCAGAAATATTTATAAAATGGCAACTATTGCCTACAGTTGATTTCTACTTGCAAATCATCTTGCCCTTTCCTTGCATCCTGAGATCCAGTTAGTTGCTCACAAAGGTGACAAAAGGTTTATCCCAAAAGACACTGTGATGTAATAATCAATCTATCTAGACCATTGTCTGCCATGACAGCTCATTGTGATACTTGGATTAATTCACCCACTCAACCAAGTCTATCTCACCGAATTGTTTTTATGGGGATAACATGAAGGAAGATCTTTGTGTAAGCCTCTTTGGACTTCTGGAAAAAAAAGATAGGACATTAATCTGACAAAGCACCATAATCCCCATCATCCTCGCAATCTTGACAGACTATAAATCGTGATTACATGTGCCAGAAGTAATCAATAAAATAAAATTTTATTTAAATAAATAAAAATCACACCAAGATCATTTGACTTTTCATAGATTGTTTCATATCTGTAGTCCTGTCTTTAATTGAGCATAATAAAACAATTAATGTTCATCTCCAGCTGACCAGGAGAAGAGTGACAAAAAAATCCTATCAGTGTTCCATCCCTGAGTACTACAGTTTCTGGGACAATAGCATTCTCATCATTCTTACTTCAAGTTAAATCAAAACAATGAATTTCTAGTACCTGCCTGAGAGCCATGGTGGTGCAGCGGTTAAAATGCAGTGTTATAGGCTAATTCCGTTAATTCTGCCAACAGGCAGGAGTTTGATCATGACCAGCTCCAAGTTGACTCAGCCTCCCATCCTTCTGAGATAGGTAAAATGGGGGCGCAGGTTGCTGGGGGCAATAGGCTGATTCTGTAAACCACTCAGAGAGCACTGTAAAGCACTATGGAGCAGTATATACATCTAAGTGCTAGTGCTAGAGCTAAAGCTAGAGCTAGGGCTAGCGCTATCCATATTTTCATGTGGGATGCATCAATTTGATGATTTACATATGCTTCCAGACAGAGGTGACATTCAGCAGGTTCTGATCAGTTCTGGAGAATCGGTAGTGGAAATTTTGAGTAGCTCGGAGAACCAGCAAATATCACCTCTGACTGGCCCCGCCCCAATCTAGTCTCTGCCTCCCGAGTCCCAGCTGATCGGCTGTGTCTTCTTTGGTTGCCCTGCACAGGAAAACGGGGCTGGTTAGTGGGATGGGGAGGGAATGGGATTTTGCAGTCTCCTTCCCCTGCCACGCCCACCAAGCCACGCCCACAGAACCGGCAGTAAAAAGAATTTGAATCCCACCACTGCTTCCAGACTCACACAAATGTTACGTGCAGATCCTCTGTGCGCAAGCCTCCTGACTGCAACGATGCCATTCCTTTGTTTTAGTTAAAAGCCCCACATAGTTATGGTGAAAGGATAATATGATGGCATTTGTTATGAAGTGGAAAGAGGAAGAAACAGCCATAAGAAAGGAGATGCTGAAGATGATTGCAGGGAAGAGAAACATTGATGGTTGCTAAAGACCAAGGACTTAGCTAAGGCAAGAGGTCCAGCCAGCTTCTAGAGTGATAGATATGGAAGCATACTAACATTATCTTTATTTCTTTTTTATTTATCTGTTTGGATAGTAGTGTGCATATGTATTTAAGCCTAAAGAGAGACACAAACACTTGTTGTGAACCAGGGCCCTGAAGAAAACAATAATACCATGGTCTATAATAATAATATATTGTATATATTAGGAGACCCAGTTTGATCTAGTAGTTAAGGCATCAGGGTAGAAACCAGGAGACTATGAATTCTATTCTTACCTTAGGCATGAAAGTTGGCTGAGTAATTTTGTGTCAGTCTCTCTCTCTCAGCCTATTACTTCAAGCTGAGGTTATACGCTGGTGGGTCAATTTCTGTTGCAACCAGTGGATCAACATTCAGACGCTTCAAATAAAGCAGGCTCTGCACAAAGGCCACGAAGAAAAAAATGCATATATTAGAATATAAACTTATGTAATTGACACACAGGGAAGATCTTCCTGTATCACTTTGAACCTATGGGACAAACTTTCTTGGGTGATGCATTTAGTCCGTCGGTTTTCTGCTTTCAAGAAAGGAGCTGAAACCTTCCTATTTAGACAGGCCTTTAGAATTGGACTAATAAGTATTATAGCTTCATCTAGTGTTTGTTTGTTACTTGAATGCCCTATGAATAGGCAGAATATAAAGGAAAATAAATGCATGATTGTATCATATAACAAAACTTCAATTTTCAGGATCCCAACTGAATAGACTTTGCATGTAGTGGTGGGTGGGGGGATTCTATTGTAATTGTAATTATGTGATTGTGCCTGAGATGAACATTTCATTGTTCTGTGCCTACCATTTGCATCATTTTTTGTCATCACGCAAATGATGTTAATGAAGCCATTTACATCATCTGTGTCCTTTGCCTCACCAGAATGATGCGGTAATCCATTCAATGGACTTGGGAGAATAACAGATATCCCTTCCCTCTAATTAATGAGGTGGGCAGCAAACAAGTCAAACAAACAAACAAACAAATCAATAAAATTAGTCTGTTAAAACAAAGGTTCAAATTAACTGGCAAGACATAAAAATAAGGCTTCCGGATATAATTCAGTCATTATGGAAATATTTCAGACTGGTAAATAAATATTATATAACAAAATAAGAGAGTTGGAAGGGACCTTGGAGGTCATCTAGTCCAATCCCCTGCCTTGGCAGAAAACCTAATACCATTTCAGCCAAATGGTTGTCCAATCTCTTCTTTAAAACTTCCAGAGTTGGAGCATTTACAACTTCTGAAGGCAAGTTGTTCCACTGATTAATTGTTCTGACTGTCAGGAAATTTCTCCTTAGTTCTAAGTTGCTTCTCTCCTTGATCAGTTTCCACCCATTGCTTCTTGACTTGTCTTCTGGTGCTTTGGAGAACAGCTTGACCTCGTCTTCTTTGTGGCAAGCCCTTAGATATAAAAACTTTAAATAAAATACACATTAAATAAATGAACAACAATAAAACAACATGAATCTCCCAAATAGATGTGTCCACTCCCAAAACACATCAATAGTAAGCTATTTTTATTTGGATTTTTTTAAAAAAATAATTGTTGATTTCTATAAATGAAGCCAACTGTACCCATGGGAAGGAAGTTTATAAAGATTCGGGTTATTTAATGAGACATTTCTACCTTTGGCATCCACCAAGCTATTCAATAAACAGAGCAGATAGGGTCCCCAGTGTTAATTTGGAAGGGTGAGCAGATTGAAAGATAATCAGGAGGGTAATCACACACTAGTTCCTAATGTTCTTCAAGAGTGACCCTGCTTACTCAGCTGGTAGGAATTGTTCCCCAGCACCATTTCAGGATTCACAAGTTCCCCATTTCTGGTTCAGGATTTTGAAACTCAAACTATCACCAAAAGTGAAGAATCAATGTGCTTTCTGTTTTGAGACCCCCGCAGCATCCTTCTTGCTGTAACCCCAAAACATGGCCTACAAAATCCGTTTCTGCACATAAAGCAAGGTTGTGGTTATGAAGGCAACAGCAAGGGAAGGAAAAACAGAGAAAGTGACAGCGGGGAGACTAAAGTGACAGGTGTCCTCAGGTTTTCTTCTCTCCAGGAAAATTCCTTGCCTAGTGAAATGAGAAAAGCCAAACAGCAGAGGTGAGTGCAAGGAATAGCAACCTCATTGAATTCTTTCCAGGAGGCTACTACTTCTACCTGATCTGAGAGAGAAAGCAAGAAAAAAAAAAAAGAAACCTTTGATCAGCAGGCAGCTTCACTTCTCTTCTACAGCTAAAACAAAAAACAGCCATAGAGGCACAGAGTCTATTGCCCAGATAGGCGAGACAGCACTATAGAAGCCACCTGGAGCCCTACAGGTCATTGACTTCCCTCAGAGTCCCCTTCCCCATGAATTAGAATGTTTCTGGAAGAGAACTTGTTCCATTTTCCATGAAAAAACATGCTTTTCTGCAAGATCATTTTGATCAGGCTTCAGCCTGCTCAGCAGCAGGCCGGCACAAAGGAGAGAAACACCATCAACATGCTGTTAGCGGGCCATCTTGTCACCAGGGCTGGGCTGGAGTTGTGGGAGAGTGAATGAGACTCCTCTAATTAGTGTAATTGATACAGAATATTTTTTTTATTTTTTTTTCTCCTATCTGAATCTAATGAGCCACCTTGGCCTTGAGTTCTGTACTAGCCAAAATTAAGGAGATACTTTGCAAATGTTGACAAATGAAATGCCCAGTTCCAACAACCAAGCAGGCAAATAGTGCAATATTGAGGTGATCAGACCATGCAACTTTTACAGATTATACAGAGATCTAAAACAGCCATTCCTCTCCCTTTTCACTACTCCAATTCCTCATGCTGGCAATCCAACACCAAGCTATTGATGTGAGGTGGCGTATTTCCTATCTAAATAGAAAACGATGCAAAAATTCTAGGGTGAAAGGGCATGTCAGATAATAAAGCGTGTTAGTATTTGAAGGTACAATCATCCAAAGAGAAACAGCCTTTAAGATTTAATTCTTAAAAAAAAAATTCCTCAGGACCTGTTAAAGAAAAGCAAGCCCACTGACATAAACTCTTTATTTTATTCCCACGAAAAGAATAAAGAAGGAAGAGGAACAGCTTCACTCTGCTGGTTTCCAGAAAGCATCTCAGGACTCTTGGTTGCTGGAAGAGATCAGAATCCAACTTTAATTTCGAAATAAAATATGAGTTCTTCAAACAGCTTCCAGTGCCTGAGGGAAAACTTTGAACAAGATTTTATGCTCCTTTTATCCTCTAAGAAACTCCTGTGAAATTTAGCATGGATGCCTAGGCAAATAGAACAGGGGGCTCTTTTCATCCTTTCTGCTTTCTTCATTACATGCCAGTCCATTTCCTCATTCAATTCTCATTTTCCAACTGTCTGCACATGTATTTTAATCTGAGTGCTCTCTACTAATTTCAGCAGAATAAAGAACAAGAGGCAAAGAGGCAAGAGAGGGGGCGGGGGAAGACAGGAGAACCTTGTCTCAAAATAATTTTATAGAGGTTTATTATTTTGGCTTTGCTTCCTATTTCACCACCTATTCACTTAACCTTTGAAGACTTGAGCTCATCTACTCTGTCAGATTTGGCTTAATGAAGAACAGGGCATCTTAAATTACATTACTTCTAGTTGGGTTAAGCTCAACTCCAACCACCCCACTTTAAAAGGGCAGCTTTAACTTTTCCTTCCTTCCTTCCTTCCTTCCTTCCTTCCTTCCTTCCTTCCTTCCTTCTCTCTTCTCCTCTCCTCTTGTTTTAATATTCTAAACTATAATCATAAAAGAAAATACAGTATGATTGCAAACATATTTCACTTGCTACGAATAATAACAAATGCATCCCACAATTTGCACTCAGTCTTTAGAGGAACTCATCTCAATGCAAAGCTTTTCTTCCTGGCACCACAATGGAAAAAGCAATCATACCAACATGAGGCGGTGGAGGAAGATAAATCAATTTCTAATGTACTTTGTTCATTGAATAAGAAATATTCAATCCTAACCTGTATTTTTATATCTTCTATTAACTCTGTCAATTTCCCAATGTGACTCTAGTGTCTTGTATGAACAAAACACAACATACTGAGATGATGATGATGATGATGAAGAGAGAGAGAGAGAGAGAGAGAGAGAGAGAGAGAGGGAGAGAGAGAGAGAGAGAGAGAGAGAGAGAGAGAGAGAGAGAGAGAGAGAGAGAGAGAGAGGAAATCTCATGCCCTTCCCAGGAACTTTGGATACATTTCTAGCATATCACCTGAATAGCAGAGGGCAGCAGATGAATACTAACCATCTTGTATTGAATACTTTTACCAATCATTCATTCTTCCTGGAGGCCTATCCAGACATAGACATAGACACAGAGAGATCTTCAACAGAGAATAGATATATATTTAGACAGTCACTCATGCCCTAGGCACCTCACAGCTTCACTGCGTGTGGTTTATGTTATGTCCTGAATTTGCATACTCGAAATCCCCGCGCCTTGATTGGCTAAGGCGCGGGGATTTCTGATTGGCCAGGCGAGCCGCGCTGATTGGCCCGATTGAAGTCTCCCGCGATTGGTTCAAACCAAGAGCGGGAGACTTGAATCGCTGCCATTGGCCGCGGCCGCCGCAGCGAAAAATATAAAAGCCGCGGGCTTTTTACTTTTCGCCGGTTCGGTTCCCCATTGTAAATAAAGAGCTTTGAATGAAAGTCACCGACTCTGAGCGTCTTTTTGCGGACACGACACTGGCGACGAAGGTGGGATCTCGCCCCTGAACCGAACCCCGTGTCCACCAAAGAACCAGCTCCAGCGCAGAGATGGCGAAGATTGCACCGCCCGCCCCCTTCAACCCCGCCACCGAGGACTGGGAATCGTACTCAGATCGGTTCCGTATGTACCTGGAATGCGCCTGAATGAAGGACGCCCCGGGCCCACTAAAACGCGCCATCTTCCTTACTCACTGCGGACCAGAGGTCTTCCAGATGGCCAAAGCATTGGCCAAGCCGGCAGACGCAACCGCCATGGACTGGGACGTCCTCGAACCTATACTGCGGCGCCATTACGCCCCCGAAGTCCCCATCCTGATACGGCGCAACGAGTTCTACCGCCGCAATCAGAAACCAGACAAAAAATTGAGCGACTTCGTCGCAGAGCTACGGCGCCTAGGAGGACTCTGCGAGTTTGAAGGTCTGAACAGTCTCATAAGAGACCGCTTCGTACTCGGTTTATGGGATCCTACACTCCAGAGCCGACTTATGGCCAAGGGCGACATCAGCCTAGCCGATGCCCTTACCGCAGCCGCAGCCGCGGAAGCAACCCGCACGTCAGCTGACAGCATGCGAAGATCTGACGCGAAGGGCGGAAACAACAACCCGGCAAGGTCGGCCGACACAAGAAACGAAGCAACCGCACACTACGGAGAATACCAGTCAACCTCCAGCACGTCGGAAGACGAGGAGGACATACATCGCGTGCAGACGGGACGCGGCGACCAACGAAGTCGAAAAGGTCGTAGGTCGAGGACCAACTGCGCCGGGTGCGGCGGCGACCACCCCAGGTCAGAATGCCGATTCCTTGACTCTATCTGTAGGCATTGTGAACGACGGGGTCACATCGCCCGAGTTTGCCGCCAAAAGAAGACCCGCAGCCCGCCCAAATGGGAACAACACGACAGAAGGAGAGAAAGTTCCCCACCCAGAGCCAGAGAGCGCCAACCAGACAGTCGATGGGACCGTGCTCAACGATCTTCAAGAGGCGGCGACGGTCGACGAAAGGAAGAGACCCACCAGACGGTGTCCATCGGCCACGCCATCTCTGACGGCGCCAGAAAGGTACACGTAGAAGTCCATATTGAAGGCCAGCCATGCAAAATGGAAGTGGACTCCGGGTCCTACCTTTCCATGATTGCATGGCGCGAGATCAAAAGACTAGTGCCCACACTACAAAAAAGAAACGTGCCTGCCCAAAAGATCATCATAAAAGACTACCAAGGGAATCGCGTCCCGGTGGTAGGCACCAAGAACTTTAATATAACTTACAAAGGCCACACCGAACAACTGCCACTCACTATCGTCGATCGCGACCGCCCAAGCCTACTGGGCTTACAATGGTTCACCCCGCTTGACATCGCGCTGACAGGAGTCAACCACGTCACCATCGAAGCTTGGGAACAGCGGCTAGCCCAGGAGTTTCAGGAGGTCTTCGATGGAGGCTTGGGCAAGTACCAGGGGCCCCTTATCTCGTTTGACCTAGACCCAAGGGTTCCCCCTAAGCGGCTTAAACCTAGAAGGGTACCATTCGCCCTAAAGCCTAAAATTGACGAGCAGATCGACAAGCTCGTCAAACAAGGGGTATTGCAACCGATAGACCATGCCAGATGGGAGACCCCTATAGTGACCCCAGTAAAGCCAGACGGGTCCGTGAGAATTTGCGGGGACTATAAGGCCACCCTAAATGGCGCGTTGCAACAAAGCGCCTACCCAGTCCCAATAGTGCAACATTTACTGCACTCACTGGGAGGGGGCAAAGTCTTTGCCAAGCTCGACCTCGCCTAGGCATATCAGCAGCTACCTGTGGACGAGAAAACGGCGGAAGCCCAAACAATCGTGACTCATCGGGGGGCCTTCAAGTGTAACCGACTCCAATTTGGAGTCAGCGTGGCACCAGGCATCTTTCAGAGCCTGATGGAACGTTTGTTACAGGGCATCAAGGGGGTGGTGCCCTATTTCGATGACGTATTAGTGGTGGCGCCAAACGAAGCCGAATTGGAAAACCGACTCAGACAAGTCTTAACAAAATTTAAAGAAACAGGACTTAAAGTCAAACGAGAAAAATGCCAACTATGTACAAAGCAAGTAGTTTTTGGGCTATCTTCTAGACCGGCATGGCATTCACCCTACGACTAAAAAAGTGAAAGCCATCAAGGAAGCCCCCACCCCAAAGTCTAAAACGGAACTACAAGCGTTCCTAGGCTTGTTGAATTTTTATAATGTTTTCCTACCCCAAAAGGCAACGGCGGCGGAACCTTTACATAGACTCCTGGACAAGACGGCAGCCTGGACTTGGGGGAGACGAGAGCAAGCCGCCTTTCAAAAAACCAAAGACCTCCTCACCTCCGACGCCGTCCTGATGCAATTCAGCGAAACCTTGCCCTTAGCTGTCACTTGCGACGCATCACCTTTCGGCGTCGGCGCTGTCCTCAGCCACACCCTCCCCGACCAGAGAGAAGCACCCATCGCTTTTTTCTCCAGGACTCTGACTAAACCGGAACGGAACTATAGCCAGCTGGACAAAGAAGCTTTGGCTATAGTTGCCGCCGTTAAGCATTTCCACGAATACCTGTACGGCCGCCCGTTCACCATTGTGACAGATCATAAGCCATTGCTGGGCATCCTCGCTGGAAACCGGGCCACGCCGAACATCTTGTCACCCCGGATGACAAGATGGTCCGAATTCCTGGCAGCCTACAGTTACGAACTGCTACACAAGCCAGGTAAGAAAATTTCGCACGCGGACGCTTTAAGCCGCTCGCCTTTACCTGACTCTGAACCTGACCCAGCACCAACAACAAACACCCTAAGTATCGAGAGCTTACCTATTACCGCATCTGACATTGCCAGAGAAACCGTTAAGGATAGGCGTCTGGCGCGAATCTTACACTGGTTAGAAAAAGGTTGGCCGGAGAAAGACAATGACGAGACTTTTAAAACATTCCGACAGCGCCAGACTGAACTCTCACTACTGAGAGGATGTATTTTGTGGGGTGACAGGGTGGTCATTCCGGACAGATTGCAAGAGAGGGTCTTAGAGATGCTACATGAGGGTCATCCTGGCATCGTCAGGACTAAAGCCCTGGCCAGGAGTTACACTTGGTGGCCAGGGATGGACAAGCAGATTGAGGCATGGGTCGCCAAATGCCACCGGTGCCAGGAGACCAGATCCAGCCCACCCGCAGCACCTATCCGGGACTGGGAGACACCACGGGGGCCCTGGTCCAGAATCCATTTAGACTTTGCTGGTCCCACAAATGGGCATACTTTTCTAATCACAGTTGACGCATACTCCAATTGGTTGGAGGTAAGCGACATGAAATCCACTACCACAGAGGCCGTCGTTAAAGAACTGTGTAAACTATTTTCCACGCACGGCCTCCCAGACGTCGTCGTCTCAGACAACGGGCCCCAGTTCACTTCCATCGAATTCGAAAGGTTCCTGGCGGAGAGGGGTATCCACCACGCATTAACAGCACCGGCGCATCCGGCGGCGAACGGTAGGGCGGAACGGATGGTTCAGTTTACGAAAAAGACCCTCCGGAAAATGGACCACGGGGAGATCAGTGACAAAATCAACAAACTCCTCTTCATACAGCACATCACTCCCAATACCACAACTAACAAGAGCCCTGCAGAACTTCTAATGGGCAGAAAGCTGAGGTCCCCACTCGACAGGTTACACCCGACCTATAACCCGGAGCGGCCCCCAGACTCCAGTTCCAGGTACCGGACATTTGACCCAGGTGACTTAGTCTACGCAAAGAATATGACGGGGGACCCCCTATGGATCCCAGCCGTCATAACTCAGGTCACTGGTCCGCGGTCGTACCGGCTCCAAACCATCGACGGGCGAGCCTGGAAGCGACACATCGACCAGCTCAGGTCACGAACAGCGACTGACCTCAACCCCCAAGACACGAACCAAGTGGGGAGGGAATACCCGGATAGACAATCGCAGGAAAAAATAAACCAAAAATACTCACCGGAACACAGCCATCGCGAGTCCCCTCCGGAGAAGAACCACCTGGCCAGCTCTACCGACTCGGAGAAGCCAAGCGGGAGCGGCGAAATCCGTAGCTCAACCGACCCGGTAGGCCCAGGCGGGAGCCACGGTGAAAGAACTGGCCCGATCATTCAGCCGGTTCGCACAGAGGCAGGAGCAGCCAAAAAGATGACCACTCCGGCCGAGTTACAGCTTGCAAGTGAGTTGCGCAGGTCAACTAGGACTCGACGGAGCCCCGCCTACCTGCGTGACTACACCACGTGATGGACCATACCAAGAGGGGAGGGGTGTTATGTCCTGAATTTGCATACTCGAAATCCCCGCGCCTTGATTGGCTAAGGCGCGGGGATTTCTGATTGGCCAGGTGAGCCGCGCTGATTGGCCCGATTGAAGTCTCCCGCGATTGGTTCAAACCAAGAGCGGGAGACTTGAATTGCTGCCATTGGCTGCGGCCGCCGCAGCGAAAACTATAAAAGCCACGGGCTTTTTACTTTTCGCCGGTTCGGTTCCCCATTGTAAATAAAGAGCTTTGAATGAAAGTCACCGACTCTGAGCGTCTTTTTGCGGACACGACAGTTTACATGGGGCTGCCCACGAAGACCACTTCAATTGGTTCACAATGCAATGGCATGAGGAGTGATGGACATTCCTTAAAATGCCTAGTTAACACCTTTGCTCTGTGAGCTGCATTAGTTGCTAGTTTGCTTCCAGGTGCAATTCAAGGTGATGGTTGTCGTGTCCTCGAAAATGATGCCAGGAGTTGGTGACTTCAAATCATGCTCTTTTATTAAAGTAGGAACCGAACTGGCGCTTTGCAAAAGGTTCGCGGCTTTTATTCTTTTAGCCGCGGCAGCCGCGGCCAATGACACCACTTTCACTCTCCCGCGATTCGAATAGACCAATCGCGAGAGATTCTTAGCGAGCCAATCGGCGCGGCTCGCCTGACCAATCAGAGTGCCCTGCACTTTGGCCAATCAAAGCGCGGGGATCTCAAGAATGCTAATTAAGGGACAGAACACCCCTCCCCTCTTGGTTTAGTCCTTACGTCGCGTAGTCACGTAGGTAGGCGGGGTTCCGTCTGAGCCTACTGGACCTGCGCAGCTCAGTCGTAGGTTGGATCCCGGCCGGTTCGGTCGGGATCTCTGTTGCTCCTGATGCCGTCGTGGGTACCGGCTGGTTGGTCGGGCCGGGCCGCTCTCCGTAGCTCCCTCCTGGGTCTCCCGGGTTGGTTGAGCTGCGGGTTTCGCCGCTCCCGCTCGGTCTCCCCGGGTCGGTCGAGCTGGCCTGGCTGTCTCTTCCTGGCGAGGGGTCGTGCTGGCTGCATTCCGGTAAGTATTGCTGGTTTATTCTTCTTTGGTTTTGGTCCCCTGGGTATTCCCTCCCCCCTTGGTTTGTGTTGTGGGAGTCGGTTTCGCCTGTTTGTGTGTCGGTGGTCTCTTGCTTGGTAGTCCTCGACCTTAAATGGTCGATGTGGCGTTTCCATGCTCGTCTGTCTGCTGTTTGTAGCCGGTACGAGTGTGGCCCTGTTATTTGTGTGATGACAGCCGGTACCCATGACGGGTCTCCCGTCAGGTTTCTTGCGTATACGGGGTCGCCTGTTGCGAAAGTTCGGCATTTGCTGTTTGAGTCTGGGGGCTTCTCCGGGTTATACGTGGGGTGTAACCTGTCGAGTGGGGACCTTAATTTCCTCCCCATTAATAGTTCGGCTGGGCTCTTATTCGTTGTGGTATTTGCGGTTATGTGTTGGGTGAAGAGTAGTTTGTTTATTTTCTCCTGGATCTCCCCGTGGTCTATTTTCCGGATGGTTTTCTTAGTGAACTGCACCATCCGTTCCGCCCTACCGTTCGCCGCCGGGTGCGCCAGTGCTGTCAGCGCGTGGCGGATGCCCCTTTCCGCTAGGAATTTTTCAAATTCCAGCGAGGTGAATTGGGGCCCGTTGTCGGAAACGACGACGTCTGGGAGGCCGTGCGTTGCAAAGAGTTTGCAGAGTTCCTTGATCATGGCCTCCGTGGTTGTTGTTTTCATGTTGCTTACCTCCAGCCAGTTGGAGTAAGCGTCTACTGTTATAAGGAAGGTGTGTCCTTTTGTGGGCCCGGCGAAGTCTATATGGATCCTAGACCAAGGTCCCCTTGGGGTTTCCCACTCTAGGACGGGTGCTGTGGGTGGGCTTGGCCTAGTTTCCTGGCATCGTTGGCACCTTGCTACCCAGGTCTCAATTTGTTTGTCCATCCCTGGCCACCAAGCGTAACTTCTGGCCAGGGCTTTAATCCTAACGATGCCAGGGTGCCCCTCGTGTAGTAGTTCCAGAACCTTCCCTTGTAGTTTTTCTGGAATGACCACCCTATCCCCCCATAGTATGCACCCTTTTAATAACGAGAGTTCCGTTTGCCGGTTTCGGAATGTTTTGACGGAGTCGTCGTTGTCTCTTTCCAGCCACCCTTTCTCTACCCAATGCAACACCCGCGCCAGACGTTTGTCTTTATTAGTCTCTCGGGCAATGTCTGACGTGGTTATGGGCAGGTTGGGTAGAGTCTCTATGCTGAGGGTAGTCGTCGTGGGTGCTGGGTCGGTGTCAGGTTCCGGTAGCGGCGAGCGGCTTAAGGCATCTGCATGGGAGATCGTCTTACCCGGTCTGTGTATGAGTCCGTAGTTGTAGGCTGCCAGGAACTCGGACCACCTTGTCATTCGGGGAGACAGAATGTTCGGGGTGGCCCGGTTTCCTGCAAGGATTCCCAGCAGCAGCTTGTGGTCGGTTATGATGGTGAATGTCCGGCCGTAGAGGTACTTGTGGAATCTTTTTACGGCGACAACGATAGCCAGAGCCTCTTTGTCCAGCTGGCTATAGTTCCGCTCCGGTTTGGTGAGGGTCCTTGAAAAGAACGCGATGGGCACTTCTTTTCCGTCAGGAAGGGTATGGCTGAGGACAGCGCCGACGCCGAAGGGTGATGCGTCGCATGTGATGGCCAGAGGTAGGGTCTCGTTATACTGTATAAGGACGGTGTCCAAAGTGAGGAGGTCCTTTGTTCTTTGGAAGGCGGCTTGCTCGCGTTTCCCCCAAGTCCAAGTCACCGCCTTGTCCAGGAGCCTATGCAAGGGCTCCGCCACCGTCGCCTTCTGGGGCAGGAAAACATTGTAAAAGTTAAGTAGCCCCAGGAATGCCTGTAGTTCCGTCTTCGACTTGGGTGTGGGGGCTTCTTTGATGGCCTTGATTTTTTGGTTTGTGGGGTGAATGCCGTGATGGTCTAGGAGGTATCCTAGGAATTCAACCCGTTCCGTGTATAATTGGCATTTCTCCCTCTTTACTTTGAGCCCGGTCTCTTTGAATTTGGTTAGGACCTCCCTTAGGCGACCCTCTAGTTCGGCTTGGTTGGTTGCCGACACTAGGACGTCATCGAAGTAAGGTACCACCCCCTTGATGCCTTGCAATAGTCTTTCCATTAGGCTTTGGAATATTCCCGGTGCCATGCTGACTCCGAATTGGAGTCGGTTGCATTTAAATGCTCCCCGGTGGGTGACTATGGTTTGCGCTTCTGCCGTTTGCTCATCGACTGGCAACTGTTGGTATGCCTGGGCGAGGTGGAGCTTGGCGAAAACCTTGCCCCCTCCCAGTGAGTGCAGTAGGTGTTGCACTACTGGGATGGGGTAGGCGCTTTGTTGCAGCGCGCCATTTAGGGTAGCCTTATAGTCCCCACAGATCCTCACCGACCCATCGGGCTTGATCGGGGTGACTATGGGGGTCTCCCACCAGGCGTGGTCTATGGGCTGTAGGACCTCTTGCTTGACGAGCTTGTCAATTTGCTCGTCTATCTTGGGTTTAAGTGCGAATGGCACCCGCCTTGGTTTCAGGCATTTTGGGGGGATGTTTGGGTCTAGGCTGAATGATATAAGGGGCCCTCGGTACTTGCCTAGGTTTCCGTCGAAGACCTCTTGGAATTCCCGGGCCAGTTGTTGCTCCCAGCTGTCGTCGGTGACATGGTCGACTCCCGTGACTGCGATGCCGAGTGGGGCGAACCATTGCAGTCCCAGTAGGCTTGGGCGGTCGCGGTCGACGATTGTCAGGGGAAGCCTTTCGGTGTGCCCTTTATATGTGATGTTGAAGTGTTTGGTTCCGACTACCGGGATGCGGTTTCCCTGGTAGTCCTTTACGATGAGTCTCTGGCTGTCTAGGTCCCTCCTTTGGATGGTAGGCACCAAGCGCTTTATTTCATGCCATGCTATCATGGAGAGGTAGGACCCGGAGTCCACCTCCATTTTGCATGGCTCACCCTCAATGCCTACCTCCACGTGGACCTTCCGGGCGTCATTGGTTATGGCGTGGCCGATGGTGACCGTCTGATGGGTCTCCTCTCTTCGCCGGTTATTGCCACCTCGTAGGGATCATCCGTTCCGGTCCCATCTGTTGTCCGAGGGGCGATCTCTGGTCCGGGGTGGTGTGCTCTCTCTCCTCCGGTCGCTCTGGTCCCATCGGGCCGGTTCTTTTTAAGGCGGCAGATACGGGCGATGTGTCCCTTCTTGTCACAATGCCGGCAGATCGATTCGAAAAACTGGCATTTGGACCTGGGGTGGTCGCCTCCGCAACCGGCACAGTTGGTCCTCGACTTATGACCCCACCGGTTCCGTGGGTTGCGGCCTGTCTGGAGGCGATGAATGTCCTCCTCGTCATCGGAAGTGCCCGATGCCGAGTGGAAATCGCCCTGGTGGGTGGTCGTCTCGGGTTGGGCCTTGGCCAACCTTGCAGGGTTGTTATTCCCGCTGCGGTCCCCAGCATTCGGTCGGCGCATGCGGTCGGTGGATGTTCGGGTTGCTTCAGTGGCTGCGGCTGCGGTGAGGGTGTCTGCTAGGCTCATGTTGCCCTTGGCCATCAGCCAGCTCTGTAGGACGGGGTCCCACAAGCCGAGCACGATTCTGTCTCGCAGGGCGTTGTTCAGGTTGTCGAATTCGCACAGCCCCCCTAGGTGTTGTAGTTCGGCGACGAAGTCGCTGAAACTCTCACCCGACCGCTGGTCCCGACGGTAGAATTCGTTGCGTCGGATCAGGATGGGTACCTCTGGAGCATAGTGCTGCCAAAGTATTGGTTCGAGGACGTCCCAGTCCATCGCGGTCGCATCGGTGGGTTTGGCAAGTGCCTTGGCCATCTGGAATACCTCGGTCCCACAGTGGGTCAGGAAGACGGCGCGCTTCATGGGGCCGGTGGCGTCCTTCAGATCGCTGCACTCGAGGAACATGCGGAATCGGTTGGAGTACGATTCCCAATCCTCGGTGGCGGGGTTGAAGGGTGCGGGGGGTGTGATTTTCGCCATCGTGGAGATGCGTCTGGCTTCCGTTGGACACGTGGTTCGGTTCATGGTCTGAATCCCACCTTCGTCGCCAGTGTCGTGTCCTCAAAAATGATGCCAGGAGTCGGTGACTTCAAATCATGCTCTTTTATTAAAGTAGGAACCGAACTGGCGCTTTGCAAAAGGTTCGCGTCTTTTATTCTTTTAGCCGCGGTGGCCGCGGCCAATGGCACCACTTTGAATCTCCCGCGATTCGAATAGACCAATCGCGGGAGATTCTTAGCAAGCCAATCGGCGCAGCTCGCCTGACCAATCAGAGTGCCCCGCGCTTTGGCCAATCAAAGCGCGGGGATCTCAAGAATGCTAATTAATGGACAGAACAATGGTTATTACCTATATGGAATAAGGCTTGGATACTTGACTACCTGTCTCTCATAGCATCTGGTTGACCAATCACATTTTGCAGGGTTGGTGCATATCATGTTCCTTCAATTGAACAATGTCACCTATTGGGTCCCCAGAAGTGGGCTTTCTCTGTAGCTGTGCCTACCATCTGGTATAGGGTTGCCCCTAAGATTTGGATGATCCCCATTTTGCTGTTGTTCTAGAGAGGGGAGAATGAAATCCCTTGCTTCATCATACTTGTCATATTTTCCATTTCTTTTACATTTTATTGTAGTTTTTTATTGTGTATGTTGGGCGTGCATAAGCACACCAATCGTGCCTACCATCCCTGTCCTGTTGTTTCTTTTTATTTTTCTTATAAGTATCTATCTCATGTATTCAAAACTGTGTTTATTCTTATACTTGTATCTTGTAAGCGATTGACAAATCAAATAAATACTAAATACTAAAAATACCTGAGCAGGGGTCTCCAAACTGGGCAACTTTAAGATTTATGGACTTCAACTTGCAGCATTCCTCAGCCAAACATGCTGTCTGAAAAATTCTGGGGGCCAAAGTCCACAAGTCTTAAAGTTGCCAAGTTTGGAGACCCCTGATGTAGAGTCTATCTGAGTGAGGTATGTGTTATGGTTGGTTACCTGTCTCTGCAAGCAAAGAGAGAGTAACAGAGTTAGAATAACAGAGTTCTGAATCAACAGTTCTGGAAGACAGAAATTTCTCAAGAGGAAGGAGAAATCAGAGGATCTCCCCCTTATGCTCTTGAAGAGTTGTTCCTTGCAAGGAGATCTCAGGAATTTAATTTCTTGTGGTTGATCATGGGTGAAACAGATTGGGAACATGACCTTAACTGCTGCAGGGCCTTCATAGACATTTGACTGGCAAAAGCTTTGCCTTCTTAAACACTTTACAATTTAATTACTTTACAACCTAAGACAGATACTTTGAATGGCAATGAAGATCAAAGCCACTCAGTGAGTTCCTTCTTTTTGAAATTAAGTGGGGTAGGGAAAGCCATTTTAAAAGATTTCATCTTAAAAGCAAAAGCTTAATAGGATCATGATCTAAGCAAGTTTCAAATGATAAAGGGGAAAGTGATTTATATATGTATATTCATAGACATTCATAGACATATGGTGGGGAGTGCCTGTGAAACTAATAAACTAATAGGACAGAGCTTCATAGGAATGTTTTATTTATTTTATTTTTATTTATTTTATTTATTTCTCAATTTATTTATTTCAATTTATTTGTTGCTTACAAGATAATAGGTATAAGTATAAACATGAGCAAAAATACAGGAAATGGGTACAAATAAATAGGGACAATAGGACAAGGACAGTAGGCACGATGGTGCACTTATGCATGTTGATTGTTTATTTTTAAGGACATAGTGTAGCAAGATTTTATATGAATGAAAGATCTGACACTAGGACAATGGAGGAATGGGTTTTGCTGCAATGAGTGGGTTGAGGATGTTTTTTTTAATGACAGAAAAGAGATTTGTATTTATTGGTGACTGGAAGCCTCTTCTGGACTTTTTGCATAAAAAATGGGGGAAAATCAACTTGTGATCTATGTAACTTTCCTTTCAGAACCTCGAAGAATGTTTTCAGCCTTGATTCCCAGGAGATCAAACCTTAACCCTAACGCTAAACATAATCCTACTTTCATTTTCATCGACAGTGCTATTATCTCATTATTTTACCCTGATGCACAATCAAGTCTGAAAGAAAAGCTGTCACCTGACCTTTCTTAGAGAACCTGTAACAATCTATCTCAAACATCACTTTTCATCTGGGATTTCAAAGACACCTAACCCAAAGCCTAACCCTAATCTTAACCATATTTTTATTTTCATTGGCAATGGGATTTTCCCATTCATTTTACTTTTGTCTACAATTAAATTCAAAAAAAAGGTGTCACCATCACTTTCCTTAGAAAACATACAATAATCTATCCTTGATGTAACTTTCACCTCTGACTTCAAGGAGATTTAACCCTTATCCTAACCCTGTCCCTAATCCCAACCCTAGTTTCATTTTTATTTCATTTTGTTGATATCCTGGTTCACAATCAAGTGCTAACAAAAGGCTTTCACATTTGCTTTCTTAGAGAACCGACAAGAATGTATCCTTAACATCTGTTTTTGACCCTGATTCCAAGGACACCTAACCCTAACCCTAACCATAGTTTCATTTTCATTGGCAATGTGTTTTTCCCGTGTATTTTATTCCAGTCCACAATCAAGTCCGAAAGAAAAGTTGTCAATTCCTAACGAAAAGCTGTCACTTTCGCTTTCCTTCAAGAACCCTTAGCAATATATGCCTTAAGATCTGTTTCACCCCTGACTTCAAGGATACCTCTAACCAGTGGTGGGATTCTTTTCTTTTTTTTACTACCGGTTCTGTGGGCATGGCTTGGTGGGCATGGCAGGGGAAGGATACTGTAAAATCTCCAGTTAGAGGTGGTATTTGCTGGTTCTCTGAACTACTCAAAATTTCTGCTACCAGTTCTCCAGAACTGGTCAGCACCTGCTGAATACCATCTCTGCCTCTAACCCTAAGGATAACCCTAACCCTAATCCAAACCCTAATTTTATTTTGTTGGCTATGGGATTTCCCCATGTATTCTATTGTGGTTGAATGAGAAATCCCAAACAAAAAGCTGTCAAGTTCTCTTTCACCAAAGAACCTATAAGAAAAAATACCAATATTAGTTTTTGGCCCTGGCAACAAGGGGATCTAACCCTAACCCAAACCCTAACCTTAGTTTCATTTTCATTGTTAATGGTATTTTCACCTGTCTTTTATCCTGGTCCACAATCAAGTTTGAATGAAAACTTGTCACCATCCCTTTCCTTAGACAGCTACTAAGAATCTTACCCTAACATCCATTTTTGGCCCTGACTGCAAGGAATTAACCCTACCCTAAACCCTAGTTTAATTTTTACTTACCCTTTAATTTACTCTCCTCAAAAAACAAATCCGAAAAAAAACTTGTCACTGCCCCTTTCCATAGTGAACCTTGAGATCAGTTTCTGGCCCAGAGTCAAAGTAGGCCAAACCTTAATCTTAATGCAAAGCCTAACCCTCATTTCATTTTCACTGGCAATGGGATTTTACCATGTATTTTAATCTGCTACAAAAACAAATCCAAAGAAAAGCTGTCACCAAAGTTTTCCTTAGAAAAATTCTAAGAATCTAACACTAACCTCAGTTTTTTGTCCTGATTTAATGGCATCTACCCCAACCCTAACAATAAATCTAACCATAACCATAACTCTAGTTTACTTTTCATTGGCTATAGTATTTTTCCTTGTATTTTACTGTGGTTCACAATTTTAATGAAAAGTTGTCACATTCTCTTTACTTTGTGACCCTGTCAGACTTCCTTCCTATCATTGGTTTTAGGCTCTGACTGAAAGAACACCTAACCCTAATCTTATCCCTATACCCAGTTTATTGATCTTTCGCAAAGGGATTTTCCTGTTTATTTTATTCTGGTCCATGTTCAAGTCCTAACAAAAAAACTGTCACTATTGTTTTCATTAGCAAACCTATAATAATCTATCCCTAACATCATTTTTCACCCCTAACTTCAAGGACACCTAACTCTAACAGTATCCCTAATTCAAATCCTAGATTCATTTTGTTGGCAATGGGATTTTCCTATGTATTTTACTGTGGTCCAATAAGAAATCTGAATGAACATTAGTATTTGGCCCTGACTCCAATGACACCTATCCCTATCCCTAATCCTAACCCTAATCCTAGTATCATTTTCATTGGCAATGGTATTTTCCTACATATTTTCCCCTGTTTCACAATTAAATCCAAAGGAAAATCTGTCTATGTTGCTTGTCTGAGAGAACCACTTAGAAATTATCCCTGACATTAGCTTTAGGCCCTGACTAAGGAGACCTAATCCTGACCCTACCCCTAACCCAATCTCTAACGTTAGATTTATTTTCATTGGCAATGGGATTTTCCCATGTATATTTCAATGTTCCACAAAGAATTCCTAATGAAAAACTACCATGTTCTCTTTCCTTTGAGAACTTCTAAGGATCAATCCCTAATATCAGTTTTTAGCCCTGACTCCAAGGAGACCTAACCCTAATCCTAACTCTCGATCCAATCCTAACCGTAGTTTAATTTTCTTTTTCAATGGGATTTTTCCTTTTATTTATTCTCCTCCAAAAATCTGTCTTGAAGAAAACATGTTGCTATCCCTTTCCTTAGAGAACCTCTAAGAATCTAACCGCTAACATTAGTTTTCAGTCCAGATTCAAAGTAGACCAAACCCTAACCTGAACCTAACTTTAATGCAAACTCTGACCTTCATTTATTTTAGCTGGCAATGTGATTATTTACTCTGCTCCAAAAACAAGGCCAAAGAAAAGCTGTCACCAAAGCTTTTCTTAGAGAAACTCTAAGCCTATCCCTAAGCTTACCCCTTATCTAAACCCTAGTTTCATTCCATTGGGAGGGTGGGAGACAAATTGTTAATTTGGGGCTTCTGGTTATTTTATTCCATGAAGACACTAGAAATATCTCTACAATTTTGCTAAAAATTTCACTTTTTTATGTTCTTTTTTCATGAAATCTCTTTATTTTACTTCACCCTGGAGGGGGGATCTGTATTGGAGCTAATTGTTATCCTTTTCAACATGAGGCCAGGGAAGGAGGAAGGGTGATTATCCAGCCATAGTTTCTTTCTTTACTCCTGAAGGTTGACTAGATCTTTTGAAATTAGATGCACTTAGCATGCAGCACATTGCTTTCAACAGCTTTCTGAATGTCTAGGTTTATTACCCGTTATGTGACTGTGAATAAAACCTGGGCTACTACAAATTTAAGTCAGTCCTGTATAAATAGCCTTCCAAACAATGAATGTATTGGGCTGAAACATCGGTCACTCTGAACTTAGATAATTAAATCACAAGATCAAAAGAAGCCACTGAAGCCATCAACTACAAGAATTCAGAAATATCCACTGTTTATTTACTTATTTATTGGTATCCTGCCTTTATTATTTTTACAAATAATTCAAGGCTGCAAACATATCCAATATACCTTCTCCTCTTATTTTCCCATATAACAACAACCTTGTGACGTGAGTTGGGCTACTGAGAGGGACTGGTAAAATGGTTACAAAAACAATTAGTTTTACCGTTAGGTTGTCTCTCCACAAATTCAGCCCTATATTATATCTAGGATACTAGAAAAGAACTCTTGATTATCTTCTGTGCTATACCTGTGCGATATTTCTCCAGATACATGAAACAGTTCCTCTCAAGATGCATTATTCAGATTATTCCCTCTCTCTTCAAAAGTATTAATTGTAATTCCTGATCTGAACCAGTTCCTATTTGTCTAAATTTCTTCTTAAAATGTGATTTTTAGAACTGGACATAGTACTCAAGATGGGAATCTCCCATATAAATAAAATTAGAGAGACATTATGCCAAAGTCACTCATTCAAAAGCTATTAATTCTGAAGGAAGATATGCTATGGATTGCTTTGATGGTATGTGGCTTAGGACAGAGCCAGCCCTATTATTACAGAAAAGAAACTAGAAGCTCAGGTGGCAGAAGCTGAATAGGAAATGTGAGATACCTCCACCTCCATATTATCGCTTCTGAATTTCCAAAATATTCCTCTCTCTTGATAAGCAGAACAGGATGCAATTCATGGTTGTCTTGAGCCATCTAAACAAACCTGATCTTTAGCTATAAAGAAAGTTGTGCCGTCAAGCAGTCTAGTCCATTCCTTTTTTTTTTTTTAATAAAGATTTATTTGGGTTTTCACACATACAAAATACAAGTAAAACATCTTTTTTGAAAATAGCATGGTCCCAGGTTGAACTTCTTTATACAGACACAAAACTCAATTTCATGCTCCTTTTTGTATTCTATTCCATATCTTATACTATTCTACATTTTCTATATAGTTTTTCCCCTCTTTTAATTTTTTCAATTTTATTTTGATTATCGCATCTCAGTTCAAATCATTATTTTATACTTTTGTCTGTTCTGTTTCAATTTCATATTATCTTTTCTCATTGAACAAATTTTCTCCTGTAGTTACTAACTGGAGAATAGCACCTTTATATTTTTTAATTACATCCATTCGACTCTTATTTAAACTTCAATATATACCTTAAGGTTATGACCTTTAATATAATACATAATACACAACTTCCAATTGAATTCTGCTGGTACATTCTTATAATACACCCTATATTCTTTTTTAAAAAGATTATACATATATGTAATTATAAACCCTCATTCCATTCCAATTCAGTCCTATCATTCATAATCATTAAAATCTTAACATCTTTAACACTTCTTTTCAATTAAATATCATACTTCCTTAAAGACACATATTATCTCCATAATTAATTTTTCCCTTATTTCTCTTCACATATGTTTTGTAAATCATTAAATATTCATTTTGTTACATTTATTCCACTGAATTACAATAGTTATTTTAATCATACATTGTTTCATATTTTCTAAAATTATTTCTGTTTCTAATGTAACAATACTATCTTATGTACCTTTGCAGAATCCTTTTTTTCATTAAATTTTCACCCATTATCTCTAAATAGGCCCTGTTTCTCTATATTTTGTTTCTGTCCTTTATAACTTCTTTTCCTTTCTTTCTTCCCTCTCTTCTTCTCCCTCCCCTTTTTACCCCCTTGTCTCTCTACTTCTAATTCTCTTTTCTGCCTTTCCCTCTTCTGTTGCTTTCTGATTTTATACTTATTTTTCACTCTATTTTGAGGGGGGGGAGTTGTTTTTCCCAATCTTAAATTTTCCATTCTCTTTCCTCCCTTTCCTTTTTTTCCCCCACCTAAGATTACTTGTTCATTAAAGATGGCTTCTTCTTTGTCGCAATCTTCTTGTTCTGCAGGCATTTCTTGTTGTTTCTGATAATTCCAAATCTCCATTTCTAAAAACTGAAATACGAAGCCAAAAGAATCTCTCCCTTCTTGTGCATCTTCTTTGTACTTTTTAAATTCCATTTTCAGTTCTTGAAAAGTGGAGCCATTTTAAACAGTTTAAACAACACCCAATTGATTTTAGTCATTCAAATACAATAACCAAAAATGCAGAAATCATCAAGTAATCCAAATAGTCCCAAATTATTTCTTCTTATTTCTTTTTCCACTTTCTCTTCCTGGGGTTTTTGTTGCAATATTTCAGTTAAAATGTATCTTTTGGAAGTCTTGTTAAGATTTTGCTGTAAGTTCTTTTTAATTCCAGGCAGTCTCCTCTCTTCCAGATCCTGCCCTTTTATTGTTTTTCTCTCCTTTCCTGTTTTCAAAAGCTTTTGATTATCCAGAAATCTTTATTATTCCTTTGACTTTTTATTTTCAGCATTAAATGCCTATTAATGTCAAAGTGGATTTTTTTCCAATTTCTTGCTTAAGTCTCTTAGCTGTCAGTATAGGAAAAGGAGAAAAAAACCCCAAATCTTTTCCCTTTTCTCTCTCCTTCACAGCTTAAAAATCTTCTTAGGGAACAATGTTATTGTTTTTTTTTAGTAGTTTCAATTCCAGGGTACTTTATTTGTTGCTTTTGCTGTTTAACCCAGTCAACCAAAACTTTCTCTTCTTAACTTCCTCCTGCACACTCTTTTCCGGTCGAGTTCTTCTTTGTGGTGGCCATTTCTGACCACCGCTACAACCACCTTCAGGAAAGGGAGTAATGGCCAGCTGGGGAGGAGATATGCGGCTCTCTTCAACCCTGCAAGCAGTCTCCCTCCTCTTCACCACCTCTACGGGGTGGCTTAGTACCAAACCAGCCAGCTCGGGGTGCTCCAGTGGCAAGCACGGATCGAAGCCTCGCAGAAATGAGGTTTCGGTCTGTCGCTGAAGAAGCTTAAACCGGAAGTCCCCAGTCTAGTCCATTTCTACTTGTGGAATGCAACTCAGTGTTCTGAGACAACCCTGGTAGGATCATTGTGAATTGTTGTTGCTTTTTCATATGAAAGAGCAATCAAAGAAAGGGGCCTTGACAGCTGCTTCTCAGCAATGATGGATGTTCTGTGTCAATGGAAAGCACAAATAAGACAGTGGCCTCGAGGCCTGATTCTGAATACTCATTCTTTAGCAACAGTGGCCTCTAATGCAGTTGGTCTTGCCTTGCCATCTCAGAAAACAAAACAGAAATGAGAAAAATATGCCACATCAGAAAGTGAGGGGGGGGAGGGTCTTCCTTAACTGCTGGTATTGGTACCAAGTTCCATGCATATAAATGGGGACAGGACTTCTTCCTCATGCAAGCTTTATACAGGGCACCAGTTTGAAAAATAGTGCTCCCACTGACATCTTGGGGAATCTACATTTTGATGCCTCCAGGTAAGGGAGAGGTACAAATAACTTACTCATCGCATGAGGGATACTACTTTCCACATTGTATGATGAAGTTGCCTGGATGTAATAAACCCCTAACATAGAGTAGTGGCTCTCAACTTGTGGTCTGCAGAATCCAGGGTGGGGGCACAATGTTATCACGGGGGGGAGGAAATCTGCAAAGGCTTGAATAAATGTTTTAATTTAAAGCTTGAATTAAGTCTTAGGGCCATGGTTTGCAGCAACAAAAGCTATTTAAAGGGGTTCCATGGTGAAGAAAAGGTTGAGAACCACTGCTCTAGAGAAGGAGTGTCAAAGTCGATTTCTCTTGATTCTCCTTTCTTCTTCCTTCTCCTCTTTCCTTATTTTTCCTTCCTTGCTCTCTTCCCATCTTTCCTTCTTTTTTTTGTCTATTCTCTTTCCCTTTCTCCTTTCCTGTCCCTTCTTGCACACACAAATGCAAAAGGGGAAACATTTATCCTCTTGGTTTGTTTTTAGTTTGATAGCCCACTGCCACCAAAAATGGAGCTCGGAGGGGCCACGTGCGGGTCTGCTGTGCCTCATTTTCAGCTGCAATGGCCTCCTGCAGCCTACTGCCAGCAAAAATGAAGCTTGGGGGACTGAGTGTGGACCCCCCCAAGCTCCATTTTCACTGGCAGAGGTACCGTAGGCCAGTCCTTTACTGTTTCCAGGCTGGCCTTGCAGGCCAGATCTAAGCACCCCACAGGCCGGATCCAGCCCACAGGTCTTGAGTTTGACACCCCTGCTCTAGACCAGGGGTCACCAAACTTTTGGACCTCAGGAACCACCAAACACATAATTTTAAATCCCACGGACCAGAGACCCTGGGAAAATCTCCCAAAAAAAGTCTGCAGGAAAATTCCCCACCCCATTTTCCTACTGATCAATCATTCTTTATTTGGGATCGCAGGATACTGTCTCCAGCTCTGTTCTCAGTGTGGGGGGGAGAGAGAGACTTTTGGCTTCATGCAAGGAAAGCAGCAGAAGCCTTTCTTTCTCTCCCCCAAATTCCGCCAGAAATGAGTCTTTATGAGACTTGTTGCACTGGAGCAGCCTCTTGGAGCAAGATGCCTTGAAGGGTCCCAAAGACTTATTTCTGGCGGAGTTTGGGGGAAAGAAAGAAAGACTTTTGCTGCTTTCCTTGCGTGCAGACAAAAGCATAAGAAGAAAGAAGCAGCCTGGATTAATTGCTTTGGGGGTAACATTTCTCTGCAGACCACCAAAATTTTCTCATGGATCACCAGTGGTCCCTGGCCCACTGGTTGGCAACCACTGCTCTAGAGCATTCTTATTTAATGGTACTTTCTTTTAGCAGAATTTAGTCTTTATTGCTTGGGGTTCTTATAGTGATACATAGGTGTATATTTATTAGGTGAATGAATGGGTGGACTTTGAGTCTCTGTACATACATAGATATAAATATTAAACAGCTAATATTAATGCATGGCTAAATAGCATTTTTCTCCCCTCCCTCCATGCCTCTCCCCTGGCAGAAAGAAAGAAAGAAAGAAAGAAAGAAAGAAAGAAAGAAAGAAAGAAAGAAAGAAAGAAAGAAAGAAAGAAAGAAAGAAAGAAAGAAAGCTTTCTGTACGCCTGAGGAGAGTTTAATTGTGCATAATACAAATATGTCTGCCCTCATATATGTAAACACAGATATGAGTGAATACCCTTTCCACAAACAGTGCTTCTGGCTTCTGTAGTTGGACAATAAACTGTGTTAAACACATGGCTTGCTTCCAGCAGCTCAGGGTGACTCTTTCATTTGTAAGTGGCTGGCCGCTGAATGGCCCACTGCCCAGGAAGGAAAAACTATGCGGGTTCATACAGCAAAATCTCACTGAAGGAAACATATTTTATCTATCCCTGGGCTAAGATGGAGGGACTATTGTGAAAGCTTGAATTGGAAAAGCAGCACCAAGATTCAGATACCTTTTTGCTTGTTCACATCTCTCTCTCCTTAGCCATCCGGAGTTTTTTGAATTGCTGTGGTGTAGTCGCAGCCAGATAAAGAAATGCTTGCAACTTTTCGGGTGGTGTGTGTGAGAGAGAGAGAGAGAGATAGAGACAGAGAGAGGGGGGAGGAGGGAGAGGGAGGGGAAGAGAGAGGGAGAGGGAGAAAGACCGTGTGTGTAATAAAATACGGTGGCTGAATGTCCTGTCCAAGTACAACATTGAAGAAAGTTTAGGAGATGGGCTTCTTTCTTTAGATTTTAACCTGAAAAGCTATCAGATTCTGCATCTACAGCTTCTGACATTAAGTTATAATGTGGCTATTTCCTTCCTTGCTGGCACTGGCTTTATTTTGGCCAAACCTGGAATTATTGGGAGGGGGGATTAGTACTCAAACTCTGCCCAGCCTGAAGTATTCTGCTGAATCAATACTGCCATCCACACACCCCTCTAGGTTATATTTACCACTTGCTCTCCTTCCTGTTTTGCTAGAACACTCCATATAGACACTTTAACCCACCCCACTAGCTCCCACATGCCATCCCTTTCTTACTGGCTTGCATACATTCACCCCTTCATTGCCTACCATCCGCTTGTCCCAATCACTCATTCTGGGAGACTTCTGTCACATTAGAAACTCAACGTATTCCCTGGATGCCAGGAATTATGGCACTACCCTTATTTCAGGCTTTCCCAGGTTTATTTCAGGAACTCAATGTGTTTCCTGGCTCAGGTCTGTGGTATAATCAAGACTGCTGTTCTGCAATGAATATGCAGTAGATTTATTTATTGAATGTATCAGTTCACTTGACCCCATTGTGAATCTGGACAGCATATGATATTAAAACAATGGAAAAGTGCAAACAAAACAACAGGTCTCTAGGAAAAGAATCCACAAGCTCTAAAACACACACACACACATACACACACACACACTCCTCTAACCCAGGGTCTGATGAGTCAGAGCTCTTTTCAATAAGATCAGGGTGGGTGCTGAGGTATTATAACAGAGAATAATAATCAGATGACATTACTTCATGGGTAGGAACTGAAGTGTACAAACTCTGCCTGGTTACACAGCAGAAACAGAAGCTACAAGTGACAGACAGTCCTTCAGAAATCCATATCCTATTCTGTGAAGGACTTAATAAGTAATAACCAGTACCTTGGATTGTAAACAGAAAATAAGTGTGGTAATCAGTTCAACTAATTAAGCATAATGATCCATAGTAGGCATAACATCCATCGTGATCCAGTGATCCATAGGCATAATCAGAGGTGGTATTGAGCAGGTTCTGATCACTTCTGGAGAACCGGTAGCGGAAATTTTAAGTAGTTCAGAGAACCGGCAAATACCACCTCTGACTGGCCCTGCCCCTAATTTATTCTCTGCCTCCCGAGTCCCAGCTGATTGGCTGGGTCTTCTTTTGTTGCCTTGCACAGGAGAACAGAGCTGGAGAGCAGGTTAGTGGGGTGGGGAGGGAATGGGATTTTGCATTAACCTTCCCCTGCCATGTCCACCAAGCCATGCCATGCCCACCAAGCCCTGGCCACAGAACTAGTATTAAAAAAATTTGAACCCCACCACTGGGCATAATATGCCATGTTGCTGATTTCTGGAGCAGCTGCAACTCGGTCCAGAATTATATTCAAAGGCAGAGCCATATATAGCTCATTGCAATAATCCAGAGGTAAGGTGATCAAGTCACAAGTGACTCTCCAAAGAGGGCACAACTAGAACACCAGATGAATTTGTGCAAAGACTTTCCTAGTAACTGTTTCCCACCTGCTCCTCAAGCAGGAGCTAAGAGTTTAAGAAGACCTCCCCAATGGCTCACTAGTCCCAAAGAGGAAAGTACAATCCATTCAAGATGAAAGAATCAACATTTTTGGTCTGGGTGATCCAAATACCCATGATCAGGGAGAGAAGATCCATATAGTCAGTTTGTATCTAGTGGTTAAGAGCCAGTTTAGTTCAGTGTTTCAGGCACCAGGCTGGAAGAGGAGACTGTGAGTTCAAGGCCCACCTTAGCCATGAAAGCCATGGCTAAGTAATTTTGGGCCAATCACTCTCTCCCAGCCCAACCCACCTCACAAGGTTGTTGTTGTAGGAAAATAGGAGAAAGGGATATGTACGTTCATCACCTTGACTTGTTTGTAACAGCAATAAAGGCAGGCTACAAATAAATACATAAATAAATATTGGTATAGCTGCAGGCTCATTCAGAGTTAGGCCTTCTCAATGTTGTGTCGCCTTCTGTGGAGCAGTTTGACCTCATACATAAAAATGACTTTTTCATGCACAGCTGTGAAAACACAGTTCTTAAGTGTGCCCTGGTGGCTGATGCCACAATCTAATGTTGTTTGTGTTTTCTGCTGTTAAGTATGTGGTGCTCGGAGCCAGTTGGAATGAAGTGGCATAGAAATGCTACCGTAGTAACAAATAAATAATATCATCACGAGATATCATTCCACATATTTAAGCATATTCTTGTCACCAGGCAAGCAAACAAATGAATTCAATTTTACAATGTTGTGGCCCAGTGGGCAAGACCATGAAATACCCTTTTAAGGATAGTATTACCTATAAGCAAATTTTCATTGAGTCCTGGAAAAAAAATTCCGTAACTTACATCACAAATTTCTGGTAGTACTAGGGAAGCAGGGGGACAAGACAACCAGAGAACCAAATCTTTGTTACAGTTCAAGACACCTTCACATTTTTAATATTTGGTTCTTTCAACATCAGATAGTATCTACAGGGAGATGTCAGGACTAATAATGATTGGGATCACAGGAGGTAATTGGAAAAGAGGTTTGTAAAATTTCTTGGCTTGTTAAAGTGTTAAGGAAAATCCTTCCCCCAAAGCTAATATTTGCTTTGAAGGGAAGAATCTTCCATTGATGTCGGCATGGACTTTTCTTCCAAAGGAAATATCAGCCAATTGATATAACAAGGAAATGGCCAAGAGCTGCTGCAATGCAAAGTACCTAGTGGATCCTGTGGGATATAACATGCTTATATTCACTAAAAGAGGCAGACCTATCACAATATATATAATACAAGCTCCAAACTGCCCTCAGGACAGTATTTTTCCTTACAAAGTTGACTTTTCTTCCCTCTGATTGCATTTATGCTGGTTCCTTCAGGCAAGTATGACTTCCATGCACTACAAGTACACTGCATTTCAAAAGGCAAGTATAATAAACATTCTGGAATGATGATCAGGGAAGATGCATCAGATTAATACAAGCAAGAAAAATGAAGCAGGGAGTTTTCTATCCCACGGTCAAAGTGACCCGAAGAGGTAGTTGGCCAGTCCAATTTGTGAAATTGATTAGAATGTGAATAACCTGTAAAGGGGAAGAAAACATCCATGTCTTTCTATTCCCCAGCGAATTCTTTAGCAGGCCAAATTAATTTCATATTCTTAAAAAGTGAAACAAATCTGTAGGAATGATGCCTCAAACCCATGCATCCTCATAAACAGAAAACTTCACACACATAGCTTGCAAATTTCTGGAACAGCTGAAATGGACAAGTGAAGTCTAACCCTCAAAGCAAAGAGTCTTTCTATAAAGGTATAAACTCCAGCCCATATAGCTGTTTTGTCTCTATTGGTTACATGCCTAACTGAGGAACAACTGAATCTCAAAACTTCTACTATTGTTGCAGGGCTTCAGTACGCAAGGGACTTGTTCTCCTCCAAATTAGGATTTCCTTCATTACTCTTTAATAGCTGGTATTTGCATTTGGAAACCTGTGCAAATAAGTACATCTTGGTAAATATTAGACCTCTGTCTGACTAAGGATGTTTTGTTCTGCATTTGCAATGGGATTTTTGATGCAAAAAGGCAATACAAGGTAGCAATAACAATATAGCACATAGACTTATATACTGCTTCACAATGCTTTACAGTCCTCTCTAAGCAGCTTACAGAGTCAATGTACTGCCCCCAACAATCTGGGTCCTCATTTTATCTATCTCAGAAGGATGAAAGGCTGAGTCAACATTGAACCTAATGAGATCTGAATTACCAAACTGCAGGCAGTTGGCAGTTATCAGAATTGGCCTGCAATGCTGCATTCTAACCACTGTACCACCATAGCTCAATACCTCATATAGGCTTCGGCATATCATTTCTCGCTGGCTCCCAATATTCCCAGAAGGGCCCTCAAGTGAAGCTACATGGCTGCTTTGCTTTGAAAAGAGGGGAGGCCATGTTTTGCACATAGTTATTGAAAGAGTAGTCTTTGTTGCAACTATGGGTAGAAATATTTAGATTCTAAGTGTTGAACATCATTTGATCTGGTGAAGCTCTGAATTCTATAACAAAACGAAGTCAGTCACAGCACCTGGAACCCAACAGTTTTATTGTATTAGCTACCTAGAGGTGCAATGCAGCACATGAAATTGTAGGCTAGAGACGTCTCTCTAGATGCTTAAAGGAACTTTCTTTAAAAAGGGACTTTCAAGGGACTTTCTAAAAGAAGCATTTAAGGGGAAGATTATTGGATGTTTTTGACTAAGATGCTATTAAGGCCTGCTTATCTTTTTCAGCAGATAGCTTTACTGTTTAAAGGACTGGAAGAAGACCCTGCCAATTTAATTCAGGGTAAGTTCTCATATGTGAAACTCCCAGAGGCATGCTGGGAGGAAGAAACCACTAGACGACCACAGGAAATAGGAAAATTAGTACTAGTACGCCATACCTATCTTTAGCACAGTTTATAACACCCAGGGGCTTTCATAAGGCAGAGAAGAGAAAGGAAGGAAATACAGTCCTTCCTTTATTAGTAAAGCTGGAGAGTGATATTTAGAAAGAAAGTTAAGAAGTCAAGAAAGCCAAATTAGGTAGTAAAAGATAAATGCTAAGAGAGATGAATGGTGTGTTCCCTTGTCCTAGGAATGTGAAGCTTCTGTTGACTTAAGGGAAGCATCAGATAATTTCATCACGACCTCTCACATTTCATCACGACCTCTCACATTTCAAAAGTGGCTGTTCCCGTAATACTTGGGGTGGTGGGGATGCAACTCTTAAGGAATAAAAATCAACTTTTTTTTCTCTTCAAGGGTTGATCTTGCCGATCCCCGAACCCTTCTCCCCCCACAATAGAATAAAAAGTTATAGGATTTTTTGGCCTCTGATTCTAAGAAAGGCTCTAGAAACCACAAAAAAGGTACTTGTGAATCCAAGGCAGCTTCCAGGGGTGGGGGTACCTTTTGAATCTCCACCTTAAATAATTATTACACAGGACCAGTATCTAGACATGCTTCTGATGCTGTCTTGATGCTATCAGGTATGTACCATGGAAGAAAACTAACAAGAAAAGACTCACAGTTAGGATCTATCAGTTGTCAAACTCACAACCATGATGAGGGAGGACACCCACAAGACAGTATAATGGTAGGGAAACCTGGTGGTTTAGGCAAAGTTTTGTTGGTTTTATACAAAAGGTTGCATTGTAGGAGAGGTCTACAAACATTTCCCTGTCGCTTTGCATGCCCTGGTTTAGAATGCAAGAGTTACCTTTCAGGTTTTATCTAGAGATCACTTGTCTGGGCCTGCAAGATCTAATAAGTTAATGCAATGCACGCCATTGAGTGAGTCTGATGTGCAGGGAGGGCCTGAGAGAAAGCTTCTTACCAACCCTAAACCTTTATATTGTGCCCCCAAAGTGTACTTCAGGAGCTCCTGCCATAGGCAATTCTCACGACCTAAGAGCAAAATTTCAGGTACCTCAAGAATATAAAAAGGGGGCTCATCTATAGATTCTGCTATCAGTCATCCTATGAAAGAGCCTACAGAGCTGCCACGGCAATGGTTAAGCTAGCTGTGGGAATGAAAGTGGGGAGGTGTTGTATAATCATAACAATGTTCTTCCCCCTGGGAGCCAAGGATGTCCAAGGATGGCACCTGGGAAGGTGTGATAGAAGTTGGCCAGAGTTGGGACGTGGATTTGATTGGACCATGTGGTGCAGAGATGGATGCAGGGGAAGGAACTTTGGGTTTTACTTTGGGTGGGGAAAACACAAGATTTTAGATTCGGGTTTTCCCCAGATGTGCCAACATGATGTCTCCAATAAATGGATACTTTGAGAAAGAAAGTCACCTTGGAGTTTTAATTCTGTTGGAGGTTGGAACCCTGACATTTGCATGATCTTTCTGCTCACCTCTGAATTTTCCTCCATCTTTCCTTCCAAAAAGCAATGTTCAAGTGGCAGAACCGGACAGAAATCGACTATAAGTATGCATTATTTTTATCTTCCTTGTGGCAAGGAGAAGATGTTGCTTAAGAGCAATGGTTTCTGTTTCAGTCATAACAGCTCTCTCTGTCTCTTGCATGCCTTAGGGGTCTTGGGCTGGATCCATAACTGTAAGTCAGGACTGGAGTCCTTGTACTCAGAGCCTGTGTCTTATGGGCCACTTTTAGTCTATAAAGTTTCTGTCATTAAGACTCCATCTCTCAAGGGCAGAGAAGTTGCCCTTTTAGGGCACTTGAACTATTTTCAATTGAAATTGAGCCAAGAAAAGATTATGAGGAGAAAAAGATTTAGAAAAAGATTCCCCACTTGGAGAAATAGAGAAGCAATGGAGTCCTGTGGGCTGACAAAACAAATCATATTTTTCCAGTCCAGTATCAGCCTTTTGAGGTAATCTGGATAAGAAGCACAAAACACTACCATTATTGTAAAGTTGCAGTAACAGAATCTTGCAAGTCTGAAAGCACTTGCTGCATCTTTACTTTTACTTTCTTAAAAATGAGGGCAAGTCCCTTTTAAGATGCTTCTTTTTTAAAAAAATAAATTTTATAAATGAAAGAACAGAAAGAAAAAAACGTTTAAAAACAATGAACGTGCACATACATCCCAACACACTTACTTGTCTTACATCCTCAAATAATACATATAACAAATAATACAAATTTACATATATACATAAATATTAATCATCATTAATACATTTACTCCTTTCTTTTTTTAAACCAGTGGTAAAACTTCTCCCAGATTTTGTAATAATCAGATTCAGTCCTATCTTTTAACACTTGAGTTACTCCATCCATTTCAGCGCATGTCCAAATTTTTCTAATTATTTCCATCTCATCTGGCATATCATTACCTTTTCATCTTTGGGCAAGGACTAATCTCGTTGCTGTGGTGATATGGACTATTAAATACTGTATATTATCTCTTTATTATATTTTCCCACATTGATACCCAATAGAAAAATTTCAGGTCTGAATTCTATTTTAATTTTACACATCTCTTCTAGCCAATTTCTAATTTTCAGCCAGTATGTTTGAGCTTTTTCACATTTCCACCATACATGGTAATATGTTCCAATTTCTTTATTGCATTTCCAACATTTAGGGGATAGTTTGGGGTACATTTTTGCCAATTTTGATGGTGGAATATTCCATCGATAAAAGATTTTCTCTAAGTTTTCTTTATATGATGCTGCCAAAGTTATTTTTCTATTCCTATCCCATAAAATTTGCCAATCATCCAAATTTATACTATATCCAAAGTCTTTCATCCAGGCCAATATTGTTTCTTTCACCTTTTCTTCTTCTAGTTTAGATTCTAATAATACTTTGTAAGGTTTTTTTAATCAGATTCTCATCCATACCTAATAATATTTTGTCTAATTCTGTTTTCTGTCTGCTAATACCCCATTCTTTCATATATTTACTGTACCTTGACTGTAATTGTAAATAGGCCCACCATATCTCAAATCCCAGATCTTTCAACTCCTGTCTTGTTTTTAAATCATACTTCTCATCTAATATATCCTCATATGTAATAACCTGCCCTCAACGCAATAAATGTGGGTACATTGACGTTTCTAATGTAGATAGCCAAGTTGGTATTTCAACGTAAATTTATCATTTGTTTCATTCCATACATTTAGTAGGGTGTGCCTAATTTGATGCCTTTGAAAATAGCCATGAATTTGTTGTTTGTCTTGCCACAAGAAGGCATGCCGTCCTGCCTGTAGATTATATCCTTCTAAGGTTGACATTCTTTTATTTTTAACACTTCTCCAATCTTTAACCCAGGTCAGAATAGCCACTTTATAATGTATTTCCCAATCCGGTAGACCAAATCCTTCTCTTTCGGTAGTGTCCTGCAACAATTTCAGTTTAATTCTGGGTTTTTTGTTCTGCTATATAAATTTTGATACTAGCTTATCCAATTGATCAAAGAAATTTTTTCCTAATTTTACCAGAGCATTTTGGAATAAAAACAATAGTTTTGGTAATATGCTGATTTTTATGGACGCAATTCTCCCCATAAAGGAGAGTCTTAAGTTGTTCCATTTCCTGAGGTCTTCCATTGTTTTTTTTAATTAATGCAGTATAATTATCCTCTTTGAGGGTTATACATTTTGCCAAAATTACAATTCCCAAATATTTAACTTTATTTATTGTCTGGATGTCCATTATCCTTGTTAAATTTTCCTTTGTGCATTTGTCATATTTTTGTAAGTATTTTAGTTTTTCCCTTATTAATTTTTAGCCCCACTACTTCTCCTTTTAAGATGCTTCTCATGCCCCTTTTTCTTCTGTGGGCTAAGATACCTTTTGCATAATGGTTGTATAGTCTGATGCTCTTCCTTTTGTCTTCCAAGGCCATTCCCACAGACCTTTTCATCCAGCTTTCCCACAGCTATATCGGTAACAACTAGTAATAGCAATAGCACTTAATCTTATATACCACTTCATAGTGCTTTACACCCTCTCTAAGTGGCTTATACAGTCAGCCTATTGTCGCCAACAATCTGGAACCTCATTTTACCAACCTCAGAAGGATGGGAGGCTAAGTCAACCTTGAGCTGGTGAGAATCAAACTGGTGAACTGCTGGCAGCCAGCAGTCAGTGGTAGTAGCCTGTATTATTGCATTCTAATCACTGCACCAGCATGGCTCTTAACTTGGAAGATTTTGTTAGCCCTTAGGCTTCAGTTCCCTGAGATGCTGGAGAGAAAAATTTTGTCACAAAAATTTTGGCAACTTTTACAAGCCTGTTTTGTAGATCCAATATAAGGAGATTATCCATATCACTCTTCATATTCTCACTGTCTCTTCTCACAAAATCATTGATAACTTTAAAAGTCCATTTTGTAACTCACATACAAAAAGGTTATCTACATCATTCTTCTGGTTTAGTATTTGTATATTTTTTTAATTGTTAAAACTTCAGCCAGTTTCAATTGCATAGCCATCAACTCATCTTTTTGGGTATCTACCATATTGTTTCTCCATCTGCTTATACATTTTAAGTCTCCAGTTACATTATTATTAACTTTATTTAGTAAAACTTGTTCCAATTCCATAACACCATCCAGTTTATCTATCACGGATAATGTTAAAATTAATTTTGCACCTAAAAATTATATCTCTTTCACACACAAATCCATTGATACATTCATTTTCCTTTGGTACCCTCTAGTGACCAATCTTCAAAGTAATCAGTTATTTGTTTTCAAATTTAACCATGTAATTTTTTTGGAGAGGGAAGGATCTATTTAATTAATATCAAAGTCTTAAGTCATCCCTCTAAACCCTTAATACATTTAAAACTTTCTAAAATCATACTTTAATCCCCCTTTTGCTTTACATTCCCCCAAAAAATTGTTTACAAAACCTTAAATTTATAATTTTCTTTCATAAAGGATTGAAGTAATGTTTGGAACTGTTGGTACAAATGGTTAAAGAAAAAGCAACATTTGACAACTGAATAAATTATGAAACTATGAAGGACATGCATTTAATCATAAAGTATTCTGTGAAATTAAAACATTAAAAGAACAAGGAAGGTACTGTAACAAGGTAGAACATGTCAATGTTATGGGGTAAAAGAAAAAAAAGAAAAGAAAAATGTAACCAATGCTCAATACCTGCTGCAAAATGTACTGTATATATCTATATATATATATTTGTTTACATGTTTGTTTGTTTCTTTTAAAATGTTTTAAATATATAAAACTTAAATAAACTTTATTTTTTAAAAAAAGAAGTGAAATTTGGGTAAACCTTGAATGAGGTTTGAGCTATCAGCTCGGTAGATGTAATAGAGTACTGAAGGATAATGAGAAGGGGGAACAATCAAATAAAAGAGGCAAGAGCCCCAATAGGTTAACAATCAGAAGAAAACATTTAGAAAGGACTCACCCTAATTGTGAAGACAGTTAAAAGTAGTGATAGGAAGTTTGTCATTTTAGACTTGCAAGATTCTCTTAATGTAGCCTTATAATAAAGTAAATTTAACTCGCCTAGTCATGATTCTTGTCTGGTTTACCCAGGAGAACTGACAGTGATTCTAAAGTAATCTTTGAATGTGTGAAAATTCATATTCAGACTGGATGGTAAACACAAAGAAAACATAGGGGAAGGAAAGAAAAAATTACCTTGGATTCTATCCCACAAAGTCTGTTACTATCTCTAGTTGGAGTTCCCAACATTAAATGTGGTCTAAATTAGATTAGGTTGAAAGGTGCAGACCAAAGAGAGCTAGCAAATATTTGTTCTTTAGCCAAGAATAAATTGTGGGACTCTTTGATAAACAACATCTTGGTATATAGTATAACCACAAAATCTGTGGTGGAAGAATCCTCAAGGTTTTAACTAGCTGAAATAATAATCTTACACTGATTCGTGTTGCCAGATACACTTTTGATCAAGAACTTTTGGCTCCTTCAAACAAGATCTGCACCAAGAAAAACTTTCTTCCAGTGATCCATTAAATCAATGTCAGCCTTCCACAATGGTACTATCCAAATGCATTAGACTACTTCCGTAATTACCAAATAACCATACTACTGAACTTATATAATATATAACATTGCTGGAAAAGACTAAATCAACCCTACATTTACAGCATTTATCTGATTAACAAGGACATTTCTTTTGTCAAGTATCCGGATAGTAGAAGAACCTGCCATACTGGATGGAAAATAATAGTGGTGTACACCTCTAGTTTCACTAAGTGCACTTCCACCTTTCCCATTGGAACAATTTTCTAACTGATTTTTAATTATTTGTTCCCTAATGAGATTTTTAGCACATTTCTCCCTCCTTTCCCTGGTAATTAGAAAAATATTCTGTCATTGCTATTCCCCTCCGCCTTTTCTAGGCTTCCAGCAGGTTGGATTTTGAATCTAATCAAGGAATTGAATCTTTCATGCTAGTGTCAAGCTCATTGTTTGTGCTTTCCAGTCACCTAGAAAGGCTCATGCATCAAATCACAAAGCAACCATCTTAATATTCTTGGTCTCGGCTGTTCTGTTTATTAGGCAAGTGAGGCACACCAGCGTGATTTTACAGATGATTACTGGTAGGGCTCCTAGCCCTGATAGCGATCACAGATGCTCTACTTCTAGAATTGGAGTTGCTGGTTTCAGCAGTTGGCTCATCAGATGTCTCTTTTACAAAAGACAGCTCCACTTTTCTGTCACCTAAGAGCCTCCTGCTGTGACTTTCAGGTCAATGAGATAAATCCATGTTTTCAAAAAGTTCAGAACTGCAAGATTATTCGTGTTTGCCATATGTGTGTGTGTGTGTGTGTATGTGTGTATGTAAATGTATGTGTGTGTGTGTGAGTGTGTGTGTGTGTGTATACATACATACATACATACATACATATATATGTGTGTGTGTATGTGTGTGTTTTCTTAAGTTTTCGTGATATTCAGCTTTGTTCGGGTATTTTTCCATGTCATTATTGTTGTGCTTTTAAAGTTGTAGCAATGTTTCGGCAGAATCTCATCTGCCATCATCAGGCTTCTGTATTGTGTTCGTCTGTGTGTCAGGCTTTCACAGCCATTTGTTTTAAATTTGGTGCTAGCCTCGTGCTGTGTTAGAATGGTTTTTTCTTCATCCTGATTGGTTGGGAGTCTTGGTCTGTGTTTATTGGTCTTGGAGATTGCTGTGTTCTGTTTGATTGGTGTTTCTAATATTTTCTGTCTGTTTTGTAGCATTTTTTTTGTCTTGATTGGCTGGCAACATTGTGTTTTGTGTATTGGGGGCTTTTAGTGTGGTTTGGCTTTGGGTGAATGGCCAGCTATCGTTTATTAGGAAGCTAGGTTTCATCTGGGTGGCTGGTTGGGGTGTGTTTGGGCTGGAAGTATCGGGCGGGTCTGTTTGTGCCCAGGTGTTTGCTTGGTTTGTGGTGTAGAGATTTTTTTGTTTGTGAGTGCAGGCTTCCAGATAATTGACAGTCTGGTGGAGTCATCTCTTCTATTAAAGCATGAATTTTCAACAGATTCCAAAGAAACACAATTACCAACCTGATCCTAAAGGAGACACCTCCCAAAAACCAAGACACAGAACAGGACAATGGTATCACCCTCCTCCCCTACATCAAAGGCACCGCAGATAAAATCAGCAAAATTCTCCACAAACACAATATCAGGGCAGCCTTCAGCACTGTCCAAAAAATAGCCAATATCCTAAGAAACCCAAAGGACAAGATCCAGCTAGAAAACCAAGGAGTTTATGCAACAATTGCCCAGCCACATACATTGGACAGACCAACAGGAGAATAAGTGCATGCATCGCAGAACACAAGAACACAGTCAGAAAGGAAGAAAATACTTCCTCCCTTTTCCAGCACCTTAAAGCCACAGGATATGAAATTAATTTTGAAGGGACTAAATTAATCTCCAATACTGAACACTTCTATAAGAGAATAATCAGGGAAGCCATCAAAATAGAGAAACACACCCATAACATGAATAAACAGGACGATACCTCCCACCTACCAGACATCTGGAAACTAGCCCTTATCAACAAATGAGTCCCAGCCATGAAAACCAACACCAACATGAAAGGCAACCATCATCCAGAAACCAGACCATGGCTGCATCACCAGCTGCCACACACCCCAACCCCCAAACTAAGCAAACTGACACACACCATAAACACATAGCCAGACCTCAAACTCAGAGCCAAACCAAAACCCGGAATGTTACATCACAGCCACCCACTCAGGATATCACATCACGGACTCAGGAGGTTACACCACAAAGCTTCAGGATGTTGCAACACAGCCAACAACCCAAGAGATTACAGCACAAGACCCAGGATGTCACAACAATAGAACTCAGAAGGTCATCACACAGCCCATTACTCAGGTCGTTACAACACAGGAGGCTATAAGATACACAGCCAATATCTCAGCCACACAGGTTCTTATGAAAAAGCCAACCAATTTACAAACATTGACTCCATCAACCAATCAAGAAATAACAACACAGCCAACCAACCCACTTACACATCACACCTCTCCACCAGTATTTATAGAGAGACGGCAGCTCCAATCACACTTTGCTCACACAAGCACAACGCTGAAAGCACCACCCTGAAGATGGCGAGTGGGACCTTGTCGAAACATTGTCAAGATACTCTCAATCTTACACGGGAAAAGACCTGAACGTGCCAAAACCTGCATACCTATACCCGTGAAAATCTATGAAAACATATACATATATACAGTACATACATACATACATACATATCTTGCCTTTATTAATTTTTACAAATAATTCATGATACATAATTAATACTCCTTCCTCCTCCTGTTTTCCCCACAACAAGCCTGTGAAATGAGTTGCACTGAGAAAGAATAACTTGCCCAAATCATATAATTGGCTTTCATCGCTAAGGTGGGATTAGACCTCATAGTTTCCTGGTTCCTAAACCACTAGGCTAGACCAAACTGGCTCTTATGTACAACCTAGACCTCACAGGAATAACAGATTAACAGAGTTGGAAGGTACTTTGTAGGTCATCTAGTCCAACCCCCCACCCATGCAGGACACCCTACACCATTGGATGGCAGTCCAATAACTTCTTGAAAGCCTCCAGTTATGAAGCTCCCACAACATCCAAAGGCAAGGTGTTCCATTGGTTGATTGTTCTCACTGTCAGAAGTTTCTCCTTGTTTCCAGGTTAAATCTCTCCTTGTTCACTTTCCATCCATTATTCCTTGTCTGGTCTTTGGGTGCTTTGGAAAATAGTTTGACCCCCTCCTCTCTGTGACAGCCCCTCAGATATTGGAAGACTGCTATCATGTCTCCCCTGGTCCTTCTCTTCACTAGACTAGTAATCTCTCTGGAGTCAAAGGAATCTTGATCCAAGAACTAGGGCAGACCCAAGGGCTGATTGAGCTGTTAATAGTTTGGAAAGGATACAAATGTACTGCTGGTGTTATACTGAAGATGTTCAAGAGTGATTAAGTACAGTGGAAAGCACCAGCCCTGCCCTTTTAATCATGCTGATAACTCCTTTCAGGAAAATGCTTCTGGCATTTCAGAGGACATTCCATTTATTATTACTGGAGACTTGCTTTAAGATTCTATCCATGATGCCATGGAAAACTGTTGTTCATTTAAGAGAACATTTTTCCATTACCATCATCCTAAAGCTACCCAAATTTCTCCTTTGCTATTGTAGACAAAACTAAAATAGCATGAGGTGCTAAGGATTTGACTTCTTAGTTCTTCCTTAGACTCCCAAGACAAACTAGTGTGTGACAATTGTTTATGGACAGACTCAGATGTTTCCCAAAAACATTCAACAAAGAAGTTATTTGAAGACCATTCTAAAATAAATTTCCAGAGTTAATAACAGAATAGGGAAAAGAAAGAAGCACCATAAAATGAACTTAAGAATGATGGTCCATAAAGCAGCAAAAACTCACCCAGCATCTAAAAAAGAAAAATGTGTTTTTTAAAAAATGAATAATAGTATAGAATAAGTTCTGCTTACATGCTGAACCAATATTATGCTTGGGAAATAGGATATGCAAATGGATATTGGGCAACAACAGCTGCTCGAGTTCTCTTCTTCTCTATAGGAAGATTCAAAGACAGAGAAAAAGTCAAACAAATATTTGAAACTTCTTAAAAATAATTAAACTTAAAAAGTTTAGCCAGCTGGAAAGGTTTTGGGTTAGTCACTGTCTTTCAGCCCAACCCATCTTACAGAGTTGTTGTTGGGACAATAGGAAGAGGAAACTACATTGGATTTACTCACCAAAGCATTAAAAGTGGGATACAAATAAATAAATTATGGCAATCTACTTCATCCCATGCATATAGTGTTGTTCTAACAGTGATTTCTAACAGTGATCTAACAGATCAGAAAGAAATAAAAAGTTACAGGTACATTAATTTGATCTTTCTGCATTTAATTTCCTATTTACATAATGGTAGAGCCACTATTGAGCCATGTACAATGTGACTATGGCTCAATATGTTATGCAGAGTAGTAGCTCATATATCTGATGAAATTATTTCCAGATCATGAGAGTCCATATGCCAGTCTTCTCTGCCAAGGGTCACTCAAGTATGTTGAACTACTCTATCATCTGCCTGAAAATTTGGGCTATTGGTTGGAAATATGGGAGCATTGGGGGGCCCAATGTTGGAGAAGACTATACATTTTCTCTGTCTGTAATAAAATGGTAGGCAAATCTGCTTGCGCCATCAGTGTTCACTCTACCCTCTGCTGCAGTGAGTCAGTAATGGCTTTTGTGATCATTTATTTCTTCCGTCCTTCCCCTCTCCTTACTCATATATTTATATTGTTCTCTCTGCAGCAGCTTAAAAGCTGTATCTATCCACCCAGGAAGAATCAAGTTACAGAAAGGTTTTAAGTGAAACACTGTTCTAAATATAACATGGACATTCAAGGAGATGATAATTGAATATCCATCATTTAGATCCCATAAAAAGTAGACAAATGACAAGATAGCCATCTGTAAAGGATAATATAGAAGGGCACCAAAAATAGTTTGATAGCCCCACCCAACATTTTCCCCAAGTTTCAGTCTTTGTGAAAGCTTCTGTATCTGCAGCTTCCTTGAATATCTGACCTTCCCATTATCTTACTTTCCACTCACCCTAACCCCCTCCTCCAGTAGTTTAAGAGACAACTTAAACTACTCCATCAGCTGCTGACCTGCCCCATCTGTGGTGCTATTCTTATAGAACTTCACTAGTCATCTTCTACACTGGGATAACACAGCATAAAAGATCTACAAGTAGAAGACATATGAGATGCTTTCTAAGCCTTTGATTCCTAAGGGAGCCACTGAAACCCAGCAAACAATGGGTGGGAAGGGGAAAAAATGCATTGTGGTAGTTATGTCCTGTGGTTCCCATATTCCAAAACTAAAGGTTACAATCTTTCATCCAGGAATGGATGGAAGTAGAAAGGCAGAATCTATCTTTGTAACTTGCTAGGTTGTCCTGATGTCCTGCCATCAATGACAATCATCCTTTCCCTGGCTCAGAATTGTAGATGCTTGGTCCAAGATTCACATTGATATTTCAAAAGTGCTTTCTTGCTCTTTTTTTTTTTGCTGGCAGAACTTTGCCTGAGCAAATTGAGATTCTGCAGCTTGCTCTATATTTATCATCATCATTGAAAAAGACATCCAGGGGTGACCAGGAACTCTGGAAGGCATTCAGAAAGTTACTAACAAACAAAGAGGGGGAGGAGGCAAGGTCACTCAGATTCTTTAAAATGGTAGCTGCATTGCTCATACAGCCTTTTAGACACTGAACCCAAATCCTTCTTGAGAGAGGCAGCTCTACAGCCTGAATTAGGATGACTACACAAAGAGGTTTTTTGGCCTCATCACTGCCTTAGAAACCACCTTAGAAATTCTTTTGGTCTAGATCTCAAAAGAGGATGAACAGCTTCAGATTCTATACATCTCCAGCCTCCCTCAGATTCTATACATCTCCAGTAGCTAGTAAAAGAAACCTGCAATATCCGCACATTTAGCCATATGTCTTTAGACAGACCAATGATTTGGTGTGGTATAAAACTGGCTTTCTGTGTCTCAGTGATCCTCCATTGCATTTACATCACTTCCCTGACATCGTGTTTTTTTTTTTAAACACACCTTCTGCATACAAGGAAACACAAGAATACTGATGAACCTTGAGTTGGGAAAGCAATATAGAAGCTGATTGTACTTTCCAATCATTGGCTTCCTCATGCAACTTTATCCTTATTCATATTTATTGGGAAACAATAAAAGTCCAATAAACATCCTTTTCAATAAAACACCCGGATAAGTGTTACAGAGCTGAAGCTGTCACCCATTAATCAACTAGATTAATCAATCAAGGCATATTTTAATCAACTAAAAATACATCTAGAATGAAGAGCATGGAGCATTTTGCTAATGTTCATTGTAGCTGCCGTTCAAAACACAAAAACAACCATTTTAAAATGGCAATTAAAAGAAGCCTGTAATTTAAAAGCGCAATGAAGTTTTACATTGTTAGGCTCACACATGAGGGATTTACCTGTTCTAAAATGGAATTTGGTGATATTTAGGTATGTAACTTCCAAATACAAAGAAAGTATGCTTTTCTCACTTAAAAGTAGTGTTAAAATTATCTGAAAATGAATGCAGATAACAGGAATCGTGTGATAGACTAATCAAGTTTCAAGACTATTGTGCAAATTATCCATGTGATTTAAAAGAGTGAATTAGGTTGACTACTTGTGGAACTAGCCTTATAGAAATCAAAGAAATGAGGAACTTCTTGTCCTCCCAAATATTAGGCAACAACTTCCAACCAATATGATTCTGGTGATGGACATTATAAATTATAGTTGGCAATATCTTGGAAGTTGGTCACCATTGCACTATTCTGTGGGTAAATAGTCATTGCCGTAGCAATCATCTCTTTCTCTCACGTCCTCCTCTCCCTTATTTTCTGGAACTTCTACCTCTGGAATTGCTACTATCTTTGATCCATCTCATTTACTGTATTTCATCTTTAATCTGTATTTACCATAATAATAAAAAAAAAACGTGCAGGGAGAAAGGCAAGGTAGCAACACAACACTTCTCACACTTCTCATTATACCCAAGTATTTCAAGGAACAAGAACTCTAGTCCTATTCAACTAATTGCAAAAGTTGTTATACTGATCAGTACCAGAATCCAACATATTATATTGCTCCTATGATATAGGGCAGAACAGTCATCCACATATACAAGACAGATATACTGTATGTTCTGGATAATTCATCACATGCATGTGCATTAGTTTCCAATCCTATCATGAAGTGAAATCATCTAGAATAAACATATGTACAGTTGTATACAGGAAAGTCTTCTCAGCACACACATCTGCCCTATATAAATGAATGTTTGTCCTGACCTGCTGTTACAGAAACAATATGCAGGAGCAACACGATCACTGTCGTGCCAAAGATGAGTATAACTACTTTTGTAAAATCTGAATAGGGATCTTACAGCATCTCATTCCAAATGCTATACTGAGTGGAAACAACTATTCCAGAACTTTATTCCAGTAGGTAAAATTGATCACCCATTCACCAATCTCAGCTTGCAGAAGCAGACATTTTTGCTAGTTTGCTCAGGATAGTGGAATTATAATGCACCATCTCATAGTGATAAATATTTTTTTTGTTCCTTTGAAATATTCAAACTATAAAAAAATATTCTCATTGCTTCTAGCATAATATTTGGAGGAGAAAAGAAAAGAAGAAAGCTAAACAAATAAAATGGTAATGACACATAATTATGTTTATGATAGTTATGCTGTAGTTTGCTTACATGTCCCTCTTTTTTAATCCCAACATTCAATGTGTTGAAATGGGTCAGAACTATGTGTGAGGGAGGAGGATTTTAAATGTATGTCCCTCTCCATGGTACTGAACAGAATGTATTCCTTGTTTAGCTTGTAATATAGATACAATAGAAGGGAACAGAATGGACAGAACAGAACAGAATATTCTTTATTAGCCAAGTGTGATTTGACACACAAGGAATTCTTTGTTTAGAACAGCATTTTCCAGCCTTTCTGGCTTTGCAGACCAGCAGGGGAGAGAGTCAGGAATGGTTCTGCATGAGGGGCAGATGACCATGTGCATGTGCAGCTCCATTTGCACAACGACACATACACCTGCCACTGGCACAAATGGAGTTGTGCACGTGCACTCTCACCAACCACTTCCTCAGCTTGGTTCCAATGGGCCACAGCCCAGTACAAGCTTCAGCCCAGGAGTTGGGGACCCCTGGTTTAGGATGTAGCCTTTGGTTAACTATTTCCAGTTATGAGAATAATGAAAAAGTAATTTCTGCAACCAATCCTCACATGACCCTTGCAGGTCTGTAAAGCAAAAGGAAGCTGAAGTAACATCATAAAGGCAGGCACAGTTTCACTTAGCAGTCACTTTTCTTAACAACTAATTTGACGGTCCCAATTATATGTCACTAAATGAAATCTATATTCTATAGTTGATTTTTCAATTAGAAAAGCAATAAGGTTGCTTTAAGGCAGCCCCCACTGAGGCAGCTCCATCACATACTCACACAAAATATATTCCTTATCTAGTTTTCTCTCCTCATACTACTGTTAAACAAATAGTGTACACCATGCCATAACTGTCAATACAGTTTGTTTCTCAAAAATGTCTGTAATTTTTCAAACACCAAGAGATTCAGATCCAAACATGGACTGCTCAAAGGCTAATTTTTAATCCTGTTCTAATCCAGCAACCATTGCCCAGATTTTTACTAAATCCTACACTATCTACTCAGGATTAAATACTACTGAACCCAATGTGACATTGTTCCAAGTAGAAAAGCTTAAGATTTACATTGATAACTAGACAATTATTTTTAAAGTTCCAGAATGTTTGTCTTATTGTACTACTAGAATTAAAGCTTCTTCTGCAAATTAATTAAATTATCCAATACAATTTCAAGACCTCTTTGATACCAGAAGAAGAAGAAGAAGAAGGAGAAGGAGGAGGAGGAGGAGGAGAAGAAGAAGAAGAAGAAGAAGAAGAAGAAGAAGAAGAAGAAGAAGAAGAAGAAGAAGAAGAAGAAGAAGAAGAAGAACTTTATTGTCATTGTACAAATACAACGAAACTGTGGTTGCACCCCAGCAACTGTTTGCAATACAATAAAACCAGAGCACTTAAAGTCGAAGAGAAAAAAAATAGTGTACCCGCGTCTCCATTTGCAATTAGAGAGCACAATATCTACGAATATACACAAAATATACATCCAACACTGACTGTGACGCCTTGCCGAGTGTAATACACAAGAGATGGATTGTACTGTAATATGTTATCATACATCTGAATGAGGTATTGTGATTTCATATCTTTTCAAATCTTAATAAGGTAGTAACTTTGTATTTATTTGCAGTTCGGATGGCCCAGGGAAAAAAACTATTTGTTAGTCTAGTGGTGTGGGATTTTATTGACCTAAAGCACCGTCCAGATGGCAGCAAGTCAAAAAGATAATTGCCAGGGTGTGAGGTGTCTTCTATGATGGCCTTGATTCTGCTTTGGCAGCGGGACCTGGCCAAGTCTTCCAGAGAAGGCAGAGGGCAACCAATGATCTTTGAGCTGTGTTTATCACCCTCTGTACATTTTTCTGTCCTCAGCTGAGGAGCCTGCATACCACACACCCAGACAATATGTCAGAGTGCTCTCCACAGAGGCTTTATAGAAAGCCAGCAACAGCTTCTTATCCAGATTGTTTTTCCTGAGAACCCGCAGGAAGTGCAGCCGCTGCTGAGCCTTCTTCACTATGGCCTTGGTGTTAGGGGACCAGGAGATATCAGCTGAAATATGGATGCCAAGGAATCTGATCATAGGGACAGTTTCCGCTCGTTCTCCATTGATGATGAGTGGGGCGTGGTCCTGTCCATGTTTCCTGAAATCCATAATCAGTTTTTTGGTCTTATGGACATTCAGTGACAGATTGTTCTGTGAACATCAGGTTCTCTACTTCTGCCCTATATGCCATCTTATCCTCTCCAGAGATGAGACCAATCACGGTCGTGTCATCTGCAAACTTTATGATGGTGTTTGTTGGGTGGCTTGGTGAGCAGTCAAAGGTGTACAAGGCATATAGCAGGGGGCTCAAGACACAACCCTGGGGGGAACCAGTACTGAGTGTAATAGTGGAAGAAAGGTGGGGGCCAAGTCTAACAGACTGCGGTCTGTTTGTTAAAAAGTTCTTAATCCAGGAGCACGTGGGGGTGGGGACCTGCAGATTATACAGTTTGGTTACTAGTATATCTGGGATGATAGTGTTAAATGCAGAACTGTAGTCCACAAAGAACATCCTCACATAGCTCTGTTTGTTCTCTAGATGACTCAGCGCTCTACGAAGTATGATGGCCACAGCATCCTCTGTAGATCGGTTTGCTCTATAAGCAAACTGATATTGATCAAAGAAGGGCGGGAGGCAGTCTCTGATGTGCTGTGAAACTAGTTGCTCAAAAACCTTCATAATGGAGCTTGTTGACGCTGTGGGCCTATAGTCATTGATAGTGTTTATATTTGTTTTTTGGGGAACGGGGATGATGGTTGCAGCCTTCAGGCATTGTGAGATGATGGCATGTGTTAAAGATAGATTGAACAGCTCTGTAAGTATTTCTGTCAACTGGTCAGCACACGCTTTAACTACTGCACCAGGAATGCCATCAGGCCCTGCAGCTTTCCTGGGATTTACTGCTCTCAGTGTTTTTCTCACCTCATTAATGGGCAAGAAGAGTTTTATACCCAGAAGATAAACTAGGTGAATAAAAATGGATCAACCTGATGATCAGTTACAGTTGGCCCTCTAATAAAAATGAGTCCAATTTAATGCTGTCATGATACGTCAAGTAAAATTAGAGTTTTAATGTTGATAATTAGGAATTAAAGTTAGCAAAATTTTATTTTGGCCAAGACAGGGACAGTGTGAGAATGAACTCTTCTATAGAGTGTAGATGAGAGCCACTATTCTTATTTCCATGCCTGACAATTGTGGGCAATCTTCTCCAATATGGCATTGTCTAAGTATATTGGGATTAAACTTCCATCATAATATCTTGGAATTCTGGGATTTGAAATCTGATGACAGATTTCAAATCCCAGAATTCCAAGATATTATGATTCCATTAAATTGAAGAAGGCTATCCCACCACTAACAGCTCAAGGCATTTAAAAATAAATCTCTCCAAACAGGAGTTACTAAATCTAGTTCCTAGTTTTCATATGCAAAAGAACAAAAAAAAGTTCATCTCAGTGTATCCAAGCAAAAAAATATAGACCCATCAAGTGTTTTTGTCTTTCCTGGAGAAATGTTGCAACGTCCTATTTCATACACGGATAAAGAGAGCAGTCAAAAGAGTGAACTAAACATCTCAAGCTCTTCCACAAGCATTTTGCCACTTGAAAGCACATCCTCAAAAAGAGTTCAGGTCCCAGGGCACTGTAGAATACATGATCCTAGCATGAAATGGAATTGAAAAATGTTTTTAAAATATTAAACTACTTGTGAAGAATAATTTAAAACTGCTGTTTAATTTTATTAGATTGTCAAAGTGGTGAGGAGGAGGAGGAAGAGGCAGAAAATGCATTTGATATATGTTAAAAATTGTAATTCTATGTTGTATGTCTAATTTTTCTCATTAGTTTAACCAAAGACATCTCTGTTTTAAAAGCTACTGATTTTGATGAGTTAATGACACTCATGAATTATTTTCATAGAATTGTATAACCACTCTGACTTTAAACAATATTAACACAGAAAAAGCACATTTGTTTCCCAAGTGGAAATAGAGCTGTTATATTAACCAGGCTAGATGTTCATTTGCAATATTCGTAGTTTTAAAATGGAACCAACTTTCTTGACATATTGCAACTAATAACTCTACCCTCTACAAAAATTGAGAGAAAAATTAATGAAATTTGACTTTGCCAACTTAGCTCTCCCAAAACCTCCTCTGAATAACCGAAAGCATAAAAATACATAAAAATCTACTATGTATTCAACATTTGTTCCAATTTGCTTCAATTAAACTGGGAAAATTAAACTGTTGTTCTGTTTACATAAACTGAGATTCTCTGTGCCATCTCTAAAAATTAGCCCAGGCAACATTGGATTGTCAGTATTGATAAGTAGCCACTTCATAAAGCCTCTGGTGTAAGTTTTTTGTAGCCTTTTATTAAGGTAATGGGAATTAAGCTCATTTAAACATTGCCAAAAATTAGAAAATTTACCAATAAAATAAAGGCACAGACTTGGGTGTGATGTTTCCATATGCTCAATTGCATGGAAATAAATATTAATAATGATGAGATAGCAACAGACTTTCAAAAAGAAAGCATATGGAAGTTTCTAAACCTGCCTAAAATAAAACCCCAGAAATTAAGAACAAATCTAATATGACTCTGGATGCTTTCAGCCAAGATCTTGGAATTGCTTCAGAATCAGCTCTGAAACTGTGCATCTTGCACTGTTTGTGTTCACCAGCATTTATCCAATTTATTTCTAGCTTATCTGTTATGCATTTGAAATTGAATCAAATAACTCTTCCCATTTGAAATATTACTGTGGTACAAAATTAGTGAGTAGGCAATTTTCCCATCAAAACCTTGCCTAACTGGCTCCTGCATTTAAGCCAGCCTCTCCCTCCTAAAAATTCAGTTACAATCCCATTATTTCAAAGTGCTATTATTACACAGTGTTGTAAATGTGACAATGAGGTGATGTCTTGGCAGCCTTTGAAGCTCTCCCTCGTAGCAACTTCTCAGATGTTTAAATTTAATTTTTGGTGGGGGCAAATCATCCAATAAATGCATATAGCATATACTAGAATGGATAGGATAAGACACTGGTTGGAGTGGAGGGAGAGATCTCACACTTGTTACCTGGCGAGAGCACTGAATACCTAAGTTTTCATCAGTAAAAACAATACCAAGTCAACTTCAAATATTTTTGTGGGATTGATGGTGTCATAGAAACCTCCTGTGTTGGATATCAGTTGTGTAGCACATCAGTTATGCATTAGGAAAAAATGGTCATAGTCCATCATAAATCACCAATTCAGTTTTTCTGTTTTCAACAAAAAATCCATAAAGGGCTTCCAGTCATTAATAAATGTAACTGTTGTCTTTTCCCTAATAAAACAAGTCAATGTTGCCATTTCTGCAAGTTCAGTCATTTCAGATACATATCTCCCAGAATTTCCAACCACCCATTGGCCAAGTGGCAATTTTAGGGATTTGTAATCTTATCAATAGGACACCAGATTGGAGAAGCCTGTCCCAAACTAAAAAGTATTAAACATTAGAAGATTAAAGGTTAGCAAATTTTACAGCTCTATCCTCCTGTTGTTTTTACATTCAAGCCCCTTCCATCGTTCCTGGTCAGACAGAAGACAATTCTGTTACTAAAGTGCCATCATCACAGGTATACCTCTACACTCTGCCCCATAAAATATGCAATTTAGGATGTGGTACTTAAAGTAACAAGATATCTCCTACCTTTTGGGGTTTCAAAAATTTAGCATAGTTTCTCTATGGATATGATGAAATGCATACTTGGCAAAAGCAAGCTGCATTCAAATGTGCTCACTGTTATTAACTCCAACTTATATCCTCCTCTAGCATACTTCTAAAGCACAATTAATTTAGCAAGCAGGCTTTAGCCTGCTTTTCACAGAGGTAGGACCGAGGCATAGGAAGATTATGTGATTTTCCCAGTCAGACAAGTCTTTCTACCCATACACAGCACATATTAAAGTATGCACAGCTATTTAGGCAGACCTGATTAGAAGATCTTCCATACTGAGAAAGTGTTTCTGCAAAAGAAAAACTGGATTAAGAGTGTGTAGTTCAGTTTCTAATACAAATGAGAGGAGCAGGAGAGAGGGAAGGAAGGACTGAGTCTTTCAAATGGTTCATATCATTTAATTTCAGATTTATATGCCATCAATTTACCCCTAAAGGAACCACTAAAGAGCTGGATTCCTTAAAACTAACAACACAGAGGTAATAAACCAGTAATTATAAATATTACTGGTTTTATAAATAAATTATAAATTATAAATCAACCAGTAAAACAACAATGAACAAAGCAGAATTTATTAAATATGAATAAAAACATTTTAGTTGTTTCAAGTAAAATTATTTTCCAAGCTTTTACTAGAAATGGGCCTCATAAGCAGTTTAGAAGCAAATTTCACAAAATGGATACCATACTTTTAAAAGAAAAAGCTCTTCCTCCCTGTGGAAGGAAGATAAGTTGTTTCATTCTGTAGTCTCCTTTGTCTGAGCAATTCTTTGTCCCAATTTCCGACTTTCTTCTATTCTTGACAAAATAAAATTTTGCCACACCAGATAAGTGTGGATGAGGATTACATTTAGTTTTTTCAAATCGATCAGGGGGTAAAGACCTCTCTATAAGTTTTGTCCTTTAAAAATCTCATCACAGCAAATGGGAGCATTCTACAAAAAGGCTTTTTTAAAAAAAGAAAAATCTTCAGCACTTCCTGGAATGACTAAATATAGCAGATTTCTTTCATTTTATCTCATACCAAATTCTTTTTTATCATTTCAGACAAACAGAATGTTTTGATGTTCCTAGATCAGAATCTGTAAGGTATCTGAAGATCAGCTTCCTGACAAAACAAAAAAGAAACAGTAGCATAATGTCAGGTTTGTCAGGAGCAACCTATCAAATGTAAAGTCAGAAACCATCTGTCAACTGATTCCTTCAATTTACTATTAGCTCTTCTGCCCATTATTTATTTCAGTCCTGTTTGTTTTTTTGTTTGTGTTTGTTTGTTTGTTTCTGAGCTATATTAATGACTTCAGTATATATGCAGCATCATTGGGCAGATCCAAGTGAAAGTACCTTGATTTTTAACTTTGCTTTGGAACTGAGAATCTTGAGATTGCTGGAGGAGTCTTCAGATTGCAGCTTGGAGAGTCTTTTAAAAATCCAAAAATTATCCTTTTATTCTTCCTTCTTTTTATATAGATCACTCCTCTTTAACTATGAATGTTTTTAGCTAACATAGATTCTCAGGGAAGTACAATGGCATCTACTTGAAACCCTCACACTTACTTTTTCTTCTGCCTTCCTTCTCCTTCCCCCTTTGCTTCCTTTATTGTTCTTGTGTGTTCTTCTTTAGTTATACTGTTCTTTGTATGAAATAGCAACTTTTTTCTTCATGTTGCTGTAATTATATTTACAGAAGGAAAGATTCTGCATCAGAATAAGAAAATAAGTGCTAGAATATTCTTCCAATACTTACTTTTCTAATTTTTTTCAAATAAAGCTCACTTTTCTATAATCATGTTGATTTAATGTCATGTTCAGCTTTTGATGAAACTCTAATTTTATTTCCAATTTGTTATTATAAACCATGAACAGATTTACCTCAATTTCAGATCCAATATTTTTAATCAAATCTTAAAGGGATCAAAATAATAGTTCCTTGGGTTGGGTTGGGTTGGACTGGGTTGGGCTGGGCTGGGTTGAACAATTTTTTCATTAATCAATTCACAACATTGGTCAAAATGGGTTTTAACTAAACAGTTCCAAAATATGTGTAAAATGTGCTCTTCTATACATATCACATTATCTACCCCTGCAATATACACACTTATCATGCATCTTTTTATCAGCAGAAGTCATAACCTGCATAAATAGATTAAACTCATATACTGATTTACCTTTCTCTCTCTCTCTCTTACACACACACACACACACAGAGGTATATATGCATTTAATATGCATTATTAATAGATATGATTAATATATGTCATGCAGTGTGTGCAACAGGAACAGTCTGTGTGATCCTACACAGTTACTGGGCTCTCTTATCTGAAATCTCTTATCAATTTATCTAATGAAGAGATAATTTGCTTTGATATAATAATAAACATTAAAATCAGCTCAGAAAGTATTGAAATTACTAGTATATTTTTTGTTTTCCATTCTGTTATATTTTCCAGCTAACAGTGGTATAGCCTGATTTCTTGAATATACTAAGATATCTTGACCAGTTTTCAACCTTTCTCGTATTCTACATTATTTTGTTTCCCTAAACTGATTGTTGTTTAGAATAAGAACATTGGTGTCAACATCAATAATCCAGAAAAAAAATAATTTGCATATTTTACAACATATCTTGAGTGGGGTTCTCCACATAGGCCCTCCATTCTCCCAAGAAGGTATTAATTTTATAAAACTCAAAGTACAATCTTTCCTGCCATTTTGTTAAGTTCCCTCCAATTTTATGTAATGAAAGATGATTTTTAATGCTCCAGATCTGTTCTATTTTATTTTATTTTTAATTATACAGTTTATGGCTAGGAAGACTTTGAATGTCATAGAGGTGCTTCCATTTCAATTTTCCCAATATCAGTGTTTCACGATCAATAGAGAGGGCAAACTTTCTTGGAGGAGAGTCCTTCTCTCTGCCTCTGTCTCTTTGACATCATTGGGAGAGGAGGTTTCCAATCTATCCTCAAATTCTTGAGATGACATCCCATCCATCATAAGATTATAGTATATATATATTTTTCTTTCAAGAAGGAATCAGTCATTGGTTTCAACAAGCAAACAGCAAAGAGACTGGATATACCTTATTTTTCCACATATAAGATGCCCCATATCCAGGACCCCATCCTTTTCTTACCCCAAATTCAGATATCAATATTTTAAACATTAAATAGAAGGCATTTATTTTGCAGAGTAAGAGATTTGCTTACCAGTACCAGTATTTATTTTTTTGTTTTCTGACATTTTTATGGGCTCAAAACACTCTGACATTACCGCTCCCTGTCGCATGTGGGCATTGGCTACACACTCTCTGCAGCATCAGCTGATGTCAGTTACATAAGGCTCATGATTAGAGGAAAATTGTTAGCTTGTCTCTGCAATTGGAAGTTTTTCTGGTGAGGCTAGTTTGCAGAAATAAGGTATCAACAGTTTCGCAACCGTGGTTCTCCTCTCACCCCCCCCTTACCCCCCGTGAATAAGACACCCCTTCATTTTTAGATAAATATCTTTAAGAAAAAAGTATCATATTTTACACAGAAAAATAGAGTAATATTTGAACCTTCCTATACCTTTTTCCTCTCTTCCTATTTAAACCATATGTGCCCTGGGATTTCCTAGCCCAAATGAACTGTAGCAACATTGGACTATGCCTCTTCAGCTTTGAGAAGAATGTTTGGAAGACAAAAGGCACAGAGAGCCTCTCTCCTATCAACCAGAGTAAGATTAGTTCCTCAGTAAAAATCCTGGGGGAGGCAGCAATAGAAGCCTCCACGAGCCTCCTAACCACACCCTTCCTTTGAAAGAAAAGCTATGTTTGTCAGTTCATTGAGGTAGGCCAGACAAGAAGCACCAAACATGAGAACTAACACTACCCTCATTGCTAGGTTAACCCACACCCTTTACGGTCTTTATGATCCAGGAAACTAGGAATGGCTCTTCCTTTGCCATGCCCTATTCTTTCTGTGGAGTAAGCTGCCTCTTATCTAACCATAACCGGGTGCTGACCATTGATTGATTCAGAAGATTTGTATGGGTAGGCTTTAAGCAATAAGTTAAAAATCATTTCATTTGGAACTTATCTTTTGCACCTGACTGTTCTGATTATCCCTCATAGGCTCTTCTGCCTTCAGTTAAAATAAATTTTGTTTTTGGTTTTCTTTCTTCAGCAGAGGTAAGTGTTGTGAATTAATAAAAGTGAATTAATAAAAGTGCTTAATAAAGATTATTAAAACCTTTAGAAAAGTGCAGGGTTCTGACCCTGCACTTCTGATTGGCCAATAATAGCGACATCAGATTGGTCCGTTCAGGAGAACTAACGCTTCCCATTTTTTATTGGTTATTTGATCAGCAGCTTGCCTATAAAAAGGGCTATTGCTGCCATAGTTTTTGCTCTGTTCCACAATGTTAAATAAAGAGTTGAAGTTCACTGTTCATCGTCTCGTCTCCAATCCTTGTGCCCATGCACAGAACTTAACAGTAAGCTTTGAGTTCAGAAAAGTGGGAAACCATAAGCCTCTTCATCCTCTCTACAATTCCTTGCCCTTCCACTACATTCTTCTCTTTCTTGCAGAGTGCCTCTCTTTGCTCAGCTGTTTGTATTAATGTCTACTCCTGGCTTTGGATCCTAAAAAATAAGAACAGCAATATTGGGAAAAAAAGAAGCAACAAATAAAATTGGTAGTCAAGTAAAAAAGAGTCTTACGTTATTATTTTAATAAAAGGATATATAACCTTTTGGGCTGGCAGTCATATTTGGAATGTTGAGATTATATCAAAAGCAATTTAACAATTTTTTTTCCTTTTCATAAAATAGTTGCTATGATGACCCTCCTTTTACAAGAAGGTAAACAGGTGGGCTTGTTCTGTGGTATTGCTTATAGATGCACAGGGTGTTCTTTCACATCCTACTATACTTTTGTCTTGAGGTGGGTGAGCATCTCGCCACATTTTTAGACCTAGCTCTGAGCTGTAACCCTTTTTATTTTCCAATTTATTTATTTATTTGATTTGTCAATCGCTTACAAGATAATAGGTAAAAGTATATACCTAGTTATGAATACATGAAATGGGTACATATAAGAAAAATAAAAGAAACAATAGGACAGGAACGGTAGGCACGTTGGTGCGCTTATGCACACCCCCTACAGACCTCTTTGGAAAGAGGGGAGTGTTACGGACTAAGCAATTGCTCTAATTTAAAAAATCTAAATAGTTTTACTTCCACAGCAGGCTCGTAATCCTGCACTTCTGATTGGCCCGCCAGCAGCGGATCATGATTGGTCATCCCAGGCCGATCTGATTGGCTGTTAACAGGCGCTGCCGATTGGACGCCACCAGCACGGCAAACTCAATGCATTGGCTGTTATGACAGCAGCGAGCCCTATAAAAGGGCTGCTGCTGCCCGAGTAATTTAGCTCTGTTCTGAAGTCACTAATAAAGAGTTGAGTCACTGTCTGATGCCTCGTCTCCATTCCTAGTGCCCACGCTCCGAACATAACAGGAAGGTCAATAGTAGACAGTCTAAGGTTAAAGTTTTGGGGGTTTGGGGAAGAAATCACAGAGTCAGGTAGAGTATTCCAGACATTGGCCACTCTGTTGCTGAAGTCGTTTTTCCTGCAATCAAGTTTGGTGCGGTTAACCTTGAGTTTGTATCTATTGTGTGCTCTTGTGTAGTTATGGTTGAAGCTGAAGTATTCATTGACAGGTAAGTCATTGCAATGTATGATTTTATATACCACACTTAGATCAGACCGAAGATAATGTAATTCAAGGTTTTCTAGGTCTAGAATTTCAAGTATAAGGCATGAGGTATTTCAAGTATATGGCATAAGGTATTCTACAATGAGTAGAGGAGAACTCTTCTTGTGAAATATTTCTGGACTTTCTCAACTTTACTGATATCAGATATGTAATGTGGGTTCCAGACTGATGAGCTGTATTCAAGTATTGGTCTAGCAAATGTTTTGTATGCTCTAGTTATTAGTGTGATATTACCAGAGAAAAAGCTACGTGGGATTAGATTAACAACTCTTAATGCCTTTTTGGCTATGTAGTTTCAGTACAATAAGGCCTAAAGAGGCCAAATCAGATGGGATAAAAAAACCCAGCCTGTTTATTTTCTGTTTTAATAGTAGAGGTCTAACCTATCTTCTTCTCTAATTACTTTCCAAGTATCCAGATTCTTTAAGAAGACTTATTATTCTACCCATGCAAAAGTAAACTTCTTTGATGTCAGTCAGGCTGTCCAACACCAGCCGATTTGTTTGTTTGTTCGTTTGTTCGTTCGTTCTTTCTTGCTGGTCTGGAACTGCAGAGGAATCTGATTCTCTAAATCCACACTTCATCTGTCCAGCACAATTGCATGGATCCTGTCTCCTAAGAAAATTTATGTCCACACACAATTACAAATGAAACAAATGGAGTCTTCCAATGCTATTTGTCTTCATTCAGCCAGGATGGTACTGGACACGAGAGAAGTAATTGCTATCTTCCCTCCCTCCCTCTCCATCTTCCTCTCAAAAAGAATAAGATGAAGCCCCTTAAGCGTCACGATTGGTGATGTTCTGCTCATACTGAAGCAACTTCAGCCAGAAAGAACACTGATTCTTCTTGCTGCAGTTTCAGCTGGATTTTAACATTGGCAAACGTTGTCTGTGGTTTTGTTTAGTGTTTTTGAAGAAGCCTCTTTGTATAGCAGCAGAAGGTAGAAAGGATGTAACACTAATAGCACTAATAGGGGGAAAGCGCATCTTAAAGATAGATGGCTTGTTTATTTCTGAAGGGAAGAAGATAGGAGAAAGTGGATGGAATCACACAGAAGAAGGGGATTTTATTTTCTCTGAATTTTGAAACATTCAAGCTAGATTGATAGAGGAAATTTTTTAAAAGGAACAGTGGAAAAATGGAACATTCTCCTGTACTTTGCAATCATTGCAATACACAAATTTGAGCTGGACACTTGGATGATATGATTGGCTCAGAATACAATTCCTTTCATAGGGGTCATTAGGATTATAGCATACAAATATGCATGAGCAATCTGTGACCCCATTTGTTTTTTGGTTTTTTTAGCTTCCAAGAACACCTTCTGATTTCAGTTGTTCAAAAAAAAAGCCCTGCAATTTCCAGCCATGTCTTGAAACATTGTGTTACTCAGCTACAGAACTTACTTTCATCTGTGTGCACCAACTCTTAAGTTCAAAGCTCAACAATCAGCCAGTCATCTCCCAACAAATCAGAAAGAATGTGAAATTACACATCCCATCCATTGCCAGCTGGATATCACTGCTCTTACTACAGCATGGACAAGACCACTTCCCTCTACAGCAGGGCTGTCAAACTCGTGACCCATGGGCCAAATGTGTCATGTGCTGGCCATGCCCATGCCCACACCCAGTTAGAGCACAGGGGAAAAAATTCCAGGTACATCATGTGACAGCGCCGTGACAATGCAAGTTTGACACCTCTGCTCTACAGCTACACCTACTGCTGATCGCACACCAGCACATGTGTTGCATCACAGCCACCATTTTCTCAACTGCAACAAATATTGCTAATTATTGTGTTTACTACTAATGGATTGATGGTCCTAAATTCCCTTAGGGTGGAGCAGCAGAATTCCTTATAGTGTCTTCCACTACAACAATTGAAATTAAACAGGAAAATGGAATCATAACATATTAGTACTTGTCTGGGCTCCTGTAGGAGGAAACACAATGTAAAAATTATCAAATAAATAATAGGATTTTTAAGCATATAAATGACATTTTGAATTTTAAATTAATTTCACCTTTAAAGCAACATTTCCTGCTTTTGCCAAAAGCATCAGTAATTGAGTGTTCTCCAGGATCATTTTTACTCAGAAACCTTTGCTGTATGAAGCAGGGTCTCTCACAGTCCTGAAAACCAAACTGGCCTGAAGAACCACTTTATTGCTATAAAATTTTGATGGACAAGCCAGGAAGAGGAGAAGAAGGAATCAGGAGTTGCTTTTATCTTTTATCTTGGGCAGAATACTACTTTGACCACCCATGATTCAAATATTTGCAACAACATGATTAGAATGATTAGAAGGAGAGCTAGAGGTGGGTCATGGAACTCAAGTTTAAATCTCCATTCAGACCTGAGGTTTATAGGATGATTTTAGGACAGTTGTGGTCTCTTGGCCCAACTAACTTCATAGGGCTGGTGAAATCATGAAAGTATAATCTATACTGATAGAAGAATACATTTGCAGCTGAGGGTTGAACTACAGGGTCGTTGGTGCTCTCTGAGCTTGGTTTTCTTGCAGATATTTCATTACCCAGCTAGGTAACATCATCAGTGTTAGAAGAGAGTGAGGTTTGCTCTCTGTTGAAATATAAGTGGCTTGCCCCATCAGAGTTGGTGGGAGTGGTTCCTTGATTAGGCTGTTGTTTACTGTTAGGCCCATAGAGATAAACAACATCTACACAGTCAAAAAGCCAGAAAGGAAACAAAAAGACCAAAATCCCTCCTTGCCAGCAATCAATACTCAGATGAGCAGAGATAAACATCAAGATTAATATTAGGCCAACAATCAACAAGCAAACAATACTCTAATTAAGGAACTACCAACTCAAACATGCTAACAGTAAACAGCCTCATCAAGGGACCATCAAAAACATTCCCACCAACACTGACCAGGGCTAGTCCCATATATACTGTATAAATTAGAGAACAAACCCCACTCCCTTCAAGCACTGGTAATGTTACTCATGGGTAATGAATCTGCAAGAAAACAACCAAACTCAGAGCACACCAAAGACTCCATAATGTATATTGTTTGGAGGAAAGGACTTTGAAGAAAAGTGAAACATGAATCTAGCATGTAAAATAAATGAATCAAATATTTGGCATCTGTACAATGGCATATCTTAGTATTCAACAATCAAAGAAACAACTCTAGCATCCAGTAAAGCAGAACGGAGAATGCTATACACAGCTGGTGCTGTTTCTTTAGGATGAAAAAGTGATACGATACTTATATTGTCCAATGTATTCCTTCACTAGATTTATCTCAGTCTATTAGGACTGCACACATGTCTATTCTTCCAACAGCATATAAATATCTTCTTTAAAATCCTGATAGGATTTTGAGATTGGACATAATTAAACATGGATTAGGTGAGCCTTTTTAAATTGCAATCATTTGCTGCAGGAAAAAAGAAATTGTGGTGTACAGATATGTTTCCCATATTGTACTGCTTTAGAACAGGGGTGTCAAACCTGCAGCCCGCGGGCCAGATGTGTCATGTGCTGGCCCCATCCCCACTCAGTTTATAAAGGAGGAAAAAGTCCCAGTATGTCTCATGATGCCACTGTGACAACGCAAGTTTGACACCCCTGCTTTAGAACAATTCAAAGCGAGGATGAGACATGTAATTGTAGTAATTTATCTTAGATATATGAAACTCTGATAGTTGGTTATGTATAGATAATGTCTAGCACAGATCGGGGGACTGTTTTATTGAATCCCATAGCTTAATTGTGATCAGTCCAAATCCTAGAACATAACCTAGAATATCTGTGAAGATTGGGAAGAGTGAAGTGCACCTGTTCAAGTTGGCCCTGCTTCCTATCTGCATTTAATAACTGTGATGACCCGTAGTCTCTCAGAATAACCCAAAACCCAAAACATATATTAAAGTCCGGTAAGGCCTTCAACTTAACTTCACTGTTTTATTTTGCACAGTTTAAAGTCACAAAAGTAACTAATGAGGCAAACAGAAAACCAAAACAAACTGCATTGATGAGAGTTCCGAAGCAAGCCAAGATAATTAATCATACACTCCAGGAAGATAACCGAGAAAAGTCCATGGGAAGAATGCCAGCAAAGATAAACCTCTTTCAAGTTGAACACTAAACTGACTCCTGCAAATTCTAACTGCGCAGTTGCAAACCATGAGGAGGATCATGGTAATCTCTTCTTGAGTAGACCTCGCTTTTCCCTGATCCTCTCCTCCCTGCGTGACCTGGGATGGATAGGGGATGGGCTTGGATCCTCTTTTGACTGCTCAGCTGGCCTCTGCCCTTCCCCAGCCTCCTCCACCACCTCTGGAGCCATACTCCCACTCCCTGTTGGCTGTTCCTCCTCTTCCTCAGAGTTAGTCTCCACCAGGGGCATGATAATTACCAACATTCTTTCAAAATGATATAAGGGCAAAGGGTCTTGCAAAAGTTATATTAATGTACAATCCTCTGCCTCCTCTTCCCACACAGTCTGGCATTTTTGTCTACCTATCAAGTCCTTACCAAGGACCTGGGATAGGCAAATCTGGATGTTTGATGGTATCACAGATATTGCCACAGGCTGGAAGCTGTTCCAAGTAAAGCTGCCTTCTGCAATTGACCAATGGCAAATTTGTCAATGCCTATGGTGTTCAAGTGGTGCTCCAATTGTTCTGGGACTGCACCCAAGGCGTCTATTACTACCCTTGCTTACCTTTGCCATAGTCGTTCTATTTCAATTTGTAGGTCTTTGTATTTTGTTATCGTCTCCAGTTCTTTCTCTTCTATTCTGCTGTCTCCAGACACTGCCACATCCACTATCCAGACTTTTTTGTCTTTCTTATCGACAACTGTTAAGATCAGGGTATTATGTGGCAGGTGCTTGTCTGTCTGGATTCTGAAGTCCCAGAGCCATTTTAACCCTATTAATCCCTATTAATGGCTATTAATAGCCCTATGTTATGGCTGTTGAAATTGTTGTTGTTGTTATTATTATTATCGCACAGTCAGCCAGATGTTCAGACTTGGTTTGGCATTTTTGTATACCTATCGAATCCTTACCAAGGACCTGGGATAGGCAAATCTGGATGTTTGATGGTTGTTGTTGTTATTGTTATTTGTATATCTTTCTTTCCAAGAAGGTTGGATTTTCTACTGACAAGATGGAAAAGAGCTGAAAGCAACTCTTTCTTATTTTATATATGCTGTTTTTCTGTCTCTGCTTCTGCTGTTCACTGGAATATTGCATTCAAATTATAATAAATGTTATTAAGACTCACTACAGGTAAAAACTGCAGAATACCCAAAGCAACAAAGTAATCTTAAACAATGAAAAAGCCAATTTAAGGGAACGCAGAGGGACAATATCAAATTAGACATTTAAGGAATATAAACATAGACGCAGCCTTTTTGTGACTTGGGTGGCAATGAAAAACAATTTATTAAAATGTGATTCGTAATTTCATAGAGAACAACTGAGAAACCATTTCCTGCATGGAAATGGTTCTGTTGAGAATCATGACCTCTAGTGACTAAAGTCTAATCCAAATGCTCCAGTTCTTGTGGACCAAGTTCAGCTATCTCTTTGCTATACAAATATTCCACAAATTTAGACCAGCTGAATAGTTTGAATACTTCCTCATTAAAACAGAACTACTTGTGCATCCCTTTAAATCTGATCATATGGTTCTTCTCCCTCTGGCTGATGTTGAATGTGAATGCTGATGTGGTAAACAGAGGAAAAGCTTCCTCTCTTATTCTTAAAATGAATTACCATTCATAGATATACTAATGCCACTCACAATGCAGATAGCAATAGCACTTAGATTTATATACCACTTCACAGTGCTTTACAGCTCTCTCTAAGCAGTTTACAGAGTCAGCCTATTGCTCCCAACAATCTGGGTCCTTATTTTACCCACTGTGGAAGGTTGGAAGGCTGAGTCAACTTTGAGCCTGGTGAGACTCAAACTGCCAAATTGCAGGCAGCTGGCATTCAGCCTGCAATACTGACTCTAATTACTGTGCCACTGCGGCTTATCCACCAGGTTTGTCCCTCTCTGTCAACCAATCAGTTAGGAAGAAATCACTTGGTTTCCTTCCAATAATAACAGGAAGGAACCAGCAATGCAATTCCTGCCAACTGGTTATTTAGCCTAATGGATTGGCCAATGAAAAAAGTGGGCAGAGCTCCCCTAAGCCAATGAGGAAAGAAAAGTAGGGATTCCCAGCAGCTTAATGAGCCACATGTTTTCAACACTTGGCTTTGAAGCCACACATTCATGCTTTACATCCAGAAATGTTGTTTTTATTCCAGATTGGATGTACACTTTAATATAAAATGTAGATTTTATTTCACATAGGAACCAGGAATGAGAATGCCAGTCTTTTTCAGGCTTCTCTTCCAGGAAAAAAATCAGCCTCAAATGGCTCCGTGAATGGCTTTTCATCCACATTCTAAAAATTATCATCTCATTCTCTAAAAGCTTAACCTTTGCCTCTAGCAACACTATTATACAAAATTGCTGCTTTTTGGTCAACAACAGCATGAAAATTCATCTACAGAACAGCCAGTTTCTCCTTCAGCTCTTTCCCCAGCCAGCAATCGTATCTTTCAAATGAGTGAAATAAACAAGAAAATCAGGGTACTGATTTATGGCACCAGCTTATGGAAACAAAGAGACACAAATGGAATCCCAGTGGCAATGGCTAACAACAGCTGTAAAGGCAATAGAGGAGCACTGAACCTGCATCTCAAGCTTTAAAGGCTTTATAGCAGGCTGGTAAAATTTGAGTCCATCATTGTCAGCCTCATGAAAGGCCACGCTATAGGAGCAATTTAGTTGCCATGAATATTCACAAATCAACCTCGGGGCCTTGTGCCTACTGCCTACTACCGACACTTCCAGATAGATGCCTTTGGCTTGTGTTAAATTGTTGGTTTGTGTTAAATTGTTGGGATCCCAGAAGGGTATGGTTAGCTGACGAGAGCTAAATAGCTTGAAATAGATCTATAGTAGTCTCCCTTTGTTATGACCCAGGGTTCGTCAAACTTAATGAAACACAAACTTGTTTTAAAAGCAAAACCTATTTTAATGCAATGCTGGGAATTATTTTCATTCACAGCCAAAACTAACTTAAACAGTTCTCCAAGATAAGCACACACCTGTCAGTGCTGTGGAATGTTGCCAAAAAGAGAAGTCTCCAAAGTAATTATAACACTACTAGAAAAAACCAACCAGAATACAGAGTGTCATGCCCCTGTTGGAGTCTGACTCCAAAGGAGAGATGGAACAGCTGACAAGGAGTGGGAGTGTGGCTCCGGAGGTTGTGGAGGAAACTGGGGAAGGGCACAGGCCAGATGGGCATTCAGAGGAAGACCCAGGCCCATCCCCTCTTCCTCCTAGGGCACGCAGGGAGGAACGGATAAGGGAGAAACATGAGTGGCACGGTCTATGGGGAGGAAGGGGTCCTGATCCCCTTCATGGGCTGCAGTTGGGAGGACTGTTTAAAAGGACAAACTGCGCATGGCAAAGTTGCTAGAAGGCATGCATTCTTGTCGGAGCTTATTTGTGTTTTGGCTTCCTCCCAACTGTGGTTGTTGCATTATCTGGTAGAAGTCTGCAATTAATCATCCTTGCCTGCCATAGTAATTCCTTCAGTGTGGTTTGTGTTAGGTTTTTTATTTCAAATTAATTTTACTTTGGGTGTGGACTGAATTTACTCCCTCCATAAACTGTTTTCTTTAAAAGTTTGATATCCAGCTGAGGATAATTGGACATTGAGGCCAAGTTGGAGGCATTAAAGGGACTTTCTTCTATTTTTGTGACTTGGTTATTTTTGTGTCATGCCCCAGGTCATCACACAGAGCTTCAAGAAGGACTCAGAATCTAATTTTACTTCCTGCAAAGCATTCGTCATTGAGGCCTGACTTTTATCCCTTATGGGAGGGGCAATCACCTCCCAGCCTTACTCCTGAGTCACTCCTTCTGTTTCAGCTGCTCTTGCCTTCAGCTGCCAGACTTCAAAGGCTCCAAAGGCAGCACCCCACTCCCAGATGGTCCTGGCCCCATCCCTGCATCGGATGCAGGACCCTCATCCAAGTCCTCTCCAGACTCCCTGACTGGTGTTCCCTTTCTTCCTTACTGTCCGATATCTCTGCTGCCTGTACCGCTGCCAGCAAACCACAACACCCTTTATTTCTTTGTCGGTAAAATATAAAATTTAACACAAAAATAGTTTGTCTCAAAAGCAACTGCCTGCAAAGGCTCCTGGATTGAGGTTGAAAGGCAAAAGCGGAAGCATTATACTCCTTCCCAAATTTGGATAGACCAGGTTGCACTGGTTAAAAAAAAAACACTTGTATGCAATAAGAACTGCAGATGATTCTCCAGCATGCTGTTGGGGGATATGGCACATGAATCCAATCGTGTTCCATAGGTATCACTGTTCTTGATGCTGTTCTTATGCCTTGTTAATGGGAACCAGCTTTTGTGTCTTAATGACTGACCTATCCCAGCTCAGGACATATTCCCTATGTCTGCCTGTGCCCTAGGATTACACCCAATCTCTAAATCCTTTGGGGCACAGCTACCAAATCTTTTCCACAACTTGTCACCCAATGGTAACGTAACAGAAGGGAAAGTTTATTAATACATGGAGCACATCGATATATTCAGTGAACCTCATGGTCCTTAATGATATAAGTTCAGAACCATTGTAAGACAATTATTGACCATACATAATGATTGGTTAATCATTGGTGACTGGTGATTGTTAGTTCAATTTTAATTACATTCACATAAACCAAGTAACATCAAATCTTAGCTTTGGCCTTACCCAGTTCTTTGATCTGGACCAGAACATTTTTGGGGAAGGTGACTTCCTGATACTGTCAGGTTTCTAAGTGATGAAATTCATTTTAAAAAGAAAAAATACAAAGCCGACCAGGGGCGAAGATATCGGCTGCAGTCTCAGAGCCCCGAGATTGCAGCCGTATCGTTGTGATATCAGCTCCGCCCATCCCATATATTAAGCCTAACTAAAATGGTTACACATATGTCCAGACCAGGTTTGACAGATATACCATTCCAATGTGTCCCACAGACTAGAGAGGAGTGGTGCATCTCTGCATTAAGTCTTTTGCAGAGGGTGCAATTTTAATGCCTGGCTCCTGGCTTCGGTGTCAAGCTGTTGACTTTTACAGAAGCAGATCTGTGATATAAGAGAGCCCTGAGTGGATTGTCAGGACCGATCATAATATTTTGCAACAGCACACAAAGCTGAGATACAGGAGGTTATTATACACCTAATCTCAGGAGTAGCACTAGCACTGATTCTTTGCTGAATGGCAAGGCACAAGTATGAACCTACAACCTTCACTTCACATCCCTGGAATGTTGAGAACTGTTCACTGTGATGCAAGCTTTGATTAAAAGATCCAAGTATCTGCTAGCAGCTGCAAAGCATCTGTTAAGTTCTGCGCATTGGCGCAAGGAACGGAGACGAGACAGTGAACAGTGAACTTCAACTCTTTATTAATCATTCTGAACAGAGCAAAAACCTAGGGCAGCAGCAGCCCTTTTATAGGGCAAGCTGCTGATCTAGTAACCAATGAGAAACGTGGAGTGTTAACCCCTTTAACCAATGAGAGTGGCTCGTTAACAGCCAATCAGATTCTCCTGAACAGACCAATCCGGTATCGCTATTATCGGCCAATCAGAAGTGCAGGATTAGAACCCTGCTATTTCTAAAGGTTTAATAAAACTTTATTTAAATGTTTTATTAGTTCATAACAGCATCCGCGAAGTGTGAGGAGAGGTTAACCTGGAGATGTCTGGGTCGGCAGCTTTGTACCAGATTGAAGATTTGACATGACTCATTTGCCCACGTTAGGACCTCCATGTGTGAAATGAACTTCAAGCCCCTTCAAAAGTCCCTTTTGCTTGTATTTCACGAGTGCTACTTGGCTTTGTGCTCATTTCTGTGTTCTTTCAAGCTATAACTTAATTATAATCCTGCCTTGAAGCTAAAGTCCCCTTGCCCTGTGCTACAAAATGGGCCAAGATGTACAACCTCAAGAATACCTCCAGTTCTATAGATCAACTTAAGTGCTTGGTAAATCATAGTAAAGGCTTCTGACTTCAGTGCATGCATTAGCCTTCCCTTGTCCTTACTGCAGTTCCATTAGGCTACTGATACAGTGTCAATCAGATATCACAGCCTACAGAGAAGATGGTACGAAAAGTTAGGAAACTGCATCAAAGAATCTCAGTGAACCCCCACAGACCGACAGATTTTTAGCAATATAAATTTACAAGCATTATCAGGCAGTTATTGATCTTACGTACCTAAGCGGTCCATCATAGGCAGGATAACACAATCTAACAAATATGCAAAATAACAGTGCATTAACCTAAATTACATCAAAAAAGTTCAAAACCTAATGAAACACCAACTATATGCAGGCACAGTGCTTGCATAATTTGCCCTTTCTAAGCCAACATTGCTTTTAATTAAAGGCTGACTTTTATACCCAGTACTGTCTTGGGAAAAAAAGAAAATATACAGCACAGAAGAATCTCAGAGCAAGCCTTCTGCCCTTCCTGTAGAGTAACATCATCTTACCAAGACAGGCAACTGGGAAACAAAACAGTTACGACTCCAGGCATTTTGGACTACTTCACACCAGCCCCAAATGTTGCTCAGTCATTTTTTCATTCATCTTTTCAGAAATGAGGCTGTATCCCTGCATTAAAATCTGGAGAAAGCTGGAGAAAACATTTATAGATTTTGATTTTGAAGTTGCTTTTTTATTTAAAAAAAATGCCTAGAAGGAACTGCCTGCCCTCGATGCTTGTATCAGAGGAAAAATGGGTAGCTGTCACATATGAACAATGGTAATATTACCAGTGGATAGATTTATAGCGCAGCCACTTGATTCGCACCTAATGTTAAGCCATAATGTCATGTTGCTTGTTTAGTGTGATCTGCAAACCCACGAATGATGCCATCGAGTGAAATGCAATCTTATTATGTCTTATTGATATTTGCAAACCAGGCTTCTATGGTTTGTTTGGTAAACTATGGCTAAAAATCCTGGTCAATAAATGCATGTTTATTTCTCATTTATGGTGCACCATTTCAAAGCCTTTCTACAGGTGCAGACGGCTGAGGAGAGCGAGGACTCAAATGAGGAGCCAGGACCATTAGGGAGTGGACTGCTGCCTTCAGAGATTGTGGGGGCTGGCAGCAGTGATGAGGAGGTTCCTGAGGAGCCTGTGCCAAGTGTGCATGCACGCAGGATTGCTCGAAGGAAAGAGCAGTTACAACAGCATGGGTGACTTGGGAGTAAGGCTGCAAGGTAATGGTCCTTCCTTCAAGAAGATAAAAGCCAGCTGTGAAACGAATGTACTTGGCAGAAGGCAAAGACATTTTGAAACTACAGCTTCGTGGACGTTCCAGTATCCTGAGTTTGTATTTGAAGATTCTTGTATTGCAAATTATTTCTTGTCTTTTGGCAAGTCTTGCACACTTTGGCAAGGTTTGTGCTTATCACAGCTAATTATTTTGTAAAAGCATTACAAAGTTTCTGTTCCTTTTGGATTGTGTTCGATTTGTTGGAAAGGGGCGTGGGTCAGAACAAGATGATAGATTTATAGCGCAGCCACTTGATTCGCACCTAATGTTAAGCCATAATGTCATGTTGCCCTGTTCAGTGTGATCTGCAATCCCACTAATGATACCATAGTGTGAAAAGCAAACTTATTATGTCTCATTGATATTTGCAAACCAGGCTTCTATATAAACTATGGTTAAAAATCCTGGTCAATAAATGTTTATTTCTCATTTATGGTTCAAAGCCTTTCTACTGTTCATAAGATAGTATCAATCTATCAATCAGAATAGAGTTGGAAGAGACCTTGGAGGTCTTCTAGTCGAACTCCCTGCTCAAGCAGGAGGCCCTATACCATTTCAGACAAGTGGCCATCCACTTTTCTTTCAGTTTTCTGTCTTGCCTGTCTCAAACACTTATTTTTCTCACAGAAAAAGCCATTTTCCTTTCTCAAAACAGAACATTCATTGCCGAGATAAATTCCTAGGTGTGTAAAATGTGGCTCCTTGACTGTCACAGTTTGCTATTAGTGTTGACACGAATTCTGAGAAGTGATGAGAGTTTGCAGCAGAAAAAATAGTTGCTGCTGCTAGCCTTAATCTTGGCTTCAGATGTTTGGATATGGAAAAGCGAATATGCTGTGAGGGCAGCTAAATTCCCAATTTAAAAAAAACTTTTCCTTCACCTTCCCAATTCCTGCTTTATTCTTCCTTTCCAACAATCTACCTCCTCCAATGGTTTTTAAAGCAAGATGTGAATCAAAACCTAGTCAGAAGTATTCAAAATGTTGCTTATGATCAGTTTGAGGTATACACAACAATCATATCAAAATATACTGTATACCAATCTATTACCATGCAACTAGCCCTATTTTGGGAACAAAATTAATTAATTATATTTCAACATTTCCCAAATATGCCTTGCACATCACATGGACACAGTGAACATGCATTTTGTGGGCAATGCCATTTCATACTGACTTGTCATCCTGGCCTTTAAAAAGCTATTATCCAGGAGTGGGATTCAACCGGCGTTACTACCATTTCAGTGATTGCATACGGTGTGCATGTGCAACATAAGCTTAGGCTGTGCCGCCCGGGCAGCTGAAAAGTGCTGCGAGCAGGTACACAGCATTTGAAAAGGCTCTTTTTCCCTGCTTTTTCAACCGCAGCTGTGCCACGCAAAGCAGCTGAGGTTGAAAAAGCAGGAAATAAAGGACAGGTAAGAGTCCGGGCAGGCAGGTGGGCCAAACAGCAGCGAACACAAAACCGGTTCAGTGTCTGCTGCTCTTCAGAGTTACTGGTTCTACAGAGCCAGGCAGAACCAGTAGCATCCCACCCCTGCTATTATCTGTTTATAGTTTTATGAGACAGTTTAAAAATTCAGTAGATTAACATGCATGAGTGTACAGGGAGTGGGAGGGAAGATATAGCTGACCTCCAAAGGGAACTGAAGTTTAGTTGTATGAGGAAATTGTTTAGTGATAAAGAAAAAGATGCCACAATTATGAGGTTACAATTCAACCATTTTGAAATAGACCAAGAATTTCAGTTAGAATAGTTTTGTCCAGCTTTTTCCACAAGCTTTATAACAGGGGAGTCAAACTCACGACAACATATTGTTGTCATGTGACATATCACAACTTTTTCCCCCTTCACTAAACAGGGGGTGGGCATGGCCAGTGCATGATGCATCCGGACCATGGACCATGAGTTTGACACCCCTGCTCTATAATGTTAAATCCTTTTATAGAATATCACCAGGGGTGGGTTTCTACCAGTTCTGTCCACCTCTGTAGAACCGGTAGCTCTGAAGAGCAGCAAACATAGAACCGGTTCTATGTCTGCTGATGTTTTTGCCCACCCGCCCATCCGGGTTCTTACCTGATCTTTATTTCCTGATTTTTCAACTTCAGCTGCCAAACGAGGCACAGCTGTAGTTAAAAAAACAAGAAAAGAGGGCTGTTTCAAAGGCTGCTTCTTGGCATGCAGCGTGCTAATGATGATTTACAGGTGTGCGGCTCACAGCGGGCAGGGAAGCTCATAAATCCCTAACCGGTAGTTAACCCTGTCGTATCCTGCGGCTTTGCTCCGCATTTGGAAGGCTTCTCACTGGATGGTCGAATGCATCAAGAAAGACACCAGGCTGGTTCTATCTCGGGTGAGCTGCCCCGATCACGAGCTCGGGAAGCTCTTTTATTAAAAACACACAGTAATACGTCACAAGCGGTGAACTCTATCCAATCATTATGTTACATGAGCAGAAATATTAGTGGACACATAGTAGCATCAAATCACAGTGTTATATGGTCAGTTTTAGTAGGTACAAAGTAGCCAATCAATGCCTGCAGTCCAGTTAGCAGCCCATGGTGTTGTGTTACTGATTGATGTTCTTTGTTCCTGGTACACACTTTCAGCCTACGTGAGGCCTTGAGGCCTGGCATGTACTGAAACCTTTGAAGTTGATTCATTATTGCAGTATCCCACCCCTGAATATCATCTATATCTTAAGAGTGCTTTCTAATATGTCCCACAAGCTAGTGACAGTGGTGATCCTAAATTTGCTCTCCAGTGGAGTTTCCAAATGCAAGTCTCTTTCTTCATTTTATTTTTAAAAAAACTCAAGTTACAGAGTAAATTTGTAGTTTCATCCACATCTTGATTTTCCCAGGGCAAAGGCTGCCTGGCTGAAAAGAACTTTGTCCAAGTCCCAATCAACTTTGAGGGGACTCTTGAGTTTTTCAAGTGGTTATTCCTCAAGTATGAGTAACATTGCATATTTTTCAATATTGTTGATTCAGCCCTCTAGGTTGACAGCTTTTTCCCTGCTCCTTGCAATTATGCTCCAAAATTAGAGGCTGATGTCACTGGGAAAAAAATCCATTGGCCTCTTCTCTGAAAAAAAAAAAAAAAAGAACCAGTTTGGTCTAGTAGTTAAGGCAAACCAGATAGAAACTAGGAGATTGTGAGGTTTAATCAATTTAGGCACAAAGCCAGGTGGGTAACTTTGGGTTGGTCACTTTGATAACCGGTACTGTCTCAAAAATAACACAAAAACTAAAACATGAATCAAGGTCTTGTAATGCCTTCAACTTAGCTTCGCTGTTTTATTATTCACAGTTTAAATTCAAAAAGTAGATAATGAAGTAAAAGGAAACCAAAAACAAACTGCATTGATGAGAGTTCCAAGGCAAACCAAGATAATTAATCACACATTCCAGGAAGATAACCAGGGAGAGTCCATGGGAAGAACGGCAACAAAGATAAACCTCATCCAAAGAAAGCACTAATTTGACTTCAGCGTCTGTGAACACGCAGTTCCAAACTCTTATACAGAGCTCACAGCTGCAACCCATGAGGAGGATCATGGCCCTCTCCTCCTGAGTAGACTATGCTTTCCCCTGATCCTCTCCTCCCTGAATGACCTAGGATGGATAGGGGATGGGCCTGGATCCTCCTCTGACTGCTCAGCCAGCTTCTGCCCTTCCCCAGCCTCCTCCACCACCTCTGGAGCCACACTTCCACTCCTTGTTGGCTGTTCCTCCTCTTTCTCAGAGTCAGACTCCACCAGGGGCATGACAGTCACTCTCTCTCAACCCTAGGAAGAAGGCAAAGGCAAAATCACATCCAAAAGTCATAGCAGGAAACTACAGGACTTGTTCAGGTAGTTGTCAGGAATGTAGATTTTAAATTTCCTTTAAAATCTACTGAAATTATGGCAGTTCACTAAAATTCCAATAATTCATTTGTAGATACTTTTCATTCAATTGCTCAGAATCCACCCCGCATGGGATTATGGAGTTGTTAAAAAATGATTTGTAGATACTTTTCAAGAAAAACTTCTCTTTCCACTACAGAGTTTCAAATAAACCAATGTAATCTCATGAAAGTACTCTGTTTGTTGTGCACTGTTGTTATTGTTTGTTAGAAAACCTGTTTGGTATAGTGGTTAAGGTCCTAGCCTAGAAACCAGGAAACTATGCATTCAAGTTCCACCTTAAGCATGAAAGCCAGTTGAATGACTTTGGCCAATCTGTTCGCTTCAGTCCAACTCACCTCTCAGGATTGTTGTTGTGAGAAAAAAAATAGGTAGAATATATTTTTTTTCCCTTAATAAAAGTCCATAGAAAAACCTCCACATCTGAAAAGAAGACATGCTACTGAAAATTGCATATACACATCATTAGTTATGTTTTTAAAAACAGCTTACATCCACAGAATTTACATTTTAAAAGCCTGTATCAGGGAAATTTATATGTCAAAGGATAACCCACAAGATAATTTGCATTAAAATACTTCTTGGGCAATTTACATTATCAGTTATATAAATTAAGAAAGTTGCACACAGAATATTAGTGTATTAAGAAAAACTGTAAACCCAAACAGTGACAAATTTTTACCACAGATTTTTTTTCAAAAAAGAAAAAACATCAACCAGATTGGAGTATTATTTTACCAATGTGAAAAATTAAAAGGACGTGTTTTTTACTGACATACTGTACATTCCTGACTTGTTAGTTCTTTTTGAGAAGAAGGGTATGAATAAAATGGAGAGAGGCTGATCCATATGCAAGTTGACACAGTTAGGAAGAGTTTAATCATAAGCCTTCCCATCTTAGACTAGAACTTAAAATGAATGGTCTCTGTTCAGATTTGTAACCCCCAGAATTTGAACAGAAGGGTATTGAGATGATCTACATTTGGTTCCAAACATGGTCAACAACAGTTTGAAGATTACACATTGAATAAGTCTAGTAAATACCAGAGGCCAGCCTCCTCTCTTTCAAGCTGCAAGTTTTGCAACCAAAGCTTTCTATTAGAGGATGTTACTTCTGTTGGAAGAAATATCCATCTGATTCAGATGCAAGCTGGGAGAAAGACACTGGAAACATGGAGGCTGATTGGAAAGATGGTTTATTGATTAATGGGACTACATGGGTTTGAGGTCCTGGGCAGCTGACCTCATGGAGTTGAGAATGATGGTTGTTTATATCTTCTCTTGGGCCTTGCCCTTGAGCTTCCTGTTCCTATGCAAAAGCATGTAATCTATTGGCTGTTGTAGGGATCATAGCTAACCCTGTAGGTTATCTGAAAAGTTTGATTGAAACCTGGAGGGTGATGCAATGCCTCCAGGTGGTTTTGCAATGTGGTGAGCTCTGCTGCTAGATGATCCTCTTATGTCCTGGAGGGCCATGTCTTAATCCCATCACCCTGGAGCTGAAGGTCTTTTGTTTTGTAGATAGACTGGCCCAGTCCTTCCCAATGGGCGCCAAATATCTGATGGGACCAGGGAGCTGCTTTCTGTCTTTAGAAACATGTTTCTCCTTTAGGGGAAATGTTTTATCCTGCCTTTTTTAATATTTCTCAAAATATTTCATTATTCTAGGAGAGATGGCTTCCCTCCCTTCATAACAATCATGATTGTTGATCCACCAGTTCAATATTCTCAGTGTTAACTAACATCAGTTCTCTAGGTTCAAGGCTGGTGTTTTCCTCACACTTTCCTACAGAAGCCAAGGACAAAACCTAGGACCTTCTGCAGCCAAAGCTTGTTTCCAACCATCTCAGACCCTTCACTTGCAATACATTGAAAAAGCTAAAGAAGACATCTTCCATTTAGACCCTCAAGGCTAAGATGCCTCTCCCACTCAATCCTTCATGGAGATGGGGGGGGGCAAAGGCTGTGGCTCAGAATTCTTAAGATGAAGCAGGCGCCTTCATCTCCCAAAGAAAAGGAGATCAGGATAAAGTAGAGAATATACAGCAAGGAAATGCTCAGGGGGAATATATAGAGTAGGCATTACAAAGATCAAATTAAGCACTGTGGTTTTTATTATTATTATTAGATTAGATTTGATTTGATTGTTGTGCGTCACCCAAGGTCACTTATAGTGAGATGGGTGGCTATATGAATTGGATGGATGGATGGATGGATGGGTGGGTGGGTGGATGGATGGATAGATAGATAGATAGATAGATAGATAGATAGATAGATAGATAGATAGATAGATAGATAGTGTTGTGTAGGCGCCGGAAGAAGGCTCGGGAGTCAGTGACTAGTTTTCAGCTCTTTATTGGTCCCGAGATCGACTCAGTTCGGCTAGGGTATGCAGCGGCTTATATAGAACTTCCCGGCCAATGACACCGCTTTGAATGTCCCGCGATCGGTTTCCCCCAATCGCGGGGTATTCGCAATGGGCCAATCCGTGCCGCTTGCTCAGCCAATCGGGTAGCCGTGTGTCTTAGCCAATCAGAACGGTTATCTACAAGAATGCTAATGAACAATACAGAACACCCCTCCCCTCTTGGTATGGTCCTACGTGACGTAGTCCCATAAGTAGGCAGGGCTCCGCACTTGTCTACTGGACCTGCGCAGGGTAGTTGGTGTCTGGTCTTCGATCGGTTCGGTCGGGTTCTGTGTTGCTCCTGGCCTCATCGGTGGAACTGCCTGGAAGGGTGAGCCAGGCCTTTTGCCGTAGTTCCCTCCCGGTCTACCCGGATCGGTTGAACTGCTGACTTTGTCACTCCCACCCGGCCGCTCCGGGCTGGTTGAGCTGGCTTGGCTGTTTCTTCCAGGTGAGGCTTCAAGTTGTTCATCTGTTCCTGCTTCGGTTGGTAAGTATTCTTGGTTTCTTTTTTGTGGGGTTTGGTTGTTTTGGTTTCCAGGGTTTTCCCTCCCCTCTTGGCTGGTATTGGGGCTTCCCCTCCCTTCTGTGGTTTCTTTTTCTGTGTGTGCTTGCATGTCGGTTGTATTTCCCGTGTTGATTCTCGATCTTAATTGATCGATGTGTCTTTTCCATGCTCGTCCGTCGGTTGTCTGTAGCCAGTATGAGCAGGGACCTGTCACCTGGGTTATAGTTGCTGGTACCCAGAGTGGATCTCCTGTGAGGTTTTTGGTGTATATTGCGTCGCCCGGTATGAATGTTCGGTGTTTACTTGATGAGTCGGGAGGTTTTTCTGGGTTGTATGTGGGGTGCAGTCTGTCGAGTGGGGACCTTAATTTTCTTCCCATTAATAGTTCTGCCGGGCTTTTGTTGGTTGTCGTGTTTGGAGTTATGTGCTGTATGAATAGCATTTTATTTATTTTCTCTTGTATTTCCCCGATTTCTATTTTTTGGATTGTTTTTTTCATAAATTGGACCATTTGTTCCGCCCTCCCATTCGCTGCCGGATGTGCTGGCGCTGTCAGTGCATGTTGTATTCCTCTTTCTGCTAGGAATTTCTCGAATTCCAGCTAGGTAAATTGGGGCCCATTATCTGATACAATGACATCTGGGAGGCCATGGGTTGTGAATAGTCTGTTGAGTTCTTTGGTAACGGCCTCCGTGGTGGTAGTTCTCATGTTGCTTACCTCCAGCCAGTTGGAGTAAGCATCTACCATAATGAGGAAGGTGTGCCCCTTCGTAGGTCCGGCGAAGTCTATATGAATCCTGGACCATGGTCCCCTGGGGGTTTCCCATTCTCGGATTGAGGCGGAGGGGGGGCTTGGTCTGGATGCTTGGCATGGCCTGCATGCTGCCACCCAAGCCTCAATTTGTCTGTCCATCCCCGGCCACCAGGCGTAACTCCTGGCTAAGGCTTTTGTCCTGACGATGCCCGGGTGTCCCTCATGTAATAATTCCAGTACTTCTTTTTGTATTTTTTCTGGGATGACAACCCTATCTCCCCATAGTAAACAACCCTTTTGTAAAGACAGTTCTGTTTGCCGGTTCCGAAATGTCCTAAATTTCTCGTCGTCGTCTTTTTCCAGCCCACCCTTTCTCTACCAATGTAAAACCCGCGCCAGACGTTTGTCTTTATTGGTTTCGTGGGCAATGTCTGACGCGGTTATGGGTAGATCGGGCAGGGTCTCTATGCTAAGGGTGGATGTTGTCAGTGCTGGGTTGGCGTCCAGGTCGGGCAGTGGCATGCGGCTCAGGGCATCTGCGTGGGTAATTGTTTTCCTAGGTCAGTGGGTTAGCCGGTAGCTGTAGGCGGTGAGGAATTCGGACCACCTTGTCATTCTTGGGGATAGAATGTTCGGGGTGGCCCTGTTCCCCGCCAGGATTCCCAGCAACGGCTTGTGGTCGGTGATGATGGTAAATGTCCTTCCATAGAGGTACTCATGGAACCTCTTTACTGCGGCGGCGATTGCCAGGGCCTCTTTGTCCAGCTGACTGTAATTTCTTTCCAGTTTCGAGAGGGTTCTTGAAAAGAAGGCGATGGGTGCTTCTTTTCCGGGTGTGGCTGAGGACAGCTCCGACACTGAAGGGTGATGCATTGCATGTGACCACTAATGGTAGTGTCTCGTTGTACTGGATGAGGATGGCATCCGAAGTGAGTAGGTCCTTGGTTCTGTTGAATGCGGCTTCCTCACGTTTCCCCCAATTCCAGGTGGCTGCCTTGTCCAGGAGTCTATGCAATGGCTCCACTGCGGTCGCTTTCTGGGGCAGGAAGACATTATAGAAGTTAAGCAGTCCTAGAAATGCCTGCAGCTCTGTTTTATTTTTCGGCCTGGGGACTTCCTTGATGGCTCTGATTTTGTTTTTGGTTGGGTGAATTCCGTGCTGATCTAGGAAGTACCCTAGGAATTCGACCCTCTCAGTGTGCAATTGGCATTTTTCTTTTTTGACTTTTAGCCCCGCATCTCTGAATTTTTATAGCACCTCCCTCAGGCGACCTTCCAGTTGTTTTTGGTTGGCCCCAGACACCAGCACATCGTCAAAATAGGGCACCACCCCCTTAATCCCTTGGAGGAGCCTCTCCATGAGGCTCTGGAAAATTCCAGGTGCCACGCTGACTCCGAACTGGAGTCTCTTACAGCGAAAAGCCCCCCGGTAGGTTACTATGGTCTGCGCCTCGGCAGTTTCCGCATCGACCGGCAACTGTTGGTAGACTTGTGCCAGGTCGAGCTTTGCGAAAACCTTGCTTCCCCCCAGTGAGTGCAGAAGGTGCTGCACTCCTGGGATGGGGTGCACGCTTTGTTGTAATGCACAGTTTAGGGTGGCCTTATAGTCCCCACAGATTCTCACCAACCCATCGGGCTTGACTGGGGTAACTATGGGGTCTCCCACCGGCGTGATCAGTTGGCTCTAGGACTCCCTGCTTGATTAGCTTGTCTATTTGCTCATCGATCTTGGGTCTGAGTGCGAAAGGTACTCGTTGCGGTTTGAGGCAAATCGGGGGAATGCTGGGGTCTAGACTGAAGGAAATAGAGGGCCCTCGGTACTTGCCTAGGGTGCTGTCGAACACTTCCTGGAAGTCCCTCGCGAGTTGTTCCTCCCAGTCTACCTCTGCGATGTGGTCGATGCCGGTTACCTCGATCCCAATCAGCGCGAACCACTGTAGTCCCAAAAGGCTGGATCGATCTCTGTCCACAATAGTCAGGGGGAGTCTTGCTGTGTGCCCCTTGAATGTGATTTCAAAATGTCCGGTTCTGACTACAGGGATGCGGTTCCCTTGGTAGTCCTTTAGAATTAGCTTCTGACTTTCCAGGCCCCCCTTGTGGATGGTGGGTATCAGGCGCTTGATTTCCCGTCACGCAACCATGGAGAGGTAGGACCCGGAGTCCACCTCCATCTTGCATGGCTTTCCCTCGATTCCCACTTCCACGTCTACCTTGCGGGCGTCCCAGCTAGATGAATGGCCGGTGATGACCGTCTGGTGGGTCTTCTCTCTCTGTTGGCTCTTGCCGTTCCGTCGGCCTCATCCGTCCTGGTTCCAGCAGTCCTCAGCTTGGCGATCCCTCATTCTGGCAGGGGTGCCGTTTCATCGTCGGCCACTACCGTCTCGTCATTGGGGGCTGTAGGTTCTTTTGAGTCGGCAGACTCGGGCAATGTGGCCTCTCTTGTCGCATTGACGGCAGATCACATCAAAAAATCGGCATTCCGATTAAGGATGGTCACCCCCACACCCGGCGCATTGCAGCCCCAACTTACGACTCCGCCATTCGCACCGGTCTCGTTCTGTTTGGAGCTGGTGGATGTCTTCCTCCTCATCCGAGGTGACAGAGGGGGAGTCAAGGTTGCCATGGTGGGTGGTGGTGGTTGCTTGTTGGTTTGCTTCTGTTTGCGTCTCAGTTGCTGTGGTCGTCTCGGCGGTTGTGGCTCAGTCCTCTGGGTCTGGTCTCTGCATTCAGGCCACTGATTTCTGGGTTGCCTCGGCTGCGGTCACTTCCGCGAGGGCATCAGTGAGGGAGATGTCATCTTTTACCATCAGTCGGCTTTGTAGGACAGGGTCCCTGAGGCTGAGGATGACACGATCTCGTAGCACCTCGTCCATATCTGTGAAGCCGCACATGACCCCTAGATTCCACAGGTCAGTGACGAAATCACTGATGCTCTCACCCTCTCACTGGTCGCGCCGGTAAAAATCATGTCGTCTAATGAGGGTGGGCACAGCGGGGGCATAGTGGCTTCGCAACAGAGGCTCAAGGTCGGCCCAGTCCATCGCCTTTACATCTTCAGGTTTCGCGAGGGCTTTCGCCATCTTAAACACTGTGAGCCCGCAGTGTGTCAGGAAGACGGCCCTTTTTTTCTGTCCATTTGCATCCTTGAGATTTCTACTCTGCAAGAACATCAGGAACCAGTCAATATACAATTCCCAATCTTCAGTAGCCTGGTTAAAGGGTGCGGGAGGCGCGATGCTGGCCATCTTGTTGGTTCGCTCGTCTCGGTGCCACGTGTTCGGTGGGTATCAGTTCCGCGATCCCACCTTCGTCGCCAGTGTTGTGTAGGTGCCAGAAGAAGGCTCGGGAGTCAGTGACTAGTTTTCAGCTCTTTATTGGTCCCGAGATCAATTCAGTTCGGCTAGGGCATGTGGTGGCTTATATAGAACTTCCTGGCCAAGCCGTGGCCAATGACACCACTTTGACTCTCCCGCGATCAGTTTCCTCCAATCGCGTGGGATTCACAACAGACCAATCCGTGCCGCTTGCTCGGCCAATCGGGTAGCTGTGCGTCTTAGCCAATCATCTACAAGAATGCTAATGAACAATACAGAACAGATAGATAGATAGATAGATAGATAGATAGATAGATAGATAGATAGATAGATAGATAGACAGAGACAGACAGACAGACAGACAGAGAGACAGACAGACAGACAGACAGACAGACAGACAGACAGACAGATAGATAGATAGATAGATGAGAGAGAGGGGGGAGGGAAGGAGGGAGGGAGGAGAGAAATAGCAACTTCTAAAATACATTCAGGGGGGAAAACATGTAATCTGCAAGGCTTTTGAGAGATGTATAGAACATGATTTATGTTTTCAGTCAGGTTCCTCCCACCCCACTTTTAAAGAAAGAGAACTATTTAAAATTTAGTGGCTCTGTTTGCACAACGTGTTTAGCTTGATTGATTTTATCTTGGTTTGATTGTGTGTGTTTGTGTGTGTATGCTGTGGGCACCTGCGCACGCACATACAAAGCCATAAAAAAAGTTATATCAGTAACCCTGTTGTACAATCCCAGTCAGAGGGAAGATAAGGGGGACTATATCTTTGAGGTTATGGCCCCTACTTGATGTATGATATTGTCTTCTTTAAAGGTAAGATTAGGTAATGACTCAGAAAGTGCAACAGCCCCCCTTTTTAAATGCTTGGTTCCTTAATAAAATGGCCCACTGAATGCCACCTGATTTAAGACCAAGAATGTTATGGATACGGCTGTCCACAATCTGTGACTATAACCTGTAGCTGAGAGTCTGGGGTCAAAAGCTGGTGAATAATTTGACAGCAGGTGATTGCCTATTCATTTGTGTGCTTCTGTTAAAAAAAAAAAGGTGGAATACAATCAAGGGGACCGTGGCCTCTCCAGACCAGCTTTTGAGCCCATTCTTATTCTTCTGAACAAGCATGCAAACTGCTAAGACCTGCCTGCTATTGAACCTAAATCTGACTAATTGCCCCTAAAGCCCTTCCACTGCTGATGAAGCTGCCTTGTCCTCCAAGAATGCAGCAGCAAAACAGCAGGGAAATCAACTTTGGCTGCCACCACTTCCAATCCAATTTCTAGCAGCATCTGGACCTCAGCATGCCAGAGATGTGAGTCCACAACCCAAAGCAAGCCCTAATTAAAAGCAATTTCTATGTCATATCCTATTCGCCACCATATGTTGTCACCATTTGCTCACTTTTCCCGAAGTATAAGCTTCTGCGGCTCTCTTTTGACGTCTGCCACTAACCCTCCCTTTCTTTCGCTGCTGGGATCTTCCTAATGCTCTTACCTTCACCTCCTCCATGGGGGGATTAGTATTCAGAAACTCCTCTCTAATGGGCCCTTTTCATGCCAGTTTGATTTTATTATTATGCCAAGAAGCTTGCTTAATTCTCTGCTGTCTTTCTTCTGCACTGTTGATTTACACTGTTAGTGTTTTAATTATACAATTCAGCACTCCTTAAAACATGAAAAACTGCTCAACTTTTCAAGCAATTAAAAAGCAGCAGAGTATATCAAGCAATCTCAAACGAGATAAGTAAATCACACAATTAAAAAACTTGTTTTGTCAAAAGAAAATTACAAAAATACTCTCCTGGAGGTTCTTTTAAGCAGAAAAATGCTCACAGAGAGCAAAATCCTTTTGTTCTCTGACCTTTCAAGCTATTTTAATTTTGGCCATTCAATGGTAAGCTGTAGGGGTCTGTTACTCACTACCCATGAACACAAATAAAATAGAAAGTCCTTGCAAAATCATGATACAGAATAAAAAGACTAGAAAATTTCAATGTTTTCAAACCTGTTGGATTTGCAGCAGCATACACTTCATTATTTTTGATGATTTGTCTATTTATGTATTTTGTAGCACATATTTACTTTCCCTCCCCAATCCAAGGATTGAGTAGAGTACACAAATATGATATAATAACCTCACTAAAACTCTTCTCAGGCTATTAAAAACACAAAAAATAAAATTAAATGTCACCTACAGTTAGGGTGTGCTTTGACTGACACCTTAGCTAGGTTAGTTTGGATCATCACAAAAGATAAGGATACTCTGGAAAAAGTTTTTCAGCCTATCAATTGCAATGCCCAGTCTCTTTGCAAATGCTGCTCAGCAATGAGGGATGTACATAAAGTTTGTTTAAAGATGGAAGGGTTTTCTTGAAGGAAACATGTATACAGTCAACATTTTTGGAATCAAAGCCATTTATCTTGAGCACACATTGCATTCATTGTGGTTTGTTTCTAGCTCAGTGTGATAGGCAAGTATCGTAGTTTTAGGTCATTAGACCAGCATTTGGAACTGTTGTTTGATGTTTTTTGATTGTAACAATGCCCTAATAAGATATGTAAAAAAGCAACTCATTATTTATTTGTAGTTTTATTATGTGTCCCTGGATTATTTTTGAACACATGTTTGTAATAAATCCATAAGGTACAAGGTAACAGCAGTTACAAAACAGGGGAAACTAACTAGGAATTGGCCAATCAAGCCTTGATGTGCAAAAATAATTTACCTATCAGTCATTTGAACATCACCTGAACAAAAATTACACATTTGTATCAAAGTATCAAAATTCTACATCCAAAAGTATAGGAGAGGGAGGGAGAGAGAGAGGGAGAAAGTGCCTTAAGACAGAAAAAAAAGTTTATTCATACTAAGTAGGAGCTACATAATCCAATAAGCTTGCACTTATTCAGGAGAAAATCTCACTTCAATGGGATTTTCTTCAAGGAAAAGAGGTTTAGTCACATTCAACATTACATGAATTTAAACCAGTGATTTCAGAAGTGAAGAAGCTTCTTGGATGAGAAGCAAAACCTCTTCAAGGAAGATATTTTTTCAAGTGAGGAGAAAGGAAAACAAGAAGAAAAAAAACTAATTTTGTTCAACAAAGAGAGGAAAAAAGGAAAATGACTTTTAAACAGGTTTTGTGGGATAGGTTTCCTAACTAAGTATATCATTCTTAGATATGAACATGAGAGAATATATAATCCTAAGTAATAAATCTAAATACTGGTATTTTAGCTAATGAAAATCACTGCCAGCTAAATAGCCAAAATGAAACTTCTGTTTCATAGTTCTGTTTCACAACAAAATGCTCTTTATTTACTGTTCTGTCCTTATTAGCATTCTTGAGATCCCCGCGCTTTGATTGGCCAAAGCGCGGGGCTCTGATTGGTCAGGCGAGCCGCGCCAATTGGCTCGCTAAGAATCTCCCGCGATTGGTCCATTCGGATCGCAGGAGATTCAAAGCGGTGCCATTGGCCGCGGCCGCCGCGGCTAAAAGAATAAAAGCCGCGATCTTTTTCCCTTTGCCCCAGTTCGGTTCCAACCTCAAATAAAGAGCATGATTTGAAGTCACCGACTCCTGGCATCATTTCGCGGACACAACACTGGCGACGAAGGTGGGATCCAGGCCCTGAACCGAACCACGTGTCCGACGGAAGCCAGACGAACCACCGCAATGGCGAAAATCGCACCCCCAGCACCCTTCAACCCCGCCACCGAGGACTGGGAATCGTACTCCGACCGATTCCGCATGTTCCTCGAGTGCAGCGACCTGAAGGATGCCACCGGCCCCATGAAGCGCGCCGTCTTACTGACGCACTGCGGGACCGAGGTCTTCAAGATGGCCAAGGCGCTTGCCAAACCTGCCGATGCAACCGCGATGGACTGGGATGTCCTCGAACCCATACTTCGGCGGCACTACGCTCCAGAGGTACCCATCCTGATCCGACGCAACGAATTCTACCGTCGGGACCAGAGGTCGGGTGAGAGCTTCAGCAACTTCGTCACTGAACTGCGGCGCCTAGGGGGATTCTGCGAATTCGATAACCTGAACGACGCCCTGCGAGACCGAATCGTGCTCGGTTTGTGGGACCCCATCCTCCAGAGCCGGCTGATGGCCAAGGGCAACATCAGCCTAGCAGACACCCTCACCGCAGCCGCAGCCGCCGAAGCAACCCGAACTTCCGCCGACCGCATGAGCAGACCGAACACTGGGGACCGCAGCGGAAACAACAACCCGGCGAGGTCGACCGAGGCCCAACCCGAGACGACCACCCACCAGGGCGACTTCCACTCGGCATCAGGCACTTCAGATGACGAGGAGGACATCCATCACCTCCAGACAGGCCACAACCCACGGAACCGGCTGGGTCGTAAGTCGAGGACCAACTGTGCCGGTTGCGGCGGCGACCACCCCAGGTCGGAATGCCGGTTTTTCGAATCGATCTGCCGGCATTGCGACAAGAAGGGACACATCACCCGTGTCTGCTGCCTAAAGGAGAATCGCAGCCCGGCACAATGAGACCAGAGCGACCGGAGGAGAGAGAGCACACCACCCCGGACCAGAGATCGCCCTCGGACAACAGATGGGACCGGAACGGACGATCCCTGCGAGGCGGCGATAACCGGTGAAGAGAGGAGACCCATCAGACCATCGGCCATGCTATCACCAATGACGCCCGGAAGGTCCACGTGGAGGTAGGCATCGAGGGTGAGCCATGCAAAATGGAGGTGGACTCCGGGTCCTACCTCTCCATGATTGCATGGCATGAAATAAAGCGCTTGGTGCCTACCCTCCAAAGGAGGAACATAGACAGCCAGAGACTCATTGTAAAGGACTACCAGGGAAACCTCATCCCGGTAGTCGGAACCAAACACTTCAACATCACATACAAAGGGCACACCGAAAGACTTCCCCTGACAATCGTCGACCGTGACCGCCCAAGCCTACTGGGACTGCAATGGTTCGCCCCGCTCGGCATCGCAGTCACGGGAGTCGACCACGTCACCGACGACAACTGGGAGCAGCAACTGGCCCGGGAATTCCAAGAGGTCTTCGTCGGAAACCTAGGCAAGTACCGAGGGCCCCTTATATCTTTCAACCTAGACCCAAACGTCCCCCCCAAAATGCCTGAAACCAAGGCGGGTGCCATTCGCACTTAAACCCAAGATAGACGAGCAAATTGACAAGCTCGTCAAGCAAGGGGTCCTACAGCCCATAGACCACGCCCGGTGGGAGACCCCCATAGTCACCCCGATCAAGCCCGATGGGTCGGTGAGGATCTGTGGGGACTATAAGGCCACCCTAAATGGCGTGCTACAACAAAGCGCCTACCCCGTCCCAGTAGTGCAACACCTACTGCACTCACTGGGAGGGGGCAAGGTTTTCGCCAAGCTCGACCTCGCCCAGGCTTACCAACAGTTGCCAGTCGACGAGCAAACGGCAGAAGCGCAAACCATAGTCACCCACCGGGGGGCATTCAAATGCAACCGACTCCAATTCGGAGTCAGCGTGGCACCGGGAATATTCAAAACCTAATGGAAAGACTACTGCAGGGCATCAAGGGGGTGGTACCTTACTTCGATGACGTCCTAGTGTCGGCAGCCAACCAAGCCGAACTAGAGGGTCGCCTAAGGGAGGTCCTAACCAAATTTAAAGAGACCGGGCTAAAGGTCAAGAGGGAGAAATGCCAGCTATGCACGGAACGAATCGAATTCCTAGGATACCTCCTAGACCGTCACGGCATTCACCCCACAAACAAAAAAATCAAGGCCATCAAAGAAGCCCCCACACCCAAGTCAAAGATGGAACTACAGGCATTCCTGGGGCTACTGAACTTTTACAATGTTTTCCTGCCCCAAAATGCGATGGCGGCGAAGCCCTTGCATAGGCTCCTGGACAAGGCGGCGACCTGGACTTGGAGGAAACGCGAGCAAGCCGCCTTCCAAAGAACAAAGGACCTCCTCACTTCGGACGCCGTCCTTATACAGTATAACGAGACCCTACCTCTGGCCGTCACATGCGACGCATCACCCTTCGGCATCAGCGCTGTCCTCAGCCATGCCCTCCCCGACGGAAAAGAAGCGCCCATCGCGTTCTTTTCAAGGACCCTCACCAAACCAGAGTGGAACTATAGCCAGCTGGACAAAGAGGCTCTGGCTATCATTGCCACCGTAAAACGATTCCACGAGTATCTCTACGGCCGGACTTTCACCATCATAACCGACCACAAGTCACTGCTGGGAATCCTTGCAGGAAACCGGGCCACCCCGAACATTCTGTCTCCCCAAATGACAAGGTGGTCTGAGTTCCTGGCAGCCTACAACTACGGACTCATACACAGACCGGGTAAGACGATCTCCCATGCAGACACCTTAAGCCGCTCGCCGCTACCGAAACCTGACACCGACCCAGCACCCACAACGACCACCCTCAGCATAGAGACTCTACCCAACCTGCCCATAACCGCGTCAGACATTGCCTGAGAGACTAATAAAGACAAACGTCTGGCGCGGGTGTTGCATTGGGTAGAGAAAGGGTGGCCGGAAAGGGACAACGACGAGTCCGTCAAAACGTTCCGAAACCGCCAAACGGAACTCTCGCTATTAAAAGGGTGCATACTATGGGGGGACAGGGTGGTTATTCCAGAAAAACTACAAGGGAAGGTTCTGGAACTGCTACACGAGGGGCACCCTGGCATCGTTAGGACTAAAGCCCTGGCCAGAAGTTACGCTTGGTGGCCAGGGATGGACAAACAAATTGAGGCCTGGGTAGCAAGGTGCCAACGATGCCAGGAAACTAGGCCAAGCCCACCCACAGCACCCATCCTAGAGTGGGAAACCCCAAGGGGACCTTGGTCTAGGATTCACATAGACTTCGCCGGGCCCACAAAAGGACACACCTTCCTTATAACAGTTGACGCTTTCTCCAACTGGCTGGAGGTCAGCAACATGAAGACGACAACCACGGAGGCCGTGATCAAGGAACTCTGCAAACTCTTTGCAACACACGGCCTCCCAGACGTCGTCGTTTCCGACAACGGGCCCCAATTCACCTCGCTGGAATTCGAAAAATTCCTAGTGGAAAGGGGCATCCGCTACGCGCTGACAGCACCGGTGCACCCGGCGGCAAACAGTAGGGCGGAACGGATGGTCCAATTCACTAAGAAGACCATCCGGAAAATAGACCACGGGGAGATCCAGGAGAAAATTAACAAACTACTCTTCACCCAACACATAATCCCAAATACCACAACCAATAAGAGCCCAGCCGAACTATTAATGGGCAGGAAACTAAGGTCCCCACTCGACAGGTTACACCCCACGTATAACCCGGAGAAGCCCCCAGACTCAAACAGCAAACACCGAACCTTCGCACTCGGCGACCCCGTATACGCGAGAAACCTGACGGGAGACCCACTATGGATACCAGCCGTCATCACACAAATAACAGGCCCACACTCGTACCGGCTACAAACAGCAGACGGATGAGCCTGGAAACGCCACATCGACCAACTAAGGTCGAGGACTACCAACCAAGAGACCGCCAACGCACAGACAGCCGAAACCAACCCCCACAACACAAACTAAGGGGGGAGGGAATACCCAGGGAACCAAAACCAAAGAAAAATAAACCAGCCGTACTCACCAGAAAGCAGCCATCACGACCCCTCGCCAGGAAGAGACAGCCAGGCCAGCTCGACTGACCCGGGAAGACCGAGCGGGAGCGGCGAAACCCGCAGCTCAACCAACCCGGGAGGCCCAGGAGGGAGCTACGGAGAGCGGCCCGACCCGATCGACCAGCCGGTTCCCACGACAGCAGCAGGAGCAGCAGAGATCCCGACCGACCCGGCCGGGATTCAACCTACGACTGAGCTGCGCAGGTCAAGTAGGCTCAGACGGAGCCCCGCCTACCTACGTGACTACACGACGTAAGGACTGAACCAAGAGGGGAGGGGTGTTCTGTCCTTATTAGCATTCTTGAGATCCCCACGCTTTGATTGGCCAAAGCGCGGGGCACTCTGATTGGTCAGGCGAGCCGCGCCGATTGGCTCGCTAAGAATCTCCCGCGATTGGTCCATTTGGATTGCGGGAGATTCAAAGCGGTGCCATTGGCCACCGCCGCCACAGCTAAAAGAATAAAAGCCGCGATCTTTTTCCCTTTGCCCCAGTTCGGTTCCAACCTCAAATAAAGAGCATGATTTGAAGTCACCGACTCCTGGCATCATTTCGCGGACACAACATTTACTATATTTAGGTTTACTGTTTGACCACTTTTTTTTTTACTTACTATAGACTTTTGTTTTCCTCAAATCCTGCTATGCTGTGATTATATACCAGTAGGGTGTTCCTGGGGGCAGAATGGGACAATTTGCCACAGCCAACTTGCCACAGCCAACTTACTGCTATCAACTCACCATGGTCAACTCACTATGGCCAGCTTGCTGTGGCCAACTTGCCATGGGACAACTCACCACAGCCAACTCATCATGGGACAAACTCACTGTGAGGCAATTCAACAATTTTATTTAAGTCTTCAAAATAAATTTTAAAATATTTTAATTTTTGTCTTTCACATTTCATTTTGTACCTCCTTTTGCATCCTTTCTTTAGCGATTCTATTCCACCATTTCTTCAATATTATTATTTTGTCCTGCAGCAAGTTTTCCCATGGTGAGTTGGCCATGCTGATTTGTCCTGTGGCGTGTTGGCTGTGATGAGTTGGCCACAGCAAGTTGGCCATGGTGAGATGAATAAAGAACACTGGAAGTATACAACAAAATATACTCTTTTTTCAATTTATTTATTTATTTGTCAAGCAAGTATTAGATAACAGGTATAAGTATAAACATGGTTATGAATACATGAAATGGATATGAATAAAAAAAAAAAGAAACAATAGGACAGAGACGATGGACCCATTGGTACGCTTATGCACACTTATACTCTCTGAAAAGTCACCCAAGCTGTGAAAATCTTCTCAGCTTTCCAGCTAAAGCAAGCAGACACCTAAATTGGACAGCAGTGAAGGCATCATTTCATACTCTGCCAGAGAAGACAATGGTAAGCCATTCTGGTATTTTAGCAAGAAAACCACATGGATAGAAAATATGCAGTGATTGCTAATACACATATCAGATCCCCTCAGTTGTGATGACATTTAACATGCTCATGAGAGAACCAATAAACTTTTGGTCTATTAATGGGTTTATGATGTGGCTAGATTGAAGACTTGGGCTGCGTAGTTGTTGATGTTGCCACACAGGAGGGGAAAAAAATCCAAAATTGCCAGGGCAAAATTACAGTAGGAACAAAGAATGTACAAAGCATGACCCAGAGAAAATGTAATCCAGCGAAAGACAGAATGAGTCAATTGCACATTGATATGCTAGGCTTCAGAGAACTGAACTGGAATGGAATTAGACAATTTCAGACAGAATATCATTGTTTATTACTGAGGATATGAAAAACAAAGAAGCAAAAACAGTACTTTGGTAGAGTGCAATCAATGACTGAATAATATCAATTAGATTTCATAGCCAGCCCTTTAATATGCCAGCTTTACAAGTTTATGCTCCTACCACTAATGCAGAAGAAAATAAGGTTGATGAGATTTATGGTCAAGTTCAATCTGAAATCTACAGAATATTAAAACAAGGTATGCTGCTTGTGTTTGGAGATTCAAATGCCAAAGTTGGAAATAGCAGGGAAAACAAATCTTACTATTTTACAGAAATGAAGCAGAAGGAGATTTTAGCTGTTTCTGTCAACCCAATTATTTCTTCATTGCTAACGCACTCTTCAAACAACCAAAACAATATACTGTATATGAATAGATATTGTGAGATGTAATACAAAGAAACCAAATTGACTGTATTATTGTTTCAAGGAGGTAGAAGAGCTCAATTAGAAGAAAATGATTATGGAACAGATCACTGACTGCTCAAATGCAAATTCCAAATCAAGCAAATGAAACAAAAAAAAAGCCAACCAGTTTCCACATTATAATCTTCAGCAAGTACCCACCATTTTCAGGAATCACTCTCTTTAAATGGGGAACCTGGGGAATTAGGAAATGAAATCTGAAACATTATTAAGGAGAAAAGAGAATGCCAAACAACAAGAAAAAGAAAAAAGCAAACTGGATGTCAGAAAAAAAATTGGTGGCAATTGTCAAGAAGGGAAAAGAAACCGGATCCAACAAAGAGAAAAATCTCAGGAAGGAAACTTTCAAATAATTTCAGAGAGCTGCTAAAAAAAAAAAAAAAGACAGGAAGCAGTATTATAATGATAATTATATAGTAATGATATAATTGAAGATGGAAAAATCAAAACAATAAAAAAAACCAAGGAAAGTCTTCTAAAAGATTATCAAATTCAGGAGGATTTAGCATCAAATTAGTAAGCTAACATTTGCAGATAGTTCAGATCATCCTTGCTTAACAACTAGTCTCTTGGTGACCATCTGAAGTTATGACAGACCTCTCAAAGCTATTTATGAGCCAGTTCATATGGGCAGCATCCTCCTCATGGTCACATGACCACATTCCAGGTGCTTGGCAACTGGCTCATCTTTCCAGCTGGTTGCACCATTCTGTGATCACATGACCACAATTTATGATATTTTTGCTGGTTTCCAACCTTTTCTGGCAAAAACCACTCATAGGAAGGAATTGATTTGCTTAATGACTATCTCATTAGTTCCTTAATGGCCACCACAAAAAAAATTGTAAAATTAGGTGAGTACCTAGACGTACAATCATCATTACAGCAGAAATTCCAGGTTCCATTACTGTTGTAAATCAAGGACTATCTGTCACTGATTCAGAGACCAAGTGTGGAATTCGTTACAATAGGAATATCAACATCAAAGTTATCTTAAAAGATATTTCCTTTATAAAAAAAAATTACAAATTATATTTTTAAAAGGCCCAAAAGATCATCTGTTACTATAGCAGAAGGCAAATTGTCAGAAGCAACAGAAGAAAATCGCTTAAAGCTTCTACTTCTTTTACTTTTATTACTATACCAATTAATTTGATGAATGATAATTGGAACAGGTCAGTCTATATAACTAACTGAGTCTGCTAGAGTTGGTAGCTAATCATCATCATCATCACCATCAAAAAAAGCAAAACGATCAGAATGTGCAAACTATCATACAAGATCCTTAATCTCATAAGGTGTCTAAGTAATTCTTAGGTTCATTCAAAACAGGTCAGAGACTTACCTAGAGAGTGGGAGGCCAGATGTTCAAATTGGCTTTAGACAAGGCTAAGGAATAAGCTATATTACACGTAGTCCTTGACCGATGACTACAATTGAGCCCAACATTTATGTTGCTAAGCAAGACAATTGTTAAGTGAGTTTTTACCCCATTTTACAACCTTTCTTGCCACTGTTAAGTGAACCACCATGATTGCTAAGTTATTAATATGGTTATTAAGTGAATCTAACTTCCCCATTGACTTTGCTTGTCAGAAGGTTGCAAAAGGAGATCTCATGACCCTGGGACACTGCAAGCATCCTAAGTATATGCCAGTTGCCATCCATCCAAATTTTGATCACGTAACCATGGAGATGCTGCAACTGTCACAAGTGTGAAAAGCAGTCATAAATCACTTTTTTCAGTGCTGTTGACACTTTGAATGGTCACTAAATGAATTGTCATAAGTTGAGGACTATCTGTGCTACAGATGCACGCTGGACAGTTGAGAACGCCACTAAATTTTAAAAAAAAGTAAAGATGTCTTTCACTGACTATAGAAAAGCCTTCAATTGTGTGGATTCTGTTCAATTGTAGGCTGACCTGAGGAAAATGGGAATCCCAAAATATCACATTATCTTCATCAGTGGTGGGATTCAAAATCTTTTACTACTGGTTCTATGGGCGTGGCTTGGTGGGCATGGCCATGTGATTGGGTGGGTGTGGCTTTTTTGCAGCCCCCACCCATTTTGGGGAGCTTCCTAGCCTCAGAAGAGCCTCTGAGGGGGCGTTTTTGCTCACCTGAGGCTCCTCTAGGGCTCTGGAAGGCAAAAAATGGAGGGGGGCCTGAGCTCCTCCCTCCATTTTTTGCCTTCCTGGGCCTCAGCAAGGGAAATCCGGGCATAGCTGATCTTATCTACAGCTGATTGTCGGGAGGGGAAAAAAGCCAAATGTCAGACAGGTGGGCGGAGTGAGCAAGCATTGGGCGGGAGAGTGACCGGGTGGGGGGTGTGGCCAGCCAGAGCTTACTACCGGTTCGGTGACCCACACCAAATTCTTGCTACCAGTTCGCTCAATGCGGTGCAAACCGGCTGAATACCACCACTAGTCTTCATGTAAAATGTCCCTACATAAAACCCTCAGACAGGACTGAAAGCTACTCTCTGGATAGAATATGACAAAGCAGACTCCAGCTCAGCAAAAGAACGAAACCTTATTTCTCCTTGTTTGTTCAACCTATTTAAGAAATGTGTACATAGGATATGGATTAGAAGAAGACACAGGTGGTTTAAAAACTGGAGGAAAAAAACATCAATAATCTGTGTTATGCTGGTGACACAACTGTGATAGCTGAAAATGTAAATGATTGCAAGCTTTAGTGATTAAAAGTCAAGGAGCAGAGTGAAAAAAATGGGATCAAATCTATAGAACTAATGATAAGAGATAGAGCATCCAGCCTTACAATTGATAATGAAGATGCAGAATTGATGCATAGATTCTGCTTTTTAATTAATAGTAAAGGAACCATCAATCAAGAAACATGCCACAGCCTAATGTGGTAGACAACATGGCTTTCTCTGTAATATCAAAACCTTTGGGAAATATATTCAGATGCCATGATATTTCTATGTCTACAAAGATTGGAAATGGTCTTTCCTATGATACTGAAAATACTATATATCCTATATGTTATATATATATATATAATGTAATGTAATGTAATGTAATGTAATGTAATGTAATGTAATGTAATGTAATGTAATATAATATAATATAATATAATATAATATAATATAATATAATATAATATAATATAATATAATATAATATAATATACATATACATATACATACATACATACATACATATATATATGGCATTCAGCTTTGTTCGGGTATTTTCCCACGTCATAGTAGTGGTGCTTTTAAAGTTGTAGCAACGTTTCAGCAGAATCTCATCTGCCATCATCAGGCTTCTGTATATCCTATACAGCCTATATATATATATATATATATATAGAGAGAGAGAGAGAGAGAGCCTATACAGAAGCCTGATGATGGCAGATGAGATTCTGCTGAAACGTTGCTACAATTTTAAAAGAACAACTACAATGACGTGGGAAAATACCCGAACAAAGCTGAATGCCATATGGTGTGTTAGGTGTGTTAGCCCTGGCCAATGCCACCCTCAAACCCAAATTATGGTTAAGATACATCGATGACACATTTGTGATTTGGCCCCATGGAAAAGAAAACCTAAACAATTTCCTAACACACCTAAACAGCACACACCCCAAAATCAAGTTCACCATGGAAACGGAAACAAACAAACAACTACCATTCCTAGATGTACTTATCTACAAAAAAACAGATGGAACACTAGGACACACCGTATACCAGAAGAAAACACACACCAACTGTCGTGTCGTCGGAAATGATGCCAGGAGTCGGTGACTTAATTCAAGCTCTTTTATTGAGTCAGGAACTGAACTGGGGCTAAAGGAAAAACTTGCGGCTTTTTATTTCCAAGCCGAGGCGGCCGCGGCCAATGGCACCGCTTTGAATCTCCCGTGATTCGAATGGACCAATCGCGGGAGATTCTTTGCGAGCCAATCGGCGTGGCTCGCCTAGCCAATCAGAATGCCCCGTGCTTTGGCCAATCAAAGCGCGGTGATCTCAAGAATGCTAATGAGGGGACAGAACACCCCTCCCCTCTTGGTTCAGTCCTTATGTTGCGTAGTCCCGTAGGTAGGCGGGGCTCTGTCTCAGCCTACTGGACCTGCGCAGGTCAGTCGTAGGTTGGATACCGGCCGGTTCGGTCGGGGTCTCCGCTTCTCTGGACGCCGTCATGGGAACTGCCTGGTCGGTCGGGCCGGGCCGCTCTCTGCAGCTCCCTCCTGGGCTTCCCGGGTTGGTTGAGCTGCGGGTTTCGCTGTTCCCGCTCGGTCTTCCCGGGTTGGTTGAGCTGGCCTGGCTGTCTCTTTCTGGCGAGGTTTCATGCTGGCTGCTTCCAGGTGAGTATGGCTGGTTTATTCTTTCTCGGTTTTGGTCCCCTGGGTATTCCCTCCCCTCTTGGTTTGCGTTGTGGGGGTTGGTTTTGCTTGGTTGCGCGTCGGTGGTCTCTTGGGCGGTCGTCCTCGATCTTAACTGATCGATGTGGCGTTTCCACGCTCGTCCATCGGTTGTTTGTAGCCGGTACGAGTGTGGGCCTGTTAGTTGTGTTATGACAGCCGGTACCCATAATGGGTCTCCCGTTAGGTTTTTCGTGTAGACGGCGTCGCCTGGTGCGAAGGTTTGGTGTTTGCTGGTTGAGTCTGGGGGTTCCTCTGGGTTGTACGTGGGGTGTAATCTATCGAGTGGGGACCTTATTTTCCTCCCCATTAGCAGTTCGGCTGGGCTTTTATTCGTTGTGGTATTTGGGGTTATGTGTTGGATGAAAAGTAATTTATTTATTTTGTCCTGGATCTCCCTGTGGTCTATTTTCTGGATGGTTTTCTTGGTGAATTGAACCATCCATTCCGCCCTACCGTTCGCCACCGGATGCACCGGTGCTGTCAGCGCATGTCATATGCCCCTTTCCGCTAGTAATTTTTCAAATTCTAGCGAGGTGAATTGGGGCCCGTTGTCGGAAACGAGGACGTCTGGGAGGCCGTGTGTTGCAAAAAGTTTGCCGAGTTCTTTGTTCACGGCCTCCGTGGTGGTTGTTCTCATGTTGCTTACCTCCAGCCAGTTGGAGTAAGCGTCTACGGTTATTAGGAAAGTGTGTCCTTTTGTGGGCCTGGGGAAATCTATGTGGATCCTAGACCAAGGTCCCCTGGGGGTTTCCCACTCTAGGACAGGTGCTGCGGGTGGGCTTGGCCTAGTTTCCTGGCATCGTTGGCACCTTGCTACCCAGGCCTCGATCTGTTTGTCCATCCCTGGCCACCAAGCGTAACTTCTGGCCAGGGCTTTTGTCCTAACGATGCCCGGGTGCCCCTTGTGTAACAGTTCCAAAACCTTCCCTTGTAGTTTTTCTGGGATGACCACCCTATCCTCCCATAGTATGCACCCTTTTAGTAACGAGAGTTCCGTTTGCTGGTTCCGGAATGTCCTGATGGACTCGTCGTTGTCCCTTTCCGGCCACCCTTTCTCTACCCAATGCAACACCCGCGCCAGATGTTTGTCTTTATTAGTTTCTCGGGCAATGTCTGACGCGGTTATGGGTAGGTTGGGTAGAGTCTCTATACTGAGGGTGGTCGTCGTGGGTGCTGGGTCGGTGTCAGGTTCCGGTAACGGTGAGCGGCTTAAGGCGTCCGCATGGGAGATAGTCTTACCCGGCCTGTGTGTGAGTCCGTAATTGTAGGCAGCCAGGAACTCGGACCACCTTGTCATTCGGGGAGACAGAATGTTCGGGGTGGCCCTGTTCCCTGCAAGGATTCCCAGCAGCGGTTTGTGGTCGGTGATGATGGTAAATGTCCGGCCGTAGAGGTACTCGTGAAATCTTTTTACTGCGGCAACAATGGCCAGAGCCTCTTTGTCCAGTTGGCTGTAGTTCCGCTCCGGTTTGGTGAGGGTCCTTGAAAAGAACGCGATGGGTGCTTCTTTTCCGTCGGGGAGAGTGTGGCTGAGGACAGCGCCGATGCCGAATGGTGATGCGTCGCATGTGATGGCTAGTGGTAGGGTCTCGTTGTACTGGATAAGGAGGGCATCCGAAGTGAGCAGGTCCTTGGTTTTCTTGAAGGCGGCTTCCTCGCGTTTCCCCCAAGTCCAGGTCACCGCCTTGTCCAAAAGCCTATCCAAAGGCTCCACCGCCGTCCCCTTTTGGGGCAGGAAGACATTATAAAAGTTAAGCAGCCCCAGAAATGCCTGCAGTTCTGTCTTCGACTTGGGTGTGGGGGCTTCTTTGATGGCTTTGATCTTTTGGTTGGTGCGGTGAATGCCGTGACGGTCTAGGAGATATCCTAGGAATTCAACCCATTCCATGTATAATTGGCATTTTTCCCTCTTTACTTTGAGCCTGGTATCTTTGAATTTGGTTAGGACCTCCCTTAGGTGACTCTCTAGTTCGGCCTGGTTGGTTGCCGACACTAAGACGTCGTCGAAGTAAGGTACCACCCCCTTGATGCCTTGTAACAGCCTTTCCATTAGGCTTTGGAATATTCCAGGCGCCACGCTGACTCTGAATTGGAGCCGGTTGCATTTAAATGCTCCCCGGTGGGTGACTATGGTTTGCGCTTCTGCCGTTTCCTCGTCGACCGGCAATTGTTGGTATGCCTGGACGAGGTCGAGTTTAGCGAAAACCTTGCCCCCTCCCAGTGAATGTAGTAGGTGTTGCACTACTGGGATGGGGTAAGCGCTTTGCTGCAAGGCGCCATTTAGGGTGGCCTTATAGTCCCCACAGATTCTCAACGACCCATCAGGCTTGATCGGGGTGACTATGGGGGTCTCCCACCGGGCGTGGTCTATGGGTTGTAGGACCCCTTGCTTGACGAGCTTGTCAATTTGCTCGTCAATCTTGGGTTTAAGCGCGAATGGTGCCCGCCTTGGTTTTAGGCGTTTTGGGGGGATGTTTGGGTCTAGGCTGAATAATATAGGGGGCCCTCGGTACTTGCCTAGGTTTCCGTCGAACACCTCTTGGAATTCCCGGGCTAGTTGTTGCTCCCAGTTGTCGTTGGCGATGTCTTCGATGCCCGTGACTGCGATGCCAAGCGGTGCGAACCATTGTAGTCCCAGTAGGCTTGGGCGGTCGCGATCGACGATGGTCAGGGGAAGCCTTTCGGTGCGCCCTTTGTAGGTTACCTTGAACTGTCCGGTTCCGACTACAGGGATGCGGTTTCCCTGGTAGTCTTTCACGATTAGTCTCTGGTTGTCTAGGCCTTTTCTCTGGATGGTAGGCACCAAGCGTTTTATTTCTTGCCATGCTACCATGGAGAGGTAGGACCCGGAGTCCACCTCCATTTTACATGGCTCGCCTTCGATGCCTACCTTCACGTAGACCTTCCGGGCGTCGTTGGTTCTGGCGTGGCCGATGGTGACCGTCTGATGGGTCTCCTTTCATCGCCAGGTCTCACCGCCTTATAGGGATCGTCCATTCCAGTCCCATCTGTTGTCAGCGGGGTGATCTCTGGTTCGGGGTGGTGTGCTCTCTTATCTCCGTTCGTTCTGGTCCCATCGTGTAGGGTTGCAGTTCTTTTTGAGACGGCAGACGCGGGCGATGTGTCCCTTCTTGTCGCAATGCCGGCAGATTGAATCGAAGAACCGGCATTCGGACCTGGGGTGGTCGCCCCCGCAACCGGCACAGGTGGTCCTTGACTTACGACCCCGCCGGTTCCGTGGGTCGCGGCCTGCCTGGAGACGGTGGATTTCCTCGGAAATGCCCAATGCTGAGTGGACGTCGCCCTGGTGGGTGGTCATCTCAGGTTGGGCCTCGGTCAACCTTGCAGGGTGGTTGTTCCCGCTGCGGTCCCCGGCGTTCGGTTGGCGCATGCGGTTGGCGGATTGTCGGGTAGCTTCGGTGGCTGTGGCTTCGGTGAGGGTATCTGTGAGGGTGATGTTGCCCTTGGCCAGCAGCCGACTCTGGAGGACGGGGTCCCAAAGGCCGAGCACGATTCGGTCTTGCAGGGCTTCGTCCATGTTGTCAAATTCGCACAGCCCCACTAGGTGCTGTAGTTCTGCGACGAAGTCGCTGAAACTCTCACCCGACCGTTGGTTCCGACAGAAGAACTCGTGTCGTCAGATGAGGATGGGCACAGCTGGAGCGTAGTGTCGCCGGAGCATTGGCTCAAGGTTGTCCCAGTCCATCGTGGTCACGTCGGCGGGTTTGGCAAGCGCTTTGGCCATCTTAAACACTGCGGCCCCGCAGTGGGTCAGGAAGATGGCTCGCTTCTTTGTGCCGGTGGTGTCCTTCAGGTCGCTGCATTCGAGGAACATGCGGAATCTGTCTGAGTACGATTCCCAGTCCTCGCTGGCGGGGTTGAAGGGTGCGGAAGGCGCGATGTTTGTCATCATGGAGTTTCGTCTGGCTTCCGTCGGACACGTGCTTTGGTTCAGGATCAGGATCCCATCCTCGTCGCCAGTGTTGTGTCGTCGGAAATGATGCCAAGAGTTGATGACTTAATTCAAGCTCTTTTATTGAGTCAGGAACCGAACTGGGGCTAAAGGAAAAACTTGCGGCTTTTTATTTCCAAGCCGCGGCGGCCGCAGCCAATGGCACCACTTTGAATCTCCCACGATTCGAATGGACCAATCGCAGGAGATTCTTAGCGAGCCAATCGGCGTGGCTCGCCTAGCCAATCAGAGTGCCCCGTGCTTTGGCCAATCAAGAATGCTAATGAGGGGACAGAACACCAACCACTACCTCAATGCCCAATCCCACCACCACCCAGCACAGATAAACTCTGTGGCTAAAACACTAATTACTAGAACCAAACGCCTGGCAGACAAGACACACATTAAGACTGAACTATGCACCCTGACTAAAGTACTGACAGCCAACGGCTTCTACAAAAGCAAAGTCACCAACTTGATCCACAAAAACACACTGAGACATAATAGAGACCCAGAAGATGAACAGACCTATGGAACAGCTGTCCTGCCCTACATAAGAGGTACTACAGACAAAATTAGTAAGATACTACACAGACATCACATCAAGACTGCCTTCAAAACAGACAGAAAAATAGCAGCCATCCTTAGAAACCCCAAAGATAAAATGGACCTGGAAAACCAAGGCATATACGAAGTCCCCTGTGCATCATGCCCGGCCACATACATTGGACAGACCAATAGAAGAATAAGTACCCGCCTGGATGAACACAAAAATGCAGTCAAAAAGCTGGAACACACTTCCTCACTAGTCCAACACATGGAAGCCACAGGTCATAGCATCAACTTCAATGGCACCAAAACCCTAGCCACTATAGAAAACCTCAGCTACAGAATCATCGGAGAAGCCAGAGATTGAAAAAAGACCAGAAAGCATGAATAGAAAAGATGATTCCACCAGACTGTCAATCATTTGGAAGCCTGCATTCACAAACAAAAAAATATCCACACCACAAGCTAGGCAAACACCTGGGCACAAATAGATCCCCCCTGAAACCTCCAGCTCAAACACACCCCAACCAGACACCCAGATGAAACTTAGCTTCCTAACTAACGATAGCTGTCCATTTACCCGGAGCCAAGCTGCACTAAAGGCATCTGTGTATGAGTTCGTAGTTGTAGGCTGCCAGGAACTCAGACCACCTTGTCATTCGGGGAGACAGAATGTTCGGGGTGGCCCGGTTTCCTGCAAGGATTCCCAGCAGCGGCTTGTGGTCCGTTATGATGGTGAAAGTCCGGCCGTAGAGGTATTCGTGGAATCGTTTTACGGCGGCAACTATAGCCAGAGCCTCTTTGTCCAGTTGGCTATAGTTGCGCTCCAGTTTGGTGAGGGTCCTTGAAAAGAACGCGATGGGCGCTTCTTTTCTGTCGGGAAGGGTATGGCTGAGGACAGCGCCGACGCCGAAGGGTGATGCGTCGCATGTGACGGCCAGGGGTAGAGTCTCGTTGAATTGTATGAGGATGGCGTCGGAGGTGAGGAGGTCCTTTGTTCTTTGGAAGGCGGCTTGCTCCCGTTTCCCCCAAGTCCAGGTCGCCGCCTTGTCCAGGAGTCTATGCAAGGGCTCCGCCGCCGTCGCCTTTTGGGGTAGGAAAGCATTGTAAAAGTTCAGTAACCCCAAGAACGCCTGTAGCTCAGTCTTTGATTTGGGGGTGGGGGCTTCTTTGATGGCCTTGTTTTTTTTGCTTGTGGGGTGAATGCCGTGCCGGTCTAGGAGGTAGCCCAGGAATTCCACTCGTTCCGTGCAAAGCTGGCATTTTTCCCTCTTTACTTTTAGTCCGGTCTCTTTAAATTTAGTTAGGACCTCCCTTAGGCGACCTTCTAGTTCGGCTTGGTTGGCTGCCGACACTAGGACGTCGTCGAAATAAGGTACCACCCCCTTGATACCTTGCAATAGTCTCTCCATTAGGCTTTGGAATATGCCCGGTGCCACGCTGACTCCGAATTGGAGTCGGTTGCATTTGAATGCCCCCCAGTGGGTGACAATGGTCTGCGCTTCTGCCGTTTGCTCGTCGACCGGCAACTGTTGGTATGCCTGGGCGAGGTCGAGCTTGGCGAAAACCTTGCCCCCTCCCAGTGAGTGCAGTAGGTGTTGTACTACTGGGACGGGGGAGGCTTTGTTGCAGCGCGCCATTTAGGGTGGCCTTATAGTCCCCACAGATCCTCACCGACCCATCGGGCTTGATCGGGGTGACTATGGGGGTCTCCCACCGGGCGTGGTCTATGGGCTGCAGGACCCCTTGTTTGACGAGCTTGTCAATTTGCTCGTCTATCTTGGGTTTCAGTGCGAATGGCACCCGCCTTGGTTTCAGGTGTTTGGGGGGGACGTTTGGGTCTAGGTCAAACGATATAAGGGGCCCTCGGTACTTGCCTAGGTTTCCGTCGAAGACTCCTTGGAACTCCCGGGCTAGTTGCTGCTTCCAGCCGTCGTCGGTGACGTGGTCGACTCCCGTGAGGGCGATGTCGAGCGGGGCGAACCATTGCAGTCCCAGTAGGCTTGGGCGGTCGCGGTCGACGATCGTTAGGGGGAGTCGTTCAGTGCGCCCCTTATAAGTGATGTTAAAGCTTTTGGTGCCGACTACTGGGATGCGGTTTCCCTGGTAGTCCTTTACAATAAGTCTCTGGCTGTCTACGTTCCTCCTTTGGAGGGTAGGCACCAACCGCTTTATCTCATGCCATGCAATCATGGAGAGGTAGGACCCGGAGTCCACCTCCATTTTGCATGGCTGGCCCTCGATGCATACCTCGACGTGGACCTTCCGGGCGTCGTTGGTGATGGCGTGGCCAATGGTGACCATCTGGTGGGTCTCCTCTCTCCGCCGGTTGTCGCTGCCTCGCGAGGATCGTCCGTTCCAGTCCCATCGGCTGTCCGAGGGGCGATCTCTGGTCCGGGGTGGTGTGCTTTCTCTCCTCTGGTCGCTCTGGTCCCATCTTGCCGGGCTGCAATTTTTTTTCAGGCTGCAGACACGGGCGATGTGTCCCTTCTTGTCGCAATGCCGGCAGATCGATTCAAAGAACCGGCATTCTGACCTGGGGTGGTCGCCGCCGCAGCCGGCACAGTTGGTCCTCGACTTACGACCTCGCCAGTTCCCTGGGTCGCGCCCTGCCTGTAGTCGATGGATATCCTCCTCGTCATCGGAAGTGTCCAATGCCGAGTGGAAGTCTCCCTGGTGGGTGGTCGTCTCGGGTTTGGGCTCGGTCGACCTCGCCGGGTTGTTGTTTCCGCTGCGGTCCCCAGTGTTCGGTCTGCGCATGCGGTCGGTGGAAGTTCGGGTTGCTTCGGCGGCTGCGGCTGCGGTGAGGGTTTCTGCTAGGCTGATGTTGCCCTTGGCCATCAGCCGGCTCCGGAGGACGGGGTCCCACAAACCGAGCACGATTCGGTCTCGCAGGCCGTTGTTTAGGTTATCGAGTTCGCAGAGCCCCCCTAAACGCCGCAGCTCGGCGACGAAGTCGCTGAAGCTCTCACCCGACCTCTGGTCCCACCAGTAAAACTCGTTGCGCCGGATCAGGATGGGTACCTCTGGAGCGTAGTGCTGCCGCAGTATGGGTTCGAGGACGTCCCAGTCCATCGCGGTGGCATCGGTGGGTTTGGCCAGCGCTTTGGCCATCTGGAAGACCTCGGTCCCGCAGTGGGTCAAGAAGACGGCGCGTTTCATTGGGCCGGAGGCATCCTTCATGCCGGTGCACTCGAGGTACATGCGGAATCGGTTGGCGAACGATTCCCAGTCCTCGGTGGCGGGGTTGAAGGGTGCGGGTGGTGAGATCTTCGCCATCTGGGTGGTTAGTCTGGCTTCCGTCGGACACGTGGTTCGGTTCAGGGTCTGGATCCCACCTTCGTCGCCAGTGTTGTGTCCGCGAAATGATGCCAGGAGTCGGTGATTTAGTGCAAAGCTCTTTATTGGCAAGTTGGAACCGAACGGGCGAAAGGAAAAAAGCCCGCGGCTTTTATTCCTTTCGCCGCGGCGGCCACAGCCAATGGCACCGCTTTGAATCTCCCACGGTCTGAATGGACCAATCGCGGGATATTCTTAGCGAGCCAATCGGCGCGGCTCGCCTGACCAATCGGAGAGCCCCGCGCTTTGGCCAATCAAAGCGCGGGGATCTCGAGTATGTTAATGAAGGACAGAACAAATGCCATACATGTAAGTACCCGCGAAAACTTAAGAAAACAAAAAGTGAGAAGCACACTCTGAGAAGCACAGAGCTCTGAGAAGCACAGAGCTCTGAGAAGCACAGAGCTGAAGACCAAGCCTGAAGATGATGAATGAGACTTCATCAAAACATTGCCTAGATACTTCCAATCTTACGCGGGAGAAAACCCAAATAACCAAAGATCCACATACAAATACCTGCGAGAACCTCAGAAAAAATATATATATATATATATATATATATACATACACATACACATACACATACACACGCACACACACTATATACCAGTGGTTCCCAAACCTTTTCAGTCCACCCTCCCCCCGGTGCTACAAACTCATCCTCAATGCCCCCCACCCACAGGTGGGATTCAAATTACTGTGAGCATGGCCTAATTTGAGGGTCTGGTTTGCTGGTCACATGATTGGGTGGGGGGTGGCTTGCTGATCATATGACTGGGTGGTCGTGGCTTGCTGGTCACGTGACTGGGTGAGTGTGGTTTGGTGACTGGCAAACCAAATACAAGTGGTCCTCACTTAATGGCTGGTTGCTTAACAAGTGTTCTAATGTATGACTGGCCTCCCCAGAACTACTTGACCTGTTTTGGAGTTTTGACAGCCATGTACACACTTATACACATACTCCCTCTCAACCCTATTGGAGCAGGTCATTGGACTAGAATCATCAAAGCATCTCTGATTAGATTCTAGTAGTGAATAAAATCTAATCAGAGATGCTTTGCCAATTCTTGTTGATTTGTTTTACTTGTATTTCTTTATTTTATGTTGCAGAATTGCATCGACATGTGTGTCCCTTCCTGTGCACAACCCAGAAGCTTTTGTGATTCTTTGCAGCAAAAATTACCAACCTCTGGCTTTGCTCTACTTTTCAAACGTGCCGGCACTGCCACTTTCTAGGTGCCGGCCCCACAGGTCCACCCCATTGAGCCCGCTGCATTGGAGGGACCTGCCCAAGCAAGTCCAAGCGGAGCGGTGCACCAAATCAATGGGGTGAGCCTGGGAGAGGGAAAGAGAGAGAGAGAAAAGAGAGAAAGAAGAAAAGAAAGAGAAAAGGGAAAGAAAGAAAAAGGGACAGAGAAAGGTGGGCATGGAGGGATGGAGGGGGAGGGGGAGAGAGGGAGGGGGAGAGAGAGAGACTTGATGCATCAGATTGAAATGAGTTTAGAGGCCCTTTTCCACATTGAAAGATCTTTGCCAGCATCTTTGCCAGCACATTGAAACATCTTTGGCTTCTATTAATTAAAGGTTTTGTGGATGAAACATGGCCAAGACTATCAGGAAGCTCTCACATTTTATTGAGGCTTTAAACAGGATCCATTGGACCAGATCTCCACCCTAAAAAATTACTTTTCCCCAATGTATTCCAGTGCCAATTCTGAAGAAGGCAAAACCAAAATGTACTGGTAAATTACAAGGAGAACACACACACACACACACACACACACACACACTCCCTTCTAACCCTGCTGGAGCAGGTGATTGGACTAGAATAGATACCTCATTATCTTTCTCCTCCCTCCCTCCTTCTTTATTTCTTTCTTTTTCTGTCCCTTCCTTCCATCCCCCCTCTTTCTTTCTCCCTTTTTTCTTTCTTTCCCTTTTCTCTTTCTCTTCTTCCTTCTCTCTTTCTCTCTCTCTCTCTTTCCTCTCTCTTTCTCTCTCTCAGGCTCACCACGTTGACTTCGTGCACTGCTCCATTCGTACTTGCTTGGGCAGGTACCTCTGGTGCAAGGGGCTCAATGGGGTGGAACACGGCAGTGGCGGGATGTTTGAAAAGGAGAGCAAAGCCACTCTGGCTTTGCTCTCCTTTCCCAATGCTGTGTTCGGGGGATGGAGCTCCTTGTACCAGAGTGGGCAAGTCAATGGGATGATCCTGCAGGGCCTTGCCTTAAACGCGGCGGCCACGGCGGGATTTTTCTCACCCCTGAATTGTGCCCTGCCGTTCACCTCCAACTCCCCCCTGCTGCCTCTTAGTGCCCCCCTGCCAGCCCCCTTGCCTCCCAGCGCCCCCCTAAGGCATCCCCCCCCAGAGAGTGGTACCACCCACTTTGGAAACCACTGCTATGGTACTGAGATTTGCTGATGACACAACAGTGATTGATCTCATTCGAGACAGCGATGAATCTGCATACAGACAGGAGGTTATACAACTTGCCTCATGGTGTAACAGGAACAATCTGGTACTGAACACACTCAAAACCATAGAAATGATGGTAGACCTTAGAAGAAACCCTCCCATACAACCACCTCTTACAATACTAGACAACACAGTATCAATAGTAGAGATCTTCAAATTTCTAGATTCTACTATATCATATGACCTAAAATGGACACCTAACATCAAAAACATCATCAAAAAAGCACAACAAAGAATGTTCTTTCTGCGCCAACTCAGAAAGCTCAAATTGACCAAGGAGCTGCTGATACACTTCTACAGAGGAATTATTGAGTCTATCATCTGCACCTCTATAACTGTCTGGTTTGGTTCTGCAACCCAGCAGGACAGACACAGACTTCAGAGGATAATTAGGACTGCAGAAAAAACAATTACTACCCACCTGCCTTCCATCAAGGACCTGCATACTGCAGGAGTCAAAAAGAGGACTGTGTAAATATTTACACACCCCTCACATCCTGGACATAAACGGTTTCAACTCCTTCCCTCAAAGCGATGCTATAGAGCACTGCACACCAGAATAACTAGACACAAGAACAGCTTTGGCCCGAAAGCCATCACTCTGCTAAACAAATAATTCCCTCAGCACTGTTCAACTATTTACAAAGTGTACACTACTATTACTGTTAATCTTCACTCCTTATCACCCATCCCCTCCCACTTGTGATTGTAGGACTGTAACTTTGTTGCTTGTATCCTTATGATTTATATTGATCGTTTCCTAGTATGATTTGATTGTTGATTGTACCCTATGACTATCATTAAGTGTTGTACGTTATGATTCTTGATTCTTAACAAATGTACCTTTTCTTTATGTATACTGAGAGTATTTACACCAAGACAGATTCCTTGTGTGCCCAATCACACTTGGCCAATAAAGTATTCTATTCTATTCTATTCCTCCTGAAAGCTGAAGTTGGGCATTGCAGAAACAGGACAGAAATAACATGAATGCTTTTGAACTTTGCTCTTGGAGAAATCTCCTAAAAATATCATGAATAGTTATGAAAAAAAACAAAGGAACATAGTACATAACAACCCAGAGTTTTCACTCAAGGCACAAATGACCAGGTTTAAACTATCGTATTCTAGACCCCCTTATGCAAAGCTCTCTGGAGAAGTTTTTTTTTTTAATGCTGGGAAAGGTGGAAAGAAAGAGAAGAGGACAACCAGGAGCAAGATGGATGGCATCAATTACAGCAGTGATGGGTGCATTTTTGGAAGATCTGAAAGGCCAGACTAGGGCAGACCATCCTGAGGAAGATCTATCTGTGTGATCATTAAGAGTTGACACTGGCTCAATGGTACATAATCAATCATTCGAAGAGTTTTGTATCAATGTATGAAAAGGATTCAGTTGTGCAGCCCACTAGCTAATGAATTATACTTCATGATGACTTGAGTTTTAAAATCCTGTTCTAATCTATGGTTTGTCTAACCATGTTTCATTGAATAAACCACAGTTGATTTTGTGATTTGGCAATGTTGAAAAATACATTTCAACATTCCACCTGTAAGCACTTAAAGACTTTGGCAGTTTCCATTTGAATGGTTAGCTTTCAAATAAGGGGGTGTGAGGGGAAATTGTTGCTCTTGGTACTAATAATATTTTCCACCTTACACCTTCTCAGTGCTAATTCTATATGATCACGCTGATAATACAACCATTTTGCAATCTTGTAAAAGCAACATGAGGGTGTTTCCTGTTCTGAATATAGGAAATAATCACATTCATCTTTCATGCTTATTGAAGGAAAGGTCAATCTGCCACAAGCACCATAGAACAAAGCATTTTAAGCAAAGCCTACTTAGCTGCAAATTGAACATCATGCTTAGCATGATGGGAAGAAGACCAATACAGTAGCTCTGGGCAGTATCACACTATCAGATGCCAAAGAGCTGGAGCTGCATGATCAAGCACTGATCCTTGGCCCTCACTGGAGTGGTAGATGAAGTTATGGAATCTATATGTAGAGCAGGCCAAAATGCTAACACAGAAACTAGAATCTGCTTTATGCTGTGTTAAGTCTGGAGCATGGGTGCAATAATGGAGACGAGCCGGTAGAAACAGTGAATTTCAAACTCTTTATTTACATGGTGTGACAGCTCAAACTGGATGGCTGCTATAGCCTTCCTTATATAGGCAACTTATTAACTATTCAACCAATAGCAATCTGGGAGCTCTAGCTCCATTAACCAATGAGACCGGCCTGTTAATGGCCAATCAGATGCTCCTGAATGGACCAATCCGATCTTGCCATTAACAGCCAATCAGAAGTGCAGGGCCAGAACCCTGCACTTGACTTCAAGCTCAAGATAACTTTATTTAACATTTATTCATTCACAATGTTAGGGATAACATTGTTTTACCCTAACTGGTTTAGGTAAATAATAATATGTAATCATAGTTTGTATGTTAAAGTGTCTGCAACTTTAACTGTGGGATAGTAATTAAGGGAGTGGTTGTGAAAGCACTTTAAAAGAAGCAAGGCTGCAGCTTGCTCTCTTTCTGGCTTTGATGATCCCTGATTACTAACAAGACTGCATTGCTCGAACGGGAGAGAAAACAAAGGACTGACTTGTAAGTGAATTGACATAGGATATTTCTACACGGACTTTGCTAACTGAATATCCCTGAATGGACTGACTAAATGATACATGACTATTGGACTGTTATTTTGACTATGCTATGAACTCATAATGGAATAAACTATATTTTTGATAGCACAAGCGTATCTGTTATTTTTACTGTATGTTAATAAACATACAAGCTTAGCTCACTCATTTATCTGTGTGTCTATCTGACTAACGCTGCACATTCTGTTTAGCTTGTCTCCCTAACCCTGGTTGGGGAAACCAGGCTTAACACTGGTTATGGGCCCAGAGGCTGCAAAGTCAGTTTAACTAGGTTAAAACAGATTTATGTAAAAGTGAGAGTTTGTGTTGTTATACATTACAGTAAACAGACAGCTGTGTTTTATTAATTATAGTTTTATATCCATACAAAGAAAACATGGCACAAGTCAATTTACAAAGTTTGTCCCTGATATCCAAGTTGGATGGAACAAACTATGTATCATGGTCTATGAAATGTAGTCTGCTTCTACGAAGAGAAGGTTTGTGGAACATAATTGAAAATCCACCAAACGTAGAAGAATGGGATCCAGAGGATGAGGAAGACAGACTAAAGATAGAAGAATTTATGCATAAAAATCAACAAGCTATTTGCATTATTGCTTTAACCTTAACTGATAAGCAACTTGTTTATATCCACGGAGAGAAAACAGCTGTTGGGTGTTGGCAGAAGCTGAAGAGGATTTATGTTCGAGATAATGTTGGTGCTCACATAAATCTAACACGGAAACTTTTCAGTACACATCTCCATAAGAATGGTGATATGCTGAGTCATTTGAAAACTATGCAAAGCATTTTTCAAGAACTGCACGAGAAAGAGCTTATTTTCTCTGAACTACACCAAGTCTACATAATTCTATCTTCCCTTGACGAAAGTTATGATAACTACGTAACTTCACTTGAAATATTGCCAAAGGAAAGCCTAACTTTAACTGATATAACTGGCAGATTGATTGAAGAGGCCAGAAGAAGGCTTGAAAGAGACGAATTAAGGAGGGAGCAACCTCAAAAAGAAGATAATGAAACTCCTACTGCATACGCAATTAAAAAGTGTTTTAATTGTGGAGGAAGAGGACATTTGGCAAGATTTTGTAAAAAAGCAAAGCAGCAGAACGCTGGCCAGAATACTAAAAGTCATCAAAAGAAAAATAAAAATTTAGAGTTAGCCATGTATACTAACGGAGCTGTAAAAAATAATTTATGGGTGGTTGATAGTTGAGCATCACATTGTATAACAAATGATAAGAAAAATTTTATTAAAATGTCCAAGAGTACACAGCAGATATCGTTAGCCAATGGCTGGAAACTGAAAGCTAAAGGTCAAGGTATAGCATATTGTTCTTTTATAAAAGAGAATGTAAAAATGTTATATGTACCACAACTTAAGTTTAATTTAATTTCAGTAAGAATTTTGGTTAAACTAGGATATGTAGTTACATTTAAAGGAGATAACTGCACAATTGAAAAAGAAGATAAGAGAATTACTGCATCTTTAAGAGGTGAATTATATGTGTTAAATGATGATGGTTTAAAAGTGGCTAACACAGTTTATGAAAATAAGAAACCTCATGATGAATGTATTCACTTGTTACATCGAAGGTTAGGGCATTTAAATTTTAAAATGCTTAAGAAAACTATTGAATTATCTAAGGGAATAAGTTTGAAACCTTGTAATAAGTATTTGCAATGTAATATTTGCAATCAAAGTAAGAGCAGGGTCACACCGGCTAATAGAGTTGATGGATTTACGACCAAAGAACCTTTAGAGGTAGTATTTGCAGATTTAATAGGTCCTAAAAAACAAAGTGTAGGAGGAGCTCGTTATATACTAAGTATAATGGACCATTATTCTAGATATGGGTTTTGCTATTTAATGAAGAGCAAAACTGAAACATATCAAAATCTCTTTAATTGGATTAAATTTGCAGAAAGGAAAACTAAAAAGAAATTAGTAACTCTTATAACAGATAATGGTACGGAATTTACAAATAATAAATTCCAGAACAGACTAAGAATGTTAGGTATTAAACATAAAATGTCTGCACCATATAGGCCACAACATAATGCCTTTATAGAGAGAAGAGGCCAAACATTACAATCAATGGCACAAACTATGATGTCTGATTCAGGATTACCTGACAATTTATGGGGAGAAGCAATAATGTGTGGTAATCATATATTAAATAATGTTGTTAATTCAACAACAGGTGAATTACCATTCACACTGTGGCATGGTACAAAACCTGATTTAAGTTACATGCACACATTTGGAGCACCAGCATGGGTGCATATCCCTACACAACTTAGACACAAAGGACAGCATAGAGCTAAAAGATTATATTTTGTAGGATATACATCTAATCATAGATCTTATAGATTCTGGGAACCAGGTACACCTAGAGTTTACACCAGTGCTAGTGCTAAATTCCTAGAACATGTAGGATGGAATAGATTAGAGCAAGATTTAAATAATGAAGTAATTATTGAACCCTACAAAAGGCAGAAAGATCAGACTAGTTATAAGAAGAGTCTAATCAAAGAAGAAGTCCACGAAGAACAAATAGGACCAGAACAAGAGGAAACAGTTGATCAGGAAGAGTTAGATAATCAAGAAGAGTTAATAAATGAAAGTCCACCTGTAAGTCCTGTAATACCTAGACGTACTACACGTATAACTAGACCACCTGATAGGTATCAAGCAAGTATAGTTTGCCAAGTAACTAAAGTTCCAACTAGTGTAGATGAACTTAGGATGTATCCTGCTAAGGATCAGGAGAATTGGCAAAAGGCAATGGAAAAGGAATTAAATTCATTAAAGGTAATGAAAGTTTATGAAGATGCTAAATTACCTCCAGGAGAAAAATCCATTGGGTGCAAATGGATATTTAAAGTAAAAACAGGAAATGATGGGACTGTTACCCATAAAGCTAGGTTAGTAGCTCAAGGATTTAATCAAACTGCATCTGATTACGATGAAGTTTTTGCACCAAGTCTTAAAGCAACATCTTTAAGAGCAGCATTAGTGTGGGCAGCTAAGAAAAACTATGTCATTAACCATTTAGATGTAGAAACTGCTTATCTGCATGCACCATTGCAGCACACTATATATTTAAGAAAACCTGTAGGTATAAAAGACAATAAAGTAAATAGTAATTGGAAACTCAAAAAGAGTCTTTACGGGTTGAAACAATCTGGGTTTAAGTGGAACCAATATATTGTGAAAGAGTTAAACAATATAGGTTTTAAATCTGGTTTAGCAGATCCATGTGTGTTTAAAAGAGAAAATAATGGAACGGTGTCATTATTGTTATTATTTACAGATGATATTGCTTTGATAACTAAGACTAATAATGAAGCTAATGAGATTATATCCTTATTAGCCAAAAAGATAAAATTAAAGCATTTAGGTGAAATTAAAAAGTATCTAGGATTGACAATTAACAAAACAAAAAATGGTTTTAAGATATCTCAAGAAGATAAAATTTGCCAATTAATTAAAATGTTTAAAATGGAACTTTGTAAACCGGCAAAGACTCCAATGAGTCAGGAAGTTTGCCAAACTGATGATCAAAGTCCCAAATTTGATAAGTCTATATATCAATCTTTGATTGGTAGCTTATCATATATAAGCAATTGGTCTAGGCCAGATATAGCTTATAGTGTAAATCAGCTGGCACGTTTTAATTCAGATCCACATCAATGTCATTGGCAATCATTAAAGAGAATTTTAAGATATCTTAAAGGAACAATGAACCATGCATTGTATATAGAACCAAAGGGTGATTTGAGTCTTAGTGCCTATGCAGATGCAAGTTTTGCAACTGATATAAACACTAAAAAATCAACATCTGGGATGGCTATATTATTTGGTAAGACACTAATAGGGTGGAGGTCAATCAGACAACAGCATATTAGCTTGTCCACGATGGAAGCGGAATTTTCATGTCTGTCATTATTATGCACTGACTTGATTTTGTACAAACAATTATTATTAGACATTGGTATAACTGTAAAAGATTCTATTATTGTGTTCGAGGATAACCAAGCAGCTATAAAGTTAGCTACTAGTATTGCTGTTAAAACTAGATCAAAACATACTGATTTAAGATACTTAAATGTTAGAGAATCTGTAAAGAATGGGCTAATTAAATTGGAATACTGCATGACGGAAGAAAACATTGCAGACCAATTTACAAAAGCTCAAGGAGTAATTAAGTTTAAAGAGAGTTGTAACAAATATGATTTAAAGATGTAAATAGTTATATTATTATTTCCTAAAAGGGGAGAATGTTAGGGATAACATTGTTTTATCCTAACTGGTTTAGGTAAATAATAATATGTAATCATAGTTTGTATGTTAAAGTGTCTGCAACTTTAACTGTGGGATAGTAATTAAGGGAGTGGTTGTGAAAACATTTTAAAAGAAGCAAGGCTGCAGCTTGCTCTCTCTCTGGCTTTGATGATCCCTGATTACTGCAAGGAAATAAGACTGCATTGCTCGAACGGGAGAGAAAACAAAGGACTGACTTGTAAGTGAATTGACATAGGATATTTCTACACGGACTTTGCTAACTGAATATCCCTGAATGGACTGACTAAATGATACATGACTATTGGACTGTTATTTTGACTATGCTATGAACTCATAATGGAATAAACTATATTTTTGATAGCACAAGCGTATCTGTTATTTTTACTGTATGTTAATAAACATACAAGCTTAGCTCACTCATTTATCTGTGTGCCTATCTGACTAACGCTGCACATTCTGTTTAGCTTGTCTCCCTAACCCTGGTTGGGGAAACCAGGCTTAACACACAACACCCCTTTCCCCTGGCTTCTGCTTACGGGGCGCGGTCACAAAGTCCTTGAGGTAGGACGGTTGTTTTATTAGTCTTTTTGATTTTCGCTGTGCGCTTGGCAATTGGCTGCACTGTTGTAGAGGTAGATCGTTGTTTGGTGAAAGGGGTGCCTCTGGTTCAGAGTTCGCGTTTCCATTGTCACCAATATCTTCGGTAACTCCCTGAGGTGAACTCACTCCCATCCCTGGTTCCGGTTCCTGCGTTTACATTCCGCTATCGTTCCCTTCGAAAAGATTTTCCTCTAGTTGAAATTTGTCTACCTCTGTATCTGCCCCCCCCCAGTTGGGTTATAAGGGAGTTCGGAATTGCGTGACTGTAGCCGCGATCGTAGTTGATCGATATGGCGCTTTCACAGTCTATCATCAGGGCACTGTACAAGATATGATCTTGGGCCGGTTACACGGATTACCGACGCTTCTACCCACAGCGGATCGCCCGATAAGTTTTTAACGAATACTAAATCACCTACCTGGAAGGTATGGCATCGGCCACTGGATCCGAGTGGTTTTTCATAGGCTGGATGTAACTGGTCGAGGTGGGAGCAAAGCTTTCGTCCCATTAGCAGCTCGGCGGGAGTTTTGTTGGTGACGCTGTGAGGTGTGATGTGCTGTAGGAAAAGGATTCGGTTGATTTTCTCATTGATGTTGTCGTAGTCTACTTTTTGTAGTGTTTTCTTGACAAATTGTACCATGCGCTCAGCCTTACTGTTGGCCGCAGAGTGCGCAGGCGAAGTGAGCGCATGTCGGATACCGTGGTCATCCAGGTACTGTTCAAAAGACAGCGCGGTAAATTGGGGCCCGTTGTCGGATACCAGAACGTCTGGTAATCCGTAGGTTGCAAACAGTCTTTCCAGTCTTTTGATGACCACTTTGGGGGTCGTGTTCCTCATTCGGTGAATCTCGAGCCAATTCGAGTAGGCGTTGACGGTTAACAAGAATGTGTGGCCTTTGGGGTTTCTGGTTTCGCGTGGCTTCGGGGCAGCAGGAATTTGCGACAGCTCGCGATTCCTGCTGTGCTAGCCGCCGAGGTACCCCCGATCCAGATGGGTCAGGGGGATATGGCTGCCCTGTAGGGACAGCTGAAGAGAGAGGGGAGTCGGACAGGGGGTCGGGGGTGTCACAGACCCCCTCCTCCTCCGGAAAAACCCCTTTTTCCCAAGGCGGTGGAGCGGCGGTCAGCAATGGCCGCCACGAAGAAGCCAGCAACCGGGTAAGATTGCGCTGGAGGAAGTAAGAAAAGTGAAAGTGCTGTCTGAGCCGGGTCAAGTAACATCTTTAAAATTGGTTGGAACTGAGCTGTTTGAATTGCTGGAGGATACATTGTATCCCTAAGAAGATCGAAAGCGGCGGAGAAGCTGTTAAAGGGAACTTTTTTTTTCTTCACTCTCCCACCCCATGGAAACAGCAGATATGTTTGGACATATTGGACATTGAAAGTGAATTGTTTTGAGAGTTGAAGCTAAGGGACAAAAGGGTTTTTGGACATTGAAAAACTTAAGAAATTGGAAAACCCTTGTTGGAGGTATGGATTTCTGATTATTTAAAATTGATATTGCAAGTGGGAAGGGAGAGGAAAAAAAATTGGAGCAGAAGCTGAAAAAGGAGGAGATTGCCTAGAATCCCAAAGAAAGGTATGTGGTAATTGGACCTCTTTGATTAAACATTAACCCCAGAAAGAGAAAGAGAAGAAGGAAGAAAAGTATTAATTTTTGGAATCTTTTTTTTTGAATTATTCTTGATTAAAAATATTTGTGGTTGTTTTGGGAAAAGTTTCTTTTTTCATAATGGCATCGCTTGTGGATGAACTAAAGACTGAATATCAAAAATATAAAAAAGAAGATACTTTGGGCACTTTGTTTCAATTCTTAGAAATGGCGTTATGTACTTATGAAAAGTTGACTACGCAGCAGAAGGACTGGGACAAAGAAGAAGAGGAAGAAGAAGCCATCTTTGATGAACAATGGGTTCTTTCCGGGGAGGAGGAGAAAAAAGATAAGAAAAAGGGGATTTTAAGAATTATAAAAACAACCAAAGAAGAGAAAAATGAGCGGAAAGGTGGAGGCAAGGTTAGAAAGCAAAGGAAAGGGAGTAAGAAAAGGGAGGAGGAAAAACAAAGGGGTAAAAAGGGCAAGGAGAAGAATAAGCAAGAGAGAAAGGGGGGGAGGATAAGCCTCAATGGTGGGAAGCAAGATCTAAAGAAAAAAAGTTTATTCGGAGACAATGGGTGAATTTAATTTAGGATAAAAGAGGGATTCTGGAGGGTACATAAGATTGTGTTTTTTATATGTGTATTTAGAGTATAAAATTCATTGTGTAATTTTAGAATCTTTTAAACAGAATCCCAAGAAAAATTGTTATATGAAGTACTTTTAAGTTAGGGTAATGAGTTATAGACGTTACTCCAATTGGTGTATAGGAGAAGTATAATAAAAGAAAAAAGATGAATGGATAGTTGGAAATAGAACAGACAAAGAATATTATTGAAAATGGTAATAAGATATGAAAGGATATATAAAGGTTTTGTTATGTTTTTTTTTTCTTTTTTGGATGTTGTATATTGAAAAAAGGCAAAAAAAAATTTTAATTAATAAGAAATAATTTGGATGAAAAGGAGAAGTTGGGATAAGATATGAAGTTAAATAGACAAAGTATTGAGACTATAATTTGGGATTGTTATGTTCTATTGGTTTTCTTCTTTTATTATTTTTTCTTAGAAAAGAACTTATAAGCTGTTATGCCTTGTGCATTGTTTATATAAAATTGATAAAAATGGTTTATATATATAATATAAAAAAGAAAATGATAATCAGATATGGAAGGAAATATAAAGTGAATATGATGTTTGAATTTGTGTCTGTGTGAAGAGTTTCAACCCGGGATCAGACAACCTTCAGAAAAGATCTTTTAGTTTTGTTTATGTTTTATTGTGTTCTCTGTAAAATTAATAAAATTTGTTTAAAAAAAAAAAGAATGTGTGGCCTTTGGTCGGGCCAGCAAAATCTAGATGGATACGGGACCAGGTCCCTGTGGTGTCTCCCATTCTGTTGGGGTTGCCTTTGGTGGAGCGTTGCTTACTTCTTGGCATCTCTGGCAAGTTTTGACCCACGATTCGATTTGTCTGTCGATGCCTGGCCACCACGCATAGCTACGTGCGAGGCCTTTCATGCGCACAATGCCAGGGTGGCCACCGTGCAAGGTTCTTAGTAGTGCCTGTTGGAGTTGTTCTGGGATAACGACTCTATCGCCCCAGATGATACACCCCTTTTGCAAGAATAACTCTGTTTGACGACTTTTGAATGGTGCAAAGTCGTCTGGTACTTGGTCCAATGACCATCCGCATTCCACCCATGTGAGGACTCGTGCTAAGATGGGGTTGCGTTTTGTTTCTCTCGCGATATCACGGGCAGTTAATGGCGGCGTATGAAGTGTCTCGATTTGCAACATTGTCATCATTGGTGTGGGATCGTTGATGGTTTCTGGGAGCAGTACATGGCTCAACGCGTCGGCATGGGGAATGGCTTTACCAGGGCGGTACTGTAGATGATAATTGTAGGCAGCCAAGAATTCTGACCAGCGGGTCATCCTGGGAGAAAGTATGTAGGGAGTTGGCTTATCCCCAGCGATTATCCCCAGCAACGGTTTGTGGTCAGTTACTATAGTAAAAGCCCGGCCGTACACGTACTCATGGAATCTTTTAACAGTCGATACAATTGCCAGGGCTTCTTTATTGATCTGGCTGTAATTTCGCTCAGTTTTCGAGAGTGTTTTTGAAAAATAAGCAACAGGGGCTTTGCTACCGTTAGGCAATACATGGCTCAAAATGGCGCCCACTCCAAAAGGCGATGCATCACATGTGATATTCAACGGTAAAGTTTCATTGTACTGCATTAGTACAGCGTCAGAAGTCAGTAGTTGTTTTACATTACAGAACGCCTGCTCTTCTCTGTGACCCCATACCCAAATTGCTTTTTTGTCTAGTAGGCGATGTAAAGGTTCAGCAACAGTCGCCTTGTGCGGCAAGAATACGTTATAGAAATTGATGAGGCCTAAAAACGCCTGGAGGTCGGCCTTGTTCCGGGGTCTGGGAGCATTTTTTATTGTTCTCAATTTGCTATCAGTAGGGTGAATACCCTGACTGTCAATCAAGTACCCTAAGAATTCAACATTGTTTTTTTTTTTTAAACAAATTTTTATTAATTTTAAAGATAAAACAACACATCATTAACCATTAAATACATAAACACATAAAACCTCTTAATATTGTAAATCCTTACAAGTCAAACAAAACAATATTTTTATACAACATAATTCCAATTTATCCCATCCCCATATGGACACGCAAATATCTTTCATCAAGTTTCTCATTATTTCTCTTTACTCCAATTCAATTTCATTTCTCTTCCATATTTATCCATTTTATAATCATCATATTCTTTTCTTTCTGACTTGTTTAAATTATTCTCATCTAACATTCCTCCAAGGTTTTATTGATTCTTTTTTCCTTTTTTTTAATAAAAAACAAATTTTGTTAGTTTTATCATAAGCATAATACACAAACATACAAACACAAAACATAGACAAAACTACAAGATCTTTTCTGAAGGTTGTCTGTTCCCGGGTTAAAAACTCTTTACACAGACACAAATTCAAACATCATATTCAACCTAAGTCTCCTTCTATATCTTATTATCATTTTCTTTTTTATATATATATATAAAAACCATTTTTATCAGTTTTCTAAAATCAATACACACAAAATCAAGGCATAACAGCTTATAAATTCTTTTCTAAAAAAAAATAATAATGATAGACCAATAAAACATAACATTTCCAGATTATAATATCAATATTTCATATAATATTAACTTCATATCTTATCCCTACTTCTCTTTTCCATCCAAATTATTTATCAATTAAAATTTTATTGCCTTTTATCAATATACAAAATAAAAAAAAAAAGCATATATATCCTTCCATTATTACCATTTTCAACAACATTCTTTGTCTGTTCTATTTCCAAACATCCATTCATCTTTTTTCTTTTACTATACTTCTCCTGTAAACCAATTGGAGTTGCATCTATAACACATTACCTAACTTAAAAATACTACATATAAATCTTTCTTGGGATTCTGTTTAAAAAATTCTTAAAATTACATAATAAATTTTTTATTCTAAATATACATACATATAAAAACACACTCTTAAATACCCTCCAGAATCCCTCTTTTAGTCTAAATTAAATTCACCCATTGTCTCTAAATAAACTTTTTTTCTTTAAATCTTGCTTCCCCCCATTAAGGCTTCTCCTCCCCCCTTTTCTCTCTTGCTTATTCTTCTCCTTGCCCTTTCTACCCCTTTGCTTTTTCCCTTCGCTTTTCTTGCTCCTTTTCTTTTGTTTTCTAACCTTGCCTCCATCTCTTCGCTCATTTTTCTCTCTTTTGGTTGTTTTTATAATTCTTAAAAACCCCTTTTTCTTATCCTTTTTCTCCTCCTCTCCGGAAGGAACCCATTGTTCATCAAAGATGGCTTCTTTTTCCTCTTCTTCCTTGTCCCAGTCCTTCTGCTGCGTCAACTTTTCTAAGGAACATAACGCCATTTCTAAGAATTGGAACAAAGCGCCCAAAGTATCTTCTTTTTTATATTTTTGATATTCAATCTCTAGTTCATCCACAGAGAATGCCATTATGAAAAGGGAAACTTTTTCCAAAACAACCACAAGTATTTTTAATCCAAGACAATCAAAAGCAATTAAAAAAAGGAAAAAAAGAAAAAAGTTCCAAAAGTTAATACTTTTCTTCCTTCTTCTCTTTCTCTTTCCAAATTAATTTTTGATCAAAGAGGTCCAATTACCATATATCTTCTTTTGGGATCCACCAAGACGTTCTAGACAGTCTCCTCCTTTTTCAGTTTCTGCTCCAATTTTTCTTTCTCCCTTCCCACTTGCAATAACAATTTTAAATAATCAAAAATCCATACCTCCAGCAGAGATTTTCCAATTTCTTAAATTTTTCAATGTCCAAAAATCCCTTTGTCTCTTAGCTTAGCTTTCAAAGCAATCCACTTTCAGTGTCTAATACATCCAAATATTTCTGCTTTTTCCGTGGGATGAGAGAGTAAAAAAAAAATAAAAAAAAAAGTTCCCTTTAACAGCTTCTCCGCCGCTTTCGATCTTCTTAGGGATACAATGTATCCTCCAGCAACAAGCAGCTCAATTCCAGGCAATTTAAAAGTTGTTACTTGACCCGGCTCAGACAGAACTTTCACTTTTCACACTTCCTCCAGCACAGTTCTTACCCGGTTGCTGGCTTCTTCGTGGCGGCCATTGCTGACCGCCGCTCCACCGCCTTGGGAAAAAGGGGTTTTCCCGGAGAAGGGGGGGGTCTGCGATGCCCCCACCTCCCTAACCGGCTCCCCTCTATCTTCAGCTGTCCCTACAGGGCAGCCATAACCCCCTGACCCATCTGGATCGGGGGTACCTCGGCAGCTAGCCAGCAGGAATCGCGAGCTGTCGCGAATTCCTGCTGCTCCGAAGCCACGCAAACCGGAAGTTGAGAATTCAACATTGTTAAGCCTGGTTTCCCCAACGAGGGTTTGGGAGACAAGCTAAACAGAATGTGCAGCGTTAGTCAGATAGGCACACAGATAAATGAGTGAGCTAAGCTTGTATGTTTATTAACATACAGTAAAAAATAACAGATACGCTTGTGCTATCAAAAATATAGTTTATTCCATTATGAGTTCATAGCATAGTCAAAATAACAGTCCAATAGTCATGTATCATTTAGTCAGTCCATTCAGGGATATTCAGTTAGCAAAGTCCGTGTAGAAATATCCTATGTCAATTCACTTACAAGTCAGTCCTTTGTTTTCTCTCCCGTTCGAGCAATGCAGTCTTGTTTCCTTGCAGTAATCAGGGATCATCAAAGCCAGAGAGAGAGCAAGCTGCAGCCTTGCTTCTTTTAAAGTGCTTTCACAACCACTCCCTTAATTACTATCCCACAGTTAAAGTTGCAGACACTTTAACATACAAACTATGATTACATATTATTATTTACCTAAACCAGTTAGGGTAAAACAATGTTATCCCTAACATTCTCCCCTTTTAGGAAATAATAATAAATATAACTATTTACATCTTTAAATCATATTTGTTACAACTCTCTTTAAACTTGATTACTCCTTGAGCTTTTGTAAATTGGTCTGCAATGTTTTCTTCCGTCATGCAGTATTCCAATTTAATTAGCCCATTCTTTACAGATTCTCTAACATTTAAGTATCTTAAATCAGTATGTTTTGATCTAGTTTTAACAGCAATACTAGTAGCTAACTTTATAGCTGCTTGGTTATCCTCGAACACAATAATAGAATCTTTTACAGTTATACCAATGTCTAATAATAACTGTTTGTACAAAATCAAGTCAGTGCATAATAATGACAGACATGAAAATTCCGCTTCCATTGTGGACAAGCTGATATGCTGTTGTCTGATTGACCTTCACCCTATTAGTGTCTTACCAAATAATATAGCCATCCCAGATGTTGATTTTCTTGTGTTTATATCAGTTGCAAAACTTGCATCTGCATAGGCACTAAGACTCAAATCACCCTTTGGTTCTATGTACAATGCATGGTTCATTGTTCCTTAAAGATATCTTAAAATTCTCTTTAATGATTGCCAATGACATTGATGTGGATCTGAATTAAAACGTGCCAGCTGATTTACACTATAAGCTAAATCAGGCCTAGACCAATTGCTTATATATGATAAGCTACCAATCAAAGATTGATATATAGACTTATCAAATTTGGGACTTTGATCATCAGTTTGGCAAACTTCCTGACTCATTGGAGTCTTTGCTGGTTTACAAAGTTCCATTTTAAACCTTTTAATTAATTGGCAAATTTTATCTTCTTGAGATATCTTAAATCCATTTTTTGTTTTGTTAATTGTCAATCCTAGATACTTTTTAATTTCACCTAAATGCTTTAATTTTATCTTTTTGGCTAATAAGGATATAATCTCATTAGCTTCATTATTAGTCTTAGTTATCAAAGCAATATCATCTGTAAATAATAACAATAATGACACCGTTCCATTATTTTCTCTTTTAAACACACATGGATCTGCTAAACCAGATTTAAAACCTATATTGTTTAACTCTTTCACAATATATTGGTTCCACTCAAACCCAGATTGTTTCAACCCGTAAAGACTCTTTTTGAGTTTCCAACAATCATTACTATTTACTTTATTGTCTTTTATACCGACTGGTTTTCTTAAATATATAGTGTGCTGCAATGGTGCATGCAGATAAGCAGTTTCTACATCTAAATGGTTAATGACATAGTTTTTCTTAGCTGCCCACACTAATGCTGCTCTTAAAGATGTTGCTTTAAGACTTGGTGCAAAAACTTCATCGTAATCAGATGCAGTTTGAGTAAATCCTTGAGCTACTAACTTAGCTTTATGGGTAACAGTCCCATCATTTCCAGTTTTTACTTTAAATATCCATTTGCACCCAATGGATTTTTCTCCTGGAGGTAATTTAGCATCTTCATAAACTTTCATTACTTTTAATGAATTTAGTTCCTTTTCCATTGCCTTTTGCCAATTCTCCTGATCCTTAGCAGGATACATCCTAAGTTCATCTACACTAGTTGGAACTTTAGTTACTTGGCAAACTATACTTGCTTGATACCTATCAGGTGGTCTAGTTACACGTGTAGTACGTCTAGGTATTACAGGACTTACAGGTGGACTTTCATTTATTAACTCTTCTTGATTATCTAAGTCTTCCTGATCAACTGTTTCCTCTTGTTCTGGTCCTATTTGCTCTTCATGGACTTCTTCTTTAATTGGACTCTTATAACTAATCTGATCTTTCTGCCTTTTGTAGGGTTCAATAATTACTTCATTATTTAAATCTTGCTCTAATCTATTCCATCCTACATGTTCTAGGAATTTAGCACTAGCACTGGTGTAAACTCTAGGTGTACCTGGTTCCCAGAATCTATAAGATCTATGATTAGATGTATATCCTACAAAATATAATCTTTTAGCTCTATGCTGTCCTTTGTGTCTAAGTTGTGTAGGGATATGCACCCATGCTGGTGCTCCAAATGTGTGCATGTAACTTAAATCAGGTTTTGTACCATGCCACAATGTGAATGGTAATTCACCTGTTGTTGAATTAACAACATTATTTAATATATGATTACCACACATTATTGCTTCTCCCCATAAATTGTCAGGTAATCCTGAATCAGACATCATAGTTCGTGCCATTGATTGTAATGTTTGGCCTCTTCTCTCTATAAAGGCATTATGTTGTGGCCTATATGGTGCAGACATTTTATGTTGAATACCTAACATTCTTAGTCTGTTCTGGAATTTATTATTTGTAAATTCCGTACCATTATCTGTTATAAGAGTTACTAATTTCTTTTTAGTTTTCCTTTCTGCAAATTTTATCCAATTAAAGAGATTTTGATATGTTTCAGTTTTGCTTTTAATTAAATAGCAAAACCCATATCTAGAATAGTGGTCCATTATACTTAGTATGTAACGAGCTCCTCCTACACTTGGTTTTTTCGGACCTATTAAATCAGCAAATACTACCTCTAAAGGTTCTTTGGTAGTAAATCCATCAACTCTATCAGCCGGTATGACCCTTGCTTTGCTTTGATTGCAAATATTACATTGCAAATACTTATTACAAGGTTTTAAACTTATTCCCTTAGATAATACAACAGTTTTCTTAAGCATTTTAAAATTTAAATGCCCTAGCCTTCGATGTAACAAGTGAATACATTCATCATGAAGTTTCTTATTTTCATAAACCATGTTAGCCACCTTTAAACCATCATCATTTAACACATATAATTCACCTCTTAAAGATGCAGTAATTTTCTTATCTTCTTTTTCAATTATGCAGTTATCTCCTTTAAAAGTAACTACATATCCTAGTTTAACCAAAATTCTAACTGAAATTAAATTAAACTTAAGTTGTGGTACATATAACATTTTTACATTCTCTTTTATAAAAGAACAATATGCTATACCTTGACATTTAGCTTTCAGTTTCCAGCCATTGGCTAACGATATCTGCTGTGTACTCTGGGACATTTTAATAAAAATTTTGTTATCATTCGTTATACAATGGGATGCTCCACTGTCAACCACCCATAAATTATTTTTTACAGCTCCGTTAGTATACATGGCTAACTCTAAATTTTTCTTTTTCTTTTGATGACTTTTAGTATTCTGGCCAGCGTTCTGGCGCTTTGCTTTTTTACAAAATCTTGCCAAATGTCCTCTTCCTCCACAATTAAAACACTTTTTAATTGCGTATGCAGTAGGAGATTCATTTTCTTCTTTTTGAGGTTGCTCCCTCCTTAACTCATCTCTTTCAAGCCTTCTTCTGGCCTCTTCAATCAATCTGCCAGTTATATCAGTTAAAGTTAGGATTTCCTTTGGCAATATTTCAAGGAAAGTTACGTAGTTGTCATAACTTTCATCAAGGGAAGATAGAATTATGTAGACTTGCTGTAGTTCAGAGAAAATAAGCTCTTTCTCATGCAGTTCTTGAAAAATGCTTTGCATAGTTTTCAAATGACTCAGCATATCACCATTTGTTTGGAGATGTGTACTGAAAAGTTTCCGTGTTAGATTTATGTGAGCACCAACATTATCTCGAACATAAATCCTCTTCAGCTTCTGCCAACACCCAACAGCCGTTTTCTCTCCGTGGATATAAACAAGCTGTTGATCAGTTAAGGTTAACCCAATAATGCAAATAGCGTGTTCATTTTTATGCATAAATTCTTCTATCTTTAGTTTATCTTCCTCATCCTCTGGATCCCATTCTTCTACGTTTGGTGGATTTTCAATTATGTTCCACAAACCTTCTCTTCGTAGAAGCAGACTATATTTCATAGACCATGATACATAGTTTGTTCCATCCAACTTGGATATAAGGGACAAACTTTGTAGATTGACTTGTGCCATGTTTTCTTATATGGATATAAAACTATAATTAATAAAACACAGCTGTCTGTTTACTGTAATGTATAACAACACAAACTCTCACTTTTACATAAATCTGTTTTATCCTAGTTAAGCTGACTTTGCAGCCTCTGGGCCCATAACCAGTGTTAAGCCTGGTTTCCCCAACGAGGGTTAGGGAGACAAGCTAAACAGAATGTGCAGCGTTAGTCAGATAGGCACACAGATAAATGAGTGAGCTAAGCTTGTATGTTTATTAACATACAGTAAAAAATAACAGATACGCTTGTGCTATCAAAAATATAGTTTATTCCATTATGAGTTCATAGCATAGTCAAAATAACAGTCCAATAGTCATGTATCATTTAGTCACTCCATTCAGGGATATTCAGTTAGTAAAGTCCGTGTCGAATTTCCTATGTCAGTTCACTTACAAGTCAGTCCTTTGTTTTCTCTCCCATTCGAGCAATGCAGTCTTGAGTCCTTGCAGTAATCAGGGATCATCAAAGCCAGAGAGAGAGCAAGCTGCAGTCTTGCTTCTTTTAAAGTGCTTTCACAACCACTCCCTTAATTACTATCCCACAGTTAAAGTTGCAGACACTTTAACATACAAACTATGATTACATATTATTATTTACCTAAACCAGTTAGGGTAAAACAATGTTATCCCTAACAAACATGATCTGTACACAGCTTGCACTTATTTTTCTTCACCTTCAGGCCTGCTTCTTGGAATTTTTGTAAAACCAGTCTTAAACGATCCCGTAAAATTTTTTGAATGGGGGCAGCAATGAGCACATCGTCAAAGTAGGGGACAACGCCTTTGATCGCCTGCAAGAGTCTCTCCATTAGGCTCTGAAAGATCCCTGGGGCTACACTGACTCTGAATTGGAGCCACGTACACTTAAAGGCACCTCGATGCATTACGATAGTCTGTGCCTGTGCCGTTTTTCATCAACCGGCAGTTGCTGATAAGCCTGAGCTAAATCTAGTTTAGCGAAGACTTTTCCACCCCCCCAGGGAATGGAGGAGGTGTTGCACCACTGGCACCGGATATGGATTTTGTTGCAGGGTGTGGTTTAGGGTGGCTCGGTAGTCCCCACAAATTCTCATGGAGCTGTCCGGCTTAATTGGTGTCACGATTGGGGTTTCCCATGGGGAGTGGTCAGTTGGCTTTAACACTCCCTGGGCTATCAACTTATCAAGCTGTTCGTCGATTTTTGGCTTTAGTGCGAACGGAACTCAACGAGGCTTAAGGCGAATGGGAGCTATTTTTGGATTAAGGCTAAAGGATATCGGGGTCCCCTTGTACTCGCCTAGCTTTTCCACGAAGATGTCCTTGAATTCATGGGTGAGGTCCTCCTCCCAGTCACTGCCGCTGATTAGGTTAATGCCTGCCACTTCAATGCCGAGTGGTGCGAACCATTGCAGGCCTAACAGGCTAGGCCGGTCCTTGTCAATCACCATCAGGGGTAAGTACGCTGTGCGGTTCTTGAACGAAACCCGGCCTCGACTGGATCCTACAACTGGAATCCGGTTCCCCTGGTAGTCCTTTAACACGAGCCTTTGGAATTGAAGGTCTTGGCGCCGGATAGTGGGGATGAGTTGCTTGAGAGTCTTCCAGAAGACCATTGAAAGAGACGATCCTGAGTCAACTTCCATTTGGCAAGGCTGATTTTCGATGTCCACTTTAACTTGAATTTTCTTGGCATCCAATGAAGAGGCGTGGCCGATAGTGAGTGTTTGGTGAGCCTCTTCTCGTCTCATTAGGCGATTCATGGGTCGGTTTCTGTAGGAGTGGTTTGCTGGTTCTCGCCTTACAGGACGGTTTCCTGTCGATTGGCGAAGATTGGTCCCCTTCGAGATCTGGCTGGGTCCGAGGAGACTTCTGCAAACCCATCCGATATGGCCTTGTTTCCTGCACTCGTGGCAGAGCGCATCGCGGAATTTGCAATCAGAACAGTAATGGTTGGCCCCGCAGCTGGCGCACGGTTGCAATTTTTTGTCATTTGCAGACTGATCCTTTTATTCTCCCTTTAGCTGGTTTCTGTGGTGCATGCAAGATGAGGAAGACAAGAGGTCAGAAATGTCAGAGAGGAAATATAGTGGTAAAGCCAGAAATATTTTTCTCCAGAAGTCATTGCAGAATAAAAGACAGTAACTTTGAATGTGTGTCAATTCTGAGCGACTTGTTTGGGAATTATTGCAGACACTTGCTTGGTCTAGTCTACAGGACAGGCATGATCTATTTTAATGGGGTTTCCATTAGCTTAACCTCATCCCATACTGTTCTCCATTTATCAGAGTTTATCAGGAAATTGCTAAGGCACTCAAAGAAAAGCAAAAGTTGAATTATGAGGTTTTGTTGCTCCTACCACCCGCCCATCCTCAGCAAAAATAAATAAATTAAAAAGCCAACAGAGGAGGTAATTTGCTTCTTTATCCTTATTTTTAAGCCTGCTTTAAATAATGCAAAGAGCTCTCCTCTCCTGAAAGCTCATTTAGGCAATTGTAACAGAGACTATATTTAATGTAAATGGGACGGGTGAAACCAGAAGGATTTATGATAATAATAACCCAAGGGTAATAACATTGGTTAGGTCACATATCCAAGGAGTAAGGGATTGAAAAGGGACAGTTAATTCAGCTCCAGGATAGGAGCCAACCAGAGAGGCTGTTTGTGAGTTTATTAAGCACAATGCTCTTATACAGACTTTTGAAAGTAGTCACTGCACCGTTGCTTGTCATGCTTTACAAGATGTGAAGGTGAAAGGCTGTAAGAGACCTTGTTCAGAGATTGTATCCCCAAATCAAGGAAACACCACCTGTTGAATTACCCTCATGCAGTCTTCCAGTGCCTTCTCTTAGCTGCAATAGATAAGTTATTTAATGAATGAGTGAAAGAACAGGAGGGTGAATTTCTAGGCTACCCAGCTTCAAAACATCTCTGGTGGCATCACAAGATTAAAAAAAATGCTATGTAAAAACAACCATTATCTGAGGGACAGTATAGCATCCTACCATGATACCCTAATTAAAAAAGCAGTAGCTACCAAACATTTTAACTAAGATCTGAGGATAAAATCCTATCTGTAAAGATTGCTCGAAGGCAAGCATGAGAAGGGGCCTTACAAATCTCCAGGTAGCTACTGCTCCAAAGGGCACATGTTGTGACAGAGAAGGCTCATTCCTAAATCCCACCTAAATGCCATAGTTTAGTTGACAAAACCTAAGACAAGCTGACTCTGTTGGAGTTCACAGACCAAAAAGACAGGGGGAAGCTGGTCCCTCAAATGGTTAAGGCCAGAGGTGGTATTCAATCGGTTCGCACCTACTCAGGCAAACCGGTAGCAGTTATCTGGCATGGGTCGCCGAACCGGTGGCAATCCTTGGCTGGCCACGCCCCCAACCCGGTTATCCAGTCTCTCACTTGCGATCGCTCTCCTAGGTTTCCATTCCCCACGTCCTCTTTCTCCCCAGGAAAAAGAAGAAAGGCATGGATGCTGCAAGTATCATTTTCCCCGTGTGAGTTAAAGTGTCTGGAGTGAGAAAGAATGCGATCTGACAGAGAGGGTGGGGGAATCCACTTCAGCCTTGGAGAAATTTAAAGGAGCTGCTTCCAAAATGCTTGTCTGTTGTCTGTTAAGCGCTAGCTGTGTGTGTGTGTGCGCGCGCATGTGCATTTGTGTGTATAATTGTTCTCACTGTCAGAAAGTTTCTCCTTAGTTTTAGGTTGCTTCTCTCTGTTCAGTTTCCATCCATTACTTCTTGTTTGCATTCTGCTTCTTTGGAAAATACATTTTCCCCCTTTCTTTGTGGCAGCCCCTTAAAAGCCTGTTGCCTATCACACTCTTGGGTAAAGCATGTGAGCCATTTCCTCCTTTCGATGGTCCATGAAAGTACATCTATAGTATGCAGATAACAAAGTCAAAAAAGGTGAACAACATTTTTACAGAACTATAGATAAGTTGAGGGTGGGTGACAAGGAATGGCTGGGAGGGGAGGGCCAGGTGAGGCACCCCTTGATGTGAGTGACATTGAGTTAGCCACGCCCACCCAGTCACATGAAGACTAGGCCACACCTACCCAGTCACATGATCACAAGCCACGCCCACCAAATAAGCCAGGCCCACAGAACCGGTAGTAAAAAAAATTGAACACCACCACTGGCTAAGGCCTACACTACATAGAGATTTATAAAGTCATAACCAGAACCTAGAATTGCACCTCAAAACCACCTGGCATAAATAACCATAAATGAGTTGAGTGTTTCACCATATCTGTAGATATTCTAAGGAAGCCATTGCAAAATGTATCAAAAATGCATTTATTTATTTATTTGAATTTGGCAGAAGGTACAGTACTTTAGGATTCTAAAACAACCATTTTGGAAACTTGTGACAGGTCAGCAGATTTCACCCATTGACAAATATGCCAGAATCGGTAAGTTCAAATTCATTTTTTTTTTAAAAAAAAAGAACATTATCTGCAAACTAGTTGAATGACTCAACTGTAAATCTATACCAAGCCCAATTACATCTAGGGCCATGAACATTTTTGAATTAATTTCAGTGTCAATTACTGTAGGTTGGTGCATGAATTATAAAACCTAGAAGTCATGGCTCAGAAAAACATTGAAATCAAAGAGAAATGAAGAAGGCACAGTCATTGGCTCTCCTCAAAATCCTCGTTCTTGAATCCATACTCCTTCCCTCCTTCCATGCTCCAAAAACCTGGTCAAAGACTGAAACTTATCTCAACCTTATTTTAGAGATAAAACTATTACATATAAAGGGAACTGAGGCATGAAGACCTTAAATAAATGCATTAATATAATACCTTCTTCTTAGGTTAGAATGGCACCTGATCAAATCAATTTTTTTGTGGATTATTTCTGTCTTGCTTACACATTTTGTTTTTTGGGTTGGCTGACCAACTGGGCATTTTTCCCTTCTTGTTGTCATGATCACATGTTCCTTCTTTGAAAGAAAGGAATTCAGGCTAAACAACAGTGTTCCAGCCCAGGGGTATCAAACTGGCAGCCCACAGGCCAGATGTGTCACATGCAGACCATGTCTACCCCTACTATCCGAATGGGAAAAACGTTGTGAAACGTCATGTGATGGCAATGTGATGCTGCAAGTTTGACACCTCACAGTTCTAGTCTTTTTTTGTCATCATTAGGTCAGCAAACCACAAGGTGGAAGCAGAGAACAAGTGCAAATAGAAGTGAATATACATGTAGCTCAGGATTGAACTGTGGAGTCCTTGATGCTTTTTGAGCTTGGTTGATCATCCTAGACCAAGCTAAGTCCAAAAACGCTATGAAATTCCTGGAAGCTTGGCCCTCAGACAAATCAGCCATCAACAGGCACATAAAAATAAACAACATTTACATACCGTTTAAAAGAGACAATAAAAAGCTAAAAGGGAAACAAAAAGAGCAGAACACCTTCTGGCTAGCAATCGACCCCCAAACAAGCAGAGATTAACTCCAGGCAAACAATCAAGCAGTTAAAAAAAAAAAAAACCAATCAAGGAGCTGCCAACTCAGTCAAACAATCAAGTAGTAACAAAAGCCCAATCAAGGAGCTACCAAGGTGCTAATCCCAAAGGTGCTTTTTTCAGGAGACAGCTGGACTTTCTTATTTTTCTTTGAAGATGTTTTGCTTCTCATCCAAGAAGCTTCTTCAGTCCTGACTAGATGGTGGGGAATGGAAGGATCCAGTCAGAGCTGAAGAAGCTTCTTGGATGAGAAGTGAAACGTCTTCAAAGAAAAACCATAAAGTCCAGTTGTCTCTTGAAAAAAAGCACATTTGGAACAGCCATGATCTGGGTGACTGAGAATCTCCATAGACATTTACCAAGGTGCTACCACCACCACCCCTATCGCGACAGGACAATCCACTGTATATAAGCAGAGATCAAACCCTACCATCTTCTAGAATTGAAGATGTTACCTAGCAGAGTAATGAAACATCTCCACAAAAACAACCAAGCTCAGAGAGCACCAAACAGTCCAGAAAACAAATGATTAAATTCCACTGGTTTCAGTTCACTAATATGTACATTTTGGACATCGAGGGCTAGAAAATGAATATGCTAGAGAAATTATTAGCCTTGGATCTTCCTGTTGGCATTTCATTTTCAAGGTGCAAAGGTTTCTTTTGTATAACAGAGAAGCAGTGAATCATGTCGGCCCTGATCTGCAGTCTGAAGGGGGTCTCTCTTCCTCCAGACAGAAGGTCACCACCTTGTCTGCTATTTCCAAGATCAATGCTTGAGGGCCAAACTAGGCTGAACAGGCAACAACGCCCAAAGGAGAAAAACGCAAGGCAAGAGTCTTGAAACCTTACCCATCCTTTACACAACTCTCTGCGCTCCCCAGTCATGTGTTCCCTGGCAGAGATTTTCTTTATTGTGTGGAATATTATTTTTACAAGGCAGCTAACAATGAGGAATTACAAACAACCCATCAGAAGTAGAAAGAGTGTAACATATCATAGGAAAAAACTATAGCCGATGGCATATTTAAAATAAATCGGCCCACATAAATAAGGTGCACACAAGTCTTCCCTGCTGCAGAACTCCATTATCTTGTGTCACTACACAAATATTTTCAACCCTGTATACATGAAAACAATAATCCACAATCCAGCTCCACCCAGTTAACCTATATTTTATCATCCTGACTTGAAAATTTCCTTGAATGAAAAATGATTGGTCTGATATTGTAGGAAGCAGTCAAATGTGTAATAAGGGAAGTCAGGGACTGTAGACCCAGGGCTCATTCCCAATCTTTCAAACTATGGTTTCAATGTTCAGATGGGTCAAATGAAAGATTTCATAAATTCAGGTTTTGGAGACTAAGTGTTGTTTTTTTAATGTCAAAGATCTTCTCTTCCAGAAGGGAGAATAAATAGGTGGTGAAAGTATTGCAGAGTTTGTATAGTAACAATCAGAGAAGAAATGGTCATGGGTAATGTAAGCACTCTACTCCCACCATTATGGCATGTAATCTAAATCATCCTCAGTGTCCAAAATAATATCCCCCAATTTGGTACTTTCCACATACATTGGATTAAAACTCCTGGAATTCCCATCATCTCCTCATCTAGAAGGCACCAAGTTTGAGGAAAACCATTCCTGCATAAATAGATATGACAACAACTTCATTCTGGTGTAATTCCATGCTGTAGTAAGTGTATTCAGTCCCTGAGTAACAATAGAAGAAATGCTTAGATTAGCAATAGCAATAGCACTTAGACTTATGTACCATTTCATTTTTGCAGCACTTCTAAGTGGTTTACAGAGTCCGCATATTGTCCCCAACAATCTGGGTCCTCATTCTACCAACCTCAGAAGGAGGGAAGGCTGAGTCAACTTTGAGCTGATCAGAATTGAACTCTTGGTACATACACACACACACACACACACACACACACACAAACCATAACCAATCAGTTAACAACACCATTATCATCCATGTATAAGTTCTATGAGTAAATAATCAAAATAGAATATAATTCTTTATTGGTTAAGAGTCACTGGACATACAAGGATTTTGTCTCCAGTGTATAAATTCTCAGTGGACATACAAACAACAAAGTATATAATCATAAGATACCAATGGAGAAGGTAGTAGAAAAGATAGGAAGGATAATAATAGTATAGCCGTACTACATGGGTAAATATCCTTAGACATAAGACAGTACTGTGGTAATTAGGTGTTCAGCAGAGTGATGGCACTAGGGAAATAACTGTCCTTTTGTCCAGTTGTTTTGGCATGCAACGCCCTTTTATGTCATTTTGAGGGTAGAAGCTGAAACAGTTTGCATCCAGGGTATGAGGGGTCTATAGATATTTTCTCAGCCCTTTTTCTGACTCATGCAGTATATGGTCCTCAATGGAAGGCAGGCTGGTTGCAATTGCAAAGCTTTATTTTACATTCATCCAACTACCACTTCTGAATTACAACCAATCTGAAAAAATGCCCCTAACAGATGTTCCTCACATTTCCTGGTTTGTAATTGCATCCTCTGTATACACAAGAGTGTGCCTCCATGGTACACACTTGTACTGACACACATGCTGAAATGCACACACATCCACCTACCAGGCCAAGGCTGTTTAAGCCTTCCATAAAATATTTAAATACCCTTCTGCTCAATTCTTAGAATTCATCACAAAGCTGCTTTGATAGATGGTTGTTCCAACTGTATCTCTTCTAGCTTTGACAGGGAGCCCACTGATTTCTTTGCCTTCATACTTCTTTGCATAACCCAATTTCCCAAGGATGTGACATTTAAGTATAAATATTCCTAATGTTAATTAAAAGAAGGCAATTAAAAGAAGGGAGGAGAGAATCTGCCACCTTTCCAGGGTTGCAAATTATGCCTTGCTCCTGCCCCCAGCTTCATGGATAGAGCCAAAAATTACAGAGACTGAATTAAAATCAATAGCATACAATTTCATGAGCTATCTTCTCCGTGGCATAGCATGTGAATAGAGGGAGCAGCTGCTCTTGTAGCCCAGGAGAGGAGAGAGGATTCCGCAAGAACAGCCCGGAGCTACAGGTTTCCATAAGAAAATTGCAGCTTTTAATCTAAATTTGATGAAACAAGTGTTGCCATTGGGCACAGATGCAGAGTTGAGAAGCGTGTGCAAATTCACACACTTCTCAACTCACTCACTCGCGTGCCTGTATGCGTATATTAAATATATGGGAAAGAAAATGCAGGGCAAAAAGGGAACAGACTTCAAATAACAGGGAAATGGTTCGCTGTATTCCCCATTGAATAAAAATATCTGGTTCAGGGGGGAAAAAAAAACTTTTTTTTAAATAGATATAAGAGTGGATGGCAGAAGAGCTGTTGCAAACACCAGTTTGGTGTAGAAGGTAAGGTGCTGACTTAGAAATTAGGAGCCTGTGAGTTCCAGTCCTGCCTTAGGCATGAAAAACCAGATGGGTGACTTTGGGCCAGCCCTTTTCTCCGTTAGCCTTGCCTACCTCACAGGGTTGTAGTTGTTAAGAAAATTGGGGGAGGAGGAATATTATATACGTTTGCTGTCCTGAGTTACTTATAAAATAATAAAAGTGGGATAAACATTTATTAAATAGATAAATTCAAAAAAAGGAAGTACCCAGGACATCCACAAGGATTCTTTACATCTGTGATCAATAAAAGTAGTAAGCTAAGTGCTACAAATTTAATGGACAAGATGGATAGTACAAGTGAATGGCCAAGATAGAAATCCAGGGTGGGAATACCAGGATTGTGGCATTTCTGCCTGATTAGCATGACAGAGCATGAGAACCAGTTTGGTCTAGTGCTTAAGGCACCAGGCTAGAAAGCAGGAGACAACGAGTTCAAGTCCTGCCTTAGCCATGAAATCTGGCTAGGTGGTGTTAGTCCAATCCAGCTCACAGGATTGTTGTTATGGAGAAAACAGGAGGAAGAATATGTGTTCAACATAACTACAAACTGCCTTGGGTTGTTTGTAAAATAATGATACAGATAGGCAGGCAGGCAGATAGAGACTTCCATATTCCTTAACCACTCTATCTGGGATTTGGTGATGAGTGCACTCAGCTGGCTTCCTATAATCTGGGAAACCACAAATTTGAAATGTGTCAGCCTGTTGTTTTGATCAAATATACTTCAAAGAACTGATAAACTTCATTGTTTACTACAGAACATTGAAGCAAAGGGCCACTTTGTACAGACTTTGTTTTTTGCTATTCCCAAAGTACCAACTCATGCCACTTGCATTAGGCAGTTGCATAAAATCAAGAGGTGAATGCTGATATTCAAAGTATACAAACTACAAGTTGAGGGAGAAAATCCAAAAATGTTGATTTTATCACTTGCTTTTTTTTTTTTTTAACAAACTTTATTAATTTTTTTCAACACACACAAACAAAACGTAGGATGTAGTAACATAAAATATCTTTTCTAGAAGAAACAAATAAACCATCTTATTTAAAAAGATAATTCCAAATTATCACACTTCTATATCCATATTTTTCTTATCTAATCAACTTCATATCTTTTCAAAACTTTTCTTTATTACTCCCTTTCCTTCTATTTAATCATATTTCTTCTGCCTTAAAAATATATATTCATTGAATATATTTTCATTAGTATTCTTCCACATCCTGTCAGACTTAAACAAACATTACACAAAACATAAATACATAAAACTTCTTTTTGGAAGGCGGCTTACCCCGAGTTAACTCTTTTTATACAGACATAAATCAAAATTTATACCCACTTAATATACTATATCATATCTTATTTAGCATTCTCTATTTTCCATATATTTTCTCTCTCCTACTCATTCTTTTAATTCTATTTTATTTATTCCATCTCAATTAAATAATTATATTTGCATCTTTGGTCTGTTTTCTTTCAATCACCTACTTATCCTTTCTATCTAATACAATATTTCTCCTGTAAACCCAGACTGAAGAATGACAACTTTTTATCTTCCCCCTAAATAACACTTAAAATAATACATATTTTCCGTGCTGATTCTGCTCCGTATATTCAAAGTATTACATTTTAAAATAGTAAAACAAACAAATAATATTGAGTTTAATAAGTAATAATAAAACTAAAAACAAGTAAAAAAGAAATATTAAATTTATAATATAGTAAAGACAATGTTTCATAGGAAATTAAATTCTATTATTAATTCTTAAATAATAAAAATACTATTTCATAAGAAATTAAACTCTATAATTAAATCATGACTTCACTTTAATACATTTTTAAATCATATAATATTCTAATTTTCTAACTCAACTTCAAATACTAATGTCTATAATGCATTCTTATGTACTTTTGCAGAATCATTTTTAAAAAAAATTATTTCACCCCTTATCTCTGAAAAAAAAAACTTTTTTTTGCATCTTGTTTAAAGCCTTTATGACTTCTCTTTCCTTTCCCCCTTTCTTTCTTCTCCATTCTAACTTTTTGACCCCCCCATCTCTCCAATTTCACTCTCTTAATCTTTCCTCTCTGTTGTATTTCTCTTTTCTGTTGCTTTCTGACATCATATCGCTTTTTCATCTCCCTTTTCTTTTTCTTGGTTGCTTTTTTAAGTTCTAAGTTCATCTTTTCCTTGCTCCCCTTCCGCTTTTCTTCCTCCACTGTGTGTTTGTTCATTAAAGATGGCTTCTTCTCCTTCATCCCAGCCTTCCTGTCGTATTTCTTGATAGGTAGAAATCGCCATTTCCAAAAAGCGAAAGATAGATCCAAAAGAGCCCTTATCTTCTTTTTTCAGTTTTTGAAATTCCATTTGTAGTCCTTTAAAAGATAATGCCATTTTTTCTTTCTTTCTTTTTTAACGCAACCCGAATGTCTTTAGTCCCTTTTTTAAATCCTGTTCTTATAGGCTCAAAGCAATCTCCTTCAATACAATCTTATAATAAGTCTTTATCTCTTCCCTTCCCCTTGTAAAAAATAAAAAGAATTTTAAGTTTTTGTTGTTGTTTTTTAAATCCAATGTCTAGAAATCCTTTATCCCTTGGCTTTAAATTTCAAATTGAGTTACCTTCTGTGCCCAAGTAGATTTTCCAGATCTCCGTCTGCTATTTCTATGGGGAGGGAGAGTTAAGAAAAAAAAATTCCCCTTAACAGCTTTAACTGCAGCTTTCCAGTCTTCTTTGGGAAACAATGTATCCTCAGGCAATTCAAACAGTTCAGTTTCCAGGGTAATTAAGAGTTGTTGTTGTCTTGGTTCAGCCAGATTTTTACTTCCTCCTGCATCCTCCAGCACAAATCTTACCCAGCTGCAGGCTTCTTTGTGGTGACCATCACTGACCGCCACTCCACCCCCTTGGGAAAAAGGGTTTTTTCCGGCTGGGGAGGGGGTCTGCGACACCCCCAACCCCTGTCCGGATCCCCTCTCTTTTCGGCTGCCTCTACAGGGCAGCCATATCCCCCAGACCCATTTGGATCGGGGGCACCTTGGCAGCAAGCACAGCAGGAATCGCAGACAAGCGAATTCCTGCTACTGTCGAAGCCATGCAAAACTGGAAGTCCGATTTTATCACTTGCTTTAAAACTTAGCATTCTGATTGACTAACTACCCAATTCTTTATTCCACCAGTTCTTGGAATATGCCAGTCCTTACTTAGTTGAAGTTTGTTGGCTATTAAAAAGGCCTTGAAAAAATTTTATGTTTTACCATAAACCACTGCAAGACTTCAGCAGTCAACATTCTTATACGTCCAATAAATAAATGAATAAGTGCTCCAAGCTTCTTAGAAGTCATGGTCAGGGATATGACATTGCCCTCCAATTTTCTTTGGATTGCTTTCTTGTTGTTGTGTCCCATAAGATTATCAGCCGTCTTTCTCAATGCAAGCAATTTCATAGAATTGTTGTGGGAATTGAGGGTGAGCCTCCCAAAAAAATGGTGATATTTGCACAATGAAATGAAGTTTAAAGTGCACCGAGATCAGATGGATCTGTAACCTCAAAACAGACAAAACAAAGTTGTGATGCCCTTCATGAGAACTACAGAATAATATAACTGACCAGTTAAAGAAAGCGTTCTTTCCCAAAACAGGTTCACCGTGATTTGTCTAAAGCTGAGTAAGCAGGGAAGTTAAGAGAAGTTAGTCAAAAGCTTGAGGGGTAGGGATGGAGGTGATGAAGTTGAAGGAGTACAGTAACAAGGTCATAATCCTAAAATGTTGTCTATTAAACCAAATGTTTGCACAAACAGAGAATATTAGTATTCAGCCTAGCAGCGCTACCCTTGAATTTCCTGATGAAATAAACAACACTATGCACATACAAGCTGTTCAAATGTAAATTGGGTGGATAAACTTTGGATGGATGCATAAAACTCATCCCTGGGTCCATGGCCAAAATCTGTTTCCAGGTCTCCTCTGTGCATTTGAAGTCTTTCCTTTCTTCTCTGTACAAAACAAAAATACTGTGTTAATTACATATAGAATCACAGCAGTATACAATTGTGCAGTTGAGTGGGACCACAAACTTCATCTAGTTTATCCCTCTGCAACATGCAAAAATCCAATTCAAGAAAGTTTTCCTGTAGACTTAATGTTAAGTCTGGGTGGTGGGTCCCAAGGAGGGAGGAGACTTGAAGTAGTGACAACAGCTCTTTATTAGGAAACCAGATACTGAGACAAGACTCCCAGCCGAGGCAGCTCCTTTTATAGAGCTGGCTGCAGCTAGGCAGCCTATGACATGCATTTGAGCTTGCTGCGCTTGGTTTTACCCAATCACGGCAGCCAAATAAGAACCAGTCAGAATGCTTAGTTTTGTCCAATTACGGCCCGGCTTTTCCAGACCAATAGGAATGCAGGCCTACAAGCCTGCTAGTATGGAACACCCCTCCCCTCTTGGTTCCGTCCAGGGGGTGGGGTAACGTAATCACGCAAGTAGGCGGGTCTTCGTACCTGTCTACTAGACTTGCGCAGTTCACAATGTCTCTGTTCACCAACGGGTTTGGACGGGCTCTGCGTCGCTCTCAAGCTGCAAGATGGAACTGCCTGGAAGGGTGAGCTGGTCCTCTGGCTGCGACTCCCGCCTGGTGATTCCGGGTCAGTTGAGTCGTTTGCTCTGCTGCTCCCACCTGGGCTCTCTGGGCTGGTGGAGCTTGTCCAGCTGCTGCTTCCAGGCGAAGTGCCCATCTGCCACAACTCCCTTCTGGCTGGTAAGTGTTGTTGGTTTTTGTTTAATGTCTGTGGGGGGTGTTCTACTTGTGCAGATGTTCGTTCATTTTCTGAAATTGAGGTTTCCCCCCCCCCTCTGATTTCTTGGTTAGAGTTTATGAGGGGGGAAGCGGCCAGCCTGGATCTTAGCTGGTCAATATGACGTTTCCCCACTTCCCATCGGTGTTTGCGAGCCGGTAGGAGCAGGGGCCTGTGACTTGGATGATTTTTGCAGGGATCCAAAGTGGGTCCCCTGTAAAGATTTTGGCAAATACAGTGTCTCCTACCTTGAAGGCGCGATGCTTGCTGCTGGAACCAAAGGGGTTTTCTGGAGTGTAAGCAGGGTGCAGGCGGTCTAGAGGTGACCTGAGTCTTCTGCCCATTAATAGCTCTGCTGGGCTCTTGTTGGTGGTGGTATTTGATGTGATATGTTGTAGAAGAAGCATCCTGGAGATCTTCTCGTGGATGTTGCCATGTTCCATTTTGTGCAAAGTTTTTTTTGTAAATTGAACCATGCGTTCAGCTCTACCTCTCGCTGCCGGGTGAGCTGGCGATGTCAATGCGTGTCAGATGCCACGGTCTGCCAAGTATTGTTCAAAAGCCAAGGCGCTAAATTGTGGCCCATTGTCAGAAACGATGACATCTGGCAGACCATGCGTCGCGAAAAGTCTATTTAATTTCTTGATGACAGCTTCCATGGTGGTTGTCTTCATTGTGCTCACCTCGAGCCAATTTGAATAAGCGTCAACAGTGATTAAGAAGGTGTGCCCCTTGGTTGGCCCTGCGAAGTCAATATGGATGTACGACCAAGGGCCTCTGGGTGTTTCCCATTCTAATGGTGGGGCCTTAGGGGGAGCCAAGCGAGTCTCTTGGCATCTGTTACAAGCAGCGACCCAGGTTTCAATTTGCTTGTCCATGCCTGGCCACCAAGCGTAGCTCCTGGCCAGGGCTTTCATGCGCACAATACCAGGGTGCCCGTCATGCAGCAAGTCTAAAATTTTTTTCTGTAATGTCTCTGGTATTACTACCTGGTCTCCCCACAACACGCAACCTCTTTGCGAAAAGAGTTCAGTTTGCTGGTTTTTAAATGGTTTAAAAAGTTCGTTTGGCTCGGTTTCTGGCCATCCCCTCTCCACCCAGCTGAGAACTCGCGCCAAGTGTCTGTCCTTCCTAGTTTCGTGGGCAATGTCTTGCGCGGTTACTGGTGGCATGGGGATTGTTTCAATTTGCAAGACTGATAATGTGGGTGCTGGGTCTTCTTGTAAGTCTGGCAAGGGGAAGCAGCTTAAGGTGTCAGCGTGCGAGATTGTTTTGCCAGGGCGATGTATCAATTTGTAATTATAAGCGGCAAGAAATTCAGACCATCTTGTCATTCTAGGTGACAAGATGTGTGAAGTGGGCTTGTCACCCGCCAATATGCCACGTAGGGGCTTATGGTCTGTAATAATGGAAAATGTCCTATCATAAATGTATTCATGGAATCTCTTCACTGCTGAAATGATGGCGAGGGCTTCTTTGTCCAGCTGGCTATAGTTCCTCTCTGGCTTGGACAATGTTCTGGAAAAGAATGCAATGGGGGCTTCCGTTCCATTTGGTAAAACGTGGCGCAGGATAGCGCCAACCCCAAAAGGCAATGCGTCGCAAGTAACAGTCAGAGGTAGCTGTTAAGTACTTGGACATGGGTCAAAGTAAATGGAGACAGGCTCTGAATAGTGAACTTTCAGCTCTTTATTGCATATGACTTCTCAGCACAACAACAGTGAACTCTGCCTTATATAGGCAACCCTTGTAAAAATAGTAAAACAAACTAATAATATTGAGTTTAATAAGTAATAATAAAACTAAAAACAAGTAAAAAAGAAATATTAAATTTATAATATAGTAAAAACAATGTTTCATAGGAAATTAAATTCTATTATTAATTCTTAAATAATAAAAATACTATTTCATAAGAAATTAAACTCTATAATTAAATCATGACTTCACTTTAATACATTTTTAAATCATATAATATTCTAATTTTCTAACTCAACTTCAAATACTAATGTCTATAATGCATTCTTATGTACTTTTGCAGAATCATTTTTAAAAAAAATTATTTCACCCCTTATCTCTGAAAAAAAAAACTTTTTTGCATCTTGTTTAAAGCCTTTATGACTTTTCTTTCCTTTCCCCCTTTCTTTCTTCTCCATTCTAACTTTTTGACCCCCCCATCTCTCCAATTTCACTCTCTTAATCTTTCCTCTCTGTTGTATTTCTCTTTTCTGTTGCTTTCTGACATCATATCGCTTTTTCATCTCCCTTTTCTTTTTCTTGGTTGCTTTTTTAAGTTCTAAGTTCATCTTTTCCTTGCTCCCCTTCCGCTTTTCTTCCTCCACTGTGTGTTTGTTCATTAAAGATGGCTTCTTCTCCTTCATCCCAGCCTTCCTGTCGTATTTCTTGATAGGTAGAAATCGCCATTTCCAAAAAGCGAAAGATAGATCCAAAAGAGCCCTTATCTTCTTTTTTCAGTTTTTGAAATTCCATTTGTAGTCCTTTAAAAGATAATGCCATTTTTTCTTTCTTTCTTTTTTAACGCAACCCGAATGTCTTTAGTCCCTTTTTTAAATCCTGTTCTTATAGGCTCAAAGCAATCTCCTTCAATACAATCTTATAATAAGTCTTTATCTCTTCCCTTCCCCTTGTAAAAAATAAAAAGAATTTTAAGTTTTTGTTGTTGTTTTTTAAATCCAATGTCTAGAAATCCTTTATCCCTTGGCTTTAAATTTCAAATTGAGTTACCTTCTGTGCCCAAGTAGATTTTCCAGATCTCCGTCTGCTATTTCTATGGGGAGGGAGAGTTAAGAAAAAAAAATTTCCCCTTAACAGCTTTAACTGCAGCTTTCCAGTCTTCTTTGGGAAACAATGTATCCTCAGGCAATTCAAACAGTTCAGTTTCCAGGGTAATTAAGAGTTGTTGTTGTCTCGGTTCAGCCAGATTTTTACTTCCTCCTGCATCCTCCAGCACAAATCTTACCCAGCTGCAGGCTTCTTTGTGGTGACCATCACTGACCGCCACTCCACCCCCTTGGGAAAAAGGGTTTTTTCCGGCTGGGGAGGGGGTCTGTGACACCCCCAACCCCTGTCCGGATCCCCTCTCTTTTCGGCTGCCTCTACAGGGCAGCCATATCCCCCAGACCCATTTGGATCGGGGGCACCTTGGCAGCAAGCACAGCAGGAATCGCAGACAAGCGAATTCCTGCTACTGTCGAAGCCATGCAAAACTGGAAGTCCGATTTTATCACTTGCTTTAAAACTTAGCATTCTGATTGACTAACTACCCAATTCTTTATTCCACCAGTTCTTGGAATATGCCAGTCCTTACTTAGTTGAAGTTTGTTGGCTATTAAAAAGGCCTTGAAAAGATTTTATGTTTTACCATAAACCACTGCAAGACTTCAGCAGTCAACATTCTTATACGTCCAATAAATAAATGAATAAGTGCTCCAAGCTTCTTAGAAGTCATGGTCAGGGATATGACATTGCCCTCCAATTTTCTTTGGATTGCTTTCTTGTTGTTGTGTCCCATAAGATTATCAGCCGTCTTTCTCAATGCAAGCAATTTCATAGAATTGTTGTGGGAATTGAGGGTGAGCCTCCCAAAAAAATGGTGATATTTGCACAATGAAATGAAGTTTAAAGTGCACCGAGATCAGATGGATCTGTAACCTCAAAACAGACAAAACAAAGTTGTGATGCCCTTCATGAGAACTACAGAATAATATAACTGACCAGTTAAAGAAAGCGTTCTTTCCCAAAACAGGTTCACCGTGATTTGTCTAAAGCTGAGTAAGCAGGGAAGTTAAGAGAAGTTAGTCAAAAGCTTGAGGGGTAGGGATGGAGGTGATGAAGTTGAAGGAGTACAGTAACAAGGTCATAATCCTAAAATGTTGTCTATTAAACCAAATGTTTGCACAAACAGAGAATATTAGTATTCAGCCTAGCAGCGCTACCCTTGAATTTCCTGATGAAATAAACAACACTATGCACATACAAGCTGTTCAAATGTAAATTGGGTGGATAAACTTTGGATGGATGCATAAAACTCATCCCTGGGTCCATGGCCAAAATCTGTTTCCAGGTCTCCTCTGTGCATTTGAAGTCTTTCCTTTCTTCTCTGTACAAAACAAAAATACTGTGTTAATTACATATAGAATCACAGCAGTATACAATTGTGCAGTTGAGTGGGACCACAAACTTCATCTAGTTTATCCCTCTGCAACATGCAAAAATCCAATTCAAGAAAGTTTTCCTGTAGACTTAATGTTAAGTCTGGGTGGTGGGTCCCAAGGAGAGAGGAGACTTGAAGTAGTGACAACAGCTCTTTATTAGGAAACCAGATACTGAGACAAGACTCCCAGCCGAGGCAGCTCCTTTTATAGAGCTGGCTGCAGCTAGGCAGCCTATGACATGCATTTGAGCTTGCTGCGCTTGGTTTTACCCAATCACGGCAGCCAAATAAGAACCAGTCAGAATGCTTAGTTTTGTCCAATTACGGCCCGGCTTTTCCAGACCAATAGGAATGCAGGCCTACAAGCCTGCTAGTATGGAACACCCCTCCCCTCTTGGTTCCGTCCAGGGGGTGGGGTAACGTAATCACGCAAGTAGGCGGGTCTTCGTACCTGTCTACTAGACTTGCGCAGTTCACAATGTCTCTGTTCACCAACGGGTTTGGACGGGCTCTGCGTCGCTCTCAAGCTGCAAGATGGAACTGCCTGGAAGGGTGAGCTGGTCCTCTGGCTGCGACTCCCGCCTGGTGATTCCGGGTCAGTTGAGTCGTTTGCTCTGCTGCTCCCACCTGGGCTCTCTGGGCTGGTGGAGCTTGTCCAGCTGCTGCTTCCAGGCGAAGTGCCCATCTGCCACAACTCCCTTCTGGCTGGTAAGTGTTGTTGGTTTTTGTTTAATGTCTGTGGGGGGTGTTCTACTTGTGCAGATGTTCGTTCATTTTCTGAAATTGAGGTTCCCCCCCCCTCTGATTTCTTGGTTAGAGTTTATGAGGGGGGAAGCGGCCAGCCTGGATCTTAGCTGGTCAATATGACGTTTCCCCACTTCCCATCGGTGGTTGCGAGCCGGTAGGAGCAGGGGCCTGTGACTTGGATGATTTTTGCAGGGATCCAAAGTGGGTCCCCTGTAAAGATTTTGGCAAATACAGTGTCTCCTACCTTGAAGGCGCGATGCTTGCTGCTGGAACCAAAGGGGTTTTCTGGAGTGTAAGCAGGGTGCAGGCGGTCTAGAGGTGACCTGAGTCTTCTGCCCATTAATAGCTCTGCTGGGCTCTTGTTGGTGGTGGTATTTGATGTGATATGTTGTAGAAGAAGCATCCTGGAGATCTTCTCGTGGATGTTGCCATGTTCCATTTTGTGCAAAGTTTTTTTTGTAAATTGAACCATGCGTTCAGCTCTACCTCTCGCTGCCGGGTGAGCTGGCGATGTCAATGCGTGTCAGATGCCACGGTCTGCCAAGTATTGTTCAAAAGCCAAGGCGCTAAATTGTGGCCCATTGTCAGAAACGATGACATCTGGCAGACCATGCGTCGCGAAAAGTCTATTTAATTTCTTGATGACAGCTTCCATGGTGGTTGTCTTCATTGTGCTCACCTCGAGCCAATTTGAATAAGCGTCAACAGTGATTAAGAAGGTGTGCCCCTTGGTTGGCCCTGCGAAGTCAATATGGATGTACGACCAAGGGCCTCTGGGTGTTTCCCATTCTAATGGTGGGGCCTTAGGGGGAGCCAAGCGAGTCTCTTGGCATCTGTTACAAGCAGCGACCCAGGTTTCAATTTGCTTGTCCATGCCTGGCCACCAAGCGTAGCTCCTGGCCAGGGCTTTCATGCGCACAATACCAGGGTGCCCGTCATGCAGCAAGTCTAAAATTTTTTTCTGTAATGTCTCTGGTATTACTACCTGGTCTCCCCACAACACGCAACCTCTTTGCGAAAAGAGTTCAGTTTGCTGGTTTTTAAACGGTTTAAAAAGTTCGTTTGGCTCGGTTTCTGGCCATCCCCTCTCCACCCAGCTGAGAACTCGCGCCAAGTGTCTGTCCTTCCTAGTTTCGTGGGCAATGTCTTGCGCGGTTACTGGTGGCATGGGGATTGTTTCAATTTGCAAGACTGATAATGTGGGTGCTGGGTCTTCTTGTAAGTCTGGCAAGGGGAAGCAGCTTAAGGTGTCAGCGTGCGAGATTGTTTTGCCAGGGCGATGTATCAATTTGTAATTATAAGCGGCAAGAAATTCAGACCATCTTGTCATTCTAGGTGACAAGATGTGTGAAGTGGGCTTGTCACCCGCCAATATGCCACGTAGGGGCTTATGGTCTGTAATAATGGAAAATGTCCTATCATAAATGTATTCATGGAATCTCTTCACTGCTGAAATGATGGCGAGGGCTTCTTTGTCCAGCTGGCTATAGTTCCTCTCTGGCTTGGACAATGTTCTGGAAAAGAATGCAATGGGGGCTTCCGTTCCATTTGGTAAAACGTGGCGCAGGATAGCGCCAACCCCAAAAGGCAATGCGTCGCAAGTAACAGTCAGAGGTAGCTGTTAAGTACTTGGACATGGGTCAAAGTAAATGGAGACAGGCTCTGAATAGTGAACTTTCAGCTCTTTATTGCATATGACTTCTCAGCACAACAACAGTGAACTCTGCCTTATATAGGCAACCCTTGTAAAAATTGTCCAATAGCGAGCTATGAACGCTAGCTCTTTTAACCAATAAGAATCCTCTGTTAAGGGCCAATCGGATTCCTCAGAACTAACCAATCCAATCTGGCCTCGTAACAGCCAATCAGAAGTGCAGGGCCAGAACCCTGCACTTTACCTCAAGCTCATACTTTATTAACTATGGTACATATACAACACCCCTTCCCCCTGGCTTCTTAATTATGGTGTAGTTATATAGTCCTTTAAATTGGACAGTTGTCTTTTAAGTCTTTCGGATTTTCGTTGGACTGGTTGGTTGCAATCCTGTTGAGGTAGATTGTTGTTTGGCAGTGGTTCTGCTTCTTGCTCAGGTGCAATTTCTTGCGGTGCAAATGATTCTCCTTCCTGCTCCATTTCCTGAGTATCACTTAGTTCGTCGCTCCCTTCGAGCAGGTTCCCAGGAACATCATCTTCTCCCCCTCCCCTCGGTTTGGTCATGGGGAAGTTGTTGACTGGCCGTTGTGAGCCGTGACCGTAATTGGTCGATATGCCATTTCCACAGTCTATTGTCACAGCATTTCACTACGTAGTGAAATGGATTTGGGGCCGGTCACTCGTAATACTGCCGCCTCTATCCATAATGGATTGCCTGATAAGTTTCGTGCATAAACGAGGTCTCCTACCTGGAAAGTGCGACAGCGGCCACTGGATCCTATTGGCTTTTCCGGTTCATAAACAGGGTGCAACCGGTCGAGGTGGGAATGGAGTCTTCGTCCCATCAGTAGTTCGGCGGGAGTTCTGCCAGTAACGCTATGTGGAGTTATGTGTTGCAAAAAGAGAATTTGGTTGACCTTGTCATCGATATTGTCATAGTCCATTTTTTGCAAAGTCTTTTTAACAAATTGGACCATGCGTTCCGCTCGGCCATTGGTCGCAGGGTGCACAGGCGAGGTGAGCGCATGGCGGATGCCGCGGTCAGCGAATACTGCTTGAACATTAGTGCCGTAAACTGTGGCCCGTTATCGGACACCAGGACATCAGGTAGTCCGTGGGTTGCAAAGAGTCTGTTTAGGATCTTGATCACCGCCTCGGAAGTTGTAGTCGTCATACGATGAATTTCTAACCAATTGGAGTATGCGTCGACTGTCAGCAGGAAGGTGTAGCCTTTGGTTGGCCCCGCGAAATCCAGGTGGATTCTGGACAAGGGTCCCCATGGTGTCTCCCATTCAGTAGGCATGGCTTTTGGTGGGGCGTTGCTGACTTGTTGGCAATTGGCACATGCTTTGACCCACTGCTCGATTTGCCGGTCCATGCCCAGCCACCATGCGTAGCTTCGTGCAAGTGCTTTCATCCGCACGATGCCAGGGTGGCCCTCGTGCAGCATTCGTAGCAGCTTCTTCCGGAGTCGTTCTGGGACAACGACTCTATCGCCCCAGATAACACAGCCTTTTTGGGAAAAAAGTTCAGTCTGTCGAGATTTAAATGGTGTGAAGTCATCTGGTACTTGGTCCAATGGCCATCCACGTTCTACCCAACCTAGGACTCGAGCTAGGCTGTGGTCTCGTTTGGTTTCTCTCGCGATGTCTCAGGCGGTCATAGGCGGCGAGTTGAGTGTTTTGATCTGCAATGTAGTTGCCGTTGGTGCCGGATCGTCAAGAGTCTCTGGAAGCGGTGCTTGGGTTAATGCGTCGGCGTGGAGAATGGCCTTCCCCGGGCGATATTGTAGGTGATAATTATAAGCAGCTAGGAATTCTGACCATCGGGTCATTCTAGGGGATAATATGTAGGGGGTTGGCTTGTCCCCGGCTATTATCCCTAGCAATGGTTTGTGGTCAGTTACAATGGTAAATGTCCTTCCATACACATATTCATGAAATTTCTTTACAGCTGACACGATTGCGAGGGCTTCTTTATCAATTTGTCCATAGTTCTGCTCTGCTTGTGAAAGAGTCTTCGAAAAGTATGCAACAGGGGCTTCGTTCCCATTAGGCAGTACATGGCTCAAAATGGCGCCCACCCCAAAAGGCGATGCATCGCAAGTTATAACCAATGGCAAAGTCTCGTTATACTGCATAAGTACAGAGTCAGATGTGAGCAGTTTTTTAACATTCCGGAACGCTTGCTCTTCCCGGTACCCCCATACCCACAATGCTTTCTTATCTAATAATTGGTGTAATGGCTCAGCAATAGTTGCTTTGTGCAGTAAAAATACATTATAGAAATTAATGAGGCCTAAGAACGCCTGGAGATCTGCCTTGTTGCGTGGTCTGGGGGCGTTTTTGATGGCTTTTAATTTACTCTCGGTAGGATGAATGCCTTGGCAATTCAACATTGTCAGTATATAAGTGACATTTATTTTTTTTCACCTTAAGTCCAGCCTCTTGGAATTTTTTAAGAATGCATTTCAAACGATCTTGCAAGATATTTTTGTAGGGGCTGCAATTAATACGTCATCAAAATAAGGAACCACGCCCTTGATTCCCTGTAAAAGCCTTTCCATGAGGCTCTGGAAGATCCCCGGGGCTACACTAACTCCGAATTGCAATCGGGTACATTTAAAGGCACCTCTGTGCGTTACAATTGTTTGGGCTTGGGCTGTTTTTTCATCCACTGGTAATTGTTGATAAACTTGAGCTAAATCTAATTTAGCGAAAACCTTTCCGCCCGCCAGGGAATGGAGGAGGTGCTGTACCACCGGAACTGGATACGCATTCTGCTGTAGGGCGTGGTTTAAAGTGGCCCGGTAGTCCCCACAAATTCGGATTGACCCGTCTGGCTTAATGGGTGTTACAATAGTGGTTTCCCATGGAGAGTGATCGATGGGCTTCAACACCCCTTGAGCAATTAGCTTGTCGAGTTGTCTGTCGATCTTTGCTTTAAGAGCGAACGGAACTCGACGGGGCTTTAAGCGAATGGGAGCTACTTTTGGATCTAAACTGAATGAGATCGGGGTCCCCTTATACTCGCCTAAGCTGTCCGCGAAGACATCACTGAACTCAGAGATAAGGCCTTCCTCCCACTCACAACCACCGACTCGGTTCACGCCGGCCACTTCAATGCCGAGTGGCGCGAACCATTGGAGGCCTAGTAGGCTAGGCCTATCTCTATCGATGACCGTTAGAGGTAAGTATGCTGTATGCTTCTTGAAAGAGACTCGGACTCGGCAGGACCCGACAACGGGGATTCGGTTCCCTTGGTAGTCCTTGAGGATGAGGCATTGAAATTGGAGGTGTTGATGTTGAATTGTGGGGATGAGTTGCTTGAGTGTCTTCCAGGACACCATCGAGAGGGACGATCCTGAGTCGACCTCCATGTGGCAAGGCTGGTTCTCGATGGCTACCGTGACTCGGATTTTCTTAGTGTCCAAAGCTGAGGTGTGACCGATAGTGATAGTATGGTGAGCCTCTTCTCTCTACAAAGCTCAATTTCTGTAGGAATGGTTTACTGGCTCTCGCCTTACAGGACGGTTTCCTGTCGATTGGCGATAGTTAGCCCCTTTTGAGGCCTGGCTGAGTCCTGGCAAGCTGCGGCAGACCCGGCCGATGTGGCCTTATTTCCCGCACTTATGGCAGAGTGCGTCGTGGAATTTGCATTCAGATCTGGCATGGTTGGCTCCACAGCCAGCGCACGGGTGTAAGGGCTTCGGGCGAGGGTCCCGGTCGGACCGCAGTCGATGGACTCCTTCTTCGTCACTGTCTGACGACGAAGAAAGGTCCTCGTGGTGCGTTGTTGAGAGCTGCCCTTCTGAGTTGGGTAAGATTTCGCTGGTCGGTGGTGTTACCGGAGTGCGGCTTCGCCGTAGTTGTGCAGCCGACTTTTTAGTTGCCTCCGCAGCTGTGGCTTTGGTGATGGCATCAGCAAGGCTGATGTCGCCTTTCGCCATCAGCTTGCTTTGCATGCCTAGTGCATCTAATCCCAGAAGTATTCGATCTCTCAGTGCCTCTTCTAAATCGGCGAACCCACAGAGGCCCCCTAAATTTCGGAGGTTCGCTACGAAATCGGTCACGCTCTCTCCTTTCCGTTGGTTTCTCTGATAAAACTCGTGGCGTCTCACGAGTGTAGGCACGGTTGGCGCGTAATGGTCTCTCAGGATGGGTTCGAGGTCGTCCCAGCTCATGGCTTTCACTTCTCGAGATTTGGCGAGCGCTTTAGCCATCTTAAATACGGCTGGGCCGCAATGCGTCAGGAACAGCGCCCTCTTCTTTGCTGGTGTGGCGTCCTTCAAGTTGTTCGTCTCGAGAAACATTTGGAAGCGATCCATGTAGGATTCCCAATCCTCTTGGTTTGGATCGAACGGAGTGGGTGGTACGATGCCACCGGACATGGTTCCGTTGTTGGCGTCGTCTTATCACGTGCTCGGTATTGCTTCCTGGCTTCTTCGGTTCAGACATCTCCACATCCCACCTTTGTCGCCAGTGTTAAGTACTTGGACATGGGTCGAAGTAAATGAAGACAGGCTCTGAATAGTGAACTTTCAGCTCTTTATTGCATAGTGACTTCTCAGTACAACAACAGTGAACTCTGCCTTATATAGGCAACCCTTGTAAGAATTGTCCAACAGCGAGCTATGAACGCTAGCTCTTTTAACCAATAATAATCCTCTGTTAAGGGCCAATCGGATTCCTCAGAACTAATCCGATCTGGCCGCCTAACAGCCAATCAGAAGTGCAGGGCCAGAACCCTGCACTTTACCTCAAGCTCATACTTTATTAACTATGGTACATACACAACAGTAGCGTTTCATTGTGTTGCATGAGGACTGCGTCTGAAGTCAAAAAGTTTTTTTTCTGGTGAAAAGCGTACTCTTCTTGCCATCCCCATATCCAGGAAGCCTTTTTATCAAGGAGTCTATGCAGAGGTTCTGGGACAGTCACTTTCTGGGGTAGAAAAATGTTGTAGAAATTAATGAGTCCGAGGAAGGCTTGGAGGTCCATTTTGTTCTTTGGTCTGGGGGCATTTTTGATGGCTTTCAATTTTTTATCTGTGGGGTGAATTCCTTGTTTGTCAAGGGGGTAGCCAAGAAATTCAACCCTTTCAGTGCATAATTGGCACTTTTCCTTTTACACCTTGAGGCCAGCGTCTTTGAATTTCTGTAGGACCGCTCTCAGTCATTTTTCCAATTGTTTTTTGATAGGGGCTGCTACCAGAACGTCGTCGAAATAGGGCACAACTCCTTTAATTCCCTGCAGCAATCTCTCTATTAGACTTTAAAAAATCCCCAGTGCGATGCTGACCCCAAACTGGAGCCGGTTACATTTGAACGCCCCTCTATGTGTCACTATAGTTTGGGCTTCGGTGGTTTCAGCATCAACTGGCAGTTGTTGATAACCTTGAGCCAGGTCGAGCTTTGCAAAGATCTTGCCACCCCCTAGTGAGTGCAGGAGATGTTGGACTACTGGCACCGGGTAGGTGCTCTGCTGCAATGCGTGGTGGAGGGTGGCCTTGTAGTCATCACAAATTCTCAGGGAGCCATCGGGTTTGATGGGGGTGACAATTGGGGTCTCCCAATGGGCATGAACGATGGGTTCTAACATGCCTTGCACTATTAGTTTGTCTAATTGTTCGTCTATTTTAGGCTTGAGTGCAAAAGGCACTCGGCACTGCTTGAGGAGGATGGGAGCGATGTCAAGGCTAAGATTAAAGGAGATTGGGGACCTCTTGTACTTGCCTAAGGTGTCATCGAAGACCTCTTGGAAGTCTCGAATGAGTGCTGCTTCCCAATCTTCATCATCTGTGTGCTTGATGCCTGCCATCTCGATCCCCAATGGTGCGAACCACTGCAACCCGAGTAGGCTCGGTCTGTCTTTATTGATGATTGTGAGTAGTAGGATGGTGGTGTGGTTTCTGAACGAAACTTGAAAATGTCCAGTGCCAATGACCGGAATGCAATTACCTTGATAGTCTCTTAATATTAGCTTCTGGTCGCTTAGCTCTTGGCGGCGGATGCTGGGAATTAGTCTTTTGATGGTCCTCCAGGAGACCATAGAGAGAGAGGAACCGGAGTCTACCTCCATGGTGCAAGGCTGATTCTCGATGTTGACCTCTACACGTATCTTTCATGCGTCTATTGATGAAGCGTGTCCGATGGTGACTGTTTGGTGCGTTTCTTCTCTTCGGGGTACCTTGATGAACTTCCTGGGTCGGCTGTCCCAGTTCAATCAGCTGTCATTATGGTGGTCCCGGTTTGTGGTGGGTGTGCCATCTCTTCTTCTTGGACTGTTTCCCCATTGTCGGGGGCTGGAATTTCGTTTGTTACGGCATACTTTGGCAATATGCCCTCATTTTTTGCAAAAATGGCAAACAGCATCCAGGAACTTGCATTCGGAACGCGGGTGATTTCCTCCACAGCCGGCACATTGGTAACTCGACTTATGACCGCACCGGTCTTGTTGCTCATGTTCCGACTGAAGTCTGTGAATTTCTTCCTCTTCGCTGTCATAAGGGGATTCGATGTCGCCGTGGTGGGTGGATGCTGCGTGTTTGTCTGCTGTGGTTGCCGTCTCGCTGGTGGGTTGGCGGTTGTTTCCATTTGAACGCCGCATTTGCGCCGCTGACTTACAGGTGGCCTCGGCTGCGGTGGCTTCGGCTATAGCGTCAGCGAGGGAGATGTCCCCTTTAGCCATCAGTCTGCTTTGGAGAGTTGGGTCTTTCAGGCCAAAGACTACTCAGTCACGCATGGCCTCATCTAGATTGGCAAATCTGCACAAGCCTCCTAGGTCCCTCAGGTCGGCTATGAACTCTCCAATGCTCTCACCCTCGTGCTGATCCCTCTGGTAAAAGTCCTGCTGACGGATGAGAATTGGCACCGCCAGGGCATAGTGGTTCTGGAGGATGGGAGCTAGGGTATCCCAATCCATGGTCTTGACGTCTGTTGGCTTCGCAAGTGCCTTGGCCATTTTAAAAATGGCGGGTCTTCAGTATGTTAGAAAAACCACTTGCTTCTTGCTGCCGGTGGCATCCTTCAGGTTGTTTGATTCCAAGAACATTTGAAATGATCAATGTAGGACTCCCAGTCCTCACTGGCCGGATTGAATGGTGTGAGTGGCACGGTGCTGCTGGCCATCTTGCAGGTTGTCTATGCGCTATATGCCACGTGCTAGTCAGCTCTGTTGTCTCAGTATCCCACCTTTGTCGCCAGTGTTAAGTCTGGGCAATGGGTCCCAAGGAGAGACGAGACTCGAAGTAGTGACAACAGCTCCTTATTAGGAAACCAGATACTGAGACAAGACTCCCAGCCGAGGCAGCTCCTTTTGTAGAGCTGGCTGCGGGTAGGCAGTCTATGACATGCATTTGAGCTTGCAATGCTTGGTTTACCCAATCGCGGCAGCCGAATAAGAACCAATCAGAATGCTTAGTTTTGTCCAATCACGGCCCGGCTTTTCCAGACCAATAGGAAAGCAGGCCTACAAGCCTGCTAGTATGGAACACTTAATAAAATTTATATAGCTGCACATTGTATCCATTATTTCTGGTCCTAGTTTCTGTGACAATGGAAAGATGGTTTTTGGCCATCTTTCAGGTACTCTAGCTTCCCTTTATGTATCTGTGTACAGCTAGTATGTCACCCAAAGAAATTCCCTGAGGATTTGCTCCAGCATGATTCCAAAAGCTCAGAAGACAAAACCCGTGGTCTCGGTCACCAGCTTAGATTAGAAGCTGCAACATTATCTTGGGACACATATACTCATCTTCATTTGTAATATGTTTTTTCTCAAACTTCTCAACTCCAGACTGAATAATCCAAGTTCTTTCTGCCTGTGCTCATAGTGTACATCCTCAACTCCATTTTCATCTTTGTTGCCGTCTTCTGAACCTGGCTCTGATTATGATTATGATTGTCGCCCTCAGCTTAAACCAATAAAGTGCAGGATGAAGGCTTCTTAAAATTACAGTCTGTAATCAACCACACTGACTCAATGCAGATTCGTAGATAAGAGTATTCAGCTTCCCAGTCTAGGTCAAGAGGGAATGAGTGCCTCAAGATCAGATTGTATAGAATGTGAAGGATTTGTGTTTGTGTTTTATTTTTATAGTTATAATGTACACTAATGTACATTATTTTGTTATATGAGGTGCAATGACAATAAAGAAAACTGAAACTGAAACTACCCTGCCAGCCTGAATCTCCCTGTTCCAAGTCTAGCTCTTTAACCACTACACCATATGAGATTTCAGCTGAATAATTTCCTTCTAGAAATACTACTATTAACTATTCACTCGCATGTGAAAGGAAGATGAGCATATGGAAATTGAGTTAAGAAATGTGAAGCTAAATCCAGTGAAGTTTCTTCATTTCATATATGTCAAGCCAAGGATGAGTCATTTTTAGGGACAAAGCATTAAACAGATGGGGCAGAGACACACCCACAGATAGGCATTGCATCATATGAACTGTCATACATAGGGCACTCACCCATCCACACAACACCCATTCATTTTCCCCCATGCTTTCACTTATGAGCACATATGTAGCAATACAATATGTACCATGTAAATATGGATTCTCTCATGTTCCCCTGTTCCCTCTATCTCAACTTAGTCTCTGAAAACTTATCCCTCTTTCATTCTCTTAAGGAGAAAGAGGGGTAAGTTTGAGAAGTAAGTAACTGGTAACTGTAGAAGAGGGTAAAAAATATTTCTTTTCTCTTCTACAATTGCCAGAGCTGTTCCTTCTCATCTTTCTGAAATTGCTGGTGTTCTTTGCCAGGAATTGCTGACATGCCCTATGGTTGGTCATACATCCAAAACTTCCTAAATGTTTCCCAAGGATTTTTCCAAAGTTTCCTTCTAAGAATCTAATCATTGACAGGAGTAGTGGGAAATATGAAGAAACACAGCATTGCTAATATCATACCTTGAAAGTCCCCAAAGCAAATTTTACTTCATCATGAAAATATAACTCCCAACACTAGAGAATAAACGATTGTGGATGGCTATTGTGGATGGAATGAGTCTGCTTTCCACTGGAGACTGGAGTCCACTAAAGAGGGAAGGTGGCGAACTGGCTTCCATATGGGACAAGGATTTCCCGTCGCTGATCATCATCAGTGTTGTGAATGAATAAATGTGTAATAAAGTTATCTAGAGCTTGAAGTCAAGTGCAGGGTTCTGGCCCTGCACTTCTGATTGGCTGTTAAATGGCGAGATCAGATTGGTCCATTCAGGAGAGTCTGATTGGCCATTAACGAGCCATTCTCATTGGTCAATGGAGCTAGCGCTCCCAGGTTTTCATTGGTTGAATAGTTAATAAGTTGCCTATATAAGGAAGGCTATAGCAGCCATCCAATTTGAGCTGTCACACAATGTAAATAAAGAGTTGAAGTTCACTGTTTCACCGGCTCGTCTCCATTCTTCGCACCCATGCTCCACACTTAACACTGGCGATGAAGGTGGGATGTGGAGACGTCAGAGCTGATTGAACAACGGAAAAGATAACCGAGCATGTGGCTGAAAACGCACAACAGTGGAACCATGTCCGGCAGCGTCATACCACCCGCTCCATTCGACCCAGCACAAGAAGACTGGGAGTCCTACATGGATCATTTCCAAATGTTCTTGGAAACCAATAATTTGAAGGATGCCACAACCGAGAAGAAACGGGCAGTATTCCTAACGCATTGCGGGCCAACCGTATTCAAGATGGCCAAGGCACTAGCAAAACCGGCTGAAGTGAAGGCTATGGACTGGGACGTCCTCGAACCCCTACTGAGGGCCCACTATGCACCGACCGTACCAACGCTCGTAAGGCGGCACAAGTTCTACCAAAGAAACCAGCGGAGAGAGCGTTGCCAATTTCATTGCGGACCTCCAAAACTTGGGAGGCCTCTGCGGGTTCGCCGACCTGGAAGAGGCTTTGAGAGACCGAATAGTTCTGGGATTAGATGCGCTAAACGTGCAGAGCAAGCTGATGGCGAAAGGTGACATTAGCCTTGCTGATGCCATCGCTGATGTTACTGCAGCAGAAGCAACCAGGAAGTCGGCTGCCCAACTGCGCCGCAACCGCGCTCCGGTACACCAACCAACCAGCTACATTTCACCTAAGTCAGAAGGGCAGCTTTTGACGGCCCACCACGAGGACCTCTCTTCGTCGTCAGACAGCAACGAAGAAGAGGTCCATCAACTGCGGTCTGATCAGGACCATTACCCGAACTCCCAACACCCATGCACTGGCTATGGGGCCAACCATTCCCGATCCGAATGCAAATTCCGCGACGCACTATGCCATGAGTGCGGGAAATGAGGCCATATTGGACGGGTCTGTAGAAGCCTTCTAGGACCCAGCCAGACCTCGAAGGGGGCTAACTATCACCAATCTCCAGGAAACCGTCCTGTATGGCGAGAACCAGTAAACCACTCCTACAGAAACCGAACCATAAATCACCCAACGAAGCGAGAAGAGGCTCACCAAACTATCACTATCGGTCACGCCTCTTCATTGGATGCCAAGAAAATCCAAATTAAAGTGGCCATCGAAAATCAGCCCTGCCAAATGGAAGTCGACTCGGGATCGTCTCTCTCGATGGTTTCCTGGAAGACCCTCAAGCAACTCATCCCTACTATCCGTCACCAAGACCTCAGTTCCCAAAGACTCATACTTAAAGACTATCAGGGGAATAGGATTCCAGTCGTAGGATCCAGTCGAGTCCGGGTCTCGTTCAAAAACCGCACAGCGTACTTACCCCTGACTGTGATCGACAAGGACTGGCCAAGCCTCTTAGGCTTCCAATGGTTCACGCCACTCGGCATTGAAGTGGCAGGCATTAACTGAATCGGCGACAGTGACTGGGAGGAGGACCTCATCCATGAATTCAGGGACGTCTTCGCAGAAAAGCTAGGCGAGTACAAGGGGACCCCAATCTCATTTAACCTTAATCCAGAAATAGCTCCCATCCGCCTTAAGCCTCGTCGAGTTCCATTTGCCCTAAAACCGAAAATCGACGAACAGCTTGATAAGTTAATAGTCCAGGGAGTGTTAGAGCCAATCGATCACTCTCCCTGGGAGACCCCAATTGTGACACCCATTAAGCCAGATGGTTCAATTAGAATTTGTGGGGACTACCGAGCCACCCTGAACCACGCCCTGCAGCAAAACGCATATCCGTTGCCGGTGGTGCAACACCTCCTCCATTCCCTGGGGGGCGGAAAAGTCTTCGCTAAACTAGACTTAGCTCAGGCATATCAACAACTTCCGATTGATGAAAAAACAGCACAGGCACAGACGATCGTGACGCACCGAGGTGCCTTTAAATGTACACGGCTCCAATTCGGAGTGAGTGTAGCCCCAGGGATCTTTCAGAGCCTGATGGAAAGACTATTACAAGGGATTAAAGGCGTTGTCCCCTACTTTGACGATGTGTTAATTGCTGCCCCTACTGCAAAAATTTTGCGGGATCGTTTAACATTGGTTCTCCAGAAATTCAAAGACGCAGGCCTTAGAGTGAAGAAAAATAAGTGTAAGCTGTGTACAGATCGTGTCAAATTTTTAGGGTATCTAATTGACAGTCAGGGCATTCACCCTACCGATAGCAAATTGAGAGCAATAAAAAATGCTCCCAAACCCCGGAATAAGGCCGACCTCCAGACGTTTCTAGGCCTTATCAATTTTTGTAACGTATTCCTGCCGCACAAGGCGACTGTCGCTGAACCTTTACATCGTTTACTGGACAAAAAAGCACTTTGGATATGGGGTCATAGAGAAGAGCAGGCGTTTTGTAATGTGAAAAAACTACTGACTTCTGACGCTGTACTAATGCAGTACAATGAGACCTTGCCGTTAATTATCACATGTGATGCATCGTCTTTTGGAGTGGGCGCCATTTTGAGCCATGTATTGCCTAACGGTAGCGAAGCCCCTGTTGCCTATTTTTCAAAGACGCTTTCGAAAACTGAGCGAAATTATAGCCAGATTGATAAAGAAGCCCTTGCAATTGTGTCTGCCGTCAAAAGATTTCATGACTATGTGTACGGCTGGGCTTTTACTATCATGACTGACCACAAATCTTTGCTTGGAATAATAGCGGGGGATAAGCCAACCCCCTATATATTATCTCCCAGAATGACTCACTGGTCAGAATTCTTGGCTGCTTATGATTATCAGCTGCAATACCGCCCCAGGAAAGCCATTCCCCATGCCGACGCATTGAGCCGAGCACCGCTTCCAGAAACTATTGATGACCCCGCACCAACAGTGACAACGTTGCAGATCGAGGTACTTCGTACACCGCCATTAACCGCCCGTGATATCGCGAGAGAAACAAAACATGACCCCGCCTTAGCACGAGTCCTCACTTGGGTGGAATGCGGATGGCCATTGGACCAAGTATCAGACGACTTCGCACCATTCAAAAGTCAACAAACAGAGTTGTTTTCTCAAAAGGGCTGCATCATCTGGGGCGATAGAGTCGTTATCTCAGAACAACTCCAACAAGCAGGACTGAGAACCTTTCACGATGGCCACCCCGGCATCGTGCTCATGAAAGCCCTCGCATGAAGCTACGCGTGGTGGCCAGGCATCGACAAGCAAATCGAGACTTGGGTCAAAGCTTGTCATAGATGCCAGGAAGTAAGCAACGCCCCACCAAAGGCAATCCCAACCGAATGGGAAACACCGCAGGGACCCTGGTCCCGTATCCATCTGGATTTTGCTGGGCCGACCAAAGGCCACACCTTCTTGTTAACCGTGGACGCCTACTCGAACTGGCTCAAAATCCACCGAATGAGGAACACAACAACCGAAGCAGTCTTTAAGAAACTAGAAAGACTGTTTACAACCCATGGATTACCAGATGTTCTGGTATCCGACAACGGGCCCCAATTTACCGCGCTGTCCTTTGAACAGTACCTGGCGGACCGTGGTATTCAACATGCGCTGACTTCGCCTGTGCATCCTGCGGCCAACAGAAGGGCCGAGCGCATGGTACAATTCATCAAGAAAACGCTACAGAAAGTGGACTATGACAACATCGAAGAAAAGATAAACCAAATCCTCTTTTTACAGCATATCACTCCACACAGCGTCACCAACAAAACTCCCGCCGAGCTGCTAATGGGACGAAAGTTCCGCTCCCACCTCGACCGGTTACACCCAGCGTATGAACCGGAGAAACCACTCGGATCCAGCGGCCGATGCCGTACCTTCCAGGTAGGTGACTTGGTGTTTGCTAAAAATTTATTGGGCAATCCGTTGCGGGTAGAAGTGACTGTGGTCCGTGTAACCGGCCCGAGATCATACCTTGTACAATGCCGTGATGATAGACTATGGAAGCACCATATTGATCAACTACAATCAAGGCTGCAGTCAGGGATCTCCGAGTCCCCTAATAACCAAACTGAGTGGGGGGGAGATACAGAGGAAGATGAACTTCAATTAGCAGAAAACCTTTTTGAAGGGAACAATAGCGGAATGGAAACACGAGAACAGGAATCAGGGATGGGAGTGAGTTCACCTCAGGGTGATACCGAAGATGTAGGTGACAACGAAAACGCGAACTCAGAATCAGAGGCACCCCTTTCGCCAAACAACGCCTTACCTCAACAAGAGTGCAGCCAAATACCCGGTGCACAACGAAAATCAAAAAGACTAACAAAACAACCGTCCTACCTCAAGGACTACGTAATCGCACCCCGTAAACGGAACCCGGGGGAAGGGGTGTTGTGAATGAATAAATGTGTAATAAAGTTATCTAGAGCTTGAAGTCAAGTGCAGGGTTCTGGCCCTGCACTTCTGATTGGCTGTTAAATGGTGAGATCAGATTGGTCCGTTCAGGAGAGTCTGATTGGCCATTAACGAGCCGTTCTCATTGGTCAATGGAGCTAGCACTCCCAGGTTTTCATTGATTGAATAGTTAATAAGTTGCCTATATAAGGAAGGCTATAGCAGCCATCCAGTTTGAGCTGTCACACAATGTAAATAAAGAGTTGAAGTTCCCTGTTTCACTGGCTCGTCTCCATTCTTCGCACCCATGCTCCACACTTAACAATCAGTACACAAAAGTAGATATTCAATTCAAATCAGTGTAACATTCATCTCTTAATATTGCTTCCAGAAATTGCTTTCTAGTCCTAATCCTACACATACACACACACAAATAACACAAACACAGACCAGGATATGAATGGTGTTAGACTGTTGTTTTTTGTTACGCATCTTGCTTTCTTATAAATGATTGGAAGTAGGCAAAAATTGTGCCGGTTATAAATAAAAGTGGATATGTCTCTCACTAAAACATATTGTATCAACCTTATTATGATTTCTTAATAAGAGATCAACTCATCACATGGGTGATAATTTCCTCAAAACATGGATGAACTAAGAACTAAGCAAGCAATGTACATACTGTGTATGTGGTGTGTGTGTGTGTGTGTGTGTGTGTGTGTGCTCCCTCTCTCTCTCTCTCTCACTCACTCACCCACTCCCCACTCTCTCTCCCCAACTACCTCACAGGGTTGTTGTGGAGAAAACAGGAGGAGGAAGGAGGATTAGGTACATTTGTCACCTTGAGTTATATATAAATATAATAAAGGCAGGATATAAATAAAATGTGTGGGTGTGTGTATGAGAGAGAGAGTGCGTGTTTATACAGGATAGTTCTCAATTATTGACTGCAATTGGGGCCGAAAATTCCATCACAAAGAAATGTGGTCATAAAGTGAAATGTCACATGACCATGGCTGAGTTACAACATCAGTTCCAGTTTCAGTCATTAAGTGAATCTCCTGTTGTTGTTAAAGATGATGTGTGACCATGACTTGTGATTTCTTGCTTGCTCACTGACCTGGCTTATTGGAAGCTGGCAAGTATGATCAGGTCACCACAGAAATATTGAGACACTGGCACAACTTCAAGTTCTGGTCATAAATCTCCTTTTTCAGTGTAGTTTTGAGCAATCATTGAACGAACAGTTGGTAAGAAAGGATTGCCTGTATCTGTGTATATATAAAATAGAAATGTATATACAGAGAGACTTACTTCATTTCTTCACAATAATCAGGGAATATAATTCATTTCTATAAAAAGCTAGTTTGCAAAACCAATGAATATTTAATATTTTGCACGGAATATCTAAATATCTAAAGTCAATTCTAAATGTTGTTATCAAAAACTGAATATTATTATAAAGGCAAATTAATTTTGGAGCCCTAAGGGCAGTGTCTATTAGTAATCAGCATTAATAAAGAAATCTTTAAATTAATTTCTTTAATAAACATGTTGCTTTAAATTCATACTTCCTAAACATTTGAAAGACCTTCTACTTCTTCAATATGTTCTGCTCATAATTCTTCATTTATAACATGATTTTTCAGCTTGTAGGATTGAGATCTGTGCTTACAGCAGAAACATTCATTATTCAGATATTGCCAAGACAAACTTGTTCTCTGAAAATTATAATGTTTCAAAATCTGGTGCTGAATACAATGAAACAGTACCTTTCCAACCTGGTGTGACCTGATACCAGAGGTGAGAAAGATTTGCAAAACAGATAGTCCTTAATTTACAACCAAATTGACCCGCAAATTTCCGTTGCTAAGCAAGACAGTTTTGAGTGAGTTTTGCCCTGACCCAGGGACAGTGCAACTGTCATAAATACATACTAGGGGCCTAGCACAGAGGTGGTATTCAGCAGGTTGTGACCAGTTCTGGAGAACCAGTAGCAGAAATTTTGAGTAGTTCGGAGAACTGGCAAATACCACCTCTGACTGGAGATTTTACAGTATCCTTCCCCTGCCACGCCCACCAAGCCACGCCTACAGAACCGGTAGTAAAAAAAAATTGAATCCCACCACTGGCCTAGTGGACAAATTTTGACCATGTGACCATGGGGATGCTGCAATGATCATAAGTCACTTTTTTTCAATATCATTATAACTTCAAACAGTCACTAAATGAATGTTGTAAATTAAGGACTAATGTAGACAAAATTTTGGAATTATAATTCCAATGTATCTGGAAGGAAGGAAACTGAGAAAACTTGCTCTCTAATTGATCTCCTCACTTGGAATTAAAATATTGATTACATCTGATCTGTCCCTTCCCAACCCAACTTTGATTTTCCTTTGGTGAATTCGTTTTTCTGACGAACTCAAATGTCCTTCTCTGAAAAACGCTGGGAAATGTGCAAAAAATACAAATCCACAGCACACCTTTCAGGCTAGACCCCACATTAACATGAAGAGTCTCCTGAATTAGATCTAGGCTGTCTCTAATTCAGCTTTTGGTTTCACACAATACAAGATGTTTTTTTTTGTTTTTTTATTTTGATTTGTCAATTGCTTACAAGATAATAGGTATAAGTATAAACATAGTTATGAATACATGAAATGGGTACATATAAGAAAAATAAAAGAAACAATAGGACAGGGATGGTAAGCACGTTGGTGCGCTAATGCGCGCTTCCAACAGATCTCTGAGGAAAGGGGTGAGGTCAATAATAGACAGTCTAAGGTTAAAGTTTTTGGGGTTTGGGGAAGAAACCACAGAGTCATATAGAATATTCCAGACATTGACCACTCTGTTGCTGAAGTCGTATTTCCTGCAGTCAAGTTTGGTACAATTAACCTTGAGTTTGTATCATTTGTTTGCTCTTGTGTTGTTATGGTTGAAGCTGAAGTATTCATTGACAGGTAAGTCATTGGCAATGTATGATTTTATAGACCATACTTAGATCAGACCGAAGACAGTGTAATTCAAGGTTTTCTAGGTCTAGAATTTCAAGTCTGGTGGCATAAGGTATTCTACAACGAGTAGAGGAGTGGAGAACTCTTCTTGTGAAATATTTCTGGACTTTCTCAACTGTGTTAATATCAGATACGTAATGTGTGTTCCAGACTGATGAGCTGTATTCGAGTATTGGTCTGGCAAATGTTTTGTATGCTCTAGTTAGTGTGATATTACCAGAGAAAAAGCTACTTAGGATTAGGTTAACAACTCTTAACGCCTTTTTGGCTATGTAGTTACAGTGGGCTCTAGCATTTAGATCATTAGAGATGAATACCCCAAGGTCCTTGACAGAGTTTGGATCATCAACAAGCTCTTGACTATTCAGCCTGTATTTTATTTTCTGATTTTTTTTGCCAATATGCAAGACAGAGCATTTATTTGTTGAGATTTGAAGTTGCCATTTGTTTAACCATTCTGATGCATAGTCAAGATCTTTTTGAAGGGTAGCAGTATTCTGTGTGGTATTGAACAGCTTTACATCATCAGCGAAGAGAACGCGGTTGCTCTTGATATGATCACAGAGTATGAAAAGAGTATGTAGAGTATGAAAAGAGTTAATCCTAGAACACTGCCTTGGGGGACACCACTGTTGACAGGTACAACATTTGATAGGACACTCCCAATTTTGACCATTTGTTGTCTATTTGACAGGAATGCACCTATCCAGTTATGCAGGTGTCCAGAGATACCATAAGATTTTAGTTTTAGTAGTTTGTCGTGTACCACTGAATCAAAGGCTTTACAGAAGTCTTATGTAGATTGCGCCTATTGCTTTGCCCTGATCGAGTTGTGTAGTCCGTGTTTTTGTAGTGTAAGAGTTGCAGATTACATGATAGTTTTTTTTCTGAAACCAAATTGTTTATTAGAGAGTAGGTTGTTTGTCTCTAAGTGGAGGATAACGGATTGGTTAATAATTGATCCCATGACTTTACAGATGATGCAGCATAAAGAGATTGGTCTGTAATTTTCAACCAGGCTGGGGTCTCCCTTTTTGAAGATGGCGATGACCGTGGCTTGTGACCATAGGTTAGGCAAGGAGCTGGTCCTGAAAGATTTTTCAAAGATTTTTCAAAGATTATGCTTAGAGGTTCGGCTATGGCAGTGGATAGCTTTATTTTTGTTGTTGCAAGAAAGGACCCAATAAGCAAGATCTACCAGATGGTAGTTCCTAGCAGCTGGAATTCAGAGACTTTTGATTTCACAGAGCGCATTCAGCTACTAAACCTGGAAACCATTACCTTCCCTGAATTGTTTGATCCTCTTTTTAGAAATATGGATGATGACGTCTGAAATTGTCAACCTGACTTGAGACTAGACAGGAAACAGAGTCATATAAACTAATTCTACTTTATCATAAAGCTACATTAAGAGAATCTCAAAAGTCTGAAAGTACAGTTCTCTCTCTTTCTGTTTTACAGCCTGAGAAACTAGGAAAGGTTCCTTGTGAACCTCTTGCCTGGCCAGCTGCAGACTATGTCGTCTCTTATACAACGATTCCCTAGGCAGCTTTTCTGGAATCAATCTCCCAAGGTCATTCTCACATACCATTACAGCAGCAAACAAAACTCCAAAATGTTCTCCTGCAACTAACATAGCGATGGAACATGCACAAGTATTTCTATTTTCTTTCTTTTTTTTTAACTATGTTTTTTTCTTAAATACAACCCATGCTATAATCTTGAAAGATAAAGATAGGCTTTCATAGACAAAATACTAAAACAACAAGAAAAATGTAAAGATTATTAGAAAATGTTGTTTTGTATTAATGTGACTTCCTGTTTTTCTGTTCAGGGAACCAAACCTAACAATAAAATTGATAAAACATCAAAACCATGAACTGAGGGAGCAGCTCATGTTTTTATATGACGAATTCTCACTCTGCTGCCATGGTCCCGGAAAGGCATCCTTTAAAGAGATCTAATTCATTTTCTACAAGTAAAACTTCATAGATCTGGATTCCACAGGCTCACATTTAAGAAAGGAAAAGTATTGACTTAAACTGATCTGTTTAAGAAGGAAACATATCTTGATCATTTATATCTCAGAGAATGGGGTTAATATTTCCTCTCTTCTTTAAAAAAAAAAAAACCCTACCTCATAAACTTCTTATCCAAGCATGAAATGGCAAGTTGTGAATGTATCCTAACAGATTATTCCCTCCGCATATGTGTCCCAAAAGCAAGATTTATCAATGCAATCCATCCATTCATAGATTTCACTTCTAGACATTCAGAGGAGGCTGAAATAATGCTGGAACTGCAGCACACAGAAAAAGTCATGTTCTCCCAAAAAAAGAACTATAAGGATGACAAAAGGAAAAAGAGGCTTGTTTTGGTACCAGAACAACCGAAGCCTCCCTAGTGAATTTGGTTAGGATTTGTACTAATCGTATTTCCCTTTTTTCCCATTCTCTGTTTTGCATTGCTTTGCTTTTGTCTTTCTCATATCTGCAGTACTTTGCAGACTTACAGTATTAGATTTTACTGATAAATATTGTTGGTCCAATAGAAATACTTTGTCAGGTTATTGCTGAAGATATCAAGGCTGCATTTGTATGAATAAAGGCACTCATCCTTAGATATCGGTGTTAAGTCCTGGGCATGGGCGCAAGGAACGGAGACGAGACATCGGATGGTGACTTCAACTCTTTATTAACAAGAAAGAATGGAACAAAATATCTGGGCAGCAGTAGCTCTTTTATAGAGCTTGCTGCCGTCAAAACAACCAATGAACTGAGTCTATCGCTTTCACAAGCATCCAATCAGGGGTTCCCGTTAACAGCCAATCAGACTGGCCAAACCTGACCAATCACGACTCGCTATCTATGGGCCAATGAGAATTGCAGGATTACAAGCCTGCTGTAAGACAAAGCTGTTGAGGGTTGTATCGCTGTGTTGGCTTAATCCATAACACCCCTCCCCCCTTGGTTCCGTCTGAGGGGTGGGGTGACGTATTCTCGCAAGTAGGCAGGCCGCTTCACCTGTCTGCTCGACCTGCGCTGTTCCACCGGATTCTGTCCCGGTTCTGGTTCCAGTGGGCTGCCAGCTGGGTTGGATGGCAAAGATTGTGGTCCCAGGTTGCTTTCGTCAGCGCCGTCTTCCGGGTTCCCTGGATCCGCCTCTGTCACGGTGCTGTCACGTGGCGAGGCCGCTCTCTGGCTCGGTTCTCCCTCAGATGGTGAGTATCCCCTGGGCTGTTGGGATTCGATTTCTTCTTCGTCCTCCTCCATGTTCCTTCCCCCCCCCCCCAGCTAGAGGTTCCGGCGCTAATCTGGAATGGAGTTGGTCTATGTGGCGTTTCCACATCTTACTGTCTGCCGTTTGTAGGCGATAGGATCGGGGTCCTGTAAGTTGTGTTATTGTTGCGGGGACCCACAATGGGTTGCCCGAGAAGTTTTTTGCAAACACAAAGTCCCCTTTCTGGAATGCCCAACACTTGCTGCTGGATCCCGGGAGTTGTTTTGGTATGTAGTTTGGGTGGAGGCGATCAAGATGCGAGTGAAGTTTCCGGAGTTCAGCTGGGGTTTTGTTCGTGGTGCTGTTTGGGGTTATGTGTTGGAGAAAAAGCATTCGGTTTTTTTTATCATCAATGTCGCCATGGTCCATTTTGTGTAGGGTCTGTTTTACAAATTGAACCATTCGCTCAGCCTTACCATTGGCCGCAGGGTAAGCAGGGTAAGCAGGCCGCAGGGTAAGTTGACGATGTTCAGGCATGGCGGATCTGCCAGGTACTGTTCAAATGGCAGGGCAGTGAATTGGGGGCCATTATCTGAGATGAGGACATCGGGAAGTCCGTGGGTAGCGAATAGTTTATTCAGTTTTTTAGTGACTGCGTCTGTGGTGGTGCTTTTCATTTTTTGGACTTCAAGCCAGTTTGAATAGGCATCTACTGTTAAGAGGAAAGTGTGTCCTCTTGTGGGTCCCGCAAAATCGATGTGGATACAGGACCAAGGACCTCGAGGCGTTTCCCACTGAGTTGGGGGAGTCTTTGGAGGAGCGGAGCGAGTCTCCTGGCATTTACTGCATTTTGCTACCCAAGTCTCTATCTGTCTATCTAAACCAGGCCACCATGTGTAACTCCTGGCTAGTGCCTTCATCCACACGATGCCTGGATGTCCCTCGTGCAGTATTTTCAATACCCTATATTGCAATTTCTCCGGGACTATGACTCTGTCTCCCCATACTTTGCAACCTTTCTGGGAGAGTAGTTCTGTTTGACAATTCCTAAATAGCTTGAACGTGTCATCAGTTGCACTGACCGGCCAACCCCGTTCTACCCAGCTGAGGACTCGTGCCAAAACAGGGTCATTTTTTATCTCTAAGGCTATGTCTCGAGCAGTTAGTGGTGGCGATTTGAGGGTTTCAATTTGTAATACGGTTACGGTTGGAGCAGGGTCCTCTATAATGTCTGGTAGTGGAGAGTGGCTCAAAACGTCAGCGTGGGGAATGGTTCTCCCCGGGCAATGTTGCAATCGGTAATCGTAGATGGCTAAAAATTCTGACCAACGTGTCATTCTTGGTGATAAGATATGGGGAGTTGGTTTGTTTCCTGCCAAAATACCAAGTAGCAGCTTGTGGTCTGTAATTATGGTAAAGGGTCTCCCATATACATATTCATGGAAGCGTTTAATTGTGGATACAATAGCAAGGGCCTCTTTATCAAGTTGACGAAAGTTCCTTTTGGTTTTAGACAAAGTTCTTGAAAAGAACGCAATGGGTGCCTCATTTCCATTTGGTAGGACATGGCTTAAGATGGCTCCTACTCCAAATGGTGAGGCATCACAGGTAACCGTCAAAGGGAGAGTTTCATTGTATTGCATCAATACAGCATCGGAGGTTAAAAGGTCTTTTATCTCTTTGAACGCTTTCTCTTCATGCCATCCCCAAACCCAAGAAGCCTTTTTATCGAGAAGCCCATGTAGGGGCTCGGCTACGGTTGCCTTCTGGGGCAAGAAAATGTTATAAAAGTTAATGAGTCCCAGGAAGGCTTGAAGGTCTGTCTTATTCCTAGGTCTCGGGGCTTTTTTGATTGCAGTTAGTTTTTTGTCGGTGGGGTGGATTCCCTGTCTATCGAGAAGGTATCCCAGGAACTCCACTCTCTCCGTGCAAAGCTGGCATTTGTCTCGTTTTACCTTAAGACCCGCATCTTTGAATTTCTGCAGGACTTTTCTGAGTCGTTGTACTAATAACTCTTTAGTGGGGGCAGCTATTAGGACGTCGTCAAAATTAGGCACGACACCTTTTATGCCTTGTAATAGTCTCTCCATTAAACTTTGGAAAATGCCCAGCACCATGCTTACTCCGAATTGGAGTCTATTGCACTTAAAAGCGCCTCTTTGTGTAACTATTGTCTGGGCTTCTGCAGTTGCTGCATCTACAGAGAGTTGCTGGTACACCTGAGCTAAGTCCAATTTCGCAAATATTTTTCCGCCACCCAGGGAATGAAGAAGGTGTTGAACCACCGATAGTGGCCCGATAGTCCCCACAAATCCTTAATGAACCATCTGGCTTCATGGGCATTACTATCGGGGTTTCCCAGTGGGCGTGGTCAATCGGTTCCAATATGCCCTGGGCTATCAGTTTATCTAGCTGCTCGTCTATCTTCGGTTTTAAGGCAAAAGGTACTCGACAGGGCTTAAGCCGAATGGGAGCTACATCGGGGCTGAGATTAAACGATATAGGGTTCCCCTTGTACTTGCCTAATGTTCCTGTGAACACGTCCTGGAATTCCTGGATGAGAGTCTCTTCCCAGTCGTCATTTCTGGTATGGTGTATGCCGGCTAGTTCAATTCTGAGTGGGGCAAACCACTGTAATCCTAACAAGCTGGGTCGGTCATGATCAACGACAGTCAGGGGAAGCGTTGCTGCGTGGTCCTTAAAGGATACTTGGATGTTGCTGGAACCGACAACTGGGATTCTGTTTCCCTGGTAGTCTTTCAGGATGATTCGCTGTGTGCTGAGGTCCTGGCGGGAAATGGCAGGGATCAGCTGTTTCAGGGTTTTCCAGGATACCATCGATAAGACTTCCATCACACACGGTCGATTCTCAATAGTAACCTTTACACGGATCTTTCTTGCATCGAACGATGAAGCGTGGCCGATGATAATGGTTTGGTGGGCCTCTTCTCATCTCATTGAAGAGGCAGGTGCTTGGTTTCTGTATTAGTTGTGGTTGTTCCATTGGTGGTTCAGACGGTCCCGGTTCTCAGGAGGTTTGCCTATCTCCCGACGGAGGTTGTTCTCCCTTCAGTTGGGACCGGATTCTCGTCTGCTTCTGCAAACCTTCGCGATGTGGCCTTTTTTTCTGCAGTTATGGCAGAGTGCGTCGAGGAATTTGCAGTCCGATCGTGGGTGGTTTGCCCCGCAACCCGCACATTGGTGAGGACGTCGCTGGTTCCTTTGCTCTCATTCCGAGCGGAGCCGGTTGACCTCCTCTTCCTCACTGTCTGAGGATGACTCGAGGTCTTCATGGTGGGTAGTGGTAGCGTGCTTCTCAGTGGCGGGTGGGATCTCATCAGCAAGTTGGCGAAGTGGTGCGTTCGCTTGGCGCATTCGAGCGGCTGACTTCCTGGTTGCTTCTGCGGCAGTAGCATCGGCAATGACATCTGTAAGGCTGATGTCACCTTTCGCCATCAGCTTACTTTGCACGTGTGGTGCATTTAAACCCAGAACTATATGGTCTCTTAGAGCTTCCTCTAAGTTTGCAAAACCACAAAGGCCTCCTAGGTTCTGGAGGTCAGCTACGAAATTACCAATGCTCTCATCCTTCCATTGGTCCCTCTGGTAAAATTCGTGTCTTCGTGTCAGTGTAGGTACTGCGGGTGCATAATGGGCCCGGAGGATTGGAGCGAGGGTGTCCCAATCCATGGTCTTCACTTCTGCCGGTTTTGCTAATGCTTTAGCCATTTTGAAAATGGCGGGGCCGCAATGAGTCAGGAACACCATTCGTTTCTTGCCAGGTGTAGCATCTTTTAAATTGTTGGTCTCCAGGAACATCTGGAAGCAGTCTATATACGAGTCCCAATCTTCGGTTGCTGGGTCTAATGGAGCGGGTGGTATGGGGCTGCTGGTCATCTTACCATCTGTTGCGTGCGCTCTTTCACCACATGCTCCAATGTGTTCTAGTCAGCTCTATCGTCTCCGCATCCCATCCTCGTCGCCAGTGTTAAGTCCTGGGCATGGGCGCAAGAAACGGAGACGAGACATCGGATGGTGACTTCAACTCTTTATTAACAAGAAAGAATGGAGCAAAATATCTGGGCAGCCGTAGCTCTTTTATAGAGCTTGCTGCCGTCAAAACAACCAATGAACTGAGTCTATCGCTTTCACAAGCATCCAATCAGGGGTTCCCATTAACAGCCAATCAGACTGGCCAAACCTGACCAATCACGACTCGCTATCTACGGGCCAATGAGAATTGCAGGATTACAAGCCTGCTGTAAGACAAAGCTGTTGAGGGTTGTATCGCTGTGTTGGCTTAATCCATAACAACCAGACTATTATTCACAAGTGTATAATCTTACTTCTGTGATATTAATGTAATATCCAGACACAAGTTCATATCTCATGTCATTTACACAAAGTAGACTACTTTTGTCTTCACATTCTTTGTTTTCTAGTAAAAAGATAGTCCTTTCAAAGGAACTGAGCATCTCGGAAGAATTAGAATACTTACTGGATTTGAGCAAGCTGCTTTGGTTAGATAATGTTCAAAGGAAAAAAAACAATCCCATAATAAGGGAAAGGTATTTCAGAAGCTTCTAAACAACTTTCTTCAGGAATAGCAACCCAATATATTAAAGTGGGCATGGATTGCTAATTAAAGAGTTGTTTGTGCTGTTTTAACTGCATTTATATTGATCTCTTAATAAGAACTAAAGAGGAAATGAGGTGAGGTTATTTTAAAAAGGCTTTTTTTTCATGTAAATGCAGCCTTACACATGTGTGGAGAGTCATCTTAAAAGCTTTCCATAGCTAATTTCAGCTTTGGTGGAGATTCTTCTCTATGTATCTAATTAAATTCTGAGTGAAATTAGCATCTCTTGCATTTTGCGGTCTCTGGAGCCCGGGGGGGGCAGAATAAAAATAAATTTGTAAAGTATGTTTGTATGGATCCTTAGCAGATACCATTCCCAGATTCACTGAATAAAAATATACACCAGCAGTTAAAGTAGTTTAATTACTTTGGGTTTCAAAGACATCCCAAAGATATGTAATGAATTAGTGTATCCTTCTGATGAAGCTCAGGATATGCTATGAGTTCCATTCGAAAAGTTCAGATTTGGAAGAGCTGAAATGGTTTAAATATTTCCCCAAAATTAATGAACTTACATAGTTTAGAACAGGAGTCACCAATCTTTTGGACCTCAGGGACCACCAAACTCATAATTTTAAATCCTGGGGGCCACTAATATGAATTTTGACTGATAGTGGCTTGCGGACGTTGGTGAGAGAGAGAGAAATCTGTTCTAACCTCTCTCTCTGTCACACACACACACACACACACACACACACACACAGAGAGACAGACAAATCCCTCACACATCCCACCCCCCCAAGGCAGCCACATTCCTACATTTGAGCTCCATTTGGGAGGGGGGGAGAGAGAGAGATCCGATCTAACACAGAGATCCCTCACACACACACACACACACACACACACACACACACACACACACACACAGAGAGACAGACAAATCCCTCATGTTAAGTTCTGCGCATGGGTGCAAGGAGCGGAGACAAGGCAGTGAACAGTGAACTTCAACTCTTTATTAAACATACTGAACAGAGCAATCACCTAGGGCAGCAGCAGCCTTTTTATAGGGTTGGCTGCTGTCCTATTAGCCGATGAAAAACATGGAAGTGTTAAACTCTTGAACCAATGAGAGTTGGCCCGTTAATAGCCAATCAGATTTCCCAGAAAGGACCAATCTGATGTTGCTATTATCGGCCAATCAGAAGTGCAGGATTAGAACCCTGCTTTTTACTTAAGGTTGTTAAAACTTTATTAAACGCCTTTATTAGTTCATAACACCCCTTCCCCCTAGGTTCCGTTTGAGGGGTGCGGTGATGTAATCCTGTAGATATGCAGGTTGTTTCAACTGTCTATTAGATTTGCGCTGTCCCACCGGTTCCTGTCTGTAGTCCGGTTTCGGTGGAACGTTTTTCAATTTATCTGGTACAGGCGGTTCCGCATCCTCACAGGATGACTCGGTGCCACTGATTCTGTCGTTGTTGTCCTCCGGTCTCTGTGGGCTCGCCTCCATTGAGGTATTTCTCTGTGGCGAGACAACCCCCATTCCTGATTCTTCTTCAGGTAATGCGCCGGGCTGCTGACTTCCTTTGATTTCATCATCCAGCATCTCGAATTCAGTTCCCTCAACATCCCCTCCCCCCTCAGTTTGAGGGTCACAGAAGTCATGGGAACTGGGTTGCAACCTAGAGCGAAGCTGATCTATATGGCGTTTCCATATTTTCCCATCCCTTGTTTGTATGTGGTACGATCTGGGCCCAGTGGCTTGGGTTATGGTTGCTTCGACCCACAACAGTTCACCGGAAAGATTTTTAGTGAAGACTAAGTCGCCTTCCTTGAATTTGCAGCACTTTCCGCTAGATCCACAGGGTTTCTCTGGTGCGTAGGTCGGGTGAAAACGGTCAAGATGGGAGTGAAGCCTGCGTCCCATCAACAGTTCAACTGGCATTTTGTTGGTTACACTGTGCAGGGTGATGTGTTGGAGTAGGAGTATTCTGTTCAGTTTGTCGTCAATGTCCCCATGGTCCATCTTGTGGAGAGTTTTTTTAAAAAATGGACCATGCGCTCGGCCCTTCCATTGGCCACAGGGTGCGCCGGTGAGGTTAGTGCATGGCGGATGCCCCGGTCCGCTAAGTATTGTTCGAACGCCAGGGCCGTGAAGTGGGATCTGTTATTGGAGACTAAAACGTCTGGCAGTCCATGTGTTGCGAATAGTTTATTTAATTTGCGGATGACTGAATCGGTTGTAGTAGTCTTCATCTTGTGGATTTCGAGCCAGTTGGAATAGGCATCCACTGTTAGGAGGAACGTATGTCGCTTAGTAGATCCCGCAAAGTCAATGTGGATGCGGGACCATGGCCCCCGGGGGGTTTCTCACTCTGTTGGAGTTGCTCTAGGTGGGGCACTGCTGACTTCTTGGCACTTTAGACAAGTCTTCACCCAGGCTTCGATCTGCTTATCGATGCCCGGCCACCACGCGTAGCTTCGTGCGAGCGCTTTCATACGCACGATGCCGGGGTGACCGTCATGCAATGCTTTCAAAACTGCTCGTTGTAACCGCTCTGGGACGATGACTCTGTCTCCCCATAGGATGCAGCCTTTCTGCGAGAAAAGTTCTGTTTCTGAAAGGAGTGAAGTCGTCAGGGGTTTGTTCTACTGGCCATCCTCGTTCAACCCAGCTGAGAACTCTCGCCAGGACAGGATCTCATTTCGTTTCCATAGCGATGTCTCTGGCTGTTAGCGGTGGTGAATGTAGGGTTTCAATCTAATGTTGTATCTTATGATTCTTGATGAATGTATTTTATTTTTTCTTTATGTACACTGAGTGCATATTCCCTAAAGACAAATTCCCTATGTGTCCAATTCTACTCGGCCAATAAAGAATTCTATTCTGTTCTGTTCTGTTCTGTTCTATTCTATTCTGTTCTATTCTATTCTATTCTATTCTTTCAACTTCACTTACCATTTTATCAGAGCAAGTATAAATAAACAGGGCTGGGCAAAATAAATCAGTGCACTATTGATTGGTTGATTGATACATTTTTTAATCACATTGTAATTGTGGATGGCGCACACATAGCATTAAAACCAAATAAACATATACATGCTGGGATGATGGCTGGAATCAAACCCAGCTCCTAAGAAGACAAAGACAGTGATGGGCTCACCTAGCCTCCAGAAGTCATGCCTGAAAGAACATCAAGGTCTTCAAGGATTTCTGAAATACTAGCAGGGTTGAGTTTCATGGATCTCAAGAGGCTTGGGGAAGATCCCAGAGGGCAAATGCTGCAACAGAGAAGGTACATTTCCTGGGTCCCATCAGGTGACACTGTTCAACAGATAAGGCATGCACATTCTGCTGGTCTTAGTAGGGCTGGAAGAAGGATGGTTTCCACAAATAATCTGGTCTCATGTCATGCAGGGCTTTCCACTGGAAGCCAGTGCAGTGCACAAAACCATGGTGTAACATCTTTGGACAACACTGGCTCTTTGGTTGTGACTCAGAGATGATGACTCTTGTGACTAGAGTCAAACATGTCTAGCAGTGGAAACTTTACCTTTTTTAATCAAGAGAGGATCTGGAGCCAAGACTTTGCTGTTCTGGTTGGACAATGGGATCTAAGCTTTCCTAAACCTCACAAATGCTTAGAATTAATCCACTGAATTGATCAGAAGGCAATTCTCTGATTGGCTTTGGCTCGGACTCAGAATTACCTGCTTAAATAAATAGCTTTTACCAATAACCTGATAATAATTCTTTTTTTACTCTTTTTGTTTTGTTTTTTTTAATGCATCGAAATCGGAAAGAACACAAATCCCAGGTTCAAAAAATAACTGGTAGGTTTTACTAAGGAATAACACTGGTTAATTTAAGCTAATGGCAGCTTTTCAATAGCTCTGGAAATGCTAACCCAAGGCCAGTGATTGGTGCTGACACTGTAGCTCAGCATCTTACAGTTAAAGTCAAACAATGCAGTACTCTGGATCTGAGCTGCTGAAAAAGTAATAATAGTGTTTATATAACAATGATGCCAGGATGTCCTGCTCTCCAATTTTCACACAGTGATTAGAAGAATGCACTTCTTAGCAGGAGAAAAAAACAAGTTTCACTTCTGGTAACTTAAGCAAGTGTCTTGAATCTATATAACCAGTTCAAGGTTAAAGGAAGGTTGAGCAGCTTTTTTCCAGAGAGTTGGATTTTTAAAAGCCACCAAGAACTGGAGGAGGGCCAGTGGGGACAGTACTTGAGAGTTGGACAATGTTAAGCCTGTGTTCCCCAACCAGGGTTAAGGAGACAAGCTAAACAGAATGTGCAGCATTAGTCAGATAGGCACACAGATAAATGAGTGAGATAAGTTTGTATGTTTGTTAACATACAGTAAAAAAAAACAGATACGCTTGTGCTATCAAAATATAGTTTATTCCATTATGAGTTTATAGCATAGTCAAAATAGCAGTCCATTAGTCATGTATCATTTAGTCAGTCCATTCAAGGATATTCAATTAGCAAAATCCATGTAGAATATCCAATGTCAGTTCACTTACAAATCAGTCCTTTGTCTCTCCTTTTCAGAAGGGGAAAAACGCAGTCTTCAGTCTATCCAGTAATTAGGGATCATCAAGCCAGAGAGAGCAAGCTGCAGTACCTTGCTTCTTTTATGTTGCTTTCACAAACACTCCCTTAATTACATTCCTATATTTAAAGTTGCAGACACTTTAACTTATAAACTATGATAACATATTTATTATTTTACCTAAACCAGTTAGGGTAAACAATGTTATCCCTAACAGACAGCATGCAAGTTCAATTTTTCTCCTTCTTCCTCTTCCTCCTCTTATTCTTATTCTTCATCATCTTCATCATCTTCTTCTTCCAGAACTGAACTCAGATGTTGATTCCTTTCAGGAGGAGTAAGGTTACAGGGACATAAAGTTATATTATAATTTTGGCACATCTATGGTAGTTTGCTTCTGTTAGCACCAAACTAGTTTTACCATTGGATTTTACTAGTGGAATTTAAGGAGTTCCCTAGCCACAAGAAAGACTGAGGTGTGGCACATAGACCATTGGATTGTCAGTCTTGACCTAAGGCATAGCTATTCTTTCAGCTTCAAATTAGTATGTAGGGGTACTAGAAGATTTATTTGGTCAACATTTTAAGTGTCTGTCCTCACTAATAGTTCCTGGAACAATATGAAGATAGTAACACCAAACCACACATTTCTCAAAATGGTGCATTCAATAATGCATAGCAAAATGTTGGAGGCTATCTGAGAATTCTGGGAATTGTAGATTGACCAATCTGAAAGTCTGGATTGGACTGGATTGGATTGGGGCAAAGCAGATGAAGAGTTCAATCTGTAATGGCCTTCTTGACTTTTGTGCAAAGCCATATTGAAAGTAGCTTTATATGGTTTACAGCAGCCTAAAATCTGAAAATTTCAAAGTGACATAAACTTTCACAGGTTACAGTCCATTTCATGTGAGGTAGAAAATTAGCCTATGGTGTTAATTGTAAGGCTGCATCCAAAGTCCCTTTGCTGCCTTTATATCCACAGAAATGCTGTGCAAATGGACCTTACAGCAAACCAGTTTTTCCCCTATTTAGAACAACACATATTCTGCAAATTTGCTGCTATGACTTGCTTTCTAGCTCATTCTATCAAGAGTTGCAAGCCATTCAAACCACAAGATCACTGCATGGGATGATATTCAGAGATGTTTGGCACATCATGGCATTTATAATAGACCATTTATGGAAAGTTGGACCATTGCTCATTCTTTTGTACAATATATAATGAAATGAGAGAGAAATATTAATTTGGATTGTCAAATTATATTTAAAATGAAGGTGATCAATAAAAGTGAAATTCCTTCTGACTGATTTAGACAAATAAGCTACCTTCAGGGAAATTAAATTTGTAGCAAGAACATGATGCGAAGGAGATTTATAGAAATATATGCCATGGACTATAAATGATTTCACTCATGAGCATTTAGTGACCACATCTCCCTCCTCAAAAGTTATGTTTTTTATGCAGTTATTATTAAAATGTTTTATGTAGCTATGTTTTGTTATATATTTTAAATGATGTCTTTATTATCTGTTTAGTTAAACAATAAATTGTTGAGTGATAGCTATTTTTTACTAAGTAATAGAAAATGCATATCTCTGGTTAAATGAAAATACACAGGCAGGCAGGCAGGCAGGCAGGCAGGCAGGCAGGCATACATACATACATACATACATACATACATACATATATATATATATATAGATATATAGATATATATATATATATATATATTAGACAGAGAGGGAGAGGGAGAGAAAGAGAGAGAGGGAGAAAAAGAGAATATGATTTCACAACCAATTTGTTGCTGTGGGTGCTGCAGGGAGTTTGATACAATGCTTTGCCAAAGCATAGTGTCCCCTGTTGGGATTTGGCTTGCTCTGAAGCCACCTTGCAGTGAGCTAGATCAATTAATATTTCTCTTATCCCAGTTTTTCTTGGTGTCCTATGCTGAACTTTCCATCTTTAGGGTTGAGTTATCCAGAGCAGCTTGTAGAGGGAGCAAATTGGATCCATTCTCTAAATATGCCCAAGCTATTTCAGCTGTCATTTTTAGATTTCATCAGCAGTTGTTGCCTGATTGCAACATTGCTGATGGATGGCTTCATTTCTAATGCTGTTTATCAATAAGATACCAAGGATCCTATGGAAACAGTGTATTTGGAAGGCATTCAGTTTTTGAATCTCTGGCTGTAGAAACATACATGATTCAGTTCCATATAATAGCAGTGCAGTATCAGTAACATGTGTTTTTGTTGTTGTTGTTAATATGGTAATATTAGGCTTCTACCATACTCCCCAGATGTGTGAACCAAAAACTGCAGTGGCAGCATTAATTCAATGTTTTAAGAAAAATATTAAGGCAATCTTATTTTTCCTGTACTATAGAGCCAAGGTATGTGAAATATTGCCCATTTTGCAAAATCAGAATGTCTGAAATGAAAAAGAATACAGAATACATGCTGTGTGGCAGATATTTCTGTGATCAATTATTGCTACTCCAAGAATGGTGGTGTCACTTTTTTAATGTAAGACCTACAATGAAAGATTTAAGAAAGACTCATCACACTTTCTGATTGATCAATACAACTGTCACAGCTATGTAAAGGATCATGCAGCCTTGTGACATTTTCATAGGAATGACACATTAGGAATCGGGAGAAATCTGTCAACATACTTTGATTGATGAGGAAAAACTTGTCAAAAACTATCAAACTGAGAGACTTGACAAAAGGTTCTTGGAATAGAAGGGGATTGAAAAGAACAAAAGTTGAGAATGATCTTCTAAATCCTTTCACAGACATGGGTATCCATTTGTTGAAGTCACAAGGGAAGCCTTGAGGCATAAGAGTTACATGACTTACAAAAGCTGCAAAGGAAATCTGATTGGACAGTATATGTTGCAAAAAAAGTACAAGAAGTGGTTTAAGAATTTGCTGGACTGCTCTGTAGTTTGTTGGTAAGCCTGTTGCAGTTTGTTGCTCTGTAGTTTGAGGTATTCATCTCTGCATTCTCCTTCCCACACAGATACCAACTCCATGGAAAACAATGAAAAGGTAAAAGAGCTCTTGCATAGCTTACAGAAAAGTATCTTGAACCTAAATTGGTTATTGCTGTTCTCCCAGGCTCTATGTTGTGATCAGACAGTATTCCAGGTCCTGTTTCTGAGGTGAGATTTCTGGCCAAACACAGAAAAAGCATACCACACAAAATAGTTGATTGATTGAATGATCTGTAACTTCAGTCAATCAGTTTATTACAGTCATAGACCAGAGACCAGAACAAATAAAAACACTCAGTAAATATACAATTAAAAATTCTAGTATAAAATAATAAATAACAACTAAAATCCATGATAAAATTCAGTCTGTCAATTACACATGGCACTGATAGACATGGAATTGGGACCATTGCATTATCATCTACAAACCATCCATTATGACTCTTATATTCAACAAAGAGCCACTACAACTTCATTAAAAAGTTTTTCTTTTTTTCTAATTCTACCTATCTTCTGTCTAAATCTATTTGACACTGAAGCCAAAATGTCTCTTAAATAGCCCATGTTTCCAGTCTCACAATTAAAGAAAATTGGGGGGGCAGGAAAAAAGTGAAATCCAGTAGTAGAAGATTCCTTCTACTAGTTTATTCTCCTTTTATTTTGATATTTAAGGTTTTTCACAGTGAACAAAAGAATAAAAAAATTACGAACATATGCAAATGAAACACAAAAGAGGAATCCACTAATTAGAGGATGGTGCATTAATATTATCCTGGAACCCGAGGCACAAGTACAAGCAATAAATTTTTAATAAAAGGTACTGCAGTCCTGGAAAAAATCTCAACAATATATTTTAAGTCAAAGCTGGACAACTTGTTATTGCAACGTTGGAATGTTTTTTCTTATATGTTTACAATAAGGAAAGATAATAGCTGGTTCCTGTCAGGATAAACAACTGAATATATCATGTAGCAAAAGAAGACATATATCTTATATACAGAAAAACGCAGGTATAGGAAAGATAAAAGGCCCATTGTTTTAGCTGTAAAGAGACTTCTACTTAGCCATAAAAAAGGAAGTTTGCCGTAAGTGTAAGATAAGGAATCATCTGTTTTAACAGAATATGAAAAGAAGATATTCATGCTAGGAGGAAGATGTTCATGTTGATAGAGCAGAAAACTATTGTAATAAAACTGCCGCACTTCATTCTATTAATAATAATTGGCTAAATTTTAAACTAAACGTCACATAAAAAAGGACAGAGACATAATCATCTTTGCATCCACCCAATCAAAGGCAACTTCTTTGATTCTCCATTGATCATCTGGGGGTTTGTATTAAATTCCCAGCTTGGGATACAAATAGAGAAAACAAAGGAGTTTTATCCTTCCGATAGCAACCGTATTTTAAGTGAAAGAGAAAAATCTACACCAATCTAAATGACAAGAGAGACCGTTGGAGGAGGAGGAGGAAGACAGAAAACAAGGGGATACAGCAATCTGGCATTAATCTAAATTCCACCATATAGGCTGCAGAAGGTAAAAACTTTAGGATTAGAAAATGGTGTTGCAAGTGGAAAGAGGCTGATGCAGTCATGTGAGGACATCTAGACTGGGACTCAGAATTCAATATTGTGGTTCTTGAGCAGGGGCGTCAAACTCATGTCATCATGGCAACATCATGTGACATATGACTTTTTCCCCCTTCGCTAAACCAGGCGTAGGCATGGCCAGCGCGTGATGTATCTGGCCCACAGGACGTGAGTTTGGCAGCCCTGCTCTTGAGGAATTTATGGAGCTTATATTTGCAGCTATTTATTTTTTTGTTTGTTTATATTTTTATTTACATTTGCACCCAGTTCCAATTCCATTTTATAAATTATTACAGTGATAGCAATAGCACTTAGACTTATATACCATCCATAGCGCTTCACCGTTTTCTCTGGGTGGTTACAATATCAGCATGTTGCCCCCAACAATCTGGGATCCTCAGAAAGATGAAAGGTTGAATCAACCTTGAGCCCCTTTCAGGATCGAACTCCAGGATGTAGGCAGATTGTGTCTGCAGTTCTGCCTTCTAACCACTGTGCCCCCAGGGTTCTTGATGAATTATGTTCACTCATCCCTTTGATTTCATCACAGAAAAACTACCCAAAGTGAGCATGTGGGTCATTCCTTTCTTAATCTTTGAACTGACCTATCCCGAACTACAATATAATCATGGCCAATGTGAAGTTGCAAGACAAGCCATGAGGAGGATAATGGAAACCTAGAATGAACCCAACAGCTTCTCCACTCTCTTGGCAGGGAGTTAGAAAGAGCAGCTGGAAGTCCTTAGTTCACAGCTGACTTCTTTTCCTTCTGCTTGAATGCCCAGAATGCAAAAGACAAAAACAGCCATCTCTAGTTGAGCAAGAACTTTTCAGGAGCCAAGCAGGAGATACCTAGCTTCTTCTTTGGGACCTCTTGGATTCCCACACCCAGCACTTTCTGTTGCTTGCAGTAAAGCCCCAGTCTCCAGATAACTCCATAACTACAACCCTGGTGGGACAAGAAAGCAAGACTACTCTTGCTGCATATTTTCCCCATTGAAGACAAAAACTGGAGGGGATGATATTTTGAAATGTCCGGGAAGGCCCATGATAGAGCAATATTTGATCATTGCTTAGGAGTTGATAGGAGCAATATAAAACATCTTCTACTTAGCATTGTGTTTAGCACTGGATTATTATTCAGCCAGAAACTGAAAGCACTTCATGGAAGAAGCTCATTTGAAAAACGAGGTGGCAATTTTTTTAATACGGTAGTAAAAATTATTTCCCATTACTAAGTTAGTCTGGAAAGCTTGGGTGGAGACAAGACATAGCAGCACAGGTGTTACAGACAGAAAGCTTCCAGTTTCAGTCCCTGCAGCCTCTGTTACTGTGAAAGCCTTTGCTATCTGATCCAAACATTTGAAGCTGCCTGGGATTAAATTTTCAAATATCAACACACCAAGTTCATTCTTTGTTATTGAACCCATTCAAATTTCTGACTCCCAACAGAAGCAGTCAAGAAAGATTTGAGCAATAGCATCTCTTCCCAAATTGCAGAAAAATGTCCAGCGGAGCAGTGGTAGGATTCAAAAAAATTTACTACCAGTTGTGTGGGCATGGCTTGGTGGGCGTGATGTGGCTTAGTGTGCATGGCTTGGTAGGCATGGCAAGGGAAGGATACTGCAAAATTCCCATTCCCTCCCCATTCCTGGGGGAAGGTTACAGCAAAATCCCATTCCCTCTCCACCCCACTAACCTGCTTTCCAGCTCCATTCTCCTGTACAGGGCAACTAAAGAAGACCCAGACAATCAGCTAGGATTCAGGAGGCAAAGACCAGATGGGGGCTCTTAAGTACTTGGACGTGGGTCGAAGTAAATGGAGACAGGCTCTGAATAGTGAACTTTCAGCTCTTTATTGCATAGTGACTTCTCAAAAACAACAACAGTGAACTCTGTCTTATATAGGCAACCCTTGTGAGAGTTGTCCAATAGTGAGCTATGAACGCTAGCTCTTTTAACCAATAATAATCCTCTGTTAAGGGCCAATCGGATTCCTAAGAACTAACCAATCCGATCTGGCCACCTAACAGCTAATCAGAAGTGCAGGCCAGAACCCTGCACTTTACCTCAAGCTCATACTTTATTAACTATGGTACATTCACAACACCCCTTCTCCCTGGCTTCTTAATTACGGTGTAGTTATATAGTCCTTTAAATAGGACGGTTGTCTTTTAAGTCTTTCGGATTTTCATTGGACTGGTTGATTGCAATCCTGTTGAGGTAGATTGTTGTTTGGCAGTGGATCTGCTTCTTGCTCAGGTGCAATTTCTTGTGGTGCAAACAATTCTCCTTCCTGCTCCATTTCCTGAGTCTCACTTAATTCGTCGCTCCCTTCGAGCAGGTTCCCTGGAACGTCATCTTCTTCTGTACCTCCCCCCCCCTCGGTTTGGTCATGGGGGAGTTGATGACTGGCCATTGTGAGCCGTGACCGTAATTGGTCGATATGCCATTTCCACAGTCTATTGTCACAGCATTTCACTATGTAGGATTTGGGGCCGGTCACTCGTACTACCGTTGCCTCTATCCATAACGGATCGCCTGATAAGTTTCGTGCGTAAACGTGCTCTCCTACCTGGAAGGTGCGATAGCGGCCACTGGATACTATTGGCTTTTCCGGTTCATAAGCAGGGTGCAACCGGTCGAGGTGGGAACGGAGTCTTCGTCCCATCAGTAGTTCGGCGGGAGTTCTGCCGGTGACGTTATGTGGAGTTATGTGTTGCAAAAAGAGAATTTGGTTGACCTTGTCATCGATATTGTCATAGTCCATTTTTTGCAAAGTCTTTTCAACAAATTGGACCATGCGTTCTGCTCGGCCATTGGTCGCAGGGTGCACAGGCGAGGTGAGCGCATGGCGGATGCCGCGGTCAGTGAGGTACTACTTGAACATTAGTGCCGTAAACTGTGGCCCGTTATCGAACACCAGGACGTCAGGCAATCCGTGGGTTGCAAAGAGTCTATTTAGGATCTTGATCACTGCCTCGGAAGTTGTAGCCATCATACGATGAATTTCTAACCAATTGGAGTATGTGTCAACTGTCAGCAGGAAGGTATATCCTTTGGTTGGCCCCACGAAATCCAGGTGGATTTTGGACCAGGGTCCACGTGGCATCTCCCATTCAGTAGGCATGGCTTTTGGTGGGGCGTTGCTGGCTTGTTGGCAATTGGTACACGCTTTGACCCACTGCTCGATTTGCCGGTCCATGCCCGGCCACCATGCGTAGCTTCGTGCAAGCGCTTTCATCCGCACGATGCCAGGGTGGCCCTCGTGCAGAATTTGTAGCAGCGTCTTCTGGAGTCATTCTGGGACAACGACTCTATCGCCCCAGATGATGCAGCCTTTTTGGGAAAAAAGTTCAGTCTGTCGAGATTTGAATGGTGCGAAGTCATCTGGTACTTGGTCCAATGGCCATCCGTGTTCTACCCAGCCTAGGACTCGAGCTAGGGTGTGGTCTCGTTTGGTTTCTCTCGCGATGTCTCGGGCGGTCATAGGCGGCGAGTTGAGTGTTTCGATCTGCAACATGATTGCTGTTGGTGCCGGATCGTCAAGAGTCTCTGGAAGCAGTGCTCGGCTTAATGCGTCGGCGTGGGGAATGGCTTTCCCCGGGCGATATTGTAGGTGATAATTATAAGCAGCTAGGAATTCTGACCATCGGGTCATTCTAGGGGATAATATGTAGGGGGTTGGCTTGTCCCTGGCTATTATCCCTAGCAACGGTTTGTGGTCAGTTATAATGGTAAATCTCCTTCCATACACATATTCATGAAATTTCTTTACAGCTGAAACGATTGCGAGAGCTTCTTTATCAATTTGTCCATAGTTCCGCTCTGCTTGTGAAAGAGTCTTCAAAAAGTATGCAACAGGGGCTTCGTTCCCATTAGGCAGTACATGACTCAAAATGGCGCCGACCCCGAAGGGCGATGCATCGCAGGTTATAACTAATGGTAACGTCTCGTTATACTGCATAAGTACAGAGTCAGATGTGAGCAATTTTTTAACATTCCGGAACGCTTGTTCTTCCCGGTAACCCCATACCCACAATGCTTTTTTATCTAATAACCGGTGTAACGGTTCAGCAACAGTCGCCTTGTGCGGTAAAAATACATTATAGAAATTAATGAGGCCTAAGAGATCGGCCTTGTTTCGTGGCCTGGGAGCGTTTTTTATCGCTTTTAATTTACTCTCGGTAAGATGAATGCCCTGGCTATCAATCCGATACCCTAGAAACTCAACACTGTCAGTATATAAGTGACATTTATTTTTTTCACCTTAAGTCCTGCCTCTTGGAATTTTTTAAGAACACATTTCAAACGATCCTGCAAGATTTTTTTAGTAGGGGTTGCAATTAATACATCATCAAAATACGGAACCACGCCCTTGATTCCCTGTAACAACCTTTCCATGAGGCTTTGGAATATCCCCTGGGCTACACTAACCCCAAATTGCAATCGGGTACATTTAAAGGCACCTCTGTGCGTTACAATTGTTTGGGCTTGGGCCGTCTTTTCATCCACTGGTAGTTGTTGATAAGCTTGAGCTAAATCTAATTTAGCGAAAACCTTTCCGCCCCCCAAGGAATGAAGGAGGTGCTGCACCACCGGAACTGGATACGCATTCTGCTGTAGGGCATGGTTTAAAGTGGCCCGGTAGTCCCCACAAATTCGGATTGACCCGTCTGGCTTAATGGGTGTTACAATAGGGATTTCCCATAGAGAGTGATCGATGGGCTTCAACACCCCTTGAGCAATTAACTTGTCGAGTTGTTCATCAATCTTTGCTTTAAGAGCAAATGGAACTCGACGGGGCTTCAAGCGAATAGGGGCTACTTTTTGATCTAGACTAAATGAGATTGGGGTCCCTTTATACTCGCCTAAGCAGTCCGCGAAGACGTCGCTGAACTTAGAAATAAGGTCTTCCTCCCACTCACAACCACAGACTCGATTCACACCGGCCACTTCGATGCCGAGTGGCGCAAACCGTTGGAGGCCTAATAGACTAGGCCTATCTCTATCGATGATCGTTAGAGGTAAGTACGCTGTATGCTTTTTGAAGGAGACTCGGACTCGGCAGAACCCGACAACGGGGATTCGATTTCCTTGGTAGTCCTTGAGGATGAGGCGTTGAAATTGGAGGTCTTGGTGTTGGGTTGTGGGGATAAGTTGCTTGATTGTCTTCCAAGACACCATCGAGAGAAACGATCCCGAGTCGACCTCCATGTGGCAAGGCTGGTTCTCGATGGCTACTGTGACTCGGATTTTCTTAGTGTCCAAGGCTGAGGTGTGACTGATAGTGATAGTATAGTGAGCCTCTTCTTTTTGCAAAACTCAATTTCTGTAGGAGTGGTTTACTGGCTCTCGCCTTACAGGATGGTTTCCTGTCGATTGGCAATAGTTGGCCCCTTTTGAGGCCTGGCTGGGTCCTGGTAAGCTGCAGCAGACCTGGCTGATGTGACCTCATTTCCCGCACTCATGGCAGAGTGCGTCGTGGAATTTGCATTCGGCCCTGGCATGGTTTGCTCCACAGCCAGCGCAAGGGCGTAAGGGCTTAGGGCGAGGGTCCCGGTCGGACCACAGTCAATGGACCCCTTCTTCGTCACTGTCTGACGACGAAGAGAGGTCCTCGTGGTGCGTTCTTGAGAGCTGCCCTTCTGAGTTGGGTAAGATTTCGCCGGTCGGTGGTGTTGCTGGAGTGCGACTTCGCCGTAATTGTGCAGCCGACTTTTTGGTCGCCTCCACAGCCGTGGCTTCGGCGATGGCATCCGCAAGGCTGATGTCGCCTTTCGCCATCAGCTTGCTTTGCACGCCTAGCGCATCTAATCCCAGAATTACTCGATCTCTTAGTGCTTCTTCTAAATCGGCGAACCCGCAGAGGCCCCCTAAATTTCAGAGGTCCGCCATGAAATTGGCCACGCTCTCTCCTTTTCGTTGGTTTCTCTGATAAAACTCGTGGCGTCTCACGAGTGTAGGCACGGTTGGCGCATAATGGTCTCTCAGGATGGGTTCGAGGTCGTCCCAGCTTATGGGTTTTACTTCTCGAGGTTTGGCGAGTGCTTTAGCCATCTTAAATACAGCTGGGCCACAATGCGTCAGGAACAGTGCCCGCTTCTTTGCTGGTATGGCGTCCTTCAAATTATTCGTCTCGAGAAACATTTGGAAGCGATCCATGTAGGATTCCCAATCCTCTTGGTTTGGATCGAACAGAGCGGGTGGTACGATGCTGCCGGACATGGTTCCGTTGTTGGCGTCGCCTTATCATGTGCTCGGTATTGCTTCCTGGCTTCTTAGGTTCAGATGTCTCCAAATCCCACCTTCGTCGCTACTGTTAAGTACTTGGACATGGGTTGAAGTAAATGGAGACAGGCTCTGAATAGTGAACTTTCAGCTCTTTATTGCATAGTGACTTCTTAAAAACAACAACAGTGAACTCTGTCTTATATAGGCAACCCTTGTGAGAGTTGTCCAATAGTGAGCTATGAACGCTAGCTCTTTTAACCAATAATAATCCTCTGATAAGGGCCAATCGGATTCCTAAGAACTAACCAATCCGATCTGGCCGCCTAACAGCCAATCAGAAGTTCAGGGCCAGAACCCTGCACTTTACCTCAAGCTCATATTTTATTAACTATGGTACATACACAACAGGGGCAGAGCCAGTCAGAGGTGGTATTTGCCAGTTCTCTGAACTACTCAAAATTTCCCCTACTGGTTCTCCAGAACTGGTCAGAGCCTGCTGAATACCACCTCTACGACACAGTAAATAACAAAGATCAAATGCAACAATTATCTCAGTGGATATTTGATAGCTTTGTATGTTCCTATTTTGTGTTCACTCTTTCTCTTTTTACAAAGCTCCCAAGGAATTTTCTTCACTGAAGGACTACTGTATATTGGTCATGGTCACAGCTAATCTTCTGGCCTAGCTCCGAATCATTAGGGTAAGAAGAAATTGCAATACTGAAATTCTCTTTTCTCCACTGCTATTATGGATAAGTCAAATAGTCTTCTGGTACCATAGTCCAGATCTATTCAACCCTTTATCTGATATCAGCTCTGTGAAATAAAATACCACATTTCAAAATGTTGGAACTCAAAATAAAGGGGGGGGGGTTGCTAGGCAGGGTTTGCCAGAAAAAGCATCCACCTTCCCTTAATGAAATTGTCAAGAAAATATTCTCCAAGTTGAAAAAAAGTGGGTTTCATATAGCATTGTTCCTTCAGAATAGATCATATACTGTGTTCCAAAAGGCAGAGGAACCCGGGGAATATTTATTCGTGCTCTCTTTTTTCTTTGAGACTTCACAAAAGAAACAAGAGTTGCATTGAGTTATTCCAGTTAAGGCCTGATGTCAGAAGCAACATACCTCACAGACTGTGGGAAAAGGTCATTCCAGAAGGACTTGGCTACTGTTAGCAACTAACATGAAAGAAGCAGCTCAATCACTCTGCTGCCAGGTGACGAACAACCAGAGTGAGAGACTGCAGACCAGACTGTGCAACTCAATCAATCAATCAGAATAAAGCTGAAAGGGACCTTGGAGGTCTTCTAATCCATCTGCCTGCTCAAGCAGGAGACCCTATGCCATTTCAGACAAGTGACTGTCCAGACTCTTCTTTAAAACCTCCAGCGATGGAGCACCCACGTCTGAAGGCAAGTTTTTCCACCTCTTTGACTCACAGGCGGGCTTGTGCTAAATGAAACAAGCTGGGACAGGGTGTGCCAAAATTGTCAATATCCTATAGTTTTAGGATATGAAGAACATTTCCCTAGTGCAAATGTTCTTCACATCCAGCATTTTGGCACATTCTAGACCAAATTCAGATCATTCTATTTGTGCGGCTGCTGCCGTGTCAATGTTGTTACTAATTTGGTTTTGAAAACCTAAAAAAGCAAATGTTTTTTCCTGCTAAGCATTTGCTGTGTGGGTAGATGGCTAGGTGGGTGGGTTGCTTGAGGCAAGGAAATAGTATGTGTCTCTAAAACAAAATGGGTCTTATGCTTCTACATTCATCCCCTCTCTGTTTTTCACTTCCTTTGACATTTTGTTCTCTCTGCTCTATTTCTCTTAATTAAATAGCCCATCCCAACTGTGTTCCTCCCATTTTCTCCCAGTGTGCTTGCCTCAAGCACCAATTCTTGACTCAGTGTCTCATGGTTTCAAAGTCTTCTTCTTTGTTAAGGCCTTCCAAGGATTTCTGCAAGACACGTATCAACATACTGCCCAGCACTGTTAATTCATCTTTCCAAAATCTATATTTCAACTAACATAAATTTATCTTTTATTCTCTCTGACCAATTGCCTGTTAAATCTTCTAATTTCCACAGGTCTTTGACCTCAATATGATCAGTTGACTAATCAATCAAGCATACAGGTCTTTAAACAAAGGCTAGGTGGTCAAATGTCAGAGGTTCTCTACTGAACCCTTCACCAAGCAGCACTTTGGACTGGATGACCTCATCTCCAACTCTAGGATTTTATGGTTCTTGTGCACTTCCCCTCTTTCTAACCTTCGTGTTTCTTTACTTAATTTCACAGCTCTAATCTTGTTTATTTAGGTAACCAGCTGCAACCTTTCTTTTTTAGATAATAGTCACAAATTGGAGTCCTTCCAAACTAAAGCAGTTGAATACATTTCATAAATATTTTAATGCAATTAATCAGAAAAGGGTACATTCCAACAGTTAGTTCCAAGTTACTAGCAGTTCTTGGGAAATGAAAAATGGTGCAAACATGAGACACCTGCAGTCTGCCCTTTTGCTGCTCAAAATCCAGCTCCTCTTCCTGCCCCTCCCCCACCTACCCCCACCAAATTGCATGCAGTGTGCTTGTTGTTTGGATTACTTTCATGTGTTGCTCATAATTTATTCTTGGGTTGTCTCATAAAGGTTCCTCTCAATAACATAAGAAATATTCCATATAACTATTCTATGTCTTCCTTTTCACTACCCCATTGTCTATGTAACATCTAAAGGTTAAGACCATAAACATCACAATACTAGAAGAATAGCTCTGCCTCCACCTAAGATCATTGATTGTTAGCCATCAGGGATTGAAAGATGAATGAGCTGGATATAGTAAGATGTCATCACATAATCAGTTTTGTATATCACTAAGCCACAATTCCTATCACTGGGCTTGCTAGACCAATGGGTAACTGAAATTCAGCTATCCCTGAAGGAACAACAGCTTGCCCATTATTGATCCATGCTGTGCAAAGTGGAGACCAAACAGATAAGGAACAAGTTTAGCTATTAACTTCTGTTGTGATTTCTAGTTAACACCACATTAGAGTTCAACAGCAAAGATAACAGAATAGGTCAAAATGTTATGACACTATTTGCTAGGCTTCCTGACATCTATGTGCAATATTTTTTTTTTTTCAAAGGAAGAAGAAAGGAGCATTCTAACTTAGTGGGATGGATAGAAGCAAATTTCACACACATATGTTGGTTCTCTATCGATAAGCATAATATTTTACAAGTGAAACCTCACCAACCTCAGGAAACCACTCAACTTCATCTTACATGTTTTGAAAATGGTTGTTAATAGCAATACTATGATCAACTAAATTTAAACACTGCCAAATCATTCAGACTCCTTACAAAGACAATGCAATGCAAGAAAAACACCACAATTAAGAAAAACAGGTAACAATAGAATATCCACAGTAAGGAGAAATATACAAATTTAATTGATAATCCTAATAACGGCAGAACATCCAAACAATTCATGAAGTCAAACCCCCAAACAAAAGTAACAATATATATTTTCTTAAAATAAATAAAGATGGCAAATATTTCTCAAAGGGGTAGAGTTCAATCCTTAATAGTTTCTAGAGAGAGTGCTGTTCCTCTTTCTCTTTCTCACTAACAGAACATAAAGGGAAAAGCAAGCAATTTTGAAGAAAAAAAATGGATTCCATTGGGAAGTTCTTTTTCTTTTTTTTTCTCTTCCTCCCAGACATTGGAGTAATTTATTCCAATATCTAAAAATTTTTGTATATAGAAATCCTCTGAGAAGGTCAAGCCCAAATTTAATTACCCTATAAACAATTCAACATTCTTTTTTTTTTTAAGGTAAAAGATAGATGCACAGAGCTATGGATAGATGGTAGTTGGTCTGGCTTTCAGCTTCTCAGTATGTGGGTATAGACTGGGTATAGACTGCAAAAGAAAAGGAAAAATCTCTCTTGAATTCCACTCCTGGTTGACTTCCTGAACACCTGGACTCCCTGGAGTTTCTGTTTTGACACTACTATGGAGTGGGTACCATTGTCTAGGGGGCATGATGGCTTAGTGACTTAAAGACACTGGATTTGTTGGCACTCCATTTGAACTCACGGTACCATGTGGCAGAGTGCCTGTCATTTGCTGCTAGCTCCTGCCCACCTAACAGTTTGAAAGCATGTAAACATGCAAGTAAATAAATAGGTACCATTTGGTGCGAAAAGCTAGAAGTAGGAGCCGGTGCCAGACATGCCTGGATGTGAAGTGAGGTTGGCAGTAGAAAACCCAAATAACCTTGACATCCCCCGAATTATCCCCAGAGCAAAACTCTTCAGTGAAAATTCCTGATCCTCAAAATCAATGAACTGACTTTGAAGAGTTTTATGCTGTTTGTCCCAAAATTCTGCTCCTTTATTGGGAGATGTGGGGGTTTCATATGGACATGCTCACCTCAGTCATTTTATCTGGGTAGGTTTTATCTTCCACATGACATTGGAGACATGTTTTGTTTTCCTCCAAACCAGGGCAAAATGCAACCAATGATAGCATCTGAACAATCTTAGCCAATTGCTTGCTCCCTAAAATTTAGAGCTGGGTTTTCCCTTTGCCTCTAAAGCTCCGAAGTTGCTTGCTTGCTCAAACAGTGGATAAGAAGAGAGCAGCGTGATTTTTGAATGCCTTCAGCTACTTTTGACAAAGTTCTAATGGATTCAACATATGACCAAATCACAAGTAGGATTTTCCCATTGATATTTGATGGATGTATTATAGGGATGCGGTGGATCAGTGTTAGCTAAGACGCTGAGTTTGTCAATCAGAAAGGTCGGCAGTTCAGCAGTTTGAATCCCTAGCGCCGTATAACAGAGTGAGCTCCCGTTACTTGTCCCAGCTTCTGTCAACCTAGCACTTTGAAAGCATGTAAAAGGGCAAGTAGAAAAATAGGGACCACTTTGGTGGGAAGGTAACAGCGTTCTGTGCACCTTTGGTGTTTAGTCATGCCGGCCACATGACCACAGAGATGTCTTACAGTTACAGGAACTGGACTTGGCTAGTCTAGTAAAGAGAAGGACCAGGTGAGACATGATAGCAGTCTTCCAATATTTGAAGGGCTGCCACAGAGAGGAAGGATTTAAGCTATTTTCTAAAACACCTGAAGGCCAGACAAGGAATAATGGATGGAAACTGAACAAGGAGAGATTTTATCTGGAAACAAGAAGAAACTTTCTGACAGTGAGAACAATCAACCAATGGAACAGCTTGCGCTGTTGTGGGAGCGCCATCACTTGAGACTTTCAAGAAGAGATTGGACTGCCATTTGTCAGAAATGGTATATGGTTTCCCGCTTGGGCAGGGGGTTGGACTAGATGACCTATAAGATCCCTTCCAATTCTGATTATCTGTTTTCTGTCTTCGGACAGCGCTGGCTTTTTGGCTTTGTAACAGAGATGAGCACCACACCCTAGAGCCAGAAATGACTAGCACATATGTGTGAGATGAAACTTTACCTATTATAGGTATTCCTCGTCTCACAACCACTCATATAGTCATCGTTTGAAGTTACAACATCACAGAACAAAATTGGCTTATGACATTTTTCACATTTAACAACCATTGCGACACCCTTGTGTGATCAAAATGTGGACACTTGGCAACTAGCATGTATTTCTGACAGTTGCAGGGTCCCAGGTAACAACCACGTTGCCAACTTAAGAGCTGCAATAATTCACTTATCAACCATGACAAGAAAGGTCATAAAATGGTGCAAAACTCCCTTAAGAATTTTCTTGCTTAGCAACAGAAATTTTGAGCTTATGTGTGGTGGTAAGTCGAGGACTAAGTCTATAAGCCCATGGTCATAAGATGGGAATGAATTTGTGGCGAAGTCATTTGTGGTGCTTTTCGGAAAAGGTTGCAAATGTACAAATGTAATCAGTGCTGTCTGATGGTGTTTGTGTGAATTTAATTCTTTTAGGGGAAAAAGGTGCCTTCTAATATTCTCTTATCTAGAAATAAGCCTCATTGATTTCAGTTGGACTCCATAGGCACATATAGGATTGCAGAGTACTACCGGTAACAGTAGCAATTTAAACAAATCTTGCATATGCAATAAGTGTGTTTGATTGATGGTTTTGTATGGACCAGAGGATAAAAGGTGAGGGTTGAAAGAAACAATTGTGTTATTTGTATGGGGAGTTTATTGTAATGGTAACTACAAATGTAGGGCAAATCCATCCTCTTGGTCTCCACGCTACTTTAATGTTTATCGCTCATGCCAACTTGAGAGGTCAAAATAAGGAGTGAAAATTGCTGCCCTAATCCAGATTCTGCATCAACAACGAATCCTTATTCCACCCAAAAGGAAAAGAAAGTGAGGAGAAAAACTTGTGCTATTTTTGACTATTCCTCCACCCCCATTCTGAAGAGGAAGAGGGTATTGGGAAGTGTTGTCAAGCTGTAGAGGGAGGGAGGGGGGAGCGGAGGGAGGGAGGGAGGAAGGAAGGAAGGATTGCCCTGATTGGCCCAGTTCTCCTACTCTGATGTCATGGGAACAGTGGCCAGCTTTTAAAATGGTACATACTCTCACATCAAAGTCCCCTTATATTTACCTGAGTAGGTTTGCTGAGGAGCAGCTTCTCAACTGATGTTCTTTCCTTACTTGCATCTTTTGATAGTATCTCTTCAGCAGCATTGTCCACTTTAATTTGGTTCCTATAAAAATTGAAAAATGGCCTTCAAGGCCTTCCAGAGAAAGAAGGTGGAAAAGGTTTTTTACTCTGTCAAACATAATGAAGTCAACATGGATGGCTTGTTTGGTCAAACTTGCCAGAAAAGTATTGTTTTGAGGCTTAAGAGAGAGATTGCAAGTATGGGGGAAGAGAGGAACAATTAATTATATCTAAAAGTGTGACTAGAAACCAAAGATTTTCATTTCCCAGTCCAAATTTGGTGAGAGAGCTATGTGTTTGTAGATAATCTGCTCATGTTCAGTGATCCCATCACAGAGTTGGCCATGTTCTCTGATAGAGTCATTCTTTCATGCCCTGAATGTATAATATATCAGGAGATTCTCCATAAAGCCTCTTGCTCCACTCTTCCATTTCTGTCTCCATGGAGCAGCACAACAGCACAATTGCTTCACAACATAATACACCAAGGCATAACTGGCTGTGAGACAGTGAGTTGTTCACCACATTTTGGGGACTTGTGCTAAAACAGTTACCCTATTGAAGATGAGAGAGTCGTACCTGTTCCTATGGCCTAGGATAAGGGTGTCAAATTCAAGGCCCGCAGGCTGCATCCAGCCCATGGGGTGCTTAGATCTGGCCCGTGGGGTCATCCTGGAAACAGCAGCCCTCCTGAGTTCCGTTTTTCCTGGCAGAGGTTTGCAGGCCATCACAGCCGAAAACAGAGCTCTGGAACCCGTTTTTTCAGGCAGAGCACTTGGGCCATCACAGGCGCCCCCAACATGAGTGACATCCAGCTGGCCACACACACCAGGCTCCCCAAGGTCAAACAACCCTAATCCGCCCCTCAATGAAATTGAGTTTGACACTTCTGGCCTAGGACATGTGTTAAGTGCAGGCCCAGGAGTGATCAAACTGCCCTGCAAAATGAAAAGTGAGTTCCTATTTTAAGAAATGACTATGTGCTACATGTTATCTGATGTGCTTCCTAGAACAAGAATTCTACCTAGGACGTTCACGTGATTTTCATATGGTTCAGTCCAGCATTTCCATGCTCTGCACTGAGTCTAAATGCCATTTGTTGGTTGTTGCAAAACATGCTGTTTGAAGATTGCCATTCTACTTTATAAAACACATTTCATAGCTTAGTTGGTTACATAGATGAAAACAGTTGTGACCTAATTTATAAACTATAGTTAAGCAAATTTGACTTAATACAAGCCACTGACTCACTGCTTTGGTGATCAATTTCTCTAATTAAGAAACTGTTGAAGATTAGTATGATCTTTTATCACCCATAAAGAAGAAAGGTAATTTCAATCTTTTTTCACAATTAGAGGGGACCAATGGATTCTCCCAGATACATAACATCAGATACTGTACTCCTATGTTCATACTGGGTGAATCTGTGATTCTTTCATATCTATTGACACACTGACACCTAGTGGTTTCTTGGGTTCTCAGTCTCAGATATAGCTTTCTAAATTTCATCTCTGGGAAATGTTTTGGATACAATTAAGAATCTGATTTTCATACCAAAGCTTCCTTGGCCCTTGAATGCCAGCTTGTGTGACTGAAGAAAGGCAAGGGCTTACCCAATACTAAAAACCAGCATTACTTTTAGATTAGGAAGATTTCCAGTGAAATACGTTTTTACATTCTTAAGATTTTTGTGGGCACCTAAATATAAGAATCCTTCAAAGGTCAAAGAAGACAAAGAATTACAGAAACAAGATTAAACACGATCTTCAGTTTTCCCTAAGATAACACACAAAATAGTGGCCTCCCAATTTAGGATACATATAAGAGTTTTTCTTAAACTTTATTTTTCCTCAGGAACTTTTCCCACTTTTAAAAATTATGGAGGACTGCAAATGACTTTGTTTGTATGGATTATCAATATTTACCACATTAAAAATTAAAATTGATGCATTTGCTGCCACTGCTGCTTCTCATAATTGTTTGTGGGATTTACTATTGTATTATATTTCAATGTTGACTGGCAAATCATTTTGATTTTGCAGACCCTTGAGAGGGACTTGGGGAAGCCCCAGGGTCCTAGGACCAAACTTTAGAAACATTGGCTTCAGCGAAGAGTGGGAAAGTTTCAGTTAAACAATAGTTCCCAGGATCCCATATATCTGGCCTCTTGCAGATGGTTTACAAAGAGGGTCTCTGCAACACCTCCAGTGCTACTTGTTGTTATTGATCCAGAGATTGATCAAATGCAGATTTACAACTTTTATTGTTCAACTCTCCACACTCACTTAGATATACAGGTACAGGTGCCTCTATGGCAGGGGTGGGATTCAAATTTTTAACAACCGGGTCTGTGGGCATGGCTTAGGTGGTGGACGTGGCTTGGTGGTCATGTTATTGGCTGGGTGTGGCCAACTCAACATCACTCACACCAAGGTACACATCTCCTTGCCTGGCCTCTCGTGACTGTGGGGATGCTGCAACAGTCATAAGTGTGAAAAATGGTCATAAATCACTTTTTTCAGTGGCATTGTAACTTTGAATAGTCACTCCACACAAGCAAAGTACCAGCAAAGGAGGGGAAAAAAAAACTCCAGAGACGTTCCTGAGACAGAAAGTCTAGTCCTGCCAAGAACGTAATAAGGGTCAACGGAGAGGCAGTTTCTGTAAGCAACACCAGAATGTTTCCTTCCTGCCTTCCTTACAGGATTAGGCCAGTAATTTCTTCTAACAACCGGTTCTCCGAACTGCTTAGAATGTTTACAACCGGTTCTACCGAATAGGTGTGAACTGGTAGAATCCCACCCCTGCTCTATGGGTAGTACACATGGCAGCCATTTTTTAAGAACTATTCCTTGTGAGCCTTCTTGAAGATCTCCATTCTTTCATTGAATGTGTAAACTGAAATCTTCTAGAATAAGTCCTTCTGCCTCTAAGACCCACCTTGAATGTTTCTTATATAGCCATACTTTTGTACCTATACACAGGAGTAGGATTCTACCAGTTTGGACCGGTGTGGACAAACCAGATGTTAAATTTGCATCTGGTTCCCCCAACCAGTATTTGACCGAGCAGCTGGCCCCGCCCATCCCATCCCACCCTTCCCAGTAGTCTCCACACAGCCATTTTTCGATGCAGGTAAGTGCAGGGTCTACGTGGAAGCTCTGGGAGGAGGGAAAAGTACCAGAAGTCCAGAAACAGACCTGTTTCCAGCTTCCAGAGGGCCTCCAGAGTCCACAGGAGGCCGTTTTTGCCCTCCCATATGCCCAAGGGAAGCCTCCGGACCCTTGGGAAGGCAAAAACGGTCCTCCCAGAAGTTCCAGTAGGCCAAGCCAATGGCCACGCCCTCCCAGCAACTGATCAGTGAACCGGTTGCTGGGATTTTTAAATCCCACTCCTGCCTATACACTCTTACCTTCCCACAAATACATGGCACCAGATAGACAATAAGTCTCTATGAATGAAAGAACAAATCAATATGTAACATTGGTAACCATAGGTCGACACTGGTTGGGACTGTTAGCAGGGGTAATTAAGCAATATCTTAAAATCAAAAGTTACCCACTCCTGATTTAGGAATATTCAAAATGGATTGGGATGATCTAACATGGCAACATCCATGTGGCTTGGAGGAGGACGATAGGAAAACTGTTGAACTTTGGTGTTGGGAAAGAATTCTAATAACATGCACAACTAAAACAACCAAACCAGTGGATCATCAAACAAGTCAACTCAGCGTGCCCACCTATGGCAAAAATGGCTATGCTCAAATTACCTGACTTCAGACACAGGGGAAGGCCCAGTTCTCCAGAGAAGGTTCTAATGCTGGGAAGGATGGAAAGAAAGAGAAGAAGAGGTCAACCAGCAGCAGGGAGAATGGGTTCAGTTACAGGAATGGCAAGGAATGCATTGCTGGAAGACCTGAAAGAACAGGTTAGGCACAGCTCTTCACAAAGAAAAATCTATCTATGTGGTTGCTAAGAACTGAAAATGACTAGATGGCACATAAGCAAACAAGCAAGCATAAGGTTAGTCCTTATGTGTGAAGGACAGTAAATCTGGCCCGACACACTATAAGAGACAAAGGAGTAGTGGGAAAGGGAACCAGCTAGCCTTTTTTATTAGAGAAAACATATTTCTTTTTTAGAATTCACTTGGAATTTGCAAACTAGACATTACCTTTAAATATATGCATAATCAAGCTGTGGAGTGAGAAAAAATGCTGCAAGCAAAAGAGCAGATATCTGGGGAGAAATGCCTATTATTCAAAGGTACTGTCAGCATTAACTGTATCTATCAAATGTTATCCTACCTCGTTCCAATAGATGAAGTTTTGCAGTATCCAGTTTGCAGTATCCAGTTTGGAATCATTTACTGTGAAACCATTCATAGCAGTAAACAATGTATTCATATTTAAAACATTCATTGGGTTGGTTACTGTTGAAGGCAGAATTCTTCCATTAATACAATTGCACATCTTGATGGAAGGAAATCCAGTAATGAATGAAGGGTAATTTCAGCCGTCAAACATCAGCTGCAAACATCTGGTTACCAGTTCTGTGTTGCGGGAGATAACATGGGCTTTATCTGATCCACTAAAGAATTGTTCAAGCTGGATATAGCTCTCATTCTTTTATAGTCTGCCTAATTAATTTATTTACATTTCTATATATGACTGAGAAAATGCAGCTATAAAGATTGTTGGACAAGCAGGCATAAAAACAGCTAGGGAAGTGATTAAAGCTGGGAAACAGGTGCCCCAACAGTCAACAGGAGTGCTGCTTTACCACCAGCTTATTAAGTAGTTAGGAGGTGAGGGCTTGGCACCACAAGCAAATGACAGACAATGACTTAATATCCAGCCCTCAACATCGAAATCAACATCTAAAAAGGCACATGCAACAGGCATTATATAAATATCCCCACATAGGATAACCCAAAGTACATGCTCTGCTAGATGAGTTCCAGCACAAGTCTGAAAGCTCGGAAGACAAAACCTCCTGTTGCAGTGACCAACCCAGATCGGATCTTTAGCATTATCCTGGGACATGTATGTTCATTCGTGAGAAAATACTATAGAATTCAGTAAAATTTTACCTGAGAAAATATATAGTACATGAATGGTCAAAACCTATTGTCCAGAGTTCTATCACAGAAATCAATGTAAATATGATGGGCCTTGCAGCCAAGAGCAGTTTTGCAAATTGATGGTCCTGGGATCAGCCCTTTCTAAATTACAGCCATTGTCCTAAAATGGGCAGGGATGGGAAGCTTTGTAACAAATTGGCATTAGCACTTCCATGCTGATAAAGCAAGTAGGAGAAAACAGGTTTAATTCTTGGTCTGGGTCCAAACCCTTAAGAATGAAACCCAAGGTGAGGCTGTTAGAATTTATGATTCTTCCAGATATTCTGTGCATCCGTGTCCGCTGTAAGCTCTCTAGCAAAACTGTGAAGCTTGCTGATATTTAGGTGCCCTTAAGAACAATAAAAAGTGAGAGTTAAGATTGGGCAACCCTCATTTATGTGGAGGAAATTTTCAATGTGCTGGGCCTGAAATTTGGGTTTGTCTTGAAATGGAACTGCATTCACCTTTTCAGAGGAGAATTGTCTAGCTGAAGATATCTTCTAAATGTTGGATTGTCCAGTTCAAATCCACTGAAAGGAATACAATTATCTTCTGGACAGCAGACTGAGCTAAGTCCCCTAGTCACAGTGACCCCCACTATAATGAGAATCATTGTATTCTTCTTTATGTGATACCATTTGTATTTAAATTTGCATCTCTACAAATTAACTGTCATATGCAAACTGCAGGCAAAGTTGAGACCATCTTATGTGTGTGTTTCTTTTTGTGTGTGTGCCAAATAACAGGAAACACTTAAAAACTTTTTTTAATGGAAATTCCAGAGCTTTTCCCCCAAGTTGGAGTTTGGCATTTGGCATGTGGTAGCACTGGCTCAGCTGACACTGTATGATTCAGATACTGTCCTAACTCTAAAACCCTTAGCCAACTAGAGACACATTTCTGTGTATTCACATATACATGCACAAAAGAAGTATAAAATGCTGGAACTTAACTCTGATTTTTCTTTCAGTCACAATTGACTTGTCTTTTCCTCAAAACCCATTCCTAAAATTCCACTAACAAGGGAGAAGCAGTTTTCACAAGTTACCTTTAAAAACATCCATTTTATTTTCATTTTTTGTTCTTGAACTTTTCCAGGCTCTGATTTACAACTGCTTTGTGCAAAAGCCCTTACCCATTAGTGATACAGTAATGTAAATGTGGTGCTCACCAAGAAAAATGTGCAGTAAAGTAAGGCTTGGAGCACCGCACACTGGTTGCTGGGAGAGATAGTACCAGGGTGACTTCTGTTCTCCCCCCTTCATCTCCCTGTGTTAGGGCAAGGGCTCTGCAGCTGCTGGCATAAGATTTAAATGAAAAAGAGGGAATTGTAACAAGCTGCGGGTATAAAGACAGAAGAACAGTGCCATCCAGTCCTCCTGCTGAACCATCTCTGTCTGCTCAGCCTCATCAAGAAGAAATTTTAAGCCATTAAAATACAATAAAAGAGAAATTAAAGGTAATTGCTTTGTAAATTATAACTAATGGAAATATCAATTGTGATTTTTATGATCAGCAGGAGCGCTATGCAGAGCAGCCCAGCTGCAGAAGAGACACATTGAGAAAGAGGACAGAACGGCCACTCATTGAACCTGCACTGAACTCCCAAAGGACCATCTACAAGAGGGCCAGAGGGCCACCTAGAGCCTGGCAAGCTTGCCAGTCTTTATAGTAACTAGGCCTAAAAGATCTGTCTGGACCATTCACTGGTGGGACCTTTGAGTGCTGTTGCTGTTGCTGTAATGGGCACATTGCAAACACTGTGCTTGAAATAATCCCAATTGAGGCATTAATCCATGTGTTTGTTTGTTTGTTTTAGATCTCCTTCTATTTAAAAGGAGCTCAAGAAAGTTATGTTTGAGTCATAAAAACGTAAAGTTAGGAATTCATAATTTCCACCAGAATTGTGGAATTGTGGAACCAGCTCAGGACAGTTATATTTGAGTTATAAAAGGTAAAGTACATTCAAGGTAGGAGTAATTCATAATTTCCACCAGAATTGTGTGAATGGTGGTGGGTTTGGTTTGGTTTTCCCCAATAGAAGAAACAATTCCAGAATTGGAGTAGGGTGCATGTGTGAAAAAGAAGACGTGAAAACTAAACCCATGTTCATAGGAACTGCTTTCTGAAAAGTGTTTGGACAGACCAGATGGTTTAGTAAAAGAGCTCTGAAGTAGCCAAGAGTCGAAGGAGAGCATAAAGGTGAACTTTGCTGTGTGATGGTATTCAGCATTCTAATGACAGAAGAAGGAAGGTTACCATATTTCAGCTTTCTGCGGAAGTGATGAAGCTGTTTACATGGAGAGAAAGTATTTATTTGTGCTCCTGTAGCACCTTGAAACTTCCAATGGTTTATTAAGTCAATTAGGTTCTTTGGGTTCATTTCCCAGAATGTTGGCCTGAAGCAATCTTTTAAAATCAAAAATATTTCTTTAATGAAATCAGAGGTTTCTGCCATTAAAGTAATATTTGCTCCATAAATTCCCTGCAAGCTACAAGGCCATCGTGTTTTGAAATGACATAGAAGTTTCTGCTATTTAAACTAGACTTTGCTGCGTGAATCAAAGGCCTCTATTATTTAAGGTTCAGGTGCTCACTTTTTAGCTCATTCAGTAAAGCATCCAAACAATCAAAAATTCTTGAAAGCCAGTGTCAATCCTTCTGGCCCTTCTGGCTTGCAACATCCTACTTCATATGCATGCTGACCATCTCCCATGCTCTTTCACACAGCAATTGATTGACCCAAAGACATCTGACCAAACAAGTCACCAGATGGGAGAAATCCCCTTTGCACATTCATGTCTCTTTTATTGTTGTGCAACAGCAAAGGGGTTATCTCTCTCAAAAGAGGAATTCTGATCAAAGCAAAACAGTCATTTATATTTTGGCAAGCTTACAAAAGAGACAAGGCAAAAGCATTAATTGGTGGCACCCTGAGGTAGAGAGAAAGCGTTGATTGGCAACACCCTGAAGTAGAGAAAATATTGATGACATCCTGAGGTAGAGGGAAAGAATTGGTTGGTTACGTTCCAAGGTATCCTTTGGTGACTCATGTTTGTTTAGCAAAGGCTAAGGGGCAATTTCTGCCTAGGTGCTTTGTCCACGTGCAATTAGGCAAGCTTGAAAAGCACAATATTTTTTGGTTTCTTGTCTCTCGAATCATGAGGGTAAAACATTCCTTTTTCCTTAAGTGTGTCCTTATGATTCCTGAAAGCTGTGCATGTCTGTGGTATCTCATGATCCTCTAATCCTGAACATTTCAAGATATATTTTTTTCTTCCTAGACCAATGGAGGACATTGGGCAAAAATGAGGACAAAAAATAGGAGATATTTAGGGATATGCCAATCTTACAACAGAGGCTTGGAAAGAAGGAGACACAAAACTTGAAGAAAAAAGGAACTGAGAAGAAAAGAGGACCAGGGAAACCTCAACTTGGCCTATATGAAATAGGAGACACCATATTCCCGGACAGGAAGAAGATGGATTGTGAAGGAGGTTTTAGAAACTGGGGAAGTGCAAATTATGGAAATAAGGTATAAGGACATTAAGAAAAACATTCAGGACTGGAAAACCTCTGATACACAGATACTGATCAAACATCTTCTAAACTAGTATAGGATATTCCTTGGTTAAGCAGATAACAACGCTGTTGTCCTCAGTTCCATGAATAGGAGTCACTTAATGTTTTACTGAAAGTGTGCATATCAAAAGCCCAAGACTGAGCCCTTGATTGGTTTAGCTTATAAGCCTAAAGTAAGAATGTAAATGGGGTGTGGTGGTGTAGTGATTAAGATGCTGGGCTTGTCCATTAGAAGGTTACCCATTTGAAGCCCAAGTACTGCCTGATGGGGTGAGCTCCCATTCTTACCAGAAGTCCTGCCAACCTAGTAATTCAAAAGCATGCAAATTCAAGTTGATAAATAGGTACCGCTCCGGTGGGAAGGTAAAAGCATTCTGTGCACTTTGGCATATAATCATGCTGGCCATGTGACATTGAAGTGTCTTTGGACAACACTGGCTCCTTTGGCTAGGAAATGGAGATGACCACCACCCCCTCGAGTCGGACATGACTGGTCAGGGAAAACCTTTATATTTTTTCCCTTAAACAATGTAAATAAATACATAAATGTATGAGATGCCCACATGTGCTTTAATGGAAGTTAAGCTGAGGCTCTGAAAAGTTGGCATTGTCTAGCTAAAGAGATTTCTCATTGCATCTCCCCCCAGGAAAGAAAACACAGGCATCAAGATCCACAGGCTTTCTGCCATATGAGCTACAGAATGGAAAGGCCTCTATGGAGCTGTAATTCCTTGTTCTATGTTAAACAGCTTTATCTAATAGGCTTGCAACAACAACAGAAAAGGTAGATTTTACTGAGTTATAAACATCTCCCTGGGTACACAGCCATAATTATCATTGTTCACTACCAATCTATCTTTCTAAGCATGCTGCTGCAGTCCTTATCGTGGTGATGGCAGATTTTGGTCTGCAGCCTTTGGGCACTTTTACATCTGCACTGGACCCAATTGGTCAGGTTGCCCTGGTAGCCAAACTTACACCCTCCAAGGAGAAACTGCAGCTCTTCCTCTCCGATTAGGATCTGCTTGTCAATTATCATTTGTGCTTTAGTCACTCAAGACAAAACTACTACAACACGCTTTATACAGTAAGAGGCAGTAGTGGGATTCAAATAATTTAACAACCAGTTCTCCGTCCTAATGATTTATTCCAACAACGAGCTCAACAAACTGCTCAGAAAGTTAACAACCGGTTTTCCCGAAATGGTGCAAACTGGCTGAATCCCATCACTGGTAAGAGGACTGTGGAAAAGGCTACATGCTACCTGCAGATATCACCAATTTTTGTTTTAACAGCATGTAAAAAGTAAAATGAATATGTATGTGGGGAGTCCTTGGTGCTCTCTGAGTTTGCTTGTTTTCTTGCAGATGTTTCATTACCTAAATAGGTAACATCATCTGTGCTAGTAAGGAGTGCTGTGTGTACGTCAGTTTACATTCTGGTCTCTTGCCTATTTGTGTGGGTGAGGGCAATCCTAGACCAAGCCAAGTCTAAAAATGCCAGGAAATTTCTAGAAACCTGGCACTCTGACAAATCAGCCATCAACAGACACATAGACACTAACAACAGATATAGACTATGCAAAAGAGATAACCAATCAGCCCAAAAGGGAACAAAAAGACTCCATGTACCTCTCCAACAGTAATCAGTAATCCATATCAACATAGATTAACTCCAAGGTTAGTTTCAGACCAACAATCAAGTAAGCAATATCCCAATCAAGAAACTGCCAAAGAATCATCAGTGAACATCCCAACCAAAGAATCTCTAAGACCGCCCCAACTCAAGCAGACAGGCAAGCCACCAGAATATAAACTGACAGCAAACTCCTTACTAGCATTGATGATATTACCTAGTTAGGGTAATGAAATGTCTGCAAGAAAACAAGCAAGCTCAGAGAACATGAAAGGACCCCTCATGTCAACCCTGAGCTACAAATATTCTCCTTTATTTGATATCTTTGTTATTAAAGGGTAACCATGTTCCTAATATGTAATTCTAATTAAGTGTACATGAAAGCTTTAAGCTTTCTCTTAGCCCCATCTGTATCTTCTTGGAGGTCAGTCTAGAGCAAGGGTATCAAACTCGTGGCATCATGTTGTTGTCACATGATTTATCGAGACTTTTTCCCCTTCGCTAAACCGGGGATGGGCATGGCACGCATATGATACATCTGGCCTCAAGTTTGATACACTTGATCTAGAGCATATCATTCAAAGATCAAATACATCCATCACGCCAGAGAAAGCTGAGCACCTCCCTCCCTTAAGACAAAACCAGACAGGCCTCATTATGGCTTAGTCAAGTGTAACCCCACTGAGTTCCATGAAACTTATTGGATTTCCCAAAGTAATGGGCAACCTATGGTCTTTCTTATTTACTTACTTATATATTATTTAATTTGTGTCCTGCCTTTATTATTTTACAAATAACTCAAGGCAGCAAACATATCCAACACTCGTTCCTCCTCCTATTTTTTCCACATCAACAGTTCTATGAGGTAGGTTGGACTGAGAAATAGAAACTGACCTAAAGTCACCCAGCTGGTTTTAAGGAACTCACAGCTGCCTGCTTTCTAGACTGGTGCTTTATCCACTAGACCAAACTGACTCTCTACTGATATTGGCTAGTCAGAAGCCCAGCTGACTAGGGCAGATGGAGTCAGAGTTGGCCATACCACAATGGTTCCTACAAATCTGTCATCTGTAGGATTGCAGCCTGAGATTCTCTGAAGGTTGGTTATCTGAGAAACGTATTTTGCTAGACTTAAATTTAAGATCTGGTTATATTTATCCTTTTATGAATCTTTGTTGAGATATATTTTCAAAAGACCACCTCACACAATGATTCAAGGATGTAGATGAATGCATGGTACTTCAGACTAAGGTCATATTTAGAAAGTGTGGTTTTTAATCCAGAATAAATCTCAGATTTTTTTCTATGTTCTGGCCTCATTCCTTTTAAAAACTCTGAATTGATGCTATGTAGAAAAAATGCCTTTTTACCAATTCTCATTCAGTATGATGAACAAGTACCTGCTTTTGAGATTCTTCTCTTTTGAACAAGACAAAACATTTGGTAAATTCTTATGGGAGAAGCATGTTATTTTTGTGCTTATTTAATTACGAGGCAGTGGCTTACCAAGGGCAAGGTTATAGGAATGGTCTATCCTGGGCCAAAAAGGGGTACGTTGTCTGTAGAGAACTTTAACCAACCCAACTAAAACTGCTCTTATGAAGCTTTTTGGTGAATTGAAGATGAGGGGTGACCAGGAAGAGCCTCTTACCTGCTGAAGATGCCAAGGAGGCTATTTGAAGGATTGGTGGTAGGTATGGAGTCGAGTTGCTGATGTTAGCACACTATTGGCAATCGACAGTGCCATGCAATGACTAAGATGGACCAGAGTAGACTGGTGGTTATGTGGTTATGCTAGTCTGGCACTTGCACTGCTGTTCAACCCCCTGATCAGGGGTGGGATTCAAATTTTTTAACAACCAGTTCTGTAGGCATGGCTTAGGTGGTGGGCATGGCTTGGTGGTCATGTGACTGGGTGGACGTGGCTTGGTGGTCATGTTATTGGCTGGGCGTGGCCAACTCAATATCACTCACATCGAACCATGCAACTCCTCGCCTGGCCTCTCGTGACTGTGGGGATGTTGCAACAGTCGTAAGTGTGAAAAATGGTCATGTCACATTTTTCAGTGCCATTGTAACTTTGAATGGTCACTCCACACAAGCAAAGTACCAGCAAAGGAGGGGAAAAAAACTCCAGAGAAATTCCAGAGACAGGAAGTCTAGTCCTGCCAAGAATGTAGTAAGGATTAACAGAGAGGCAGTTTCCGTAAGCAACACCAGAATGTTTCCTTCCTGCCTTCCTTACAGGATTAGGCCAGTAATTTCCTCTAACAACCAGTTCTCTGAACTGCTTAGAATGTTAACAACTGGTTCTAGTGAATAAGTGCGAACTGGTAGAATCCCACCCCAGCCCCGATCCACTCCAGGTGTCAAATACAACAGGTATGCCACTGTACAAGGTATCCAAGGGATACATGTGAATGCAGGCAACTAATGGTCTCAACTCCTAAAACTCCTTGGGTTTCCAAAGTCCAGCTCCAAATTTCCAATCAAATTCCAGTTCAATTAGTTTTTTTCCATTGGATTGTTTCAGATAGGGAGATGGTGCAGGCTGCCAGGAAGGCTTCAGAGTGATGGAAAAGATGTCTAACCCTAAAACACTCTCTGCTGTTTCTAATAAAATAGGCTCAGAAATATCCCCAGGAGGGAGGAAAACGTGTTTTTCTTAGAAATCATAAGGCAAATTTCAATATAGCTCTACTCTGAAGGGATGTTAATATAGTACTTAGGATTGGTGTTAATATTGTATTTAGATCCATGACAGTAGCTTGAAAAAGAAATCCAAGTGCTTACTTACCTGAGGGGGCAAGAAATCTGAGGTCTTTCAGAATTGTATTTAGGCTTTTAATGGTGCTCTTTAAAATGATATATGATAATTTTCCAACCTTCTGATGATGGAGATTGTTATGCCTTAATTGCTATAAATGTGTACTTGACATAATTGCTGAAAGCTGATGGCATTATAACAAGCCTGTAGAATCCAGAGTTGTGCAACGCATACACGGGGGCTGGCACCGGGTGGTTGAAATGCAATGAAAAGTCAAGGAGACAAGGAAGGTCTGAGTTCCAATCAAAATAGCAGGTGGTTCAGCACCTTTAATTTTATAACTTAACATTTATTCTGCCTGGAAGGATTTATTCTACAGCCTACTGGACCTGACTTTCCAAATTCTGGAATTTGGGAGCATTAAGAAAGCCCTCAATGCTTATGGGATCCCATTCTCAAAAGCTTAGCCTTCCTGTGCAAATTAGCCTTTGCACAGGGAGCATGGGAATTCAGACTGGAAGGATTGTGAGGAGAGAGGCCGACTCTATAACTGTTTATTTGTTTGTATCTGTTGCCTTTATTGTTTTTACAAATAACTCAAGGTGGTGAACATATCTAACACATCCCTCCTCCTATTTCCTCAAAACAATGATGTGGGTTGGGCTGAAAGAGAGAGGGACCAGCCCAAAACCACCCAGCTGGTTTTCATGCTTGAGGCAAAACTAGAACCCACTTTCTAGCCTTGGTGCCTTAACCAGTAGGGAAAACTGCCTCTCTTAGTGCCTGTGGAGATTCTCAGTCATCCAGGTCATGGCTGTCCCAAAGGTGCTTTTTCTCTCTGGTTTTTCTTTGAAGACGTTTCACTTCTCATCCAAGAAACTTCTTCAGCTCTGACTGAATGGTGGGGAATGGAAGGATCTTCTTGAAGAAGCAGAAGCTTCTTAGATAAGAAGTGAAATGTCTTCAAAGAAAAACCAGAAAGTCCAGTTGTTTCTTGAAAAAGCATCTTTGGGACTGGCTCTCTTAGCTTTCATAGAAGATACAACCTTTCAGTTCAGGGTGAAATTCAAAATTTTTCCCTACTGGTTCTGTGGGCATGGCTGTGGGCATGGCTTGGTATACTTGGTATAATAGTAATAGCAACCAGGGCTATTTTTTACCAATTCAAATCGTTTAATTTCACCTGTTTTAGTCAATGAACTCCTCGAGAACAGGACACTATGGCGGTAAAAAGAGTAATAACAATTAATTCCAGTCAGCCTAGCAAAGGGTCACTTTAAAAACAAGTATTAAAACAGATATTTTCTTCTAAATCTTGTCTCTCCCCAAAACCTAACCTTAAAGATAGTCAGGAAATGAATGATCTCCTCCCTGGTATTTAGAGGTTCACCTGCAGATTGATTTTTCCCCCTTCCCTTTTTAAGTAGCCTCACAGCAGCTGGCTGACAAAAACACAAACAAAACCAGTATCAGTTTCTTCCAGGCAAAATGAGAATTTAGAAGGAAGGAGGATAGGTTGATGGCAGCCTGCTGAGTTGATGTGCATGAACTTTTGTCCTTTAGATTGCATAGCTTCAGAATGCCCTTGAAGACTTAAGACACCCACAACATATATAAAGGTATTTTGAATCTGAACATCAGCAACAATCAAGAGCATGTTCAGAAATCACCACCACTCCCAAGAAACCCACTAACCAAGTCAACAACACAGCAGTATTCTTTTATATTTCCATCAATTGTATGTAAACTTAGGCACAGTGACACACACACGTATAAACACATTCCTGGATTCCACTGGCCATTTTTGTGACGATTATATGAATTATTATTCCATCCATAGGAATTCCATGGAAATGTTATAAAACACACGAATAGCTTGCCTTCCAGAAAGTCATATAATGGTATGTTGAGTAGGAAATAAAGAATCATCATCTATTCCTTTAGTTTGGGTTGTACAATCTGCCACTGACCAGAGTGTCTCTTCATGCTATCTATATCAGAGGTGGTATTCAGCAGGATCTGGCCAGTTCTGGAGAACTGGTAGTGGAAATTTTGAGTAGTTCGGAATACCACCTCTGACTGGCCCCAGCCCCATCTATTCTCTGCCTCCGAGTTCCAGCTGATTGTCTGGGTCTTCTTTTGTTGCCCTGCACAGCAAAATGGATCTGTAAAGCAGGTTAGTTGAGTGTGGAGAGAATGGGAATTTTGCAGTATCCTGCCCCTGGAATGGGGTGGAAATGGAGATTTTGCAGTATCCTTCCCCTGCCATGCCCACCAAGCCACACCCACAGAACCAGTAGTAAAAAAAATTGAATCCCACCACTGATATACATATGCACACTATGAGCATGCACAGCCTCATAGCCAGTGGATCCTGGTTGACCAATCTGGAATCCTCCTCCAGCATAAGCTATGCTCAGCAATAGCTGAAAGGAACAGCCAAGCAAGCCAATGGACTCTGTCCCAAGGTCAGTCTCACTCCTGCTCTTTGTCTTCAGTTCCTAAGTAGTTGGTTGCATGAAGCAAGGGCAACAACATTTTTATCTACTTGTATAACAGGGAAGAAATTCTCTTCCACCTCTGGGACCTTCCTCATCAGCACACTCACTCACCATGATGCAAAGAGGAACATGAAGAGGAACAGGCAAGTGATTTCAAATGAAGCTTTCATCCAAGATTTGTCCTCCCACTTATTTGACCAACAAACACTGGCATTTATTACCTCTTTAACTGCCCTAGCCCTCCAGCCATGGTTTTTCAATTGTGTATTTGTTTGTTTGTTTTATTATCACACCTTTATTGTTTTTTACAAATAATTCAAAGTGATGAACATATTTGGCACGTTTTCCTCTTCTTATTTTCTCCACAATAACCTGTGAAATGAACTGGGCTAAGAGAGAGAGTGACTAGCTGAAGGTCATTCAATTAGCTTTCATGACTAAGACAAGAGTTGAACTCATGATATCTTGCTTTCTAACTTGCTTCCTTAACCACTAAATCAAACTGGTGTTTTATAAAGGATAATTGGAAAATGTACTTAACAAGTCCTAAACTCAGGGAACCAACAGGATGGGCAAAAAAAATGTGTCTGATCATGATTCAGCAGTTTCTGAGAAAGTGAACTAATTTTATAGGGTGATTAGCATTATAGTTCATCCCAGCAACTGATTGATTAAATTCTGAGGTAGTTCCTATATTGGTTATCTTGTCTTATGTTCAAGGATGTGTGTGTTCTATTTTGGATTGCTCTTTAATCATCCTAATAAATTGATCTAAATCCATATACAAATCTCTGATCAGCCCTGACATTTCTTTGGTAATCACAGCCTCTCTATCTAATCTCCTTACAAGGTGTTTGTGCAAATGGAACCAGAAAAAGCTTGTGTGCATCTTGTCCTGAGATTCCTTCAAACAACGGTGGACAAAAATGTAATCATTCAGTATGACCTTTTTCCCCAGTATAAACATCAGGGAATCATCCAATTTTCTCTATCTTATTTAACATCAGCTTTTGACTGCAGAACATCAAATGCAATTGCCTTCCATAAGAACAAGACAGCTGAATAACTTTCCTTATCCAAATCTCAATCTGGAATTGGATTTTAGTTAAAATTATCACTCTTTTAGGACAGCAGACATCTCCCCCCAATTTATTCCAACACTGTTCAGAAAAGCTGGTGTCTTTTTTTCTTTTTCTTTTTCTTTTTCTTTTTCTTTTTCTTTTCTTTCTCTTTTTTTTTTTTTTTTTGGTTCCTTTTGTCTTCTTCATATCTACACTATTGGAGTTTTATGTGGAAAACAATATTTAAAAGGGGAAGACAAAATACTTTTATTTTACGGAGATTATGCTTCAAAATTTACAGTCTCTGTTTTTAATTTTCTCATTGGTCCAAAGTTAAGAAACTAAGATTTATCACCACCACCCACAAAAAAATCCACAACAGAACCATGACAGAACCTGAAAGATAGTTGTGCCATGAATTTGATATTGCTTATTCTTGAATTCAGAGGAGGGGAAGGAAGAAGAGAGGAGAGGAGACGAGAGGAGGAGTGGGGGAGGGGAGGAGACGAGACAAGAGGAGACGAGAGGAAGAGAAGAGAAGAATCATGTGTCATGTCCTCTAAAAGGAGATCCAGAAAGAGAAACTATGGTTATTTAGGGCAGATATTCTCACTGCCCCCAAGAAAGAAATATAAAGACTTGAAGAAAATATTAGGATAACTGGATGATTTGGGTGATTTCCAGAACAGGATGAGTGCTGCTTATATTTGAGTTCTACAGATGATATATTGTATTCTGAGTCAGTTGACTGATGGCCTGGTTGGAGAAGAGACTGACACTTTGCCAATTTAGAAATGGTAAAACTTTGCTTGTCACGAAGGATGTTCCATGTCCAGCCTGAATGTTAAGCTGCCAACATCACAACTTAATTAAAAGAAAAGATGCTGCTTCTCATTTAATAGCTGAGCCACAGGAATCACTGTAAACAGTTCTTTTCTTTTTCTGCCCTATATGTAAAAAGTTGAAAGCTTCTCTTAGTCACATAGCAATTAGTCCTCTTGTTAGCAGAAGCTGGCCATTATTTATCATCTTCCATTATGGTTTCTTCAAAGTTAGCCAGCTCATCTGCTTTTCTTTCTCCAGCCCAATTCTGATCAGCATTGTCATGTAAAAGTGTTTTTTTCCAGCGCAATTATTTTTCTATGGGAGATAGCCTCTTCTTATCCAAGCTTTCTTTACAGAGTTTTTCCCTCCCATTCTGAATGGGAAAAGATGATTAAACCTATTGATTTCTTAGTAAATACAAGTTCTGTGTCTTGTCTTATATGAAGCCTCTGAAATGGTTTGTTTCTACTTAGTGCAGATTCAATTGCTCTTTTGAAATTTGAAATTTGGTGGCCAACAGTGATCATTCATATGACTTGCTTGTAAACAATCCTTGTTTACTTATCAGGCTTTATGCCAAGAGAGAAAATGCTTTCTTTTAAACCAGCCACTATATTTTTTTTTAAAGGTCTTTTAAATCTCTTCACTTTGAAGATTGCAGTGATGCTCCAGTAATTACTTTTTGAATGTATGGGCATTGTTTTAATTACCTTGACCTGTTGTGTCTGATGCTGGTAACAATACCAGGCTGTTTGTCTCATCCTGTTTATTGTCTGTTGAGAAGCATGTAATCTCATAAAAATAAAGTAAAACAAAACTGAGACAAAGCCAACCAAAAACTTTGATTAGGATCTTGTTTTCTACTTGATTGTTTGTCTGGTATTAATCCCTGCTTATCTGATTGCTGGAGAGTATGTGTTCTGGTCTGAATGGAAATCTTCCAGAAATTCCCTAGTGCTTTTGAAGTTAGTTTGGTGTGAAAATGCTAGGGAATTTTGGCAATTTGGCATTCAGACAAATCAGCCATCAATGGACACATAGAAATAAACCATATTTCCTCACCATTCAAAAGAGAAAATAAAAAAGTTAAGAAGGAAACAAAAACACCAGAACATAAAGCGGTGAGTGGATGAAGAGGAGGAAATAGACAACCTAAAACTTAAGACACCAATCTTGGTTTGATTTATTTGATTTGATCTCTCAATCTTTCCGATGAGACTTGATTAATCTATTTCAAGATGACATTAGCAATTCATAGTTGTATATTATGTCCAGCCTGGGCAAACTTATACTTTATAAGAATAGAAAGGAAGATGGGTATAGCCTACCCAGATCAGAATTGTCTCTTTTTCCTCATTGTCCTTGTTGTAAAATAGAACTCTCTCCCTGAAAGATGATTACACGATGTCCTGTTAACCTGGTTCATATGGAGCTATTTCTAGTTATTTTTAATGATTATTTATTTAAAGGGACTTTTCCATCAGTAACCTGTTCTAGACTTTGCTCAGGTCACTGTGATTTATTAGCTCTATTTTCCCCAAGAGTTGCTCTTCTTTCTGACTTCCTTACAACATGTCAGGTGCTTATCTCCTTCACCTTCCTTTTTTTAAAAAAAATTTGAAACATCCATCTCGTACAATTGCCATGATTGGAAAGTTTGCAATACTAAATGCATTAATGGCATGACAGCTCTATCGATTTCCTTTCTACTTCCACATAATGCAATAGATATACAAGCCGATTTGCTTCCCCACCACCACATCCCTTGCTCTCAGAAGGGCTAGTATATTTCCCGTAGCTCGTGTTCCCTCTCTCTGTCACATTTTGATAGATGGGATGATGCTATCTCTCTTAGACCAAAGATGGATGCTTCCTTTCTCCAAAATAATTCTCCTCGATGTGAGAAAGTGTCCTCATTTCCTCTGCTGATGTAGGCTAAGTGGTCACAGTTTTAGAGTCTTGGAAAAGGTCAGATACCATCTCCATCTCCTAGCTGAAACTCAGCAGGCTCTTTCTCACTTAAAGTGTTTTTAGAAAGATGTTTAATTTTGACTTCATCAAGTCAAGGTCACATAGTGTGGCATTCTCCCTTCCCACTCGGATTTTCACTAGTGTAATTGCGGAAAGTACTCTGTCTAGGTGAAGAAATGGTCAAGTAGAAAGGTCCCTAATGCCACCTACCAGCCATCTGGGGCTGTAATCATCATTGTGTTGACTCAAAATGTACCAATCAACAGTCCTAAGGCTAATTCATGGCCATCCTAGCACACCTGAAACAAGTGATCATTCAGGAACCCTTGCACTAAATCTGTGAACTGGTGTTTTATTTCTCTTACCTCAAGTTTAGCATGGAATTGAGCAACTGACCTGGCACAATGCTGCCTTTTAGAGACAGAAGAGAATACTGCACTGTGGGAAAATGTGGTGATATTATCATAGACATAGTACCATGCATTTGTTTGGATGCAAACAGCTTTTGGGTCTGTATTATCATAGCAAAGTAAGTATTCATACAGGTCATCCTCAACTTACAACATGCCATGACCTGGAGCACAGCACAGAGGCAACATAGGCAGCTGGCAGTTCAAACCGCACTTTTATTGCTCCAAATTTCCCCAAATGCTCCCACATTTCTGGCACATCCCAGAGCAAAGTGATCACATACACACACACACACACACACACACACACACACCCCTCCAACAGCCTCTGGCTGCAAGTAGTCCAGCCCAATACTGTGAGCACAATGGCTATAAAGCAAAAAATCCAGCAGAGCAAGTCAATGAGTCCCAAAAGCAAAAGAGCAAGGCAATTAATCCAGGAAGCCAGGAAGAAAGCAGGAAATCCAGGAAACTTCAAACATCAGCAGTGACATTCAAAACTCCAGGAATTCAGCAATTGTTCCCAACAAATTACCTTTCCCACAGCATCTCCTTAAGTCTCAGTCCCCAGGTGTGCCTTGTGAAGAGGGGCAGAGTGCTCTCCTCCGGAGTAGTTGGGTCAGTCTGTGCTGTTCTCGCCTTGTCTCCACTCTCCATGCTCAAGGAACAGGAGTGGGTGGTCCTTGCTCATTGCCTGAGCTCTGTCTCTCATGTTCACTGCTTAGCCTCTCTTGGTCATCCTTCCCCCTTCCTCCCTGTCTACAAGCAACCCTGGCCTGACTCAACATGTTCCTCCCTACATTCCACCAAAACCAACGAAGCCTTCCCCTCAATCTCCATCGGCTCCATTCCAGCTCATCTTCCTCCGCAAATTCAGGCTCCAACAGAGACATGACACAACCATTCCTTTAGTGACTGTTCAAAGTTACAACAGCACTGAAAAAAGTGACTTAGACTGATCCTCACACAACTGTCTCAGCATCCCAGTTATGTGATCAACCTTGACAATGGTCATGATTTATGATGGTTGCAGCATCCGGGGTTATATGATTGCCATTTTCGACTTTCCCAAAAGGCTTCTGATAAGCAAAGTCAATGAGAAAGCTGGATTTGCTCAATGGCTGATTCACTTAATAACTGCAGTAATTCACTTAATCACCATGACAACCACCTTGCTTAGCAATGGAAATTCTGGCTCCAGTTGTGGGTCATAAGTCAAGGACCACCTATATGTTATTTCAAAGTAGTTAGTCCCCAATTATTTTAGCCCCCTACCCTTCCCACAATTATCCACAGGATTTTATATGTGTATTAATGTTAGATAATTTGTGCCAGATCATGATCTGAAGGTACATGATGTAGAGATTTTTTTCTGGAATTTTTCTCTATAGCCCCTGGCCAGATATGGCTCATTATCTTGTCAGCTTCTCCTCCAACATCACATTTGGTCCAGTCTGTTCTGTTGACAAGAATTATCCTGCTGATGGAGAGAAAGAATATGGAGCACATCTGCATTAATTCCTTCCAACATTCTCTTCAGTTGAAAGGACTAAAAATAAGCTAATTCAATTACAGCAGCTATGGAGAGAAGGGCAGAAACCTATGATGAGATGATTTAGCCAAGTTGATGACAGCACATATTCCTCAAATCTGCCTAGCACCCAATCTGAAACAAAAAGCACATTCCAGATTCTCCCACACGGAATAAAATCCAGCACTGTTAGGTCCCTTAAGTTGGTCCAAGCCTTGCCAGATATTAGTCTTCTAAGTCCCTAAAACAAAAGATTGAAAAAGTGTAGCTACCATATTAAGATATTTTTTACAGGATAGGATAGAATAACAGAGTTGGAAGGGACCTTGGAGGTCTTCTAGTCCAACTCCCTGCTCAAGCAGGAAACCCTACACCACTTCAGACAAATGGTTGTCCAATCTCTTCTTTAAAACTTCCAGTGTTGGAGCATTTACAACATCTGGAGGCAAGTTGTTCCATTGATTACTGGTAATTGTTCTGTCAGGAAATTTCTCCTTAGTTCTAGGTTGCTTCTCTCCAGGGATAGGTTTGTACTGGTTCTGTCCACCTCTGTAGAACCGGCAGCTCTGAAGAGCAGCAGACATAGAACCAGTTCTATGTCTGCTGAGGTTTTTGCCCACCCACCCACCTGGACTCTTACCTGATCTTTATTTTCTGATTTTTCAACTTCAGCTGCTGAACAAGGCACAGCTGCAGTTTAAAAAGCAGGAAAAGAGGGCTGTTTCAAAGGCTGCTTCTCTGCACACAGCCTGCTGATGACGATTTACAGGCGTGCAGCTTGCCGCATGCAGGGAAGCTCATAAATCCCAAACCGGTAGTAAACCCTGTCATATCCCACCCCTGCTTCTCTCCTTGATGAGTTTCCACCCATTGCTTCTTGTCCTGCCCTCAGGTACTTTGGAGAATAGCTTGACTCCCTCTTCTTTGTGGCAGCCCCTGAGATATTGGAACACTGCTATCATGTCACCCCTAGTCCTTATTTTCATAAGACTAGACATACCCAGTTTCTGCAACTGTTCTTCATATGTTTTAGCCTCCAGTCCCTTAATCATCTTTGTTGCTCTTCTCTGCACACTTTTTAGAGTCTCAACATCTTTTTTACATCATGGTGACCAAAACTGGATGCAGTATTCCAAGTGTGGCCTTACCAAGGCATTATAAAGTTGTATTAACACTTCACATGATTCTATCCCTCTGTTTATACAGCCTAAAACTGTGCTGGCTTTTTTGGCAGCTGCAGAACATGGCTGGCTCCTATTTAAATGATTGTCCATTAGGACTCCAAAATCCCTCTCACAGTTACTACTATTGAGCAAAGTACCACATATACTCTACCTGTACATTTTGTTTTTCTTCCCTAAATGTAGAACCTTACTTTTTTCACACAAAACCTGGTGAACTAAAAGTATCTGACACCAAAACAATATCACAGCTGTTCTAAGGCTTCCAAATATGTTCATATAAGAATCTAGAACCATTAAAGTACAATCAGGCTTCCTAAGGAATTTGATCTTAGTTCCTCACTGTGTTCCTCACTCAACCTTCAGGCTGAAGCTGGAATTGTTCTGATTAAAAGCCATGCCCAAATAGCACATTACTGTTACTGGCTCATAAAAGTTTTCAACCCAGGTTGTCTTGCTTCTTTGACTCTTCAGACAAATCCCAAACTTCTTAGCAAACATTTATTGGTGCCACCTGAAGCCATTGTGGATTCTGCCCCAGTGTATTGATTCCAGTGAAATTTGATCAGGCCAACACATCTTTCAAAGCAATATGTCAGAGATGTGGCTTTCCAAAATGACCTCAGCTAGGCTCTACCATACATTAATCCACAGAAGCTACAAAATTAGTGTTCCTCTTGCATGCTACCTTTACAATATTGTCCCATCCCGTCCCCCGCCAAGCACCAAAAGATCTTTTATTTTAGCTCACTGTAATGTCCTCCATTCTGGCCTCCTAGAGGGAAGATTCTATAACATATCGTAGCTCTGCCCTTGAGGTGAGGGAGATATTGAAACTATGGGTTCTGCATTGCTGTGTTGTTGTTTTTCATAGAAATGTGTCAGAAATGTCCTCTGGTTCTTGTCAAAACATAAACAACTTCTCCAAGTGAGATAAAGCTGAACTTTAATTAGACTTTCATCACTCAATACATTTCTCTTCCTGTTGTGAATGCATAAGGTTTAATAAAGTTATCTTGAGCTTGGAGTCAAGTGCAGGGTTCTGGCCCTGCACTTCTGATTGGCTGTTAATGGCAGGATCGGATTGGCCCATTCCAGGAGATCTGATTGGCCATTAATGGAGCGTTCATATTGGTTAAGGGAGCTAGCGCTCCTAGATTGTTATTGGTTAAATAGTTATTGGGTTGCCTATATAAGGAGGGCTATAACTGCCATTGAGTTTGAGCTGTCACCCTGTAAATAAAGAGTTGAAGTTCATCGTTCCAGAGGCTCGTCTCCATTCTTTCTCGCCTATGCTCCAAACTTAACACTGGCAACGAGGGTGGGATGTGCAGACATCAGAGCTGACTGAACTAAGAAGAAACACCGAGCACATGGCTGACAGCGCTACACAACGGAACCATGTCCGGCGGCGTCGTACCACCCGCTCCGTTCAATCCGATACAAGAGGACTGGGAGTCCTACATGGATCATTTCCAAATGTTTTTGGAAACTAACAATTTAAAGGATGTCATAACCAGGAAGAAACGGGCAGTATTCCTAACGCATTGCGGACCAACCGTATTTAAGATGGCTAAGGCACTAGCCAAACCTGCAGAAGTGAAGGCAATGGACTGGGACGTCCTCGAACCCCTACTAAGAGCTCATTACGCACCAGCCGTGCCCACGCTCGTGAGACGGCACGAGTTCTATCAAAGAAACCAGCGAAAAGGAGAAAGCATCGCCGATTTCATAACAGACCTCCGAAATCTGGGAGGCCTCTGCGGATTCACCGATTTGGAAGAGGCACTGAGAGATAGCATAGTTCTAGGACTAGATGCGCCAGGCGTGCAGAGCAAGCTGATGGCGAAAGTCAACATCAGCCTTGCCGATGCCATCGCCAATGCTACTGCAGCAGAAGCAACCAGGAAGTCGGCTGCACAATTACGCCGCAACTGCGCTCTGGTACACCAACCGACAGGCAACATTTTATCCAAGTCAGAAGGGCAGCTTACAATGGCCCACCACAAGGACCTCTCTTCGTCGTCAGACAGTGATGAAGAAGAGGTCCATCGACTGCAGTCTGACCGGGACCCCTACCCAAAGTCCCTACACCCTTGTGCTGACTGTGGAGCCAACCACGCCAGGTCCGAATGCAAATTCCGTGATGCGCTCTGCCATGAGTGCGGGAAGAGAGGCCAAATTGGACGGGTCTGCTGAAGTTTCCAAGGACCCGGCCAGGCCTCAAAAGGGGCTAACTATTGCCAATTGACAGGAAACCGTCCTGTAAGGCGAGAACCAGTAAACCACTCCTACAGAAACCGAGTTTTGAATCACCCCACGAAGCGAGAAGAGGCTCACCATACTATCACTATCGGTCACGCCTCTGCCTTGGATGCCAAGAAAATCCGAATTACAGTGGCTATCGAGAACCAGCCTTGCCAAATGGAAGTCAACTCGGGATCGTCCCTCTCGATTATGTCCTGGAAGACCCTCAAGCAACTCATCCCCACGATCCAGCGCCAAGACCTCCGTTCCCAAAGACTTATTCTTAAGGACTATCAAGGAAATCGAATCCATGTCGTTGGTTCCAGCCGAGTCCAGGTTTCATTCAAGAAGCACACAGCGTACTTACCGCTAACTGTGATCGACAAAGATCGGCCTAGTCTGCTAGGTCTCCAATGGTTCGTGCCACATGGCATTGAAGTGGCAGGCATAAACCGAGTCAGCGGAAGTGACTGGGAGGAGGACCTCATCCATGAATTCAGGGACGTCTTCACGGAAAAATTAGGTGAGTACAAGGGGACCCCAATATCGTTCAGCCTTAATCCAAAGATAGCTCCCATCCGCCTTAAGCCCTGTCTAGTTCCGTTTGCCTTAAAGCCGAAAATCGACGAACAACTCGATAAATTAATAGCTCAGGGGGTGCTAGAACCTACCGATCACTCCCCCTGGGAGACCCCAATCGCAACACCAATTAAGCCGGATGGTTCAATTCGAATTTGTGGGGACTACCGGGCCACCCTGAACCACGCCCTACAGCAAAATGCATATCCAGTGCCGGTGGTGCAGCATCTCCTCCATTCCCTGGGGGGGCGGAAAAGTCTTTGCTAAATTAGACTTAGCTCAGGCATATCAGCAATTACCTGTTGATGAAAAGACGGCACAGGCACAAATGACTGTGATGCACCGAGGTGCCTTTAAATGTACCCGGCTCCAATTCGGAGTCAGAATAGCCCCGGGAATTTTTCAGAGCATTATGGAGAGGCTACTACAAGGGATTAAAGGTGTGGTCCCCTACTTTGACGATGTATTAATTGCTGCATCTACAAAAAAAATCTTACAGGATCGTTTAAAATTAGTTCTACAAATATTCCAAGACGCCGGTCTTAAAGTGAAAAAGAATAAGTGTAATTTGTGTACAGATCATGTCGAGTTTTTAGGGTACCTAATTGACAGTCAGGGCATTCACCCTACCGACAGTAAATTGAGAGCAATAAAAAAATGCTCCCAGGCCTCGGAACAAGGCCGATCTCCAGGCGTTCCTAGGCCTCATCAACTTTTATAATGTATTTTTACCACATAAAGCAACTGTCGCTGAGCCGTTACATCATTTGCTAGACAAAAAAGCAATTTGGTTATGGGGTCATAAAGAAGAACAGGCATTCCGTAATGTAAAAAAACTACTGACTTCTGATGCTGTACTCATGCAGTACAATGGGACTTTGCCGTTAAATATCACATGTGATGCTTTGCCTTTCGGAGTGGGTGCCATTTTGAGCCATGTAGTGTCTCATGGTAACGAAGCCCCTGTTGCATATTTTTCAAAGACACTTTCAAAAACTGAGCGAAATTATAGCCAAATCGATAAAGAAGCCCTCGCAATTGTATCTGCCGTTAAAAGATTTCATGAGTACGTGTATGGCCGGGCTTTTACTATTGTGACTGACCACAAACCGTTATTGGGGATAATAGCTGGAGATAAGCTGACTTCCTACATATTATCCCCCAGGATGACTCGCTGGTCAGAATTCTTGGCTGCTTATAATTATCAGCTGCAATACCGCCCGGGGAAAGCCATTCCCCACGCCGACACATTGAGCCGAGCACCACTTCCAGAGACTCTTGACGATCCTGCACCAACGGTAACCACATTACAGATTGAAACACTCCACACGCCACCATTAACCGCCCGAGATATCGCGAGAGAAACCAGACGTGACCTCACCTTAGCGCGAGTCCTAGGCTGGGTAGAACGGGGATGGCCATTGGACCAATTATTGGATGACTTCACACCATTCAAGACTCGACAAACGGAGTTGTTTTCTCAAAAAGGCTATGTCATCTGGGGTGATAGAGTCGTTATCCCAGAACGACTCCAAAAAGCAGTACTGAGAACCTTGCACGATGGCCACCCCGGTATCGTGCGAATGAAAGCCCTCGCACGAAGCTACGCATGGTGGCCGGGCATCGACAAGCAAATCGAAAATTGGGTTAAAGCTTGTCATAGAGGCCAGGAAGTGAGCAACGCCCCACCAAAAGCCATCCCTACCGAATGGGAGACACCACGGGACCCTGGTCCTGTATTCACCTGGACTTTGCAGGGCCGACCAAAGGCCACACCTTTCTTCTAACCGTTGACGCCTACTCGAATTGGCTCGAGATTCACTGCATGACGAACACAACCACCGAAGTGGTTATCAAAAAATTGGAAAGACTGTTTGCAACCCACAGATTACCAGACGTTCTGGTATCCGACAACAGGCCCCAATTTACCGCGCTGTCCTTCGAGCAGTACCTGACTGACCGTGGCATCAGACATGCACTCACCTCGCCTGCGCACCCTGCGACAAATGGCAGGGCTGAGCGCATGGTCCAATTTGTTAAGAAAACTTTGCAGAAATTAGACTACGATAACATCGACGACAAAATCAACCGAATCCTTTTTCTACAACACATCACATCTCATAGCGTCACCAACAAAACTCCCGCCGAACTGCTAATGGGACGAAAGCTCCGCTCCCACCTCGATCGGTTACACCCAGCTTATGAACCAGAAAAACCACTAGGATCCAGCGGCCGATGTCATAGCTTCCAGGTAGGCGATTTGGTATATGCTAAAAACCTATTGGGCGATCCGTTGTTGGTAGAGGCGACAGTAGTTTGTGTAACCGGCCCGAGATCCTACCTTGTACAATGCCTTGACGATAGACTATGGAAACGCCATATTGATCAATTACAATCACGGCTCCGGTCGGGCATTTCTGAACTCCCTTATGACCAAATTGAGGGGGGGGAGATACGGAAGAAGACAAATTTAAATTAGAAGAAAACCCGTTCAAAGGGAACGATAGCAGAATTGAGACACAGGAATTGGAACCAGAGATGGGAATAGATTCACCTCAGGCAGTTGCCGAAGATATTGGTGACGACGGAAACGTGAACTCTGAACCAGAGGCAACCCCTTCGCCAAACAACGATCTATCTCAGCGAGATTGCAGCCAAATGCAAAACACACAGCGAAAATCAAAAAGACTAATAAAGCAACCGTCCTACCTTAAGGACTATGTAACTGCGCCCTGTAAACAGAAGCCAGGGGGAAGGGGTGTTGTGAATGCATAAGGTTTAATAAAGTTATTTTGAGCTTGGAGTCAAGTGCAGGGTTCTGGCCCTGCACTTCTGATTGGCTGTTAATGGCAGGATCGGATTGGCCCGTTCCGGGAGATCTGATTGGCCATTAACAGAGCGTTCATATTGGTTAAGGAAACTAACGCTCCTAGATTGTTATTGGTTAAATAGTTATTGGGTTGCCTATATAAGGAGGGCTATAACTGCCATTGAGTTTGAGCTGTCACCCTGTAAATAAAGAGTTGAAGTTCACCGTTCCAGAGGCTCGTCTCCATTCTTTCTCGCTCATGCTCCAAACTTAACACTTCCTTTTTTCCCTTTCATTGTTCCCCTCCCTCCGCCGTTTTTCCACTTCTCCTTTTAAATATGCACATACTGCTCTGTTTTATTTTGCTACTTCTTTGCTATAATTGGTGGACCATCACAATCTTAATCCCAACAAATTGTAGCAGGCCTTCAGCAAATGTTAAATTTAATATAGGTTAGCATAGCTTTATATTCTTTTAGTGTTTTAGAAATTTTAATATTCTTATCTCCTTTTAGAGTTATCTATCATAGTTATTTATCGCATTTAGACTATTTCTTATCAAATCCATTGCAGTTTTATAGGATTCTTTTGCTTTTGAATTCATGACCTCTACAATTTCACATTAATAATTTTATCTTTACCTTATTTGAGTCTATCAATATGACTTTATTTTCATTTCTATTTTACATAATTGTTATTTGTTCTATGGCGGTCTGTGACTGAATTAAAATTGATTGATAACTTCTAAACAACTCAAGCTTTACCAAATGTTACCAGAAGCTGTGATTGCTTCTCATGACAAAGATCATACTAAACAGCATTCACTTTGAAGTTGGGAGATATTGTTTTCAAAACAACAACAACAAATCATTTTTATGAAATCTCTGTATCTCAGCTTTAGTTCCAGATCTGTAAGATGACAGAAAAGAGGGAGGAGGTCTAATTTAGAGGCTTCAGTAAGATAAGGAAGTTATACTCAAAATGGAAATGATCTGAATGTATAAATGTGTTACCCATTTACATTCATTATCACCCTAATAATCCTGAAGCAAGGTGCAAAGTAAGATTGGTAACATAAAATTACATTTTAGGTCAGAGATAATAATTATTGAGTCCTGTGAAAATGAAATGCTCATTTTGAATTCTTCACTGGGATGTGATACGGGAGGAGAGTTATTCATAGTCAGAAAGCTGCTAAGGAAAGATTGCCTTTCATAATATTTATATAGGTAGTCCTCGACTTACAACCATTGTTGACCCCAGAATTAGGGTCGTAAGTCGAACCAGTTAAAATGTGACCCAGTCTAATTTTGCAATCTTTTTTGCAGTGTTTGTTAAGCAAAAACCACAGTCATTAAAGCAAATCCATTGTAACCAATTACCTTTTCTGCCAGAAACCAGAAGGAAACACTGGTTTCCAATAAAAAGCATTGTAAGTTGTGGTCACATAAAAAGGCCATAAATGCAGGCTGGTTACCAAGCACTCACAAAATGCAATCATGATGGTCAGGGGTGCTGATCATCATAATTTCAAATTTGGGTTGTAATTAGTTCTGGGAAGTTCTGTTTTAACTTCAAAAAGTCTCTAAGTGACCAGTCTTAAGTGAAGGATTATCTTATTTCTATAATAGAGGAAGGGCTCCAGAGGTGGTATTCAGCAGATTCTGACCAGTTCTGGAGAACTGGTAGCGGAATTTTTGAGTAGTTCAGAGAACCAGCAAATACCAACCCTGACTGGCCCCGCCCCATCTACTCTCTGCCTCCCGAGTCCCAGCTGATCAGCTGGGTCTTGTTTTGTTGCCCTGCACAGGAGAACGGAGCTGGAAAGCAGGTTAGTGGGGTGGGGAGGGAATCGGGATGTTACAGTATCCTTCCCCTGCCATGCCCACCAAGCCACGGCCACAGAACCGGTAGTAAAAAAATTTGAATCCCACCACTGGCGGGCTCCTACGAATTAAGCAGCACTATGGATTCATGTTAATTATCCTTTTTCCAATAAGTTAAAAGAAGGGAAAGCAGTGAGGGAACAGGAGAGCTTCTAAGGCAGAAGAATGTGATCTTGTCACATAGAATTACCGTATATACTCGAGTATAAGCCGAGTTTTTCAGCCCATTCTTTGTGCTGAAAAAACCGCCCTCGGCTTATACTCGAGTCAGATTCCCCTCTGGAAAAAAAATGGTGTGGAGCTCCGGAGCTGGGCAGCCGCTTTCCTGCAGGCAAGCCCCACTTCATGGACTCCATCCATCCTCGCTCCCATCCACCCACCCACCCAAAGTGACAAAGTCCCCCAATCGTGCAGCCCAGAATTGCCCTCCCCTCAGGGGGCAGCAACGACGCCCGGTGTTTCCCGAGACAAGAAGCTCCACCGTGCAATGAAAGCGCCCTGGCTCTAGGCTCAGAAAACAACATGAGGCAAGGTCGCTTCAGCTCCGCTGAGCTTCGTTTCCTAGCTGCTTTCAGTCCGCTCGGGAGGAGGGGGAGGAGGTGGTGGCCTAGAGCTCAGAAAACAACGCAAGCTGCCGCCACCACCTCCTCCCCCTCCTCCCGAGCGGACTGAAAGCAGCTAGGAAACGAAGCTGAGTGGAGCCTAGAGCTCAGAAAACAACATGAGGCAAGGTCGCTTCAGCTCCGCTGAGCTTCGTTTCCTAGCTGCTTTCAGTCCGCTCGGGAGGAGAGGGAGGAGGTGGTGGCCTAGAGCTCAGAAAACAATGCAAGCTGCCGCCACTACCTCCTCCCCCTCCTCCTGAGCGTACTGAAAGCAGCTAGGAAACGAACCTGAGCAGAGCCGAAGCGACCTTGCCTCGCGTTGTTTTCTGAACCCGCGAGCCTAGAGCCAGGGCGCTTTCATTGCACGGCGGAGCTTCATCTCAGGAAATACCGGGCATCGTTGCTGCCCCGAGGGGAGAGTGATTCTGGGCTGCACAATTGGGGGACTTCGTGGCTTTGGGTAGGTGGGAGTGAGGACGTTGATTTTAAGCACTGCCGACCAAGTGTTTCACAAATACCAGTGGGACCTCCGTCCACCACCACCCCTCCCTCTTTTGCCTCCTTCCTTCTGATCAATCAGGTTTTCCTAGTATTTGCTCACAGCTGCGTTTTCTCTTCTGCTGTGCTAGGCATTGAACGCGGGGATTTCTGATTCCCCTTACATGCGCGTGGATATGCCGCAGGGCATTTTCTTCCAAATGCCCCACTGGCAGAGAACACTGACTTTCATAATAGTGAGATCATTTCCCAAATTAATTGATTCACTAACCCAAAAGAAAATGTCGATGACAATGGGATGGAGGAGTCACTCTCTCCCTTGCAAGAAAAAAGCAAGAACCGTTCTTATGATCTCTCTCTCTCTCCCCCCGTAATACAGTCAAGCCCTTTCCAGCACGTGGGATCCGCCCCCACCGCTTTGCACCTTGCAAATGCAAAAACCCCGGGATTTTGCATTTGCAGGGTGCAAAGCAGTGGCGGCAGATCGCGCGTGCTGGAAAGGGCTTGACTGTATTACGGGGAGAGAGAGAGAGAGAGAGAGATCATAAGAATGGCTCTTGCTTTTTTCTTGTAAGGGAGAGAGTGACTCCTGCCTCCCACTGTCATCGTCATCTTCTTTTGGGTTAGTGAATCAATTAAACCTTTCATGATAGTGAGATCATTTCCCAAATTGATTAATCTGTTTTTCTTTGAAATAAATATTCAAAAACATTTAATCTACTGATGCCTTAATTAATGTAATTTTATTAGTATCTATTTTTATTTTTGAAATTTACCAGTAGCTGCTGCATTTCCCACCGTCGGCTTATACTCGAGTCAATAAGTTTTCCCAGTTTTTTGTGGTAAAATTAGGTGCCTCGGCTTATATTCGGGTTGACTTAAACTCGAGTATATACGGTAATTAAGCTCATTGAGGGTTAAATTCACTGAGGGCTGGCCTTTGCTACTGACAGATGATCTTGGTTCCATGGTGCCGGGTAGTTGCACACGCATAATGATTAATGACAGGCTAATAAGCAATTCCTAAGGTGAACATGATTCCTGTGCAAGCCAAGCTGGATTGCAACTATGATTAGTCTCCCTTTGGGGGGTGGATTGTTTTTCATTTCCATTTTTCTTCATCACCCACTTTATTTCAAACCTGTATTCAGGGTGCCCCCTTGTGTTTTATTTTTATCATTACATACATGGCTCTGCTGAAGGAAATGAGGAACAAATGTATACAAGGGCACACAAATGAACCAAGGACACGCAGAGGCTTTGTATTAGCCCTACCTCTCTTTCTCCTGTATAAGTAAAGGCGGGGGACTGTAGACCATCATTTAATTTCAAAAGGTCTGTCTAAGCTATCAGTTCAGGTTTCTTACACAAGCCTTCTTTCTTGAACCCTGGGCAGAAAGGGAGACTATGGTAAAACAAGGAAAAGAGATGGGATGAACTACAGATAGCCCCCAACAGATCATCCTTGAAAGGATACAATATTTTTTTTAAAAAAACCCTCATTATAAAGATACACAAAGTAGATGTTCAAGGGTATAAGTTGAAGCAGTCCAAGTATTTTTACTACTATCTCAGTGCAACAAGAAGAACTGATGTGCAGAAGCATGCTTCTCTGTGGATAGGTAAAGATGGGGCATGTGTCTGTTTTATCTACCGAGGCCCCTCCTTAAACAACTACCATTTCTGATGGCCCAAAGATGCCCATCACTCCAGCAAATGTTAATAAATGCAATTACAACTTCAACTTAATGTATATAGAGGCCAACATAACAGATACTGTATAAATCGATAGAGCAATACATGAATGCTGTTCCATATTGATTTTTCTCAGGAATTCAAGTCACAAGTAAATCCATTTATATTTAAGCACTGAGATCTGGGAGTTTATAACTGCTGAGAATATGAAATGGAATCATGCCAGTTTAAATTTCACCTCAGCCATAATTTCTCTCAGTTTCTTCAGTTAAGCCAGCCTTAAACTCTTCCTGAAAGTAAGGAGGGATTATGTCGATCATGCTAAGTTTCAATCAGGATTGCCAAGATCAAATGTATGAACCACTCTGAATACTTGAAATTTGCTACATGAATGTTGTTGCTATTGCAGGTAGTGCTTTTTAGCAACTATAATTGGAGTCAGCAAGTTGGTCATTAAGCCAAGCAGTTGTTAAGTGAAACCCTGCCTGTACTTGGGAGTTTACTCCCTTGCTTTATAGACCTGTGAAAGTCATAAATGTGAGAACTGTTTGCAACCTTATTTTTTTTCATTTCTGTCGTAACTGCAAAAAGTTACTAAGCAAAGCGGTCACTAAATGAGGACTACCTATACAATGATTGTAGAGGATACAAATATTTCACAATTTCTGGTTCTGCCCAATCAGGTGGTACGATATGCTCCTGTCATGTTCTGCTCAAGTATCATATAATCAAGAAGTAAAAGATTCTGGACACAATGACAGTGAGGTCTTTGGTTGAGGTTCACAATAGCTTGTGTTGGGTTCTGCACAAAGGTAATTTTTGGGAGAAGAGGTTTGATTTCTCTACTTTCTATGTAGCTTGTATTAGTTATCAGGCAATATGAGTTAAGAAAGAAAAAAAAAAGGTTAAATTCACTCAGATATTATATTAGCAACAATCTATTCTAGTTGGTTTTATTCTAAAGAAAGGCAATCACAGGTGAATGCGGGATTATATAGAAGCACTCGAGCTGGAGAAGAAAAACCTTACATTTTCAAGCCAGGGTCAATGTTGGAGAGAATATTTTTCCCTCCTTCATATCTAGGGTGAAACAGAAGTGACCAGGTTCTGACCGGTTCTGGAGAACCAGTAGCAGAAATTTTGAGAAGCAGCAAATACCACATCTATTCTCTGCCTCCCGAGTCCCAGCTGATCAGCTGGGTCTTCTTTTGTGGCCCTGCACAGGAGAACGGAGCTGGAAAGCAGGTTAGTGGGGTGGGGAAGGAATGGGGATCTTGCAGTATCCTTTCCCTGCCATGCCCACCAAGCCACACCCACAGAAATGGTAGTAAAAAAATTTGAATCCCACCACTGGGATGGAACCTCTGATTTGCTTTCTTCTAAAACCTTCCTATCCCACAAAAAGAATTCCTTTTTCAGGCATGTAATATTCATATTATACCCACCCCAAAGGAGTGCAATGGTTTAGTGGTTAAGCCACTGGGCTTATCGGCTGGAAAATTTACAGTTGACGGCCACACAACAGGATGAGCTCCCTTTACTTGCCCCAGCTCCTGTCCACCTAACAGTTCGAAAGCATACAAATGCAACTAGATAAATAGGTATCATTTCAGTGGGAAGGTAACAGAATTCCATGTGCCTCAGCCTATAGTCATGCTGGCCACCTGATTATAGAAATGTCTGAGGACAACACTGGCTCCCTCAGCTAAGAAACAGGGATGAACACTGTTCCCCAGAGTTGGATAGGACTGGACAAGGGAAACCTTTACTTTATCCACTCCAAACCTAATTGGAATCAGTCCAATTCTGGAAATCAGAGCAACATACTAGAACCCAGTGTTCTTCCTTAGCTTCTGGGTTTTTGATGTATGCTCCTTTGTCATTTGAATGTTACCTTTGTGGTTTTTGCTCTGCCTAAGGACTTCAGACAGTTTTATCCCACTCAAAATTCATTTGTACACCCTTGTATTTTGCTGTTCTACAGAAAGCATGATATAAACTGGGTGGAAGATAATAGATAATAAAATAGCATGCATACTATGCAAATTTGTAAGAGCCTTGTCAAATCAAATTGTCATCCCAAACACTTTCATTTCTCAAAGTAGATTCCTCAGTGGGTGCTCAGTCCTATTCCTTTGTCACCCATTTTCTTCTATTCCCAAGTTTCCATGCTCTTTCAATCCATTCTGACTGGTTCCTAGAAACCCTTTTGTCTGCATAATTTTTCCATCATAAGACAGCAGAACCTCCGACCTGCTATCTCATAATCCTTTCAGCATGGATAAAAACTGCTGTGGAAAACCGCTTTTCTAAGGTGTACAATTAAGCTTCCTGCAATACATTTAAGGATGTGGTTGTTCCCCATTTTTCTTCGGGGAGAAAGAAATCTCATCATTATTGTACTTCTGAAGCAGTGCTCTCATCAAAATTTCTTAGGTCCCGCTGCTGTTGGAGCGCTGCTTGCCGATTCCCTCCTGGTCGAAAGCTACTAAGAAATAGATCTCTCTGTGTCCTCAATTACCTTAAGTATAAGGGCTAAGGTATAAGTATAAAGTTTAAGTATAATGGTTTATTCAGGAATAGTTTCTGTTTTGCTTCTGATTGAATAAGACAACGAAAACTTTTTTTTTTATCTTCAGGGTGGTGGTCGCTTAACTTTTTATGCATTTAATCCATGCTGCTGCAAATTGTACCCGCGCTGCTGGCTTTTCATACCGCCTGCATTTTGCGCTAAATTCGTAGACAGGAACAGTTCACAAGTAAGCAAATTCTTTAAGCTTCCAGTTGTGCATACATAGAAGACTGATTTGACACCTGTAATGCGTACGGCATCCTTGATACTCAGCTACAAAGTGCTTACAAGCGCCACGCATTTCCACTCTCACACCGCCGGGTTTCAGCTAGTTTTGCCTCGCTTGCTATTATGAACTTCCTCGGCCCCCGTAGCTAGCAGGGTTTAACTATCCGGATGCGGAAGTGCTTGTTCTTTTCTCTCCCGGGTGGTTTTGCTGTTGTTTCGAGCTTCTCGGTAAGCGGCGGTTACAATCCGTTGGCATCCGTGAAAAATCCAGGTGGGGGCAGCTGGGAAGAGGGCGAAGGAGGAGCGTTAAGGTGCCGAAAGTGTGACCGTGCTTGTTCCAATGGAGGGCGGGAAAGGGGATCGGGAGAAAAATAAGTCGGCGATTGAAACCCCCTGCTCCCTATTCCAGCAATTTACTCGCTGACTCTGACGATTTGATTTCTGTTCTGCAGGCAGCTGCGGCCAAGAAACCCTCGCCATGGTAAGCGGCGGATGCTCCTGAATCGGTTGTTCTTTTGATGATGCCAAAGTTAAAAGAAGTCGGTTGGGATACAGATACAGAGAGAAAAAGCCTTTCCCGTGAAGGGCATTTTAATAATGACGAATGGCTGACGTTATTCATGTTCCATTAATGTTTAAATCTGTTCCCGTATTTAGTTTTTACGTTTTTAAACAAGTCAGGCATAGTTTTATTTGATGGAGCTTTTTTTACATTGAGTTAAATTTAATATATGGAACGGAAATAAAGTAAGAAAATAATTTCATCCGATTTCTCTTCATTTCCATTCCATAAATTAAATGCAGCAAAACCTGGGGAGAATAGCAATGGAAAGCAACTTTAAAAATATAAGTTTTCAGATGTTGCTTGGCTCTTAGTACTGTAAGGCTGTTATCCTAGATCAGGGGTTCCCAACCTGGGGTGCTCGCATATCGGACGATATTCCAGGGGGTGCGAGAAAAGTCCAGGTAAATAATAGGATGTTGGCATTTTTATTTCAGGGGGTGCGAGGTTCGAGTGAAATTTCTTTAGGGGTGCGGGGCAAAAAAAAGGTTGGGAACCACTGTCCTAGATCAAGGGTTTTCAAACTTGACAACTTTAAGACTTGTGGACTTCAACTCCCAGAATTCCTCCTCCAGTCATGTTAGCTCAGGAATTCTGAGAGTTGAAGTCTACAAGGCTTAAACTTGCCAAATTTGAAGACCCTTGGACTAGATAAACCATGGAAGTGGTTAGTCATTGCCTTCTTCCAGGATATTTTTTTTCAACTTACCGGTTTAGTCTGTATCTATATCTTTCCTGGAAGTTTCCCATCAGTGCAATAACTGGACTTGAGCCTGTTAGTATCTTGAGCCCAGAAACCATCCCTGCTTTGCTGTAAGAAAAGTATATGAAAGGTCCCGTACTAGTACTGGGGGAGAAGAAACTGGAAGAACATAGTTTGGTATGAAAATATAGGTACTCCTCAATTTACAACAATTTGTTTCATGACCATTTGAAAAGGGTGTGACTTATGACCATTTTTCACACTTAGGATCATTGCATGGCCATGTGATCAAAATTCAGATGCTTGGCAACTGGTTCATATTTATGGCAGTTGCAGTGTCCCAAGGTCATGTGATCACCTTTTGCAACCTGACATGCAAAGTCAATGGGGAAGCCAAATTCACTGAACAACTGTGTTACTAACTTAACAACTGATTTGATTCATTTAACCACTCTGGCAAGAAATGTTGTAAAATGAGGCAAAACGTACTTAACAACTATTTCGCTTGACAACAGAAATTTTGGGCTCAGTTGTGGTTGTAAGTCAAGGATCACCTGTACTAGCTTTTTTGAAGCACACAGTTTTTTGAGTGAGAGCTTTGCTGGATAAACGAATAAGGTAACCATCTTCCTTTGTGCTGTAGTAAGATATTTTGATGCACGTGCCTGTTGCCTGTAGATACCAGAATAGGATAAAATACCCATTTTGGTAAGTTTTGTGCCCCTCACAAAGGGAGATGGAAATCTTTCACCAACTCCTGTTTGGTCTTTGTCACTTTACTTACTCCAAGTTAGGTGAAAGGTTGGAATTACAAAGGCATCTAGAAAGTCTTAATTGTATAAAACACCAGCCAAATCTGTCAGCCTTTCCAATTCTGGAACAACAGGAAAGGGTTAGAATTATAGTTTGAAGAAAATTATAGCAGTTTCAACAAATGTTTATGTGATCCCAGTGAATCTTTTCATGAAGATGGACTGTGTTTTTTGACATGTTTGAAGATATTCCAGTTACTTTTAGTTATCAGGCCTGTTTTCTCACAAGTGATCCTTGTTTATAATGGACATTTTATTGGAAAACTGCCAAGATTGCTCCAAATGGCATTTAGCCAATCCTCCCCCCCCCCCTTCTCTTCAGGAGAAAAGGGATGTAGAAGTAGGCTTGTCCAGATGACAAAACATGATTTCTCAAAGTCGTAGGTGAGGAAGCTCAAGCAGGGTTTAACAGAGCAAGAATTACATACAGAGCAGTAAGATGTCTTTTATGCTAGTATTCGGAGCAAATATGGAAACTGAGAAGAATTTCCAGGCCTCATTTTTTAGCAAACTCATTAAGGTGAAGCCACTCAGAATATTGTGAAGAATTTCCCTCTTTCCTGCACTAAGTTACAATTTATAAGATAAGATACCAATAGCTCTCATAGTCACTGGGTTGTTATGTCTTAACATTCATTGAGTGCTTTATGAGCTTGGTTGTTTTCTTACGGCTTTTCATTACCCAAACAAGGGAACATCATCATCATCGGTGCTAGTCCCTATGTTCCCTAGTTCGGAGTAATGAAACTTCTGCAAGTAAACAACATTTCAGCTCTGAGCTACAAATATTCTTCATTGCTAATATTCATTCCTGTCTACTTCTTATAAGTTCTGACACTACTTTTTGCTAAGAATGAGTTCATAAAGTTTACAATTTTCTATTTAATAGAATGGTTTGGCAGAAAAAGGAAAGTAGTTGGGCTGCAGGAATAAAATGTATTTTCATAATGCACTAGATGCTAGATTTACATTGATTCTCGTATTTATTACAGCCTCGAAAAATTGAAGAGATCAAAGATTTTCTATTGACTGCCAGGAGGAAAGATGCAAAATGTGAGTACCAATCGAGGCTCTTTGCTTTGTTTCACTAATGATACTGGTTGTGTATTTTCATTTATGCTGAAAATATAATATCACTTACTACGTTAGAACAGCATTCTTTAATATTAATTATGGGCACTATCAACTTTTTTAAATGTTCCATAGCAACCCAGGTCTTTTCCAAACACTGTCATTGAAGAGCCATGTCTTAGTGATACATTCTCTTTCCTCCCAACTATGTTTTAAAAGCAATGCCTCTTTTTGCCAATACTTTTAAGTGATGTTTTTGAATATTTTGTCCTATATAAAACATCATTAAATAAATGATTGGAAGCTTAATAGTAAAACATTCTCCAAAGCAATTTTAATTTACATCATTTAGAGTCATTTAAAAACCATAACGTTTTGTAGTAGCTTTCTTTGGCATTACTTAACCATGGTAAATTTCTAGGGCATTATAATCAACTAAGAAATTGCCATTAAATATGTTATTATGCATGTTTGATTTTAGAAATAGATTGGCAATTATAGTCAGCCAGAATCAAAGCTTTTATTTGTAGTGGTTTTGAAACTTTGAAAAGTACTGCACAACTACATACAAGCTTGTGAGCCTTTTAGGAATATCCATAATTGAACATTTGATGGAAAAATACGTGAATCTTTATATAACTACTGATGTTTCCCAAAGCAGCAGTGATTTCCGTGAAGTGATTTTTGTCCCTATTAATGGTGTGCGTTTGCTTGGGGATATTTTGGGCTCTTCCTCTGTACAGAGTAGTTTCAACTCGATGATAATAAATAGGTACCGCTTCGGTGGTAAGGTAATAGTGTTCCTTGCACTTCGGCATATAGTCGTGCTGGTCATATCACTGACTGGCTTTTTTTTTTTTTTTTTTTTTTGGCTAAGAAACAGATGAGCATCACCCCCAGAATCTGATGCAGAAGAAATCTTTACCTGAAACTGTTGGCTTTAGATCATGCTACAATTTATTTGAGTTAAACTTGGGACATTGATTTGGCCATTCCAAAGGGCAAACTTTATTTTATTTCAGTCATTCTTTGTTGATAATGCTTGTGTGTTTGGGATAATAGTTGTGCTGCATGACCCAAATTCACTAAGTTTCAGTTTATAGGCAGATAGGCTCCTGTAGAATTTCTCAGTATAGTCCAGACTCCATTGTTCCCTCTTGATCCCAACAGTGCACAACTGCCCCAAATCATGATAGTACAACTGGCATGCTAATTGGGATGAGGATCATTAGCAGAAGCACGATGGTTTTCTCACAATGCAACATTTCTGATTTTTCCCCCCAAAGTTCTATTTTTGATCCCTCTGTCCACAGAAAATATTGCAGTAATCTGTTGAACAGTTCCTTATGGAAGACCCATGAATATTTTCATAGGACATTGTAAGAATAGCAGATCTTGTTGCCTCAGAATGTTCCTTAAAGGTGTAGTGCAGGTTTATTGGGGTATAAAAATCATGTAATAGATCTTAAGTCAAGCTGATAACACATTGCTGGTCACAGTATTACAGGTTTACAGATTATTCTAAACTATTCACAGACTTTATCTTAACATTGTAAGCCTCTACTGTAAAGATGTTAGTGTTTGCTATTAGTAATAAAATCACAGCAACTAGTCTTTGGCTTGTTTTTATGTACTTTTGATATGTATGAGTCTGTAACAAGTATTAGCCTCAAGATTATTCCAGTAAGATATTTAAAGAAAAACATTTTTAGAAATGTATGATAACTTAGATCTACTTCACAAGTGTCTCTGTCATCATGAGATAAAGTGGATGTAATAAAAATGTTCTCTCTCCAAATTACATTAAATTCTGTTTCTTACTAGGCAGATTCCTAAGTATAATCAATGCATAATGATAACCCTAATGTTTTAATATCATAGCTGTTAAGATCAAGAAGAATAAAGACAATGTAAAGTTCAAGGTGCGTTGTAGTCGATATCTGTATACCCTGGTTATCACAGATAAGGAAAAGGCTGAAAAACTGAAGCAGTCTCTGCCACCAGGTAACTGAATTATGTGGAATTGTGAAACATGATTAAAATTAATAGTAAGCAAATAGTCCCACATTTTAGCCAAATGATTCTTATTATGAGTTTTTAGGTATATAGTTTAGGTATATATGTTTTTTCATAAGATGATGGGTATTCTTATTCGGTCACTCTTTTTGTTAGGCCTGTCTCACAGGATACTATATAAGATGCTCTCAACACCTGGATAAAAGACAAACTAAATCTAAAATGACGAAGTTATTATGTATTGTATGTGGAGAAACCCTGAACATTTGGGATACTGGGCAAGTTTGAAAAAATTAAATGATTACAAGCTTCCTGAAAATAAACATGTGAAGAAATAAAATCAAACTGCCTTGTATGAAGGTGCTTAAGAATGCTATGACATCAAAGTGAGGATACCTAGGTGGTTCATTTTAACGGATAAAAAGAAAATGGGGAGCTTCCACCTAACTTCTCCTTAATAGATGAAACTAAGGCCACCTTGAGATGAAATTCCAGAGCCTGACAGAACTGCTATAAGTTCCTCCTTTTAATGTCAACGAATTGATACCTCCAAGAAGTGAGAAGGGGAAGACAGCAAAGTAGTCATGGGTAGGAAAAGCGGCCATTTAGATATAATAAACTTTTAATATCATTGCCAGCAGTTTGAATTGATCCTGGAAACAATTTAGATAAAGTAGTCCTATTTTCCTAAATGACATTTCTCTAAAGAACCTGGCTATAGCATTCTGGGTCGTTGTTATTTCTAAATACTTTTCAGCTTATTGCAGTCCTCCAGATGTGGAGTATTAAGGCATCAGTTATTCTGACCACATCTTCTCTCTCTAGTAACCTAAGCTGGATGAAGGCATTCCCAATTACAGCTCCTGTCTGAGGGCAAAGCCAAGTGCAGGGAAACTGCTGAGCTGTGAACCTACATTTGTTATTTTATCCAGCATTGATTAAATTGTTATTCCAAAGTCAGCATTGCAAAATAAAAATGCCTTTGTCACAGCTGAGTTACTCTTTGGTGATTTGCTTCATATCCAGGCATTGGTTCTGGATCTCTTGATCTAATTCTAGGGAGGCTGTAAAAGACTCAGTCTAAATATTATCTGTATTTTGACACAAACTGCAAGTTCCAGGATGAAATCTTCCAACAGTTTTATGGAACTGTCCAGGGTGGATTTGATTTAAATCAACTTGATTTAAATCATAATTTCTAAAGAGGAACTCTGTCCTGCTGTTGACTCATCGACGGTCCCAACATTGCAGAATATACAACCTCATGCTACATAACTAAGCTCCATTTCATGCTAAATAAACTAAATTATTAATATATCTTAAATAGAAAATACTAGTTCGATAGATTTTTACTCCAAAAGCATTTTATTAGAATAAATTTGATAAAAATCAAAAACATCTGATTTTTTTATTTTTTAAAAAATCATCAATTTTTATCCATCCTTGAATTGTCAGGTGATATGAATAAAATGAAACATTTAGCCACACCCTAATGACTAATAAATTGAAAGGCCACTTTCTTCATTTAACTAGAACCAAGCTATGTGCCTAAAACTGATTTGAAATTAATCCTAATCTGTACTGCAGTATCTTAAATTTGAAAGGCAGTTACACACTTTAAAATGTTTACAAAATGAATCTGTAAACTGGCTGAAGTTACTTGATACTGTTGAATTAATTAGGCATTACCGTGTTTCTCCAACAATACGGCCTCCACCAATAGGAAGCCCCACCAGGTTTCTTTGGCATAAAATCAAATTAAGCCCCTCCCCCCAAATTTAGGCCTATTTTAAAACATGCAAAATAAGGGGGAAGGGCGGGGGACTTGCCGTTAGGAGCGCCCCCGGGCAGCAATTCCTCGCCGCCAGCCACTCCTAACAGGTGATCATGGCGAATTGCGGAGTTCCCTACTCCCACCTTTGCTGCAGACGCCTTTGGCACCTGCCACTGTTGCTTTCCCTTCTGTCCATTCTGCCAAGTTTGGAACTGCCGCTTCCGTGTTTGGAGTGCCGCCGCCATTTGGGGCTCCAAACAGCAGCAGTGCTCCAAACGCGGAAGCGGCAGCTCCAAACATAACGGCGGGCGATCTTTTTATTTTGGTCCGCGTGAAGGTCAGAGCGAGCAAGAGAGGGAGACTGCGATGCCTCCATCCGAGATGGCAACCTTACTAGTGGATCACAATGTGGCTGGAAGCCCGAATCGGCGGGAAATGATGGCGATCTTTTTGGAGTGAGAGGAAAGGGAGAGAAGAGTTGCGAGGCGTAATTTGCAGGAGGAAGTGGGTGTATCCCACGGCAGGGAGCCCAAGGAAGAAGGGCCGGTAGGCAACTGAGAGCGTCTTGTAGCTCCGGAAGCAGCCTAGAGACGCGCCTGGGAAGAGGCGCAGATGCTGCCTTGTAGTCCCCAAGCCAACTGTGTGCGCCGCCTTTAGTTATGTGCGCTCCTCGCTTTGGGCATCTCCGTGTGATCGCGACCCTGTCCTTTCCACCTGGCGCCCTTGCTGCTTTTTGGCTCTTTAGCAAGGCATCGCGGTCTCCCTCTCATGCTCACTCTGAACTTCGTGTGGACCAAAATAAAAAGATAGCCCACCGTCATGTTTGGAGCTTCCGCATTTGGAGTTCCAAACAGCGGCAGTGCTCCAAAGGCGAAGCCAGTTGCTAAAGAGCCAGAAAGCAGCAAGGGCGCCAGGTGGAAAGGACAGGGTCGCGATCACACGGAGATGCCCAAAGCACGGAGCGCACATAACTAAAGGCGGCGCACGCAGTTGGCTTGGGGACTACAAGGCAGCATCTGCGCCTCTTCCCAGGCGCATCTCTACGCTGCTTCCGGAGCTACAGGACGCTCTCTGTTGCCTACCGGCCCTTCTTCCTTGGGCTCCCTGCCGTGGGATACACCCATTTCCTCCTGCAAATTATGCCTCGCAACTCTTCTCTCCCTTTCCTCTCACTCCAAAAAGATCGCCATCGTTTCCTGCCGATTCGGGCTTCCAGCCACTTTGTGATCCACTAGTGAGGTTGCCATCTCGGATGGTGGCATCGCAGTCTCCCTCTCTTGCTCGCTCTGAACTTCACGCGGACCAAAATAAAAAGATAGCCCGCCGTCATGTCTGGAGCTGCCGCTTCCGCGTTTGGAGCACTGCCACTGTTTGGAGACCCAAATGGCGGCTGCACTCCAAACACGGAAGCGGCAGCTCCAAACTTGGCGGAATGGGCAGAAGGGAAAGCAACAGCGGTGGGTGCCAAAGGTGTCTGCAGCAAAGGTGGGAGTAGGGAGCTCCGCGCTTCGCCATGATCACCCGTTAGGAGCGGCTGGTGGCGAGGATGCAAGGGTGGGAATTAAGTCACCCCCGAAAAGACGTCCTAGCCGTTTTTGGGGGGGTCAAAAAAAAATAAGACCCGGCCTTATTATATGAGAAACATGGTATCTCTTAGAAAGATAGTGCTTTTCCTCTGAGAAGAAAACTATAGTTAAGGAAGTTTAATTTCCATTGGATTTCAGTCAATGAGCATAGCATATTTCAAAGTTAGTGGGATTTAATCACTTAAATCTCTTTGCATTGTAAACCGAATTACTGTACTGTTTGCTTAACAAATAGAAATACATTTTCCTTGTTGATATCAAAATGAAAGCTTGCTTTTAATAGATAACTCAATTTTAAGGAAAACAATAAATTGGTGCTTAGTTCGTGTTAAAAAATACAGGGTGACTGAACTAAATGAAATGATCCCAGAAAGCATGAGGTTTTTAGTAGATTAATCCAAATCACACATATTTTGTTTGGGCACCAGTATTGTTTCAGAATTGGCAACAAAGAGGGAAAGGGGGTTAAACTTACAGAACAGATTTAGAGGGAAATGATTGAAAAGCAGTGTAATGAATATCCACCAAGGGATGTGGCAGATGGGAGAGCTTTTAGTTTTGCAGCAGATACAAATAAAATGTCAGCCTAAGAGGCTGACATTAAAGCCCTGTATTTAAATGTCACTTGTGTAGCAGGGAATATTGTAGAGCTGGGCGGCTGCATTTAGGCCATCAAATTTAACGTCTCTGCTGGATAGAACAATAGAATAAAGAGAACATAGATATTTTAGATATTTACTGACATTTATATCAAGCCACCAATTAAAAACTAGCCATGAGGCTGCAAATTATGCTCTTACATTTGCTCAGGAAGGTCTCCTTTCAAAGGTGGACAACTTGTGTTTGAGAAACTTGTTTAAAATGATCGTTTTGCAAGCAGAAATAATGAGAATATTGTCTCTTTGCTCTTTTTCAGTATGTGTTTCTTTTTCTCTCTCTCTAGGTTTGGCAGTAAAAGAGCTGAAGTGAATATGTCCTCTTGGAATTTGGCCGGTGGATTGTAATAAAGGAATGAACTTTCTGTCTTGTCAGTGTCATATTTTTCTGCAAGTAGCTTGGCAGGAAATATATAACCGGCCAAGCAAACATTGACCTTCCACAATGTGAAATCAATAGGCATAGACAAAAAGCATCTATTCTGAATTTTGCAGTACCTGTCTGGAGTGGTTACAGTTCTGATGCACATGAGATGACTTCTTGCAAATACAGTTCTTGAATATTGGAGTAAGATGCAAGTTGGCATGAAACCCCCTAAAGTAGTTTCTCCAAAGCAGGCATATTTTAGATGTATTGGGAATTTTAACCCAGTGGCTCTGAGTAGGCCAGGCTAGGGAGTCTATTCTAACAGACCAAGATCAGGAGGCCTCTGTGTCACACTTGATTTTTGAAAGCTGAAACACATAATAATAAGTCAGAATTGTCAGTATATGCATTCTGTCTATAAAAACATGCAATCTGCAAAGGGACTATTCATTCATTCCAGATCTTGTTTTGAAAGCCTCTTATTGGCTCTAGAAGGTATTCATGAATAATGCAGGGGATGGTCTTCAGTATATAAAGAGTTATGTTTCCATTGACCATTGCCAGCTTTCTTCCCATAACTAAATCTTGATTCTAACTACTGATCTGGTCATCATGGCAAGCAGTTCTAAACCTTATAATTAAGAGATGCATTTTAAGATACACTGAGATGCCCATAGGCGCCAACGTGCCTACAAATAATTTTCTTACAGCTGTCAGACTTCTTGCTGTACAGAGGTTTTAAAAGATTTTTTAAATCTTTTAAAATAGAAAACCGGCATGCTATGCCACTTATGCCTGTAGCATTTTTTATTTCCAAGAATGCTTCTTGATACTTATCAAACCTAGAGGCAGAAAATAAAAATAGCAATGCTGTACTTCAAGGTGTATCTACTTGTCCAGAAGAAAGATAATGGTAAACTCAGCAGAAACTTCAAAGGAAGAACATGGGGGGAATGTTTGTCTATTAGCTGCCTGAAAAACTGTTCAACTGAGATGAAACTTCAGATTCTTCATGCTAATTTACCAGTGAGTTATACTTCCAACATCCCAATGTCCACTGGAATTCCTGCTTGCCATAATTACCAGATCAGTGGTTAAGACCTATCTGTTTATAAAAATTTTCTTGAAAATTGGGCTTGTGAATACTGGATTACAAAAATAAAATGGGATTTCGGGAAAAAAATGTTTCAATGTATTTGTTACATTTCTAGATCATAAACATACCACACAACAGCGTACAACTGTTATTTAATGTGTTGTCTAAATTATAAATGTTCCATGTCAAGATGCAAAAGACAAACCTAAGTTTGCTGGCCATACAGCATTGATGTGGATGATAAGATTTTCATAAGGAGTGTCTACCAAATTGTAATTTAATCCTGGAGTGATTTTGTATCTATCTAATGACATGGTTAAGGTATTAGACTGGGATGGCTAGGTTCAAGTTCCCATTCAACTATGGAGCTCACAAATGTTAAATTGTTTGCTTTTAGCCTAATTTATCTGACAGGATAGTTGGGATAAAATAAGAGGTGATACTCAGACATATACACAATTCTATGGCTTCAGGGGAAACAAGATATAAATGCAGTAAGCACTAATAATGGCTTCCTAACTCTTTTCTATTTTTGAATATAAATCCTCCAGGAGGTTAACTATAAATACATAGTCTAAGGCTGATAGCCAAGCAGCGTTTTGATTAGAATATGGTAGCACTGAGTATCTTTAAGTACAATAAAGGGTGATAACTTTTCTACCACAGAAAATACAGTGAAGCTTAAGTGTTCGTCAACTTTTTTTGAATTTCCAATATTTCTGCAGAAATATGACCTAAAAAAATAGATCTGTCTCTGCACAAGTCTTAAAACTAGATTAAGAGAACCCAGTTTAAATGAATAAAATGTAGGTTTTGTTTATAACAACTTTTCCTTTGTGAATTATAACAATTTGCAATATATAATGTTTTATGATGGTTCATCATCATCCTAGAGGGAAAAGAATAAAAAATCCCATGCCTCAGAATTGTAATTATACATTCAGTATTAAAATTATGGCTGCCACTATCCCATTAAGCACCTAGTGCAAGTTTTGTGAGATGAATTTCTCGATATTATAAAATACAAGTGGATCTCAAAATCAAGCAGGAGAGTAATGCATTTGAAGCTTCAGCTTCAGCTACAACTTGTATCTGGTCACTTCATTTTGGTCTCTAATTGATACCGACCTGGTGGCAGTGCATCCTACTGTGTATTGTTCGACGCTAGAGAATTGTTTGTCAGAAAAAGACTAGAAGCTTTGTATCTGCCTGTGAAAATTAGCATTCGTTGGTTGCACTCGTTGTTCCAGTGGTAGAAGTGGATGGAACACTTTATGCTTCATAGCCATAAAAGGGATCAGAAGTTTTGTCAGCCCTGTAGGAAGAGATGTTAAATATGGACTTGAGTTACCATTTTCTCTAAACACTGGTTTTAAATTAAGCATCATTTTGAGTCTCATCCTTAAGTAGCATTTCTCCCATCTTAAAAATGCTGAGGTGGTAGAATTGTCTCCTTTTCATCTTTAGTAGTGCAGCTGATGCAGACATAAACTTGTATTAAATGTTCTCTGCTAAGTGAGAAGAGCTGTTAGGTGGTTATGCTGATTTGCAGTGATAAATGGAAAACCTCTTAATTTCATTTCACAGTGGGACACTACTAGCCTTAAAATAAGCAACATACAGATTTATATTATGTACTTTTGCCTTTTCTGTCACCACTTCATGTAATTTTGCCTGATTTTCATATAAGCATATATAATTTTGATGTCTCCCATTCCCTCCCACAGCATTGTTCATTAATAATTGCATGTTTGGAACTTTTTTTAAACTCCAGTAGTTACTTTAATGGATTTTAAACAATGAGTAATCCAGTAGCTTTTTATTAATGGATTTTAAACAATAAGTACAAACTGATAATTCTAGAACCATTCATGTAAATCCAAGAGGAAAATTATAGCTAGATATTTTTGCAAGTCACTTCTTCATACTTTTTGAAATAAAGCATGGCTTTGATTCTGACTTCCATTTCCACAAATAGAAGAGTCTTAGATACAGCAGAATTACAAAAACAGAGTTTTTTCAGCAGGTTACAGAGAGAAAAGTGTTTTTGCTGCTATCTCCACCTAACTGAAGGAGATTTTTCCTGTAAAAAGAGTTCAGCTCATGAAACTTGGGGTCCAAAATATTATTAAATTCAGAAAATCCACTTAAAGTGGAGAAGCAACTAGCTTTGCCATACCAAATTTTGTCTTCACTAACAATAAATGCATGGTATTTGGGGGGAAATAACTACTTTTTTTAACCAGTTCATTAATCTCTGCATATTTACTCTTCAGACCGTAGAATATATTTTTAATGAATGTAAGCTTTAAAGTTTGGCAGTATTTATATTCCTGTGCCCCAGAAGAATTCTTTGAAAATGGGACAGATGCATTGGCATAGGTGGCATTTTATGTCAGACCGCATTAGATTACAAAAGAATGCAAAGATACATGAACTGACATGCACATCAACAAGACCTGGGGTTACTATAGTTAGGTTCAGAGGAATTGACAAATCTTGGGAGAAAATCATGGCTGTTACACCCGTCCTTATTTGTTCAGTTTCTACTTCTGCTTGAATTGATTTGTAGATTTAGTCTATGAACAAGAAGCAATTTGTACAATGCGAATGCAACATGCAAAATCAGGAAGCAGCATACAAAATGCAGAGAAAATAAACCTGAAAGATTCAGGTTCTGTTATTATTTTTAAACAAGCCTGAAATATCTAATGGAACATAAATCCTACCCACTATGCATGTAAAGACGCCTTATCTAGCATAGGATGTAGCATTCCAATCGTGTGCTAATTACCATTCCCTTGAAAGGACCCTTCAGTTAGATGTTAAAGATTAATTGCACCAGGCTGGAAGTCATGACCTCAGACTGAAAATCTTCGGGATTTATACATTCTATTAACCAAAGAATATAAATTCTTGGAAGCTATAAATACAGACCATTGGTTCAATGATTCATAAAGCTTACAAAGAATAGCCTGTTAAGCTGTCTGGTTAATTTCCTCTTGTTCCCCCTCCAAAATATTCTCTTTCAAATAAAAGTTTTGCAAAAGGTTTACATACATACAATTTGCTTTAAATGCCAAGAAAGTTCCTTTTCACAAGTGAGATGTGCAGAAAAAGCATATTTTCACATTACTAGAGTAATTCTCCTTTGAAGGAGAAATTATGATATGAAATTGTGAAAAAAAATCCTCATTAAGCATAAATCACTGCTCAGATTTAAGCTATTTAGATAATATAGGGAAATGAATTGTGGTTGCTCTTAATTTCTTTTCTTGAATGTTTAAAAATAATAAAGTGAATAATCCTATAATTTTGGTTTAGTAAGATTCAAAAATATGTCTGATCTTGCCCAGAGTCACAAGTATTTTGTACTCTTCTTCCTTGTCAAGCTGTCCCTTGATATCATTATGCATCCAGAAATCTGAAACACATATCTGATAATCTATCAAATGAGCTTGTTGTAAACAACAGGTTTACCCAGTTATCTTCCTTGAATTGTGTTGTGCAATAACTAAGGATAATATTCAACAGTATTTTATAATTTAGATCTATGAATCTATCCCAGGATTTATATGTGCTGCTACATAGTGGAAAAATTTGTTCCTCTCCTTCTGACAATCAATCAGGTTTCATTTATTATCTCTCTGATTTACTATCCTTGAAGACTACCAATCCAAATGCAATCTCAGACTGTGACTTAGTAACTATCATGCCCCTGTAGGAATCTGACTTGGAGGAGAAAGCCGAACAGCTGACAGAGAGTAGGCATGTGGCTCCATTGGCTGTGGAAGAAACTGGGGAAGGGCAAAGTCTGGCTGGGCAGAGCAGGGAAGAGGTAGAACAAGGGAGAGGGAATTCAAAGGAATACCCAGGCCCACCCCCTCTTCATCCTAGGGCACGCAGGGAAGAATGGAGAAGAGAGCAATGTGGGTTGTGTGGCTTACGGGGGAGGAAAGGGCCCTGATTCCTTTCATTAGCTGCAGCTGGGAACACACATAAAAAAGCCAAGTTGCATGCAGCAAGCTGTTGGGAGCAAACGTGACTTTATCTTGTATTGTCGTGGCTTATTTGTGTTCCTGGCATCTTCCCAACTGTGTGAGTTTTGCCATGCTTTCAAGTTTGAAAGTCCTGCTTCTGCCCTGCCAAGCTAATTACTTCAGTTTGGTTTGTTTGGATTTTAAGTTACAGTTTGTGTGTACTTTGTTTTGGACTAAATTTTCTACAGTCAAAGGCTGTTCCTGGGAGAGCTTTTCTCCAGCCTGAAGGTAACCTGGACATTGGGGGCAAAGTTGGAAATAATAAAGGGACTCTTATTGCTTATCTGACTGTGTTGCCTTTGTGCCACGCCCTGGGTCATCACAATAACTATGTCAAAGTACACTGCACCATTTGTTTCCAAGGGCAACTCAGTTTGATTATGGACATCTTTAAAACCCATCATCATTCCGGTTCTGGCTATCTGCAGGACCAGCTTCTCTCACCAGTCTGTTTCTTCACTAAGATCCAAACAACATGGTTCCCACAGGCCCTATCCCCACAGGATTGTTCTATGCAAGAATCTCAGATTTAGACTCAGATTTAGACTCAATTACAGATTCCTTCTGTAGAACAATGTTCCTTCTGATACGTCCTTTTCATAAAAAAAAAAAACCACGCTGTCTCAATGGGTCTTTGAGAGCTAAGGGAGCCATATTAACCTCTCGGATCAGGATGGATTTTTATAATTGAACTTCAGCATGTGGGATATTATTTCTTACAATCCTTCTTCAGCTCTGACAGGATAGTGGGGAAGAGCTGAAAAAGCTTCTTAGATGAGAAGCTAAGCTTCAAAGAAAAAATAAAGTCCAGTTGTCTCCAGAAAAAACATCTTTGGGGGAACCATGACCTGGATGACTGAGAATCTCTACACCCTTTGAATGGTGTGGGAGTAGGAATGGATTTCCAGAGAAAAAATTGCAGACTACAGGAACCAGGAGCACCACTCAGGTGACCCTGAGGACACCAATCAACCTCCAAGTGCTTCAGTGACCCTCTAAAAGGATGCAAATGACTAGATGTCTACGAGGAATATAAATCCTTCCATTCCACGCTATCCTATCAGAGTTTAAGAAGCTTCTTGGATGGGAAGTGAAACATCTTCAAAGAAAAAACAGAAAGTCCAATTGCCTCCAGAAAAAGCACCTTTGGGACAACCATGACCTGGATGATTGAGAATCTCTACAAACTTCTATTTATTACGATATTATTTTACTTTATTATGCTTATACTGTTATGTAATCTATAGAATACAGAATAACAGAGTTGGAAGGGACCTTGGAGGTCTTCTAGTCCAACCCACTGCTCAAGCAGGAGACCCTATACCCATGATGGCAAACCTATGGCACGCGTGCCACAGGTGGCATGCAGCCATTTGTGCCGGCATGCGAGCTGCAGGCAAACTTACCACATATGCGCACGCCTCACAGCTGATTTTTGGCTGGTTTGAGGCCCTTTTCGGCCTCCCAGAGGCTTGAGGAAGTCTTCTGCAGGCTTTGCAGGTTGAAAACTAGCCCCGTTTTGTCATTTCCTGTTTTTCCGAAAATACCAGAAGTGACAAAACGGGGCTTGTTTTCAGCCTGCAAAGCCTGCAGAAGCCTTCAAGCCTCTGGTAGGCTGAAAAAGGCCTCAAACCAGCCGAAAATCAGCTGTGAGCACAGTGCAGGTAAGGGGCTGGGGGGGGGATTGTGCACGCATGCGTAGGGGGCATGGAAGGGTGCACATTGCCTTCTGGGTGCTGGCATGCGAGCACGAGTGTGCAAGCGTGCGCACAATTTTTGGCAAAGGAGCCCAAAAAAGTTAGCCACCACTGCCCTATACCATCTCAGAGAAATGGCTGTCCAATCGCTTCTTAAAAACCTCCAGTGATGGAGCACCCACAACTTCTGAAGGCAAGCTGTTTCACTGATTAATTATTAATAATTATTCCACTAATTGTTCAGGACATTTTCCTTGGTTCTAGGGAGTTCTTATTTCTTAGATCTTATTGTTCTGCTCTTTGCTCAGAACCACACTTGATACAGCAGCATATATGTCCAGTGAAATAGATTTCAGCGAATCTTGTACATTTCTAAAATTAGATTACTATGAAACTAGATAGTAGAAATTACAATTCCTACTCTTTTCCTTCGGACACATTATGCAAAAACCTAGCTCTCTAGAGAAAGCTCTAATGCTGGGAAAGGTGAAAGAAAATAGGATGACCAGTAACCCCATTATGGTAGTGATGAGTACACAATTGGAACACCTACATGACCTGATGGATAGATTGTCATGAAGAAAATCTATCTATGTGGGTGCTAGGAGTTGAAAATGACGTGATGGCACATAACCAATTAACATGCAGATCCAGGTATTCCATTTTTGGGGAACTGCACAGTTGCCAAACCTTTTAGGAAAGTACTCTCTAGTAAAAGACCAGCTCTAAAGAAACCACTTAAGGTCAATTTAACTAAGTTGTATTGGCCTGCATTCATTTTCACAGGTACTTTTTCCAGAAGTCAAAAAGAAATTTCCTGCAGGAAAGAAGATGGCTTAAATTAAAATGAATTGGCCTTTCCAGCTTTCCTCATTCCATTCCATTGACATATTATTATTTTACCATTGTTTGTTTTTGCTGAATATCAGAATGGCAGCAGACAGTAGTAACTTTGGTTGACTCTGTGCCCCTTCTCCATCTCCTTTGGCTAAATTTCCATAAATGAAAGAGCAGCCTGTTTGATGAACACACACCCAGATCACTTATGTATGGTGCTTAAATAAATTATGAGATTACTGCCCTTCTCTAGTGGAAAGTGCTTCCAAAGGGCAGCTTTACACTTAGTGCAGAGCAGAATAACTCAGTCCTACACACAAAATTTAGAATCATGTTCATAGCACATTTCAGTAAGCCCTGATTATTATTTTACTTCTGGCAATAGCTTTGAGTAGCTTGGTTTATATCTTGATGTATCTTCTCGCAAACAGATGTCTCTTACAGTTTCTTTTAAATCTATTTTTTGTTTATTCTTTCACTTATCATAAGAACAAATCTCTTTTTACATAGTTACAACAGAAATGAAAATAGTGCTGGTCTTGATGGCTACAGGACTAGCCTTTAGGTTCATTCTTCACTCTCCTCTTCAAATTTATTGTGAGGAGACTAAGCATCTGACGTTTGTTGCTGCTGTACAATTCTATAAAACCCTGTGTGTACTGATAATGTGTACAAATAATGCTGTCAGTGATTTAGAAGCAGTCAAATAAACTTGTCCTGATTGACGTATGCACATAACTGTATATATGTAGATGTATGCATATAGATCCAGCTAAATCTCTGTGCAATGTATTCATTGAAATTTTAAAAAAGTTATTGTAAAAAGAAGCTGAGGTGCACACAATACACCAAGTAACATGATAGCTTTTAGCTTAATGTGATGGATCATGGATGTATCCATTGTTATTTCTTTTATTAGATTATATTTATTTATATTCCTCATGTTAAAAAGGCTGAGGATTATGTGTGAACCTCACTAAGGAGAGGGAAGAGCTGCACACCCAAACTCCATGTACTGATCCAGAAAAGAAATCTGCATATGATCTATCACCTACAGGCATATTTCCATAGCAGACAGTTTAAGCATGAAGAGAGAGGATAAGTAGCAATCATATAAATTATCTGTATTGTATTACATATGGAATTTTTTAAAAAATAAATAAATACAGTGAGGCGCTACAACTGGGAGTCCTTTGGTGAAACCTGGCCCCCGAGGAGATACTGTCAGCCTGAACTCTTTTTTTTATTATTGATTTTCTATTAAATACATTTCTTAGTGCTTAATAAACATCGTGTTGTGCTTAACAATACAAATTTACATTCTTAATCTCCACCCTTTTTTTCCCAACCATTGGTAAAATAGACTCCATGTTTGATAATATTCTACATCTTCTTTCTGTTTAATTTTCAATGGCAATCTATCCATTTCTGCACAATCTAGTATCTTCCTAACTATCTATCTCTTCATCTCGCCGTATATCTTCATTCTTCCAGCCTGACCTCTTACTGATCAGTTCAGAGACAAACGAAGAATATGAAGAGGACCTGGCAGCGAATCATCAGCATCTCTTCTATCTTGGTTTATGGTGGGGAAAACAAGTTGTTTAGCTGTATCTGCAAATTCGCCTCTCTCCTTGTATGCATCTCTGTCCATAGTTCAGTCTTCTTGCTGGAGCTGATACCACAGACAAGCTGTGTGGTGAAATAATTAGGCCCGATGGGGAAGAGGTCGAAGGAAATCCTCATAGAAAAGGTGAATGGAGTATAAGGGTTTATAGGTAGTCCTCGACTTACAACAATCCTTTTGGTACTGTTCAAAGATACAATAGCACTGAAAAAAGTGACTTATGACCATTTTTCACACTTACGACCATTGCAGCATCCCCTTGGTTACCTTGTCAAAATTTGGACGCTTGCCACCTGGCGTGTGTTTATGACAGTTGCAGTGTCTCAGGGTCATATACTCACCTTCTGCAACCTTCTGACAAGCAAAGTCAGTGGGGAAGCCAGGTTCATTTAATCACATTACTATCTTTACAACTGAGTGACAGTCATAAAATGGGGCAAAATTCACTTAACAGTTGTCTCATTTAGCAATGGAAATTTTGGGCTCAATTGTGGTAATAAGTCAAGGACTATATGTAATATGTTTTCTTTCCTTCATGGTTTCGTGGTATTTATGACAACAGTGAATTGTGACAGAACAAGCTAACCAGAGTATACATTTTTCAAATAGAATATACATTTTTCAAATTCAATATTCTTGAATGATTTAAAATGGGGTTATTTTTACTAGAGCCCTTTAAAGAAAGATTAAATTCTTCCCACTCATTCCATGCCAATATAACTTTTCCTCCAATTTATTTTCATTGAAGAGTTATCCAGTAATTAGGAGCATGCAAGAAACCCAAAATGACTTGCTATTGATACTAATATTGTAAACATTCTAATTTGTTTGTTTTACTACCTTGAATGAAATGTTTTTAAAAATCCGTAATCCATTTGATGGTTTCAAATTCTGCATTCTGCTTCAGAGGGAGGGAATGGCAGGAGCAGTAAACCCCCACCCCTCTGCTCCTCCCACGCAGATCCGCCTTGAAATACTCATGTGCGATCCTCATAACTTGGCATGAGTGGGTTTCCCACACGGTTGAAGACATCTTCCAGGCGGGGTGGGGAGGGGGAAACCTTCTTCCTTTTCGCCTGGAGACAGGCAAACAAACCTTTGTGCTGACTGACAGGAAAAGAAGAAGAAAAAAAGAGCCCCGAGCCAGGGGAACCCTTTGAGCACCGCCCCCGACATCCTGCGGGGGGCGTCGGCTTGCAACCCTTAAAGCTTCCGCGCCCTTTACCGCTCGAAAGAAAAGAAAAAAAGAGGGGGCGGGGCCTGGCGGGCGAGCTCCGCGAGGCGGCACGAGGGAGGCAGGGCCCCGGCCGCCGTGCGGAGTGGACCGGCGAGAGCGGATGCTTCGAGGGCCCGGTGCTGCAAGCAGGGACGGGAGCGATGTTGCTGGCGGCGCGGGCCGAGTATCTCGCGCCCTGGTGGACATCGTGGCTGCACGGGCTCCCCCATTTGAGCTTCAGCCTGCGACCTGTGCCCAACGCCTTCCGCCCGAGGGACGACGACTACCAGCAGGTGCGCTTTCGTCCGCCGCCTTCGTGGCCTCGGCACCCTCGGCCGTCCCTGACTTTGCATGGCTTTGCTCCTTTGCCGCCTTCCCTCAAACCGGAGGCTGCACGAAGCTTCGGGCGTTTGCTGGATCTGGATTTTCTCCAGATCTGCGCCCTGCTCCTGTTGTCCGTAAGGGAAGGCCGGCTGTTTGCTTCGACCGCTTCGGGTCTTGGGCTTCAGCTAAGATCTTGAAAGGGGAGCCTTGGGTTCCCCTCCTATATCTGTACATATGTATGTATGTGTGTGTGTATATGTATATATGTGTGTATGTATGTATGTATGGCATTCAGCTTTGTTAGGGTATTTTCCCACGTCATTGTAGTTGTGCTTTTAAAGTTGTAGCAACGTTTCGGCAGAATCTCATCTGCCATCATCAGGCTTCTGTTCAGTGTTCATCTGTGAATCAGTAATGTAAGTACCCGCGAAAACTTAAGAAAACGTGTGTGTGTGTACACACACATACATGCACGCACGCACACCCCTCGCGGACTTGCCTTGCTCCCCGACGAAAGACCGAGGGGGAGGGTTTGGGAAGCCAAAATAATATATAAACGATTCTGTACGATTCGGGGTCTACCCAGCCCGGCCGGTCACTTAATCGTTCCAGATCGGCGATGCGATTAAGCGTGGTGAAGTCTGAAGTACTTTGTGCCTTGTTGGCGTACTCGAGTAATGGTTGTGATCCCCCTCCCCACTTTCTAAGTCCTGGCCTGTAACGTTTTGTCGTTTTCGCATTTCTGGTTGCTAGGGGATTAGCCCTTTTCTGCTTTGATGTTGGCGTGATAGCCTTACGTTAAAATGCAGCATTTTGGGGATTCTGTCATTTAAAAAGGTTGAGGTGGCTGAGCTTCCTGTTGGCTGCTTTAAAACCAGATCCCCATCGGTTGTTCCTCGAAGTTATAAAAATAAAATAAAGTTTATCTTGTCTGGATGAAACCTACCTTAGAAACCCTTTTGGGCAGTGGACTTCCCCTCAGTTTTCCCCAGTTGGGCATCCTTTTGGTTCTTTGCTCCCCTATATCATCTTGCAGCCTCAGTGGGTCCATAGAATTGGAAGGATTCTTGAAGATGTCTGATTTGTCTCCTGCTCTATGCTAGATGTACTATATAATCTGGGATTAAACTACAACATTCTTAAAAGATGGGCCTCCGTTCTTTGATATATGGAAACCTTGAATCCATTGTATATTGAGGCAAGCTGTGTCTTGGTCAACTAATTCTTTCTGACGAGTAATTAGACCAGGACATATTTCTCTTCAGTCTTCAATCATTGGTTCCAAGTGTTGTTCTGTTCTATGGAGATCCAGGGATCAAAAGGATAGTCATGGATAAGTCCTAGTAAATCAGATATACTATAGGCAAAGAGTTATTTGGACAAGTTGTGGGTCGTAACTTATGACAACTACTACTGACCATTCGAAGTTACAATGGCAGTGAAAAAAAGTGACATATGGCCATTTTTCATACATTGCAGAATCCTCGTGGTCATGTGATCCAAATTTGGATGCTTGGCAACTGGCATATATTTATGACAGTTGCACCCAGGGTTATGTGATCACCTTTTGTGACCTTCTGACAAGTAAAATCAATGGGAAAGCCAGATTCACTTAACAACCATGATACTAAATTAACAACTGCAGTGACTTACTTAATAACTATGGCAAGAAAGGTCATAAAATGGAGCAAAGCTGTCTTGCTTAGCAACAGAAATTTTGGGCTCAGTTGTGGTTGTAAGTTGAGGACTATCTGTATTGGATACAAAAGGGGTCAGACAAGGAGAGAGGTCACACTCCAGGCAGCAGCTGTTGATATATCCAAGAAAAGAAATTATCGTAACCATAATCTTCTGAAGCTGAGTGCCATAAATGTCCCAGCAACTGTCTTCCCCCTGGCCAAACTGGTGCACATCCTGTCCTACAGTCCCAAGGAGGCTATTTCTCATAGCGTGCCAACCCTGGAATCTGGTACTCTTCTGCTGAAGGGCAGCTGATTAGGGATTAGAGCTGCAGAGTCGGAAGATGTTGATCAATTGGTTTCACGCCATGTCCTCAGCTCTGGGTCACAACAGATAACCTGGTTCCTCATTCTCACTTTCTAGACGTCTCTTCTTCTAAAGAAGAACCAAGGGCACATATGACAAGCAGAGTGGTTTGACATTTTGGGGATCTTCTACGTAATTTGACTATTTTCTACCCTCCAACTCATCACACTCCAGAAATCCTCACACACAACCTAGAAATAACTTCTTCGTGCTTCTTCAGCACCCAAAGATATCATTTTTTTACCTGGTCCTGGAAATGTAAACTCATTTAAAATAGTGTAGGCATTCTGCAACATTTCCTTTCCTGTCTATTCTGCTGCATGTAGTGTGTTCTATCTAGAGAGCCCAAATTTATATATTGGTATTTCTGCTACTTCTTGAGATTGCTATTATAGGCATGCTAAAATTATACCATTATATCTTCAGATTGGCTATTACTACTTTGGCGGGGTTGGGGGGTGGGAATCAATGATTCTTTTGCAATAAGGTAGTGAAGATTGACATGTAACCGAATTGCCCACAGATTGTATAGTGTTTTTAGGAATTGATGTTGAATTCTTTGATCTACACTTCTCAATTATAAATTTATGCCACACAGTATGACTCAGGGGATAAAGGAGGTCAATGTGTTTGGCTCCACTTTGTATTACTTTGTGAAAATTGGCCCCAGATGGTAGATTCTCAAGCAATGACCCGTAAAAGCAATACAGTTTGCCAATCCTTGATTTAGATCCACTGAAGGAGGGCCTCAGAGAACTTAATTTTATCCATCTTTTTGTGTAATTTGCTTAGCAGACTATATAGTATCGGATGCTTATTTCTCTCTCTCTCTCTCTCTCTCTCTCTCTCTCTCCCTGTGTGTGTGTGTGTGTGTGTGTGTATTTGGTTAATTTGTTGCTTTCACCTGATTTATTTTCCCTATTATTTCATTTCAGATTTCTGCAGCATGTTTTTTTATATAATAGCCATGTTTTTATTTTAAAAAGCATATAGGATGCCAGCATAATTGGGACAAGATGATTTTGGCCAGAAAAACCATGAATTGTTCATCAGTGTTCCTTTTGTGTTTGACTCAGTGTATCTCCTGTGTTCATTTTGTACCATTACAAATACCATAACCTCTAATGTCACAAGCAATTTTGTACAATAAGCTTTCATGAATAAATCTATGCGATTTATTTCTAGGAGATTAAATGTGTGTCTCTTTTAACAATTAAATGTTAATGTGTGTATCACAAAGTCCTTAGAACTAATTGGGTGTAATAGTTACCAATAGTTACCAATTGCGTGTAAGGCTAGAAACCAGGAAAACAGAAATTCTAGTCCTGTCTGAAGCCCAGAGCTGGCTGGGTGACCTTGGGGCAACCACTCTCCCTCAGCCCTAGAAAGGAGGCAGTGGCAACCCACTTACAAAACCTTGTCAAAAAAACGTGAAGGGACTTGCCAGGCAGCACCATGAGTCAACACTGACGTGAAGGGGCACACACAAGTGTCTTCACTGTTTGTAGTAAAGCCGATTACCTACCAAGAGCAAGGTTTGACAGTGCTGTCACTTATCCTGGAAGTTCAATTTTTGAATCTTTTGAAAGTTACTTGCAATCTCTGAAGTTTCCTGACTCCTCATTTGAGAATCCCTGTATTCTGATCTTGTTCTTCAAATACAGAGTGTTATTTTCATCCTTTGCATAGCTTATATTGTACTGCCTTTGGTTGCACTTTTCAAAATACCATGACTTCTGGAGATTTGTGGCTTGTGGGTGAAAAAATTCCCATTGTGTGGGCAGGCCTGAAGAATTAGAACGGGATTAATTGAGTCCAGGATTTTGAATAATTCCCATTTTTGCACATCTCTAAAATGCCGGGGGCTAGTGCCACAGATGGCAAAGAGGAGAAGTGTCATTAATAGATCTGGAAGGGAAAGAATCAGAACAGTGGAAAATGGATGCAATTATATTTTGTTAAATGCCACTCTTTAGGTGTTTACCTGGAAAACCATCTAATGGACTTTATATTCAGGAAAGCAAACACTGGCACAAATGACTCTAACCTACTTTATGGATTTTATAGCAACCTTTATAATTGTGAGAATTCTGGATCTGATTATGATTAAAGCAAGAATTTAATAAATGTTTCTTTTTGTGGTAGGTTTTCAGAGTCTCTTGCTCCTCCATAAGTATCTCCTGAAAAAGAAGGAAAGAATTTATGATACATTTGATACAAGTTCAGGAAAACAAGTGTGCTTTTTGTTGTTAAAATAAATAATAGTTTCTGTTGTTCCAGAACAGTATCTTATAAATGCAAAAATCACCAGTCACAGTTTACTGGCTATGGATATGTTGTTCATATATCTGGGGAAAAAAACCTATTAAACCCAAAGGATATGTAATCTGACATTTATGCTGCAAGCATGTTATCTTTAAAAAGATGATTGGCGTTTATTTGTGACATAATCCAGAACATGATTTCAAGATGTAGCTGTAAAATAGTGCGGCTGATAAGAAACATAGTTTAGAAAGAATTTTGTGTGTGTGCAAGTCTGAAACTGCACAATGAAATGTAACCTTTAGACCTGATAAAATGTATCAGAGTTGTTTAGCCCATATCCCTTTGAATCTATAGACTGAGCATAAGTTAAAACAGGAAAGTCAATCTCTTTCTTTTGGACCAATGTTGTCACATTGCTAGGCCAAACCTACTTTGTATGTGAGCAGACAGAGCAAGAAGCAAAACACAGAATGAGTTTTGAGAGATGGCTAAATCTGTGAGTCTAGCTTCCTGTTAAAACCTTCCATCAATCAGTGTTGTGAAGGCAGATTGTTTCCAACAGACTGTTCTATCTATATATATAAAAGCGAAATACCACTCACGCATTATCATAAATTCTCCAGAACCGTAAAGCCTACAAACCTGAAATTTGGCACCTATGGCTTCTAAGTGCTCACTAAGAAAGGATTTTTCGAAATGACCATCAGAGCATTAGTATTTCGTATATTGTTATTAACATGCTCTGATGCTAAGGAGTTCTACTCCCCCTCCCCACCTGAAAACAAATCTGTTCCAAATGCAAAACACAAGCAGAGGAGAGGAGTTTCAGTTTTAGTTTCACAGCACCAAGCAGCTTTAGTAGAGAACAGTTGAGCTAAGCCACGCCCAGGCTCCTTGATGTCTCCTTGTTTACACAGCAAATATTGTTTCAGTTTCCAAACAGCCCTCAACTCTCACACACTGACAGGACTAGCCAGATGAATACCGATGGATGCTGGTAGGCAGAGGCAGATTTTTTTTCTTGATTTTTCTCCCCCAAAATTAAGCCCAAGCACATAGTTTTGTTGTGAAGCACAGGTATCAAGCTAGTATGTAAATAAATTCCAGTATTTTTAGCTCTTCTTTTAAAATTTGTAGCTTTTTTAAATGGTGGTTTGTGTCAAGTGGTTGAAGAAAAGCAAAATGTGAGTGCTGATAAAAAAACAAGCCTCAAATATGATTAAATTTCTTATCCACTCCTAATTACAATGAAATATCTTGTTTTATTCATGATGACGTAGTGGTATAAATTTATTTATCATTTTTGGAGAATGCAATATCATAAAGTTTGAAGATTTCCTGTCTAACATATCAGAAAGTGATAAGATTTGGAAATGCTAGTCTTTAGATATGTGTATCATTTAGCTTAGCTCTACTACCAGGAAGAAACTAGAGCAAACCTTATGTCTTGCCCTGCAGTTCTGATCTTGAACATCCAGGATAAATTTTTCATCAGCCTGTTTTCTGTCATGATTTATTTGTATATAATATGATAGTTAATCTATGCTACTAAATTTTTTGCATCTACCTTTAACTGGGCGAAATGGAGATCATATGGCAAACCCTTTTCCACCAAGTTACTACAAATGGATTAATTTACAAAATGCATCCAAAATCTATGACTCCCATGGAATTAAAATTTTGGCAAATTATATAAAACATTTTATGATATAAACATTATCATAGAACATTTTATTTTTATTTTTATTGAAAAGAATTTTATTAATTTTCTACAAACAAACAAGACAAACAAAACATTAAAACATCAACTCTCATATGTACATCCAGTGTGTTGGTTGGTTCATCAGTTTTGTGCATTCATTTTGTAGTCTCAATTACAATTATGTTACATAACAACTCATATTGTCAATCCAAACTTGTATATCCTAATATCACTAAAAAAAAAGAAAGAAATTTTTGACTATACTTTTAATCATTCATGCTTTATGAGATAACATGCTTTATGAGATAATACTTTAAACAGTTTATTCTGTAACAAATCATATAATCATACCAAATCAATCCTAAAAACCCTTTATAAATATAGTATCAATATTCTATTATTATATTTTATCATCTAGCCATTGATAAAAAAGATCCCAAATTTCATAAAATTGTTTATCCTCTTGCTCTCTAATTTCACATGTCAATCTACTCATCTCAGCACATTTCAATATTTTCTTAATAATTTCTTCCTGTAATGGTATTTTCTCATTCTTCCAATTTTTAGCAAATACAATCCTAGCCACTGTTAATACATTTACAATCAGATATTTCAAATCTTTACTATATGTATCAGGTAAAATTCCCAATAAGAAGATCTCTGGTTTCAAGTCTATGTGTTTCTTTGTCATTTTTTCCAACCACATGCAAATTTTAGTCCAATATTTTCTGGCATTCTCACAAGTCCACCACATATAGGTAATATGAGCCAGGTATCTGATGACATTTCAAACATTTTTCAGATTTGTTCTTAAACATTCTTGCTATTCTTGTCGGGGGAAAGTGCCACCTGTAAAACATCTTATACAAGTTTTCTTTATATGCTGTTGAAATTGTCATTTTATAATTTTGAGATCACAATTTCTGCCATTTCTCTAAATCAATCCCATATCCAAAATTCTTCCCCCAAACAATCATAGTTTCTTTAACTTGTTCTTCCTCTAATTTAATTCCCAATAAATAACCATATAATTTTTTAATCACCTTCTCATCAGTACCCATCAAGATCTTATCTAAATCAGTCTGTTTATCATAGAATCCCTCCGTTTTAAAATCTTCATCATACCTTGAATGTATTTGCGCATATGAAAACCAATTCATCCTTATACCTTGTTCCTCTAAGTTTTGGATCGATTTAAGTCCACCCTTTTCATCCAACAGTTCCCCATATGTAACTGTTTGTTCCTTCTTACAGATTATAGGACAGGAAAATGCTTCAGTAGTCGATAAGCAAACTGGAATTTTCAAATAACATTGTTTTTTTATCTTCTCCCAATTTAACCACAAAAACTCCCGTATATAATGTCTTCTAAAATAACCCTGTGTTTTAGTTCCCTTATACCATAAAAAAGCATGCCAGCCCAACAGCAAATCATGCCCTTCTAATGTCAACAATCTGTGCTTTCTTAATGTTATCCATTCTTTGACCCACATCAAACTTGCAGCTCGATAATACAATTCCCAATTAGGCAGGCCAAAACCTCCTCTAATTCTAGCGTCTTGCAAAAACTTTAGCTTTATTCTCGCTTTTTTACCTTGCCATATAAACTTCAACATGATTTTATTTAAATCTTCAAAATAGTCTTTTCCAAGCCTAATTGGTATTGTTTGAAACAGAAATAGAATTCTGGGTAAAATATTCATCTTAATTGTTGAAATTCTCCCTATTAATGACAATTGCAAGTTTTCCCATTTCTTCAAGTCTGTAGCTATCTGTTGTTTGAGTTTAATATAATTATTCTCTTTTAATGTGCTACATCTTGCTGTCAAATATATCCCCAGATACTTAATCTTATTTGTAACTTGGATTTTCAAAAGGTCTGCCAGTTCTTCTCTTTGTCTCAGTAACATGTTCTTTGTCAAAATCTTTGTTTTATCTTTATTTATTTTCAAACCAGCCATCTCACCATATGTCTCTATCTTTTCCAATAACTTTGGAGCTGTTTCTAGCGGGTCTTCCAGAATAAAAGCTAAGTCATCAGCAAAAGCTTGTAGTTTGAATTCTTCCTTTTTAATTTTCATTCCTTTTATACTTTTATCATCCCTAATATTTCTATTCAACACTTCCAAAGTCAACACAAATAGCAAAGGAGATAGGGGACACCCTTGTCTTGTGCCTTTTCTTATATTAATAAAATCTGTAAGTTCTCCCTCCATCATTACCTTTGCTGTCTGTTTATTGTATATGGCTTCTATTGCTTGAATAAATTTTCTGGCAAACCCATCTATTCCAATAGCAATAACATAAATCTCCAATTCACGTTGTCAAATGCCTTTTGAGCATCTAGGAATATCAAAGCCATTTGCTTTTCAGGATGAACCTCATGGTATTCCAAAGTATCCAAGATTACTCTCATATTGTCTCTGATTTGTCTCTTTGGCAGAAATCCATTTTGATCTGGGTGGATAAAGTTATTTAAATATTTTTTAAGTCTTTCTGCTAAAATTGAAGCAAAAATTTTATAATCTGCATTCAATAAAGAAATAGGTCTATAGTTCTTAATTCGCAGTGGGTCAGCCTCTTCTTTTGAAATAAGTGTAATATAAGCCTCTGACCATGTTTTGGGTATCATCTTCTTTGACATAACTTCATTCATAACTTCTGCTCAGTGATTCTTGAAATGTTTTATAGAATTCTGCCGGAAGCCCATCTGGACCTGGTGCTTTCCCATTATTTTGTTTCTTAAGTGCTTCATTTAATTCCATCATTGTTATATTGCTTTCTAACATTTCTTCAGTCTCTTTAGGTATCTTCGGTAAGTTGGCATTCTGTAAATACTGTTCGACTTTTTCCTCATCAATATTCTCTTGTTTATATAGTTGCCCATAAAAATCTCGAATAATTTCCTTTTTCTCCTTATTACCATAACAAACTTGGCCTTGATCATCTATTAGCTTCAATATTTTTCTTGATTCCTTCTCCTTTCTCAATTTATATTCTAGCCATCTACCTGGTTTATTTGCATCTTCAAAATAATTCTGTTTAGAATTTCTAATTTTATGTGCTAGTTCCTCTTTCTCTATTAATTCCATTTTATGTTTAATCACATCCAGCTTCAATTTAATATCTTTTTTCTGTGGCATTTTCTATAATTCTTTTTCAAGTCTTTTATACTCATCTTCCAAGGCCTTAGAAGCTTGCCTTTTCCTAATATTCTTTTTTTTTTGTATAATCTATTATCAAACCTCTAGCATATGCCTTCATTGTATCCCAAACATTTTGCATTGAAGTATCTTCTTTTTTATTTTCTCTAAAGAAAAAAGCCAGTTCCTTCTCCATCCGTTGTATAAAGTCTTTTTCCTTTAAGATAGTATTATTTAATGTCCATCTCGATCTTTTTTTTTGTCCCTTCCATTTAATTCTCATTGGGCTATGATCTGCCCAAATACTTGTTTCGATATTTGTTTCTTGAATATTGGATACTAATTCTGTTGAGATCCAAATCATATCTAATCTGGACCATGATAAATGTCTATTTGAATAAAAAGTATATTGTTTAGCTTTAACATTTCTTTCTCTCCAAATATCTTTTAAAGTTAATTCGTCTGTCATTTTAAAAAAAGATTTAGGGAGAGTCTTTCTATTTTGTTTTGTTGTTGTTGCTATATAGTCCAGTTTATTGTCCACAATTCCATTAAAGTCTCCCATCATAATTATATTAACATAGTCCAGTCCAATTATTTTCATGTGTAGTTTTTTTATAAAACTCTTCTTGTTTATCATTCGGAGCATAAATTGCAATCAAGAGTATTTTTATATTATTGTCCATTATTTCCACCATTAATACTCTTCCGTCTTCATCCGTGTATATCAGTTTTGCTGGGACAGCCTCTTTAATGTATAGAACCACTCCTCTTTTCTTACATTGAGTCAAAGAAGTAAATATTTTCCCTAATTTTGGTTGTACTAACAATTGTTCATGTTGTTTTTTAATATGAACTTCTTGTAAGCAAATTATATCAAATTTTAATTTCTCTAATTTATGAAAAGTTTTCCTTCTTTTAACAGCTGAATTGAGTCCATCTATATTCATTGTAATCAGTTTTTTTTCTTCCATGATTATGCTTTATATATAGGTCTAACAGCTCTTGTGGATCTCACTTCACGCCGTTCTTTACTATCCACCTGTCCACCTACTGCTCCTTTCTCTTTTTCAGTCTCCAGTTGTTCCTCTTGAAACTCAATTAATGAGACCTTCTCTGCCTCCTCTTCTCTTCTTCCAAAAAATTCTGCATGGAAAAGTTCTGCTTTCTCAATTGAATCAATTCTATGTCTCTGCTCTTGCCACGTAAACATTAATCCTTCTGGAATCAGCCATCTATAATTCACTTCGTTTTCCAATAGCATTTTGGTCAGAAATCGATATTCTCTTCTCATCTCTCTCACTCTTCTGGGTATTTGTTTTAAAACCACAATCTCTTTACCTTTGTATTTCAATGTTTTCTCTCTTACCACTTGTAGTATTTGTGTTTTAATGGATTTTTTGGTGAATCTAATATGGACTTCCTTTGGTAATTTATTTCTCATCGCATATCTTGTATACACTCGATATACCTCATCTACTCCATCCATCATCTTTTCCTCTAATTTCCAAAGCATCTGCCAAAATTTCTATCATTATCGCGGCCAAATTTTCTCCTTTTTCTTCTTCTATATTTTGAAATCTAAGATAAAATTCTGACCTTTCCATCTCCCACCTCAACATCCCACTTTTTTCTTGTTCTACCACTGTTAATCTACTGTCAATATTTCCAATCTTCTCCTCTCTTTGTTTACCTTCTTCAATTTTTTGGAATCTCTCCTCATACTTCACCATCATTTGTTTAATATTTTCCACTTTTTCATCAGTCTTCTCCATTCTTTGTTCAATGTTCTCTATTCTTTGTTCAATGATGTCTGATTTTATCTTGAGATCTTGAATTCCTTGCATAATCATCTGTAAAGTTACTTGTTCTTGTTCTTTATCTTGCTTCAACATTGTCTGAATTAAACGTTGTCCTCCAGCTGGTGGGGATGCAGAAGTAGAAGTAGAAACGCCAGGTGATATTGGTTTCCTGCTCATTTTAATGCTTCCAAATCTTCAAATTCTTTTTAACTTTTAATCCAACTGGTAGAATAGTCAATTATAATCCAAAATGGAAAAGTCCAATAGTAAAAGGCCCAAAACCAAAGAAGAAAGAGGGAAAAAGGAAGAAGAAAAGATCTTCAGGTTCTTCTAGACCCTAATCCAATTACGAAGTAGTCCCCCATAAAAAATAAAAAATAGAAAGGAAAAAAACCCCCAAAATAATAATATTGATTAAGAGGAAAAAAAGAACAAAAAGAAAAAAGAAGAGAAGAGAATCCTTCAGGTTCTTCATACCTTAATCCAGTTGAGAAGTCTCAATAATCAAAAAAGAAAAACAGAGTGGTCCAAAAACATAAATAGAAAAAACAAAAGGATTCCAATAAAGATAAGGAGAAAAAAGGAAAAATAGAAGAAAAAAAAACTCTGAGGCTTTCCCTTTGAAATAAAAAGCAAAAATAAAAATATTACTAGAATTGAAATTTACAAAAAGGCTGGTGAATAGGGATATCACAAGTTATATATATATATATATATATATATATATATATATATATATATATATATATATATATATATATATAAAAGCACACTGCACTTTATTTAGTTATCCAAGGCTCTTATTATGACTCTCTTCTCCAGCAGCTTCAAAGCCAAGCCTCAAGTGTTGAAATATTGATAAGAGTCCAGGAAAACACCTGCAATAATATTTTGCTGTGCTCTCCCTCTATCTTATCACATTAAGATGTCTTTGAGAAGGAGTCTTCTTACCATTCTCTCCAATTCAAATCAAATATTTTCAAGCCTCTAGTTGGCAGTGTTACAAAGTTTCTTAATGCTCACCCCCCCCCACCCAGAGAAAAAGGATAATTTATACAGAAAAAAAAAGAAAAAAATAGCCAAAGGGAGCCTCTATCCTAAAAGAAAATTAAAAAATCAAAAGGAGCATAAAAATATATATAAAAGAAAATTCAATCTGATTACCTACAAAGTCACACTAAAGTCCCAAAAAAAAGTAAAAGAAAGAGAAAAAAAAATCCAAGTCTCAATTTGATGTCACTTTAAAAAACGCCGCTCATACAGTTTTTGTCAAAAAAAATCTCACAGGTTTCTTCTCTATTCAGGATGCCCTTTCAAATCTCAGCGAATTTACAACACAAAAGAAGTTTCTCACCCTGCCGACACACTTTCACTCCAGCCACTTTCTTTTCGGAGCTGTCCCGACTTCAGCAGCTGTGGAGGCTGCCTCTCTGCCGCCAGCAAAAGGGCTTCTCCCGGATCAAACCAGAGATTTTGCGATATCTCTGGGATCCTGGGACTATGCCCTTCACGATCCCCGTCTCTACGGGACAGTTTAAGTCCGTTAGGACCCACCAGGGGTGAAAATATCGGCTGCGATCTCAGAGCCCCGAGATCGCAGCTGTATCGCCGAAACGAAGCTCCGCCTTCCACACCCATAGAACATTTTATTATATGAAACAAAATGTTATAAAATATTTCCTATGGTCAAGTCCTGATCTTTGACTGGGCTATGCTGTTCAACATGGGTTACATGAATATGTCTATCTCCCTATATTTTTAATAATTTTCCCAGTGAAATCAGTACTTTAGAAGCTCTATCGTTGCTGAAGCAAACTGGTAAGGAAAATGTTTATGAAATGATGACGCAGAGATCATGGGTTGTCTTGTAATCCTCATCTTACAACCACAATTGAGTCCAAAATTTATGCAGTTAAGTGAAACATTTGTTAAGTGAGCTTTGCCCCATTTTTATGACTTTTCTTGCCACAGTTGTTAAGTGAATCATTGAAGTTGTTCAATTAGTAACATAGTTGTTAAGTGAACCTGGCTTCCCCTTTGAATTTGCTTGTCAGAAGGTCACAATAGCTGATCGCATGACCTCAGGACACTGCAATTGTCATAAATTATCAAATATCTGAATTGACCATGGAGATGCTGCAACAGTCATAAGCAGGGGTGGGATCCTACTGTCATAACAACCGGTTCAGTGAGCAAGCATGTGCTCACTACTTACAAATTACCAGCTCCAGCAAACATTCACCTTCTCCTGCTGAGGAGCAGCACTCAGCTGTGCTGTATAAAACAGCTGAGGAGAAAAAGCAGGGAATAAAGCACAACCTAGAGCCAGGGTGGGCCGGTGAAGATCGTCACAGCGAACTGGTTCGGTGTCAGCTGCCCTTCGGAGTTATCAGTTCTATAGAACCAGGCCGAACCGGTAGAATCCCATCCCCTGATCATAAGTGTAAAAAATGGTCACATCACTTTTTTCACTGCTGTTGTAACTTTGAATGTCATTAAATGAACTGTTGTAAGTCAAGGACTACCTGTATTAATGATAGTTCAAATAGGCCCATTCCAAAAATGATTTCTAAATTGTGCTTCAGAATTCCTACTCAGGTAATTTGGGAAACTTTGAGTAAATTAAGAGTAGAAGCAAGCCTCTTATCTAAATTATACAAGTTTGAGAAGGAACTTTTAAAACCTACATTTATTGCAGCTTCTTTCAATTTTGCATATCACAACAAACCACAGCTTAGTATTGCATCCTGAAATTTAGAAACTATTAATAGTGTCCTTAACAATTTTTCAGATTTTCCAGAATGATCAACATATTATATGTGATCAACTGTATTATAATTACAAATGGAAAAGTTTATTGGTCTGTTGTTTTCAAAATGTCTGAACAGTTATAATCTGATAGTTTCTCAGAATTTTTCTAATTATATCCCATAATAAAAGCTGAAACTTTTTGTGGACCAGGATGTAATATAAGTAAATGTTTGTTTTTCTCTAACACTTGACTTCAGAGTTTTTCAAATAAGGAAGCATTTATTTAAAAAAAAACTCAGAACCAAACAATAACACAAAAAAAGTCAGGAAAACAACACACACCCAGGCAATAAACATCCAAATTCTGAGAACTGTATGTTTTAAAAAGCAGTTTTAGGACATGATTGGAGAGCGGATTGGTCTCTTCTGTCTATTGCCCAAATAATGTATGTAAGCATATTTTGGTATAACAAAAGAATATAATTTATATTAAGAATTTTAATACTTCATCACAGATATGAACACATTTAATAACTCTTCACTCCCAATAAGATGGAATGATCCAGAATTTAAATATATTTCTTTCTTAATGTCTCTAAACTTAATTAAAACATTAATATAAATTTCATATAAATTTCATATATGTGTGTGTGTGTGTGTGTGTTTTGTTAAGTTTTCGCGGGTACTTACATGTATGGTATTCGGCTTTGTTTGGGTATTTTCCCACGTCATTATAGTTGTGCTTTTAAAGTTGTAGCAACGTTTCGGCAGAATCTCATCTGCCATCATCAGGCTTCTGTATTGTGTTCGTCTGTGAGTCAGACTTTTGATGAAGCTGAAATTAGGGATTTATCTTTTAGCACAAGAGTTGTAACCTTTGCAATGTACAAGTGAGAAGAAAAATATTAGATTTTTTTTTGCTTTTGAATCTTGAAAATCATATGATTATACTTTAGTTTAATTTGATTCTGGAGCATCTATTTATTTTTCTAGACATGCCAGGTTGGCAGATATATTTTAAACTTTGGTAAAAGGCACAGTTCAAAAAACTTTGTGAGGAGGTACAAAGGAGAGGCACAAAAAGGAAGAACTTTTTTAATTATGCACATCTGCCTCCTTGTATACCCTGGCTCCAAATAGTTATAATTTCCAGTTTCCTTACTTCCCCTTTTGTTTGGCCTTTGTCAAACATTCCATCTAATAAACAGGACCCGAGAAGGAATTGCTTCTTTTTTTTCTAAAGCCACCATGAAGGCTGCATACTCAGGGTTTTCCCATGTCTTTATTGAATCAAATAAATCTCAGTCTGAATGTCTCCATTTTCAGTATGCAATCCTCATGCAGACCAATTTATACGAGCTCCTTAAATGTCAGATTTCAGGCCCTCTTTTGTGTCACACCACATTTGAATCTGTTCCGAGCCAATATGTTCATCACTTTGTGTGGTAATGCATTAGCCATTGTTTATTTTAATGATGTTATACTGAACAAGCCTCAATGGGCCGGCTCACTTTAAATTCTGATCTTATGCATAATGTTAAGCCCTGAATTAGAGGTAAAATCCTGGGCCTTAATGTCCCCCAACAGTCAACAGTATAACCTCCCAAATTCTCCAAAAGCTACTACTGAACTGGAATTTGTAATGCAATAGAAGGTAAACATTATTCAGTACCTAAGTAGGTAGTAATCATATCAACTTTATTTAACTATAACTGAATATAAATTACTGTCTTGATATTGCCCACTACTTTCAAAATATGGCCATTGAGATGTAATTAAATGCCAAGTATGGTCCTGCGTTATGGAGTAGCTGTACTCCTCTGCCATCAGTTTTGGTTTAACAAGTCACATCAGTTGGGTTGATATTGATGCTAATCTACAACCAAAGTTGTGGGGTCAGTATGCAGATTATATTCCAGTGATACCGTGAATGACATTTCTTTATCTTCCAGTTAACAAAAAATAGTGTGATTTCTTATTTTCTTCCTTCTCTACTGAGACTAAGAATAAAAAAGCAGAGGAGAGTAAAGTTATGGCTCAGAATTTATACATTTCATTGGTAGGTTGAATATTCCATTTAATGATGCATCATTGTTCTCTTACTGAGGTGACTGTAAGTTTAGAAAAGAGAGAGTGAGTAAGAGATGCTGTTTGCAAAATTGGTCTTGTCCTGGCTGATAATAAATAGCAGTACTATTGCTTGCTGACCATACATTAAAGGGCGTCCTGCCAAGATGAGACTGAGCAGCCATTTATGAGCATGTGGAGTTGGTGGCTTGGGAAGGAAGTAGAACAATTTCTTCTTCCTCCCACACTCTTCTGACCTCAGGGTTGGAAATTATCCAAGGAGAAGCAGATACTGCCCAGGCTGTGGATTGTTGCCTCATAGAAACCTGGCAATGTTTGGCTAGATTTACACCAGTAAAGAAGTGGACAATGGTGCATGGCACAGCTGCCCACTCTAGGGGATTTCTAATGTTTGTTTTTCATCTCAAGAGCACTTGATGGTGGCAGGGAAATGTTTATTGCATGCTTTTCATTGCAGGCAAAGGATATGAGTTATGGGGACAGTGGTTGCCAATTACAAGCCGCTGTTCACATGATCAAGCATCCTTTGTCTGCTCTGATTCTGGCAGGCTATTACACTCTGCAAAGAAATATGTCTCCAAGATGTACACTGATAAAAGTAAAAGCCTTGTTTTTCCCTCCCTAACACATCACATCTTATTGAAATCTATAGCTATTGTTATATCAAATGATTAGAACCTGGTAAACACAAATTTTTGTTTTGTTTCACGCACACTCATAAATCTTCCAGTTCCATCACACCCTGCATGTTGACTCCTTGCAACCCTAAAACTGGCATTTGATCGGCATGGGCATCTTCTGCAAGTATGTAATTCCATACAGACCTCTAACCTAGTTTTACTTATTTACAAAAGGTAAACCTAGGTTTACTTATTTCTAGAAGAACTGATGTTGAAAAGGTCTTTCCATGCATCCATGAGCATTATTAATCTTGGCCTTGCTGGTTGTCTTATCTACTACAAATACTCTGCATATAGCTATGAAGAATCTCTGTATCAGATGGCAACCTAGCTTTTGGTAGCCTAACTAGACTTTGATACAAGCCCAATCTCTAAGTGATGGTTCTACTTTTGATTTTAAAGATGCTGGAGCTGAACAGTGATTCTAAATTAGCACTCTAAGCAATCAGAGTGTGAGAGATCTGTTTCTGAATAGACCATGGAAATTTCAGATACCACATCTCAGTGATTTTCCTTGGCATTGCAACATCTATACCAGCCCTTATCCCCCACATGGACTCCCTTCATGGATCTTTCTTCTCTTCTGCTGATATGGTTCCCGTTTGTCTGATATGGAGAAGATAAAGTTAATAAACGATTGCATTACAATGGTTTAAAAATGTACTTTGTTTTAAAATGGAATGGAATAGAAGCTGTTCAGAATCAGATGGAATCCCTATGTTTTTGGATTACTCTCTCTTTACAAAGAAAAAAAACAAGTTCTGTTTCATAGAAGATTCTTTGTAGTTATTATTACCGCATATACTCGAGTATAAGCCGAGTTTTTCAGCACATTTTTTGTGCTGAAAAAAAACCCCTCGGCTTATACTCGAGTCAGATTCCCCTCTGAAAAAAAAATGGTGTGGAGCTCCGAAGTTGGGCAGTCACTTCCCTGCTTCCGTGTTTCCTTTGCAACTTTTAAGCATGGGGGTAATCAGAAGCAGAAAAGTTCTTGCTTGAGGATATATTGTTTTTTCTTTTTTAACTGTTTTTAAGGGGGTGGAAGACCCACCGCCATGTGAGAATGCTCAGACATGAAATCTATCCAACCGAAAATGTGTGTGTGTGTGGGGGGGATTTTAACAGAGGGAAGATGTAGGGAGAAGGCAAAAGCGACAGAAGATCCTTCAGGGGAAACTGAGGGGGAGACTCACCCTTGGTCCAGATGAGCCCCCTTCCCTTTTCTCTAGGCTGAGAAAACAACGCGAGCCGAGGTTGCTTCGGCTCCACTCAGCTTCATTTCCTCAGCTCCAGCTGCTTTCAGTCCACTCGGGAGGAGGGGGAGGAGGTGGTGGTGGTGGCTCGCGTTGTTTTCTGAGCTCTAGGCTGAGAAAACAACGCGAGCCGAGGTCGCTCCACTCAGCTTCGTTTCCTCAGCTCCAGCTGCTTTCAGTCCACTCGGGAGGAGGGGGAGGAGGAGGTGGTGGTGGCGGCTCGCGTTGTTTTCTGATAGTGAGATCATTTCCCAAATTAATTGATTCACTAACCCAAAAGAAGAAGATGTTGATGACAGTGGGAGGCAGGAGTCACTCTCTCCCTTGCATGAAAAAAGCAAGAGCCGTTCTGATGATCTCTCTCTCTCTCTCTCTCCCCGTAATACAGTCAAGCCCTTTCCAGCACGCGGGATCCGCCCCTGCCGCTTTGCACCTTGCAAATGCAAAACCCCCAGGATTTTGCATTTACAAGGTGCAAAGTGGTGAAGGCAGATCGCGCGTGCTGGAAAGGGCTTGACTGTATTACGGGGAGAGAGAGAGAGAGGGAGAGATCATAAGAACGGCTCTTGGTTTTTTCTTGCAAGGGAGAGAGTGACTCCTGCCTCCCACTGTCATCATCATCATCTTTTGGGTTAGTGAATCAATTAAACCTTTCATGATAGTGAGATCGTTTCCCAAATTTCCCTTAAATCAGGGAAGAAATCAGAAACAAATCTTTGGACTGAGAAAAAGCCTGTTCCTATGATGCCATTTTTGTTCAATGCAGTGTGAAAAGTGTGAAAAAACACACTTCTTTTTCTTCATCTTCTTGTTCCCTATTTACTGGTCTCTTTCAAAGAGGAAATTGTGAACATCAAACTTATTCTCAGCTGTCCTAGTGAAAGTTTTTATTGGTATCTATTTTTATTTTTGAAATTTACCAGTAGCTGCTGCATTTCCCCCCCTCGGCTTATACTCGAGTCAATAAATTTTCCCAGTTTTTTGTGGTTAAATTAGGTGCCTCGGCTTATATTCGGGTCGACTTATACTCAAGTATATACGGTAGTTTTTTAAAATAACACAGCTAAACTTTTCTACCTTAGGCCCAGTTAAGAGGGCTGATGAATGAAGCTGACAAAATTTATGTTCAGTTAGTTACCAAATTACTGCCTTTATAATACATGTCTCTATTTCTACTCATCATCTATTTTTTCAAAATATGTTTTATTGAAACATTATCACCATGCTATGTTACTGTGTTCTTTAAAAAAAAAAAAAAAAGTACGTACATTCAGTTATTTCTAAAGTACAAAGACATCTCTGTCCCTTGAAATGTTCTTGCATGTGTAGATTAAAATTCTTCCATCTGGATTTTTTTTACTGGCACTTGGATTCCTTTGAAGATGGCCTGAAATATTTTAAAGGGAGGTGAGTTGAATTGAGTGGTGTGGATCAAAGGAAGCAGTAATAAGATTACACATTCTTGATATCTCCTATGAGGAATTTTGAGGTTTTCACACCCGAAGGCCCAAAATATTGCATTGAGGGCTTTTGTTCTTCTCTCCTATCAAATTACAAGTTTTTTCTTGCCACAGAAAGCTGTCTTTTGATTAATAAATACTTGCTGTTTGTTTTATGTTAGGCTGCATTCTGTGAAAAATATCTCTTCCCTCCCCAAGTGTGCTCTTACAAATGCCTTTATTGTATTAGGGTCTCCTTTGATTTCTTTTGTCATTCTGGCAGATGTTTGTGCTTTTAAGGGATTTTGTGCTTTATCTGCCTGCATTTCCTTCTTCCTTTTGCCTCAGCATTCATCTGAAGGTGCTGAATGGGAACCTCAGGTTTTAACACCATCCGACAAAGCATACTTCTGTCCTAATGGGGGTGAAGAGATGTCTTTTGACAGCAACTAAAGTTTCAGCAGCAAAAAAAGCTGTTCTGTGTTCAAAGCAATCCTTGTGATTTAGTTTTAAACAAATTGCTTCTCGTTGGGGACTCCAGCTTGGCCCCTGTGTCGTCATGCAAGGCTCACTGTTTGACAGGCTTGGTTAATAAAAAGCACCACCAAAGCCTCTGCAGTCAGTGGAAAAAAGGAAAGCTTTTATTTTCCTTGAGAGAATTGTTTTTGATGCATCCATTAATACAATCCCTCTTTGGTACTGGGTTAAAGAGTCCGCTGGAATTGAGCGGCCAGTACATTTAAATAAATAAACAAATAATATGTTATGTGTTTCTTTATTTTGCTAAGAATATCTGGTCCATTTGAGTACAGCATTTTGATACTGAGGGCCTGATGCTGGGCATTGAGTTAACACCTTTATTGAGCTATCTTTTATATTACAATGGAATTCTAAACATTAATAAAACCTAAAAATTATTTTCAAAGCGCATTTAAGCAGACAGAGAAGAGCTCATTTTATTTACCCAAGGGTAGTACTCTAGTCTAGAAAAATAAAAAGAAATTTGCTCTGATGTTTGATGAATTGGTCTGCTAAGTTCATACAGGATGAATGCAGGTCTTTAAGTAGCTAGATTGTAGACTATAATGGCATTAAAGTTCAAATCCAGTGCCCTTCGTTGAGATTAGAACAAGTGCACAGTTGGTACTAGAGAATGACCTAACCCCTCCCATCAGCTTCATTCACACTTGCCTAGTTACTGCTGTCTTGCAATGATTGTTAACATGGCATATTGTTGGAAATGTTTTGCATGTAGACTGCCATTGTTCTATATTGACCTATGAGAATTGTAGGAAGTGACTGATCACTTACAACCTATTGCAAATAGCCTTTTTGTGAGTTATACCCTCCATGGCCCTTCATTCTTCATTGCAAGAGCCATGGTGGCGCAGTGGTTAGAATGCAATATTGCAGGCTAACTCTACCGACTGCCAGCAGTTCGATTCTGACTGGTTCCAGATTGATTCAGCCTTCCATCCTTCCAAGGTTAGTAAAATTAGGACAAACATAATTGGGGCAATATGCTGACTCTGTAAACTGTTTAGTTAAGCACTGTCTGTAAAGCACTGTGCAGGTGTATATAAGTCTGCTGTTGCTATTGCTATTATTTTCTTAGTTTGTTTCTGTGCTTCGAGCTGAACTATCATTTGGCTCTGAAATGAGCATTTTCTTTATTTGATTTCCTCCAGGGCTTGAAAGCCTGCGTAGCATTCCCGCTTCCTTTTTTAAAAAAAAAACAAAAAACATTCAGGGAGGATGGCGATAGATTGGCTTGAGCACAAACAGGTTGTTCAAAGGTTTCAAGTGAAGCTATAGTTGGCCTGAGCCAAAATCCAACTGTATTTGTCAGGACTATCCAGTTGCCAAGACCATGGATTTTGTCCAACATTCATCTGACTTTCTTGGATAACATATTGCTTTCAAACATGTCATCAGAAACTAAAGCTACAGGGATACATTTATATGCACAGTGGAAAAGCACTGTGATTAAAAACAGGAACACCTGTGAAGTTGCCATGCACGTGTTTTCTGATAATGAAAAGTGAGAAACAATTCAGATTCAATGGGTGGGCTTTCAACACTTAGGAAGAACGGCAAACTAAATGTGATGGAGTTAAAACTTTCCCACCCTTATGATTTCCCGGTAAAATCTTTGTTTCCAAAAATTGCTTTGTTTAAAAAAATAATTAGCAACTTAACACATGAAGACAGAGCCCATCCGATTGGAACATTTCAATATGCAAGGAGGGATGGAAAACTGGAATTTGTAAAGTATGCAAAGGCAATACAGCCTATGTTTAAAAGAAATTTATGGGATATACCCCAACACTCCCAAGTAAGCTTCTGGTTAATTAGGCCATTGGAAAATGTTCCTAAAAAGCTCTTGGAAAATCTTTTTTTTTTCTAATAGTTTCAAGAGAGGCTTGAAAAACTTTAGTACATATTATAATCACTATGAACTGTTACCCTAAATAGCCTCCATGTAATTAAGAATCTGTACTTCACCTGCACCCTTAGAAAACGTCTAATATGTACATGTCTCTGTTGTCGCAGTAAATGCATGCACGGCACATATGCATAACATATGCACACTCCTCTGACAGTGAAAGCATGGCAACAAGGCTGAAAGTTTAAGTTTTGAGATCCTGTACTGGAAAGCAAGTATACAGTTTCTTTGTATTAACTAATGATGTCTGGCCCAGTAGTTTAACTGATGAGTATCCAGAAAGTTGTTTGCAAAATACTCAGTTCCTTTTTGGAAGAAAGATAGAATAAATTCCATTAATGTCCTAAATAGCTTGAAAGAGAGTGTAGGAAGCTGCAAGATGCCCTGTCATAATGTATATTCACAGGGAAGGGCATTGGCCTTTTCTTAGCAATTTAACAATAAATGAAAGAAAGAAGGCAATGAGCAGTTCATTATTCTCAGCCAGCTAGATTACAGATAGTCCTCGACTTATAACAGTTCATTTAGTGACCATTTGAAGTTACAACAGCACTGAAAAAAGTTATTTATGACCATTTTTCACACTTACAACAGTTGCAGCATAACCCCATGGTCACATGATCAACATTTAAACACTTGGCAGCTGACTCATATTTATGATGCTTTCAGTGTCCTGGGGTCATGTTATCCCCTTCTGCGACCTTTTGACAAGCAAAATCAATAGGGAAGCCACTTAACAACTTAACAATTGCAGTGATTCACTCAACTGTGGCAAGAAAGGCCATAAAATGGGGCAAAACTCATTTAACAAATGTTTCACTTAGCAACAGAAATTTTGAGCTCAATTGTCGTAAGTCGAGGACTACCTACGCTGTGCTCTGGGGAGTTTTAGCCCAAGTGTCAGGGAGGGCAGGTGTACTTCTCCACTATACCGTAACTGTCTATACTATAGATTTCTATTTGTTGCAAAACCAGATTCACCAACTGTTTGCAAATGTACAAGTGGTGTGAACCTATCTGCGTTTCTACTCAGATGCATAATTGGCACTGATCTTTGATGTCAGCTGAGGAATCCCCTCACCAATATTTCCCAGCAAGCCCTGATGCCTCCCATATTGTCAATTGTAAGCAGCGTCTAATATGTGCTTATGCTAGTTTGGGGGTGTGAGGATGAAAAGAAGAACTAGGGGAGACATGATAGCCGTGTTCCAATATCTCAGGGGCTGCCACAAAGAAGAGGGAGTCAAGCTCCGGAAGGCAAGACAAGAAGCAATGGGTGGAAACTAATCAAGGAGAGAAGCAACTTAGAAATAAAGAGAAATTACCTGACAGTTAGAACAGTTAACCAGCGGAACAGCTTGCCTTTAGAAGTTGTGAATGCACTGGAGGTTTTCTAGAAGAGATTGGACAGCCATTTGAATGAAATGCTATGTGGTTTTCTGCCTAAGCAGGGGGTTAGAATAGAAGACCTCCAGGTTCCCTTCCAACTCTGCTATTCTATGTTCAGTGTCCCCCTGGTAAGGGAAGTAAGAAGTATATGGTCTGTTACCATCAGTGGTTTTTTTTAACCACGATGTAGAACAAACTGCCTCAGAGATCCATCTGGCAATAACTCTAACTAAGGCTGCTAAGAGAAAAGTTTTATTCAGGGCTTTTGGAGTTTGATGTTACGGTGTTGTAATTGTTTATATTGGCAATCTGGTTGTTATTTATTCATTTTATTGTATTATTCTGTGCCTTGATGTATTCTGTCAATTATATACTGTTTCATTTGATGTAGTAAAATATCATTGTAAATTATTCCAGATTGGGGAAGGGAGGGGGGAGGGAGGAAGAGAGGGAAGGAAGGAAGGAAGGATGTAAATACAGGCAAACCTTGAGTTATAACCATTCATTTAGCAACCGTTCGAATTTACAACAGCAGTAAAAAAAAAAGTGACTTGTGACCATTTTTCATACTTATTACTATCGCAGCATTCCCATGGTCATGTGATCAAAATTCGGACACTTGGCAACTGGCTCATATTTATGACGTTTGCAGTGTCCCATGGACATGTGATCACCTTTTGCAAAGTTAGTGAGGAAGCCACTAACTTTGTTACTTTGTCAACAGCTGTGTTGCTAACTTAACTCGAGTGATTCCTTTAAAAACTGTGGCAAGAAAGGTCATAAAATGAAGTAAAATTCACTTACAGTAACTGTCTTACTTAGCAATGGAAATGTTGGGCTCAATTGTGGTCGCAAGTCAAGGACTACATGTAAGGAAATGCAAGATCAAGGTGGATGGGTGAGGAAAGGACTGGAAATCATCCATCTGAAAAAATGTGGTGCATGATGCATGCCAATCTATTATCAAGTGTATACAGGTAGTCCTCAACTTATGATCACAATTGAGCCTAAAATTTATGTTGCTAAGTGAGAAATGTGTTAACTGAGCCCATTTTACGACCTTTCTTGCCACATTTGTTAAGTGAATCATTGCAGTTGCTGAGTTAGTAACAGAGTTCTTAAGTGAATCTGGTTTCCCCGTTGACCTTGCTTGTCAGAAGGTGGCAATGTGTTCGTGTGACCCCAGGACACTGCAATCATCATAAATGTGAGTCAGTTGTCAAGCATCCATGAATGTAAATTATATGACCATAGAGATGCTGCAATGGTCCTGAATGAAAAACAGCCATAAGTCACTTTTTTCAGTGCTGTTGTAACTTTGAACGGTCATTAAATGAACTGTTGTAAGTCGAATACAACCTGTACATACTGCATAACAGTTTGGTATCTTGTTCAAAGCCTTCAAGAGAAAGTAAATCAACCGAGTCAAAATAGAGTTTATATATCTTGTTCCTAAACTGCATTATGCAACAAAAAGATTTTTCTCCAATCTTGGTGTTCTCCTTAAGAAAACATCAACTTTGTATAGAAATGTAATAGTGGCATGAGCTAAAACATCATTCCACACGCTTCATATCTATAGCACAAACAATATATTTCCAATAAAAGCATGGATGGCAGCAAAGGTTCTGCAAAAATGGCGTTTGGAAAAAAATTTTAGACATACTATCAAATGTTACCTTTGAAAGAAAGGCATGACTGATTCTGCTTTCTGGAACCAACTCTTCTAAAATATAGAGAACCAATATTTTAATAATAATAATAAAAAAAGATAGAGTTTTAGCAGAATGTCCTAAAATTTCTCTCGGTCAAGAGATTATAACAGTGTGCAGACACCACATAGTGAGAGAAGGATATGAGCTCTAATGTAGTAGAACAAATTAAGGAACAAATTAAAGATTTATCAGGAGCCATTCTATTTTTTTTCTGCTTAATTGGGGATTTCAGTTGCATTTTAGCACTGCACTTATCTTAATGTTTATTATGGCCTATTTGCAATCCTACAAATGCAGAATGGTTCGTAAGCCAAAAAATTTCACACAGTAAGAGAGGTCCATCTTTCATGTAGAGCGTTTGGTTGGCTTCAGGCATTCTAAATATACTGTGCTTTCTGCCTGCAAAACTAAAACCATTTCTGTGGTTTGGTTGGCTTCAGGCATTCTAAATGTACTGTGCTTTCTGCCTGCAAAATTAAAACCATTTCTGTGTTGCAGAGTTAACTGGATGATGGGTTGGAAAACATTTTTTAGAAATCAGTAAATAGGCAGTTGCACCACTGTCAGCCATGAAAGGGCCTTGAATTGGCCTATATTTGTGCAGCTATTAATGGTAAAGATGCCTGAGGCATAATTACCTCTTATGGGAGAATGGCACTTCTGTTTAGGCACATAAAGCTTGTTAATGGTCATTTAATTACTTATCTCCTGCAAGTAAGACCAGTTCTTATAATTTTGGAAAACAGCTGATGATTCTTAATTTTTTTTCCCTTTTAACCATTCAAGCCACAAATGACTGATATATCTGGTAATGGCTAATATCTCTAATATTTGTAATTTGTGTTTATCACACATGTAAGGAGCCTTAAGGTCTGCAATATGAACATCTTTTATGAAGACTATGAGTTCTACTGATGCATTAACCCTGAAAGCCAGCTGGCTGACTTTGGGGCAGTCACTTTCTCTCAGCTCAACCCACCTAAATAGGGAGGAGGTGAGGAGAAAAATGTGCTGGATATTTTTGCCACCTTGAGTTATTTATAAAAACAATAAAGGTGGGGTAAAAATAAACAAAATAAAATAGGATCATTTTTTTACCTCCCAACTTTCTGAGTTTATAGGGATTCTTATTTAAGTTCCATGAAATTTAATTTGCCATGTTCGTTTAACTACTGGAGAAGTATATATAGTATTTGATGTAATAAATAAATAGCTGTTTAAGTAGATGCTGTAGCAAAATTTAACAATTGAGTTGGCAATTGCTAAATTTAAACTATACAGGTTGGCATTTGGATGGAAATAGATCTTAACATATTTGATATCTTTTCTGTTCCTTTGCTTTCCAGTAGTTTAAGCAAGGCAAATTCCAAGTGGATTTCATTTTAGAAAGGCTAGTTTTAAACTAATCTGTATGCTGTGGTGTACAAAAAGTCTACTATCCATTTTTTGGCCATTTGTTTACAAGAATCAAATAATGATAAAAAACAAGTCTTCAGTTCTGAAATTATGGTAAGACCAAAGCTAGAGATTAGCATTAGGGCTAGTAGCTCTGGTTCCAGCATCAAATATACAATATGTTTTGACTGATGGCAGGCAAATGTTTTACATTAGTTTGTTTGTTTTTAAGCCATAAACAGAGGCTTAAAGAGAGTTTTCCCTTTCTTGTCTCATAGTCCCTGATCCTCTTGGCTCTAACTGGAGTTCTCTTCTTGGGTCTCAACCTGGTTTTCCTTGGCATCTATCTCATCTGCCTATCTTGCTGCAAGAAGGAGGAAGAGTCGGAGACTAAGAAGCCCAATTCTTGTTGCATCACCTGGACTGCTGTGGTAGCCGCTCTCATGTGTTGGTGAGTTCTTTCAGTCTAATCTGTAATAAAAGTGTGGGAAAGCTTTGAAAGCTTTCTCCAGTGACAGCTTTTTAAAATGTCCTGTATAAAAAGTTGTAACTCAAGAGCTTTGGTATCTTGTGGACTTCAACTCTCAGAATTCCTCAGCCAGTCTTGCTGGCTGGGAAATTCTGGGAGTTGAAGTCCACAAGTCTCAAAGTTGCCAAATTTGGAGATCCCTGAGTTAAACAGTGGGTCCATAGGAAGACCGATTGATCTGTTATTCTAAATGCTGTAAGGAGGGCCTGTTGAGTTTTCGCCTGTTCTTCTTGTGTAATAGTATATGACTGGAAAAAAACTGAGAGTGTCCAAGGAAACATTCCCAAGTTGTCTTGCATTTGAAGTTACTGCAAAATAAGATACTGAGTATTATAACCATAGCTTTTCTACTTTTTTTCTGGAATGCTAGGATAGGTGGATATGGAGAAAGTGAGAGTTCATAGTATATTATATGCTAAAATTACACATTGTGCAAACAAAGAGCTCTGCTTCTTTTCCACACCTGTTTAGTTTATAGTTTGGAAGGAAAAAAAAGTGTGACAATAGAATAACAAAGTTGCAAGGGAGCTTGGAGGTCTTCTAGTCCAACCCCCTGCTCAAGCAGGAGACCCTATACCATTTTGGACAATAGGCAGATGTGATTGCTTGCTATCATCCTATTTTTAAAAGCTATCAATGATATCTTGTGATGTATACCAGGGATGTCAAATTCGATTTCATTGAGGGCCGCATTAGGATTGTGTTTGACTTTGGGGGGGCAAGGTGGGTATGGCCAGCTCCATTTTCACTGGCAGAGGCACTACGGGCTGTTCCAGGGTGGCCCCACAGACCAGATCTAAGCACACACATCCCCGGACCAGATCCGGACAGATCTAAGGATCCCCCCCCCTCAGGCCAGATTGGGCCCCTGGGCTTGACATCCCTGATCTTCACAGATAATGGCAAATGAAGCAATAAATACTCTTTTTGTGAACCCTTTTGCCTTTTCCATTATCCATCAAATGTTAATGCAATCTCAAGTGCCCCCTACTCTGAATCTGGTTTCTGCCTCTAGTAGTTCTTGTTCCATGGGCTATAGATATCCTAACAATATTTTTGTTTGTGCTTGTGCTGTTTTAAAGTTTTTCATTTTTATGTTTTTGTGAAGATGCTTTTCAGAAAGGTACTGAATTGTACAAGCCACAAATTTTGATCACCAAGGAGTAAGTGGTCCAAAAAATAATATTTATCTTGGGCATCTGACCTGAAAGATGAGCTCATCCATTTATACTTTTGATGATGATAATCAATTCACCACAACCTCTCAATGCTTTCAAAGAAACTGTCTTCCCAATTCTAATAAATGAAATGGTAATAATGGATCACCTCACTGTCTTTCTGTGAGCCAAGTGCGTGATTACCTGCTCTTTCTCTCGCTGCTACCCATATGAAAGATGGAGTCATTGGCTTCACTTCCATGTCTGACTCAGAGGAGAAGGCCCATTTGTAGGTGCCCCAAAGCTTCACACATGATTCTAGGTTTTGCTTTAATATTGCTGAGACGTTTATTGTGCTCCAATATAGAATAGAATAGAATTTTTTATTGGCCAAGTGTGATTGGACACACAAGGAATTTGTCTTGGTGCATATGCTCTTAGTGTAAACCATTAGAGAACATTTCACCAAGGCAGCTGTCAATGGCGCCATCTTAGCAATAGACAATATTCATCTCCCTTGTAAAAAATTCCAAGAGGCTAAAGGAAATCAAACAATGGAGGAGTCTGTTTTACTTTTTCTTCCAAAGGGATGGCATAATTGGTTTCCAAGGGTCACATGACATTTGCATATAGGCTCTGAATTAGAAGAGAATAAAACTGTAAGCCTCAGGAAACAGAGATTATATCTTCATCTCCTGGACTCAAATATGATCATCTAGAGCAGGAGTAGTCAGCTTTTTTATACTGCCCACTTTTGTATCTCTGTTAGTAGTAAAATTTTCTCTAACCGCCCACCAGTTCCACAATAATGGTGATTTATAAAGTAGGGGACAAAACCCCTGCCGCCCACCATGAAAGCTGGAACGCCCACTGGTGGGCAGTAGGGACCAGGTTGACCACCACAGATCTAAACGTTTCCTGTCTGTGAGACTGTCTTCACTATCCCTCTGAATGAGACAGTAGATAGTCATAAGTGTTGCACATGATAGGAAATCTTATCCTCATGATTAATTTAAAACAAGGTATGAAAATGGGCAAGTGATCCCATCAATCCTCTGATGGAGCTAAGTGGTTAAACCAGGGCTATATCTCACAATTGTTCATATAAACAAGATCTAGTCATCTTCTGCACCTGAACATTCAATATAACAGTTAAACTTGGAAATGTACAACAGAATTCTGTTTTGCTCTGTTTAGAAGTATGAGGGAAAAGAAGACTTTAAAATGTTACATTATATGCCCTACAAGATCAAGGAATAAGACTATTTCTCATCCTAAACTTACACAGAGATGGGGGTCAAATGTTGCTTTCTAAGTTGTGGTTCAAGGCCCAAGTGTGTGTATATGTAAACAATAACATTTTCCAGTGCCTTTTGATATTATCATTCTATTTCCTTTGTACTTTGTCGGTTTAAATGTAAAACATTGACTTGCTGATCTTATCTTTACTCAGCAGCCTATAAATTGGTGCACCTATGCCTTCCAGATTTGTCACTGATAAAGACATCCAGGTCATACATTGCCAAAGGGCATTTAGTTCATCTAAAGGCTACCGCAAAAGCTAAAGAGTAGGAAGAATTGAACAAAGTCCAAACCGAAATAAGACAATTGTATGTCTTCTCCCCCTCAACCCCTAATCAACCTGGTTCTGCTAAACCACTTTTGCAACTTTCTTAAAAGCACACAAATGACAAAAGACAGCCAGAGGAAGTTCATTTGTTATAGCTCACTGAACTTAATGAGTGTTTCTGTTCCTTTTTTTATTAACCTTGTTTGTATTCCTTCCCTATTTCTGGAGGACATGTTATGCATCTACATTGGCTGCTTTGGACCAACACTAACCAATTATTCTGCGTGATTTCTTCTCTGGAGTGGCATTATACTTTACAGTAAAGCAAAATACAGAATTCCAGGGTGAAAGAATCTTGGAATAGTGAGGTACTTTGCAAATAGTAGCAATCAGTGTAAAGAAAGAATGTCCTCTGGATATGTTTAGTTGCTTAACAGCTGCCATTTCTAAGTAGCAAAATAATAGGTGTGGTTAGGTCCCAAAGGTGCTTTTTCAAGAGGCAACTGGACTTTCTGGTTTTTCTTTGAAGACATTTTGAAGACTTCTTCAGTTCTTCTTGGATGAAAAGCAAAACATCTTCAAAGAAAATCCAGAAAGTCCAGTTGCCTCTTGAAAAAGCACCTTTGGGACAACCATGACCTAGATGACTGAGAATCTCCATAAACATTTAGGCCTAGCTAGGGTTGATGTGAGTTGTAGTCAAACATTTGGAGAGCTGCAAGTTGGGGAAAGTCAGTATGCCTTTGTGACATTACCTAAAGTGGCAAGAATTGTCCACTCTCATGGAAAGCTGAATTTTGTATATTCTGACGTTTCTTTCATATCACCAATGAACAATAGCCCTTTTTATCAAGTTTAATAATAGCCAAAACATCAACCATTGATATATTAGTGAAAATAAAGATTCTTTTCTTTCATCGTTGACTTTTTTATTTTTAATTACTTCATTTCTATGCTGCCGAGTTCCAAGCAGATTTGGTGTTTCAATTATTAATCACATTTTGGCATTAAAAACTGGTAATAGATATGCCCTAAATTTATCTTGCTATTTGAGACTTTCAAACAGTAGCTGGCTTCATACATTGCACGACTAAGCCATGGATTATTCAGACTATGTTTACTGAGCAGTTACAGTGTCCCAATTTATATATTAACCACTCATCAGTTGGAGCAGCCAATATGAACCCAACAAAATCTTAAATCAAAATCAAACAAATTAAGGGGTAGTTGGGCAGAGAAAATAAATTAGGCCAGTCAAGTTACTTGTGGTTTTTATTGCTAACTTTTTTGTTTTTATTTTTTTTAAGAACTTGCGATGTTAAAAATAGGCATTCTGTATCACCATCTGGTTAATCTTAGCAACAAACACAGAGGAAATGACATCCACATATGTGCTTCATATGTTTCCTTCCATGTGTTTTCTGATGGGTTTCCAATGAATTCTGCTAGTTCTCTTCTATAAACACTGTTCTCAATTAGATCATTCGGTTACTTATTCCAAGGACTTACAAGGATTTTAGTTCTTAATTGTTTGAGAGTCATCTGAGCCTCCAAAGGTGGAGGGTTCCACCCCCTCCCAATTATCTTTGCTGAATAGAACTATCTGTATTTAGGAATAAACATAATGATTAGACCAGCATGCTCTTCCCATGACTTGCTTCCTTCCCCAGAACAGAGGCATGTGATTTCCAGGCCTTCAGGCTGATTAAAAACTTTGCAAAACCATCTCCATGGAATCAGATAAATGTATGAACTTTGAACAAATAAGATGGGGAGGAAGCAGAGAAATAAAATACCTAAGTACTTTTAAGTTCCCTAGGGTGTCTTGATTGCAGCTGCTTTAGTGTAAGGAGTTAAATACCAATAGCTGGAAATCTGGTTCTTTGACTTTTAAATAAATAGCAAAAGCAGTCTAAATGGAGTTATACATATTATGCTATATACCTAACTCTGTCTTATTTTCTGCTTGCCATGTGCTTAGAAACATCAGTGGGGAGTCTTGATGTATGATCAAACTGAAGTTTGTATTTGGCATGAATCCTCTCTTAAAGTTACTTCAGTTCCATTGACTTGACACTTTAGATTTTAAATGACACATTGCTTTATAACATGCTATCACAATTTGTTTTCCTTTTGTTTTTGAGCTGGTCATTGATAGTTAATGTTTATTTATTTACTCTATGGAGAAGAGAATCACAAGTGATTTTTGGGTTCATATTTACTCCTTAAACTACTTAAAATTAAGTGAACAGTTATATCTAGGTTACTAGACTCTTCCCATTCTGCTCACAATCTTTATGAACTGTTGCCTTCTGGCAGAAGATATAGAACAATTAAAACTCAGACCACATGTTTTATGAATATTTTTTTATCCCAGAGCTATAATTGCACTTAACAATGAACTTCAGGATGGCCATCAGTGAGCTGTTAGACAGTATTACTTGTTCTGTTGTGTGGGTGCTTTTCTGTATTTGGGAGACAGGGAATTTTGGTGGGTGGGGAAGTACTTGGGGATTGTCATGTGTGTGTGCATGTTGAGTTTAGTCTCTGGGTATGTATACTGTGTGTATATATACATACATACAATGACAATACAGAATTCAATTCAACTTAATTACTGATATCCAGATAGCCATTAGATGGCAGCAAAAAAATATAGACATATTAATGTTTTGTTGCTATGTAGTAGTCACCTGGATTTTTGCAGTTCAGGTATATGATTCAAGCTTGCCTTTCTATATGTAATGTGTGAATGACCTTGGGGGACAAAGGGAGATGTTGCCTAAGAAACAGACAATAAGGCTGGCTTAATAGTCAGAGAAAGAAACATAAGTAGGACCTGCCTAAGTGGATAAAACAATTAGAAGTGTGGTGGGAAGTTTGTACTTTCAGACTTACAAAAGTCTGTTAATGTGTTTCTACAATAAAGTAGAATTAGTTCATCTAATTGTGTTTTCTGACTGATTTATCAGGGAGAGCTGATATAAATCTTGCAAGTCTACATAATCCACCAGCTAACCATCTAACCATCTTCTCTTAAAAGAGAAGGTTGGAGACCAAATGAAAATTATCTGATGAAGTTGGGCAATGGGCTCTTGAGTGGGTGAGCCACTGCCTCTTTAAAAGATGGTAGAACCATCCCCATCTCAAGGAAGAATTCACCACCATTAGCCAAACATGAGGGGCATAGATCTAATACACAGGTAAGTAAGCTGTGCATTAGTTACATGTACCCTGTCTACTTCATCAGGATCAAGCTTTTCCTAGATCAGGGGTCAACAACCTTAAGCAGTCAAAGAGCCACAAAGGTCCTAACCGGAAGCCCCCTGTTCAATTCTGGAGCCAGCCGGAAGTCCGGTTCCCCCACAATAGAGTCTCCTCCTAGCATGGGGTCCTTTTTCCTCTACCTGTCCTAACTGAAAGCCCTATCAATTGGGGAGCCGACTGGAAACACACCCCTTGCCATAGAGTCTCCTCCTGGCATGCTGTACTTCCCCCTCTCCCCCACAACTGGAAGTTCCTCTCAAAATTGTGGCACCGACCGGTGACAAGGAGCCACAGTAGAGGGATGAAAGAGCCACATGCAGCTCCAGAGTTGTGGGTTGCCGACTCCTATCCTAGATAATCAAGCCACACTGAACTCCCGCCACCACTGTAGGACCTGCTCCACGGCTAGAGTCCAGTTTGAAGCAGAATCAACAGATGCCCAACGTTTTCCTCACACCAGACTTGCAGATAAATATCCAAGTCTGCCCTTCCCAGGAGGGCCCTTTAATGATATGTGGGGATGATCTTGACAGACAGGGTATATAGGGCTAGGAAAAAAGTAATTGTACCCACAGCAGGAATGGGGGTGGGACAAGAGGACTCCCCAGTTTCTTAGGCTGCAAAGGAAACAGAAGGAGAAATATACTTTCAGATTTGCAAAATGTCAGCCTTACAAGGAAGACCAGACAAGAAACAACCCCAGACAAGAAACAACCCCAGACAAGAAACAACTTTTATTGAAAAGTTAGATTCACATAATATTGCAGTCACATCTACAGTTAGTGATTATTTCCAATATAAGGAATATATTGCAGTCGTTAAAGGAGAGATGTGGTCTCCCTTCCCAGAGGAAGAAAAGAGTCAAGGTCATTCATGTTACTGCAGGTAATGCATTTCCTAAATTTATAGATCTGACTTCTAGCCCAAACTGCTTGCATCTTACCTGGAGGAGGGATTCTGCAACAGGTTCTTTCTAGACAACTAGTTGAACAGACAGAAACCTGCTTAATGAGGAGTTGCTCATTTAAGATACCACGACACTATAGTGGGATTTATAAATTGTGTCAGGAAGCCAAAGTGGTAACAAATGCAGTGACCTCAAAATAGGTGTGTATACAATTCTGCCTTTAATCTGTAGCTCTGGTTTTATTTGGCTGTAATTTTGAATGCATATTGAAAATGGAATAAATTGTAACTTGCAATAATGTAATAGAACAGTGTCTATTTTGGTTAAAAAACCCCACCACACTCCAGATGTGTTCAGAGTCAGAACAAAAACTTTAGATCAGTGGGAATGGTTGTAGAGAAGGGAACAGGGCTGCATCAGCAGTGGGCTGCCACACACAGATGTATGCATAACTTGACTTGCACAGATGTTGGGACAATGTGCATGCATGCGCACATGTACATTTGTGCCAGCCCATTGCTTGCTAGCTGACCACTCACATGGCCGGGTTCCAAATAGACCGCAGCCTGGTAATGGTCCGCGGCCCGAGAGTTTGGGACCCCTGCTTTAGATTACATTAATTAATTACATTTAATATGATTGGTTCCAGGTACTTTTAATCAGGGATGGGATCCAACTGGTATAACTACCGGTTCTGTCTATTAGCGTCACGCACACATATGTGAGTCGCATGAGTCGTGCGAGTGCAGTTTACAACTTGCTGAGCTGCCCAGACAACTGAGCAGCGCTGTGTGCAAGTGCACAGCGGTTGGAAAAGCCCTTTTTCAACTGCAGCTGTGTCACGCAAAGCAGCTGCAGTTGAAAAAGCAAGAAATAATGGTCAGGTAACAGCCCAGGTGGGCCACAACAGCAGCAGACATAGAACCGGTTCTATGTCTGTTGCTCTTCGGAGCAACCGGTTCTACAGAGGTGAACAGGCCATGCCCTGTAGCGTCTCCAAGCAAATATTGCTTGTTTTTTTGTGGAAGAGTAGAGAGGAACTGCCAGGGATGCTTTCTATAATGGTCTGTAGTCTCCTGCAACATACTTCCACGCAGAAGCCTTAAAACAATGTTCTACGTGGAAATGTAATTCAAAGCTGGCATCAATGTTTAATGAGCAGGAGATAAACATAGCCATAGCTGAGTACTCTTCTGTACAGTTCAGTTGGAGAAATGCACATCAGCGTTTAGAAAGTATAGCCTATCTGAAACAAGGAAATCATTAAAAAATAAAAGGAAAGCTGGGAAGCATGAATCATTTTTATTGGTTGAGGTATCAAGAATAGTTGAACAAGAGTCACAAACCAAATAGCTTTCCCCCTGTATAATCTATTGCTAAGTAATTAACAATGACATTCACCATCCTGCATTTCCTCTGCCTTCCTAAGCAACCTAGTTTTTTTCAGAACCTTTGTACTTTTCTTTCTCTTCTGCATTTCTCCCAAGGAAACTAGAAAGTGTAAGGTTACGCTGTTAAATTAGCTGCAATCGTGTTTTTTTTAAAGTAGGAAAATTGTGAAGAAGATTAAAAAAAAACTTGTCAGGCTTTATCCTCAGACAAATCAACAGAAAACACAATATGCTTGATGTCTTCTTCTTAAAGTCTCTGTTTGAACTTTTATAATAATCTGCCACACAATTATTAATGCATAAATAAATGGCATCACACCTCAAAGTGGATATGTGCAATTATAACCATCTTGTTCATAGCAAACATATTTTCTGGGATAATTCTTTAATCAGTAGAAATGTTTAATTCATCCAATCTATTTTGAGGTTTTTTTAACTATCCACACATTAGTTGTTATGGTAGTAATAAGACGTTTTTGTTTTATTTTCTAATCTTTTCAGTGAGGGATTTACCTCAGGTCACTTAAAAGTGAAAAGTTGTAGAAAAGTCCTTTCTAGTATAGTACAAAAGGGTTTTTGGAATAAGGGTTCTTATTCCAAAAACACTATAGATTCATGAACTCAGCTTCACAACACCAACTTATAATAATAACACAATCCACATAATATAATATACCATAATCCAGGCTAGAGAAACCCCTGATCCTGAGAAAATCCTCAGGGAAAGATAAATGTAGACAGTTCAAATTTAAAATGTTTATGTCATTTACATCCCAGATTTGTGCAAAAACAAGCATGCATGAAATCAGTAGTTTAAAATGTCTGAAACTCTATGCAGATTGAAGTGCTTAATTTGCTGTGTTCATTTGCCATTTCACGGCAGTTTTGGTAGCTGAATCCTATGTAAATTATTAAAAAATAATTTGAAACTGAATTCTGGTAATGTTAATAATTATTTGCGACATTGCTTATTTACTTTAAACTGTATGATTAAAGTCGTGTTCTGAAAAAGGGGAACTTCTTTGCTAATTGAAGATGAAGGGGCATATTAATCAAGCATAATAATTGCACAGTGAATGCATATAAGATAACATAACTGCATATTAAATAAGTACTTGTGAATATAAATAATACTAATACAGGTGGGACTGAAATATCACTGTTGCAGTACTTGTAAATACAGTCCAGTAAGAGCTGGGTGTGCAGCTTGTGCAAAAACTGTATGCTCCAACGAATTATCTTTGAAAGAGATCTGTTCACATAGGAATTCAGTGAAACATACAATCAAACCAGAAATGCTCAAACCTTTTCATGCAGTTCTATAAAATCAAGTACCGATGCTAATGAACTGTTGGGAGCAGAGCAGAGGTGGCGCCAATTCAGCAGGTTCTGACCAGTTCTGGAGAACCGGTAGCAGAAATTTTGAGTAGTTTGGAGAAACAGCAAATACCACCTCTGACTGGAAATTTTACAGTATCCTTCCCCTGCCACGTTCACCAAGCCACGCCCACAGAACCGGTAGTAAAAAAATGAATCCCACCACTGGAGCAGAGAGATACAAAATCAAGGTGTTAGTTATTACCTTTAAAACCTTATGTTGGATAGGGCCAGGTTACTTAGAAAACCATCTTCTCTCCATTACATCAACTTGCACCTGTTCAGTCAGGGGAGGTGTGTTGCAGATCATGTCAGCTAAAGAACTCTTACTTCCACCAGGGGTCCCCAACCCCCAGGCACAGGTCCACAGCATGCCAGAAACTGGTCTGCGCAAACAAACGAAGCCCCACCCGAGGGATGCAGGCAGCACACAAAACCACGCCCCCTCTGGTCTGCAAAAGACCCCTCCTTTCCACAGAACTGGTCCCTGGTGCCCAAAAGGTTGGGGGCCATTGACTTAGATGGATTATTTCTAATTAGCTGCCTTGGTGTGCAAATGCAAGATTATTTGCTCTTTGGCATATTCCTTAGCTACTGTAATCTGCTTCATCAGGAAATAAAAAGATGCTACCCCCAATTCTTTCAACAAGATCGTAAGAAAAAAATTTTTTGGGAAGAAGCAAAAGATATACTGTATATCCTTCTTTCTTATTACATATAGTGAAACCTTTTAAGAGTAAGGTGAGGAAAGAACCAAGGAAGCATTCTGCACATGCATTCCATTACCTTAGAACAAAATGTATGCTCAAGACAGATATTTCAATCTGCAGTAAAGATGTGTGACAAAATAGAGCATGTTGGTTATTCTGAATAAACGAAAATGGTATGAATTAGTGAATGTTTCTCCCCAAACAGCATCTTTTTCCTTGGAAAGAAACAGTATTACTTATCATGATTGAAGCTTTACAGGAAAAATATTTTTAACCCAAAACAATATTTTTCTGCAAATTTTCATAACTTTTTGTAACAAAAAAGAGGGTTTTTTTCTCTCTCTCAGTATTTGGATGCAAGCCACTTTACAAACATTTGTAAGTAATGGGAATGAAATGAGGTTAACCATCCTCTATTGAATTAGCTGGGAAGGTCATCTGTCCCCAATTTGATTCCAAATGTTTTGGACTTCAACTTTCATAATTCCAGGCTGGCTGGAAAGTATGGGAATTGAATCCAGAACAGCTGAACAGCTGAAATATTGTAGACCTTAGCCCTTATCTCAATTTTAAACTTACAGAGAACTGTTTAGGTTGTAAGTTGGCAAGGTCCTACATTTACCATATCCATTAACTGGCAGTGGCTTAAAAATCCTTGGACTGAAAAGTGTATGTTCTGTTTATAAGAAGGCACCTGATATAGACAAGCAAATTGCCTGTGCCTTTTTTATCTATTTGTAGTGTTTGTAAGATATGTCATATGTTCAATTCTTTCCATTTTAAAAGCATCTTATGAAGGAACAGAACTAAAACCTGCCTTACAGTAGATTGCCTTACATAATGCCTATAAATGGATACAGTGGATATAAAGGCCAATGAATCCCAAAGCTGGAAGCTGATCCACAGGCAGGTTTTAGAATATTCTCTACACAAAAATAGTTTCATAGGTGAACAATCCATTGGCTACAAGTTTACTTACCCTAAAGACTACAGGTGTACCCTTGTATGTGCTAATGTACTAGGGATATGAATTGAATTGTCTTGGAATGTGTAACACTCCATTAGGAACATAAAGCAGTTAGCCAAGAGTGCTTGAAGCTGAGGTGATTGTGGATGAGGTGGATGAGCATTTTAGAAATGGTTTGGCTTGGGTTTTCGTTCAAAAAGCAGTGGTTCTCCTAGAAGGGGTAAGACAACATCTATTCACTCTAGATGAGTTCAAATCACCAGGACCAGATGGATTATATCCCAGAATACTGAAGGAGCTGGCAGATAGGATGTTGGAATTACTGAACCATATCTTTTAAAGACCTGAGAATTTACAGAGGACTAGAAAAGAGCTGGTGTGATTTCAATCTTCCAAAAGGGAAATATATATCTCCAAGAAACTACAGATCAATCAGCAACAGATCTGCAAACGCCTTGAAATAAGTAAAACTATTACTGGAAAACAGATCATTCCAAACAAACCTTATTGCATTCTTTGACAGTGACTAAATTAGTGGACCATCAAAATGCTGTGGACAGTGTATACTCAGACTTCAGTAAGTCATTTGACAAAGTAGATCACAGCCTACTTCTTGGTAAAAGAAAAAAGTGGGATAGCTTCACCACCAGATGGATTCATAACACTCTGACTAACCAACACAACATGTAGCCTTCAATGGAACCATACCAACATGGAGGGAAGCATGCAGTGGGATACCCCAAGGTTCTCTCTTAGTCCCGATACTCTTGATCATCTTCATAAACAATTTTATGGAGATAAAAGGAACTCATGAGGAGATAAAAGAGGAACTCATCAAATTTGCAGACGATACCAAGCCAGAACAGGGGTGTCATACTCGAGGCCTGCAGGCTGGATCTGGCCAGCAGGGTGCTTATATCTGGCCCATGTGGCAACCAGCAAAGAACCAGCCCACAGTACTTTTGCCAATGAAAATGGAGTTTGAGAGGGCCGTGCACTCCGTTTCTGGCTGCGATGGCTTCTTGCCAGCAAAAACAGAGCTCAGGAGGGCCACATGTGGCTCTCCCAGACTCCAATTTCACAAGCAGAGCGCTGCAGAAGGCAGTCGCAACCGAAAATGGAGCCCTGGAACACACAGCCCTCACAAGCTTTGTTTTTGCTAGCAAAACAAGCTACTAGCAAAAGTGCCATTTGATCACATGCACTGGCCATGCATCTCCAACGCCCCAAGGTCAAGCAAAACCCTGATGCGGCCCTCAATGAAACTGAGTTTGACACCCCTGCTTTAAAAGATAGACTCAAGATTCAGAAGGATCTTGACAGATGTGAACACTGAGCCCTATCTAATAAAATGAAATTCAGTGATGAGAAAAGTAAGATGTTACACTTAGGCAAGAAAAACCAAATGCACAGGTATAGAATAGGTGGTACATGACTCAACAGCAGTAACTGTGAAAGGGAACTAGGAGTCCAATTGGATAACCACTTAAGTGTGAGTCAGCAGTGTGCTACAACTGCCAAAAAACCCAATGCAGTCCTAAGCTGCATCAACAGAGGGATAATATACAGATCCTGTGGAGTGTTAGTACCGCTTTATATTGTATTAGTAAGACCACACTTGGAATATTGAGTCCAGTTTTGGTTACCACAATACAAAAAAATATGTTGAGATTCTAGAAAGAGTGCAGAGCAGAGATGAGCAACAAAAATGATTAGGATACTGGAGGATAAAATGCAGGAACTGAGTATGTCTAGTCTAAGGAAGAGAAGGCCGAGGGGTGACTTGATAGCAGTCTTCCAATGTTTGAGGAGCTGCCACAGAGAGGAAAGGGCTGTCCTATTTTTCAAAGCACCTGTGGGCAGAACAAAAAGCAATGGTTGGAAACTTGTCAAAGAGAGATCCAACCTAGAACTAAAGAAAAATTCCCTGACAGGAAGAACAATTGTTCAGTGGAATGGCTTGTGTTCAAAAGTTGTGGGTGCTCCATCCTCCATGGAGGATTTTAAGAAGAGATTGGACATCCATTTTTTGGGAATGACATAGGGTCTCCTACTTCAGGAGGGGGTTGGACTAGAAGACCTCCAAGGCCCCTTCTGACTTTGTTGTATTGTTATTGTAACGGATCCAGTTCAAATTTGGAACATATTTAAAATGTTTAAACCAGCCCGTTTGGCACTCAAAACAGACCTTTTCTGTTCAAAGCAGAATGTTTTATATTTGATTTGATTTATATTTAATTTGAAACAGTTCGGATAAGAACCCTTTAACAGCTCTACCACCCAGTTCCCCTCAGACACTTTGGCTTTCTCTCTCCCTCCCTCCCTTGTACTGCTGTCTTGAATTACTCAGAAGAAAGAGAAAGTAATGAAGCTTTTCTTCCAGCTGTTAACAGTTCACTGATTCCTTATTACTATTACATTAACAGTTAGCTGGCAGAAATTAGAAAATGCAAGTGTAGATTTCTACTGGGCAGAGGGTGTGTATATATACTGTTTCTCATATTTTTCATATATTCTCAAATATTTCATAGAGTGCAATGTGCAGGATATAAGGTAGAAACCAAACTTTTAAAAACACTGTTTTGCTTTTCTGTACTAAAATAGGTCTCTCTCAATTGTATCTGATAATAGTTTCACGATGCTTGTCCTTTTTTTGCCACTCTTTCTATGTATAGGGCAGACCATGAAGAATTACCTTTAAAAAATAATGTGCGTGCATAATATGTATATGAGTGTCACCATACCTCTTTACTTTTTCTTAAACATGAAAATTGTGTGTATTTAATGTGTCCAAGATTCTTGAATCCATCTGGTGAAATTCGGCATCGGTAAAGATGTTTCTTAGATCGAAATGGCTTACTAAAGCCACATACAAAATAGATTTCCCATGATAAATAGGGAAAGGGAATAAAAATATTCCCTTTCCCTAATAGGAATATCTAGGGGGTGAGATCCGTAATTTTAAAAAGTTGTATCAAGTAAAGGTTAGCAAAAAGAAAAGATTTCTTTGGGTCACTTTCATTATTACATTGACTGAATGGAAGTTCCAGAAAACTAGTTTCTCCATCTTTCCTTCTTTTAGCTGCTTCTAGGGATATTCAAGGAACTTTCATGAGCTCTGTGGCATGAGGTCTTGAATTGATTGATTGATTTATAAAATTTATATGGAGGTCCTCTATGTAGTAAGTTGCTCTTAAGCTGTTAGCTCTCATTTAGATATGTTTGGATAGAGAAAGGTAGATTTCTTTTTTGAAGTTCCTGTTGAATTTCCTGAAGAATCAGATATTTGACCTGCAGGGTAGGCCAATCCTTAAACTAAATGAAAGGAGTTAATCAACTCCCATTTGCAACTATTTATAAATGACTCAGAGAATGGTCAGAAATGATGTGCTGTTTTTTAAAAAAATACAATGAAGTAGTACATTTCATTAAGTAAACATATCAAGAATTTGAATCTGTGAAAATACTTAAACAGTTTGGCGTACCGAAAGCCTTTATGGGGCTTCACAGGTCCATCAAGCCTTTATTCCCATCGCAGTTTAAAAACCAAAGCAAAATTTTGTTGTTATTTGTCAGGGAAGGGGAGAATGAACATCTAAAGGAAGAAATTCAAGCTGTCCGTTTTGCAGAGTGAGAATGAGAAATATCACCTCTTTCTGAAAAGCAGTAATTTTTCCTGTTAATCCATAACCTTGTATTATCATTGAAATCCACCCCCCCCATGTGTGTGAATGTGTGTGTGGGGGGGGGGGAGAGAGAGAGAGACCAAGACCAAGACCTCCTCATTATAGGAAAGAGTTGAAGGACTTTTTAAAAAAAATCTCCTTTCAACAGATGGAGCACCTTAATGATTTTCAGTCTTAACCTTGGTGATGCTGCTGCAATCAAATGACCCTGATCTGTCACTTTTTCTTTTTACTCACATTTCTGTCTTTCCTCTCTTTTTCTAGTGCGGCTGTTGGCATTGGGTTTTATGGCAACAGTGAAACCAACGATGGGATTTACCAGCTGATCTACGCCCTTGATAATGCTAATCACACCCTCTCAGGGGTTGATTCACTGGTAAGGCATCTCTTCTGAGGTAAACAACCTTAGATGGATTTTGTGGAATGCTGGAAGATGAAGCAGCTATCTGGGAATAAGATTCTATTGGCATGGTGATCCATTGAAACAGCTAATACCAAGAGGTCTACCGTTAGTTGAAGTATCTTCTCTACTTCATAGGGTTAGCTTTCCTGCTAATCACCTGGAAATTTTATATTGATGGGTCTAGAATCAATCAAATGACCCTCTAAGAAAGCTTGATCTTAATATTTCCGAATAAGTTTTGGATCTTTTGGATAAGAATTGTGGCCATCTCACCAGTAAGCTACTCCATAGGACAAGGATGCTACAGAATTTCCACCTTCAGGTATTTGTTGTCCATCAGTCAGAACAGAACTGGAAGAGACTTTGGAGGTGTTCTGGTCCAGCCACCTGCTCAAGCAGGAGATCCTATACCACCTCCTATAGGTCACACCTCCTATAGGTGGGGGCCTTGAAGAAACTGTTCTCCAACTGTCTGATCAGGCTGGCAGACTTGATCAAGGAAATGCCTTATTTCATAGCCAAGTTGATAGCAGTTTGGGCAGTTGTAAAATAAAGAACAGATGAAGACAAGCCAACCTGAACAAAAAAGAAGGCTGTTGAGTAGAGTGCAGGGAAGAAAATTATATCTAAGTGGATTTGAATACCCTTACTTAAATAAAGTATCTTGAATCATTCCAGCTGCTGAAATTCTTTGACATGGTTTTCACAGATTTCCTGCAATTTTACCTAAGTGGTTCATTCCTCTCTTGGAGGAAAAGCTGACAGTTATTACTGGACAAAGAATGCATTCATATCAACAGTTCTACAGTCTATCATCATATTTTCCCTGAAGCTACTATCCATCTGTACTTCAGAATGGCATAATCTGAAAGAGGTGGTTGCATCATATGCTGTCTCTGTTGGATATAAGCAAGGCTGATAGTTTTTCTTTTTCCAGAAGGCACACCGGCTGCAAAAACAGAGTGTCAGAAATCTGAATCTGAGATTGGAAACTAACACTTTGGTTAGTCAGTAAAATAGGCTAAATGGACTTTTGTACTATCAAGAAATGCCTTGGCTCTGATTAACTTCAGATCAATTATCTGAAGTTATTTTATTACTGTTGAAGGGAGTTGAGATCATAGTGTAAGGATTTGGGTTGAGATAACCCATGAGAACATATTGTCTGAGGAAGGATTGCTTGAAACCGAAGGGGGAGGAACACTTGAACAAAGAAGCATTGAGAGTGCCAAAAGGATATGAGTGAGTGGGAATGTAGCCAAAGAATGATGGTGACTTAACATCCTTCTAGTTGTCTCATCCTGCTTTTGCTGTACAGCTATAGGATCCCTTTGGGATTTTCTGTAATTTTACATATCTTTTCCAACAAACGTTATCAAAGTTTCATGTGGATCCCTGTGACATATAAAAGGAATCTGAAGGAAGAAAACATACATAGGGTCCTTGTTTCATTTATTTCATAGTTATCAAAATATGAGATGTTCTAGTACCGTTCACTGGAAACAGTAAATTCATTTAAAGAATAACTAAGGCCAATTGTGTATCTCACTAAATAATCAGTACTTGTTTGACTCAGCTCAGCCCTAAATAAATACCACTAACTTTGGCTTCCTTGTCAGAGGTCACCACTTACATGTCAGAAGTAAGTCATGCCCCACAAAAAGAAATCTGTTAAGATTGCCACTTCAACAAAATTGTTGCCTGTTGATGGAGGAGGGGGGTGGAGAGATTTCAAAACCATTTCTCAAGAGTTGAGACTCCAAACTTACAATCAGAAACATTTTTGCAATGAGGAAAATTAAGGTAATAGGGCACTTTCTTAAAGGGGACTGTCAAAATCAGGCAAAGAGCAAAACTTAAAAATTGCCCAGGAAATCACAAAAGTGTCCTGAAGAAATTCAGACATATGCAGCCATTTTTCAACTTGGCTAAATTTAGTGTTAATGGCTACTATCAGAGAAGCACTGAATGAAAATAGGATTCATGATAGTTTTAATATGTTGAGTGTTGTTGGTCAGTGAAGTCAACAGTCAACAGTGAGGTTTATCTCAAGTTTGTCAGAAAACCCCCACATGGATGAGTTCCTAAATGTCTGGCTTAATATCAGAAGTAAAACTTCGGTGGGTACACAGATGCGTTCATGTTTAATAGAAACAAACGCAATGCTCCACAAGAAGAACCACATTTCAGCTGTCAAGCATGGAGGTAATTTCCAAGCATCAATGTGAAAGATAGAACACCAATTGGAAGAAGTGTCTGGTTGCAGTTAATGTTATTAAAAATGACACAACTGTTTTTATCTAAGAAAGATTCCCCCCCCCCCCGTCGATCCCTGTATAACACAAATTTAATTCTGAGTATTTGTTGAAGATAAAAAAAAAAACTTAACAGAAATGTTGGACTCAATTGTGGTTGTAAGTCGAGGACTACCTGTATAAGTCAATGTCATTGTGATCATTCATTCCGCTTTACAAATGATTTGAAGCTATCTGCCTACTGGTTCTCATAGGTTTGCTTGTTGTCTTTTGGCAGGTCTCAGGCACTACGACACAGATGAAAATAGTTCTGGAGCAGCACGTGGCCCGCCTGAATGAGATCTTTGCAACCCACAGTGAATATGTACAAACGCTCAAATTCATGCAGCAGATGGCAGACAATATTGTGCTGCAACTGTCAGGGCTTCCTGTGTGGAGTGACGTCACCATAGACTTGTCTAAGATTGCCAACGATGTCAGTTATGTAGAATATTACAGGTAAGTCAGCATAGTCATCATAGCAAGAGACAAACATTGCCAGTAAGGAGCTATTGAAGAGTCAGTGCATTTCAGCCTTCTCCAAGCTGGATGTCCTCCTTCTCATGTTCCTAACTCAGGGTGACTTGATTGAGAAATGCGGAAAATGAAGTCAATGTATTTAAGAGGCCCTTGGCTGGGGAAAGATTGAGGTCTCCTGTTAGAAGCTGTTTGATCTAATCTAGAAGGTCTTGAAAGTTCAAAGAGATTTTTCCTTCAGGCCTCTAAAGCTACTGGAAAGAACAGTAGCTCCATAGTTTAATTGCTGGCTTTTCCTGGGGAAAAAAGTGTCTGCTCTGATATCCTACAGAATTATTGCCGAACAGCAGAGAAGATACCCTGTTTGTTTGTACCAATGGACTGACTCCTTAAAATAGCACTTTGTGGATTTCATTGCACCATTACAGAGACAGGAATTCTTTCATTCATTTCCCCAGATTGTTGGGGGGAATATGCTGACTCTGTAAACCACTTAGAAAGGGCTATAAAGCACTGTGAAGTGGTATATAAGTCTTAAGTGCTATTGCTATTTTCCCTCCCTTCCTTTTACCCCTGATGGAATGCACCTTAGCCTGACATCTTTCAGACTTACAGCAAAATCCAGGAGGGCAGTGATTGGACAGATAGGATGAGGAGCATCATTCTGGGCAAGTGACTGGGTTTTTCCTTAATTCTTTCTTTTCTGTATGAGACAGCTTTCTTTAAAACAAAACCAAATTATGAAGGTATATAAGACAGTGATTAAAACACGAACATTGCCACGAAATCTCTGCATCCTAATGGCAAAGGTTCTGAATCGTGCTTATGATTGCAACTCAGGAGAGGTCCTGCTTCATCACGAAAAGTTATATAGGCACCAACTTCAGAATGTCTCCGTTCTGATCAACATGGTTTCACTGAATATTTGTTATAAATGGAAGAAGAATTCTGACGGAATTCATGTCCATGCTTGAGTTTTAGGATATACATGGAGGGCAGGGTAAAGCTAGTGTAAGGTATCATTGAACTCTGGAAATAAACATTGTTCTGCAGCAAACAAATATGCGCTTGATTTATTTATTTCCATTTATTATACTGCATGAGTCAAAAAGAGGGCTGTGAAAATATTTACAGACCCCTCACATCCTGGACATAAACTGTTTCAATTCCTTCCCTCAAAACGACACTATAGAGCAGGGGTGTCCAACCTTGGCAACTTTAAGACTTGTGGACTTCAACTCCCAGAATTCCTCAGCCAACTTTGCAAAGCTGGCTGAGGAATTCTGGGAGTTGAAGTCCACAAGTCTTGAAGTTGCCAAGGTTGGACACCCCTGCTATAGAGCACTGCACACCAGAACAAATAGACACAAGAATAGTTTTTTCTTGGAAGCCATCACTCTGTTAAACAAATAATTCCCTCAACGCTGTTCAACTATTACAAAATCTGCACTACTATCACTATTAATCTTCTCATCACTCCTTATCACCTATCCCCTCCCACTTGTGATTGTAGGACTGTAACTTTGTCGCTTGTATCCTTATGATTTATATTGACCATTTCCTAGTATGATTTGATTGTTGTACCCTATGACTATTATTAAGTGTTGAACCTTATGATTCTTGAGGAATGTATCTTTTCTTTTATGTACACTGAGAGCATTTGCACCAAGACAAATTCATTGTGTGTCCAAATAGATATACTTACTTATTTAAATTGCTTAGAGGGCAAAATGAAGCCAGAACTGCCCTGAATGCTGGAAGGTGTGTCTCCCCCCTCCCCCTTCCCTTAGTCTTCCTGAAATATCTTGGAAGTAGTGAAGTTGCACCAAAAGCTGCAGGTTGTCTATGACTAACTCTTGGCCACACGTGGAAGAATTTGAATCGGATTCCAGTTAAGGTTAAGGCATTAACTAAAATAGAAGCACAAATACAGATCTTGTCTCTTCCACTTTGTCTGTAATACTATTGAAGCAGACAACCTCTGTGAATAAATCTGTAAGAAAACAGTACTTGCAATTAAAAAAAGAAAACCTTTGGCAAAAATACAGAAAGACAACCCTGGTTCATGGGCTCCAGGAATGAGCTACATGGATTACAAGGCAGCTACATGCATATGCAAGCACAAAACACACCAAGCATTGTGCAAACTGCATTATATCGCAAGTGGGAGAGAATCCTTACTGACCAGGAGGCACTTTTAACATTAGCAAGCCAGATAACCACTAAATAGGATTATATCCAGACATATATATTGCATTTTCTTAGCCGGTGTAAATGGTTCCATTTATATTGATTTACACATTCCTGAAATTTCATCATGCATTTCCAACACATCTACAGCTCAAGTTTTTAAAAACGGGCTCCCAAAAATCACCACCTTCTATAACACACAGGCTCTAGAATATAATGGAATACTAGCTTAAAACTCTGTGCTATTGAATTGTTCTAGTCATGTCTTGTGAAAGCCGTGTTTTCATAGAAACACCTGCATGAAAAAGCATCCTAGATTAGACCCTCGGATAGTTTGGGGAGAGCCTCTCTTATGCAGGAAGTTAAAAAAAAAAAATCACTTATCCCACCCCACTCTAGGTGGGACTGCAGGCAAACTGCATTAGGCCAGCTCTTGGAATACCCTGAGAACATTTGAAAGTATTATTTTTGAGAAATAAAATCTTATAAGATAAATGCATAAAGTCCCCATATCCTCTCTTGCCCTTCTGTTTATTCCTTGCTTAGCTCATTCCTCTTGCCCCTCCTGCCCAATTAGCTTTGTAGCTACCCGCAATGCTTTCTCCTGCCCAGTATTTGTCCATTGTGATTTTGAAAGGAAAGTACAACTTATGACCACAACTGAGCCCAGATTTTCTGCTGCTAAGTGAAACATTCACTAAGTGAGTTTGCCCCCATTTTACAACCTTTCTTGCCGCAGTTTGGTGAATCACTGCAGTGATTAAGTTAGTCAGATGGTTGTTGAAGTGAATCTGACTTCCCCATTGATTTTGCATGTCAGAAGGTCACAAAAGGGGATCCCGTGGCTCCTGGGGACACTGCAACAGTCATAAATAGGAGGCATCTGAATTTTGATCACATGACCATTGGGACGCTACTACAGTTGTAAGTTTGAAAACTGGTCATGTCACTTTTTTCAGTGCTGTTATAACTTCGAACGGTCACTTAAATGAACGGTTGTAAGTCGATTACTACCTGCAGTTGCCTGCCCGTTAGCTTCAAAGTAAGTGTCGCTTATTCCAGTGGTGGGATTCAAATTGTTTTACCACCAGTTCAGTGTGCATGGTTTGATGGATGTGTGCATGCACAGAGGCTTTCCTACTGACCTTCTCCTGCACTCCTGCACTCTCCCTGTGTCTTCAACAGCTGACGCTCGGCAATCTGCTGTGCCACACAAATGCATCTGAGCGTCAAAAGCATGAAATAAAGGTCAGTATGGAGCCGGGGGTGGTGGGTGGGCCCAGCAGCTGATTGTCGGAGCGAATCGGTTCGCTTCCAGATGATCTTCGGAGCTACCAGTTCCACCAAACCGGTCCAAACCAGTAGAGTCCCACCCCTGGCTTATTCCCAGGGAAGTATGATTGCACTGCAGAAGTCTCAGTTTCTCAAATCTGTTCGAATCTGCAAGCCGTAAATGTCTCCCTTTGCATTTGAACGTCCCTTGGATAATGTCTTCCTTTCAATTTCAGCAGTCTGTCTCTAAGTCTCTAGAGCAGGGGCCTCCAACCTTGGCAACTTTAAGACTTGTGGACTTCAACTCCCAGAACTTATCTGCTGAGGAATTCTGGGTTTTGAAGTCCACAAGTCTTAAAGTTGCCAAGGTTGGAGACCCCTGCTCTAGAGGAGGAGTTTGCCCTTCACAAACTTGCATAATGTGTAGAAATGCCATGTTGTTGTTCCAGGGTTCTGCGGAGGTGTTGCCCCCACAGAAAGCCTAAGAACAGTGTCCTGCTTAAATCTCACCATCCTTCCTCCTACCAAGTTGCTCCAGGGATGAATGAGTTACCCAAGCATTCTCTCTCTCTCTCTCTCTCTCTCTCTCTCTCTCTCTCTCGTTTTTTCTCCAGATGGCTTTCTTACCTCTTGCTGTTCATTCTGGACTTGGTGATTTGCCTTATTGCCTGCCTGGGGCTGACTAAGCACGCCAGATGTCTGCTTATTATGTGAGTACACAAAGTCGTTCCACAAGAGAGGCAGGAAGACAAGGTATCTTTCACAGCCATGCGCAAGGTGCTCAAATCTTTCCTGCCGTCTGATGATCTTGGACACTCTTGGAGAGAGTCCTCCCTGAAGAAAAACCACTTGGCAAAGGTCTCCGCTTGTGGGATTTAAGGAGGGTTTCGTAGAATTGCTATGCTCACGTGGCAGGGATCGAAGAGTTCCATGTTCCATGCATGCCACTGTACCTATCACAACTCTACCCAAGTACACCAACCAGCAATTTTCCATCTGAATTTTAGAAACTGTTTCCAGAATGTACTGTAGTTGTGCTATGGGATGTGTTAGACTATCGTGTTTCTCATATAATAAGGCTGGGTCTTATTTTTTTTTGAGCCCCGAAAAAATGGCTAGGCCGTCTTTTCGGGGGTGACTTAATTCCCCCCCCCTTGCATCTTCGGGAGGGCGGCGACGGCTTGGATGTTGACCTTGGCGTTGGTGGGGCACTTCGTATTGGGGTCAACGCAGGCAGCACCATATCCGGGTGTGCAACAAAAGTACTTCCTAACGGCAAGCCCCCCACCATTCCCCCCCATTTCGCAAGTTTTAATATAGGCCTTAATTTGGGGGGAGGGGCTTAATTTCATTTCATGCCTATAAAACATGCTGGGACTTCCTATTGGGGGAGGCCGTATTGTTGGAGAAACAGGGTAGCTTTCTCTTTTCCTCCTGTGAGTGTTCCTTTGTGTTAGAGCAGGGGTGTCAAACTCATGCCGTCAAGGGACTTTTTTCCCCTTCACTAAACTGGGCAGGGGCCTGGCGAGCACGTGACGCATCCAGCCCATGGGCCAGGGGTTTGACAACCCTGCATTAGGGTGACCGCACAAGAACAAGAAAATACAACAAAATAAAAAGACAGAATAAAGGATTTGTAGTTTTCAGCAGGAATTGATAGTCTTACCATATATAGCTGCTTTCTTTTATGGCACAGCTGTTCTAGCATACCACCAGCCCAAGTCTGCAAAATCTAATACCTTTTCTTATGTTTGAAGATAATTCTTCAAACGTTACCTCCCACTCCATATGCAGCATATTGCTTTTTCCAGTCAGTCTGGAAAAGAACACAAATTTAATATGAAGCTACCAGAATTTTAAGTTAGAGGAAACTGATTTCTTGGATATCTGTTCTAGCATTGGCTTGAAACATATCTTTTCTGGTACAGGCATCTGTCTGTCCGACTGTCTGTCTGTCTATCAGTCTCTCTCTCTCTCTCTCTCTGTATGTGTGTGTGTGGGAGGGAGGGAGGGGGAGAGAGAGCTCTGTGTCCAGGATAGATTATAGTAAGACTGGAAACTGATCTGGTTCAAAATATCCAGGACAATCATGCATTTCATCAGTTTGTGCAAACAAATTAATTGGAACTGGATTCCAGGTGGTTAAATTCAATTCCCACACGCACCGTTTGATTTATAGGTAATATTCCTCGTGCATCTGGCTATGCTCTGCATCTTTGTGATAGGCATAATCAAGACTTGTCTAGAAGATGTTCTAGGAGTAAGAACAGTAGTAACATAAGCCTCTATCCTATTACAGCTCTCAGACCAGTGGTGCAGAGTCTTGCTGTCACCTTTCTGAAGTTTCCTTTTTATTCTTTGTCATTTATTTTTTGCCCACAGGATGCTGTGCTGTGGACTTTTCACACTTTGTCTCAGCTGGGCTTCCTTTGCAGCAGATGTTTCAGCAGCAGTGGTAAGCCCAATGCTTGAACTCGAGCTTTCTGTCTCTTTAACATCAAACTGTGGTTGTTTTAAAGGCTCAATGTTTACTGTGATGCCTTAGGCCCTGGGCTCACTGACCACCAGAGACCATCCAATTGTTCTTTCCAACTTTCTGACAGCTTAAAGTCCTGTTCATTTGGGGAGGCGCATTTTGCTCTTTCTTGCCTTGCTTCCTGCAGCATTTCCTGCTTTTGTGTTTCCAGAATCACACCTTATCATAGCACAATGCACACTTAGGAGGAATTTTGAGCAAGAAGGAGATTGGTTATTTAAAATGAGCAGAAGTTATTTTGAAGGTGTTTTGCTTGGTTGCCTGACTGGAAAATTAATTTGCCATGTACCTTCATCACTGCCAATCTCATAAAATGCTCGACTTGTAAGTTAGTGGCACTTCTGCCAAGATTTCAAGGTGAGCCAGGAAGAGATTAAATGATTTTCTTTCTACTGTTTACAAACTTTGCTAATTCTAATTTTTTGACAATTGGGAATATCAGAAACTAAATTTCATCTAAGCATATTTAACAGTTATCAGAGCCTTCTTATTGCTCTAGTTTCTTTGCTATCCGAGAAGGCTACTTTTATGAACACATTAATTTTGATCTTCTTTTTAAAAATCTGTAGTAAAATTTATTCAAAATAAATACATAAATAATTTTTTTGCTTCTTATAGGGTACCAGTGACTTTTGCATGTCCCCAGATAAATTCATTGTGAATATGACAAAAAGTGACCTCAGTGCAGGTAAAAATATTGCTTTTACCATCATTTGAGTAGTGGAGGGAAAACCCTGAAGTGACAGTTGAATGAAGAAAAATAAAATGTGATGTAGATTTAGGCCCAGCCCTGCATACAGTACATAAATATCACTATACAAAATCCAGAGATTTAAGATACCACACTTGAATCCAGTGATAATGTGAATATTTATGTAGAGAGTGCTCAGAATCTTGATTGTGCTTTTCCAATCCACTTTGTGACTGTGTATGGAAGGGTTAAAACAACAAGGAGCACACATATAGATCCTAGAGCACTGGTGGCTAACCTTTTTGGGCTCCTATGCCAAAAGTTGTGTGCGTGGTTGCACGTTTGTGCTCCCATGCCAGCACCCAGAAGGCAATGCACACACCTCTATGCCCACTACCATGCGCGCTCAATCCCCCACATGCCCCACGCCACCCCCTTACCTGCATTGCGCCTCACAGCTGATGTTTGGTTGGTTTGAGGCCTTTTTCGGCCTCCCAAAGGCTTGAGGAAGGTTTCTGTGGGCTTTGCAGGTCAAAAACTAGCCCCGTTTTGTCACTTCCTGTTTTTCCGAAAATACCAGAAGTGACAAAACGGGGCTAGTTTTCAGCTTGCAAAGCTTGCAGAAGCTTTCCTCAAGCCTTTGGGAGGCCGAAAAAGGCCTCAAACCGGCTGAAAATCAGCTGTGGGGTACGCAATACACAGTGAGGTAAGTTTGCCTGCAGCTTGTGTGCCGGCACAAATGGCTGCGTGCCACGTTCGCCATCACAGTCCTAGAGAGACCTCTTTGGTTGGGCCATTCTAAAATTTATTTCTGATTTGGTAGCATGGAAAGATCATAGAATCAAAAAGGGAGAAGGGAGCTCTTCTGGTCAAACCTGAACAGTCCATTAACTGGCATCTTATGGGAACACTGACCAAGTGGAGTTAATTTACCCCACAAGGGGTCCCCCTGGCTGTGTGAGGTAAAAACTACCCTATTCTACTTCTGCATTAAATGATCCTCCCCAATCAGTTTAATATATCCTGTGAACAGAGGCAATAAGAGAATACTCCTGGCTATAGAATCTGTGCCAAAATATCCCTTTTGTTAATGTTTGCCGAAGTTCTGAAATTTTTTTTTTCTTAAGCTAGGAAATTCAGATTTCATTTTATTTCCTTTTATTAAGGTAGAACCACGGCTTAGCAGTTGTTCCAGCTTGTTTTGAGGGCTCCGCGAGAGAGGAAAGGTTAAGCAAGTTTAGTAAGGATAGGAGATTATGTGAAGTGACCATTTGCTAATTATCTTTGGCATTTGCTTTGTCTCTTCACATGCTAAGGCAGGACTTCAGATTAGGAGGGGAGATTGGTTTGGAAGAATCAGCAAGCGAGGAAGGGTTAAGTAGGGATAGAGATTTGGTGAACCAATCATTTATTAGTTACCCTTGGCAGTTGCTTTTATACTAATAGATGGGCCGTATTTATGAGATATGGTGTAAGATGTAGCTTTATCATTAATGAAAGCTAAAGTTTTTCCAAAGTAATAGATTCATGGCAGGCTATGATTTATATGACACATGAAAATAGATATACTCAAATATTGCTTCTGCTCATGGTCTGGCAAAACCTTCGGATACAGAGTTTTCTGCAGCATTATTTTTTCAACATACATTAGACAGTGCCAGCATTGTAAACTGAGACACTCTATACATTGCTTTCTCAACTAGTGCTGAGCATTGCTGACTCAGTGTGGCTTAGAAGAAATTGCTAAAAGTGTCACAGTTTAACCAATAACTAATGCTCTTCCTCTTGCACTTTGCTTTTGTAGAAATCGTACAGTACTATCTGTATTGTAGACAGAGTCTGACCAACCCCTTTCAACAGGTAAGAACTTGCTTGCCTCTGTACACCATTGGCAAAGGATCCCCCAATAGAAGGGAAAATAGAAACCTGGTTCTTTATTCCAAGAATCGGTTTGCTTTCAGTGATAGGTCAGGGAAAATTGGTGAGCATTACTCTCCACAAAAATAGCAATAGCAATAGCTTTACAGCACTCTTTATAGCACTCTCTGGTCTGTTTACAATCTAGAAGCATCATTTGCTTATTGCCCCCAACAAATTGGGTCCTCATTTTACTTACTGACCTTGGAAGGCAGAGTTAACCTTGAGCCAGTCAGGATCAAACTTTTGGTGTGTGGGCAGAGTTTGCCTGCAATACTGCATTCCAACCACTGCACCACAGGGCTCTCCCCAGGGAAGGAAACATCATTATCTGAACATGTTGGTTAGTTTGAAAGATCCAGCCTTGATGTCTCCTTACTCAATCTGCAGCTATGGCTTCTATAATCTCACTAAGTCCTGGAAAGTTATCTACATAGAAGGTATTGATTATGAAATGTAGATAAGAGACCCATTTAGTTCACTGCATTTCCAGGGGGAGAATGCTTTCTGATATTTTGAATATTGATGTAAACGAGTGTGAACTGACTCCTAGGTGTTGAAAGAGGATAGAAATTAATCTGTTTACAGGAAATCCTTGACTTACAAACATTAATTTAGTGACCATTCAAATTTACAACAGCAATGAAAAAAGTGACTTACGATAATTTATCACACTTAACAACCATTGCAGCATCCTGTGGTCAAATGATCAAAATTCAGACTCTGGGCAACTGGCATGTATTTACTAATGGTTGCCATATGATCCCAGGGCCATATGTTCACCTTTTGCAACCTTCTGACAAGCAAAGTCAATGGAGAAGCCAGATTCACTTGAAGCTGTGAATCACTAATTTATCAACTGCAGTGATCCACTTGATATTTCTGGCAAGAAAAGTTGCAAAATAAGGCAAAATTCACATAACAATGAATTTTGGGCTCAATTGTGGTTGTAAATCAAGAATTATCTGTACTGCAAGTGAAGTTTTATGTAGAAAAAAATGGCTAATACTTTGCATGATGTGTTCCTTATTTATAGACCCTGACTATTTATCAGCGCTCTCTCACAACTATGCAGATCCAAATTCAGGGTCTTGTGCAGTTTGCAGTGCCTTTTTTCCCTACAGCCAAAGTAAGTTGCACAATGTTGTCTTTTCCTATGGAAGCAGGCAAGGTTCTTTAATGGAAGCTTCTGAGTTACATATATTTAGAAGTGGATCACACATGCTGCTTTCAGAAACAGTATTTGACAAATACAAAATATGGGCACATATTTAACCAGGGAAATGTTAAATATTCTTATGAACTACCTGAAGGTAAAACAAGCAGCAGAAAAATCATAGTTTATGGTTGACAGGACATAGATGCCATGACCATACAGTAGCAGAGGTAGAAGTCTAGGATTCCTTGTAATTATAGTCTTCTCTGGTTCAGTATCTCCAGATAATTCTATGAGTTTTATTCCTAACATATCCAGAGAATATAAAGTTGGACAGAATACTGTAGCAACTGGAAGCCATTTTAACAGATGGAGTGAAATTTTATATGAACAGAAAAGAGTTAGTAATTGGGAGCTCTGTACATTTCAGATGTAGATGAAATTTCAAAGCCTTCTTCAGCTAGATAAAGAAGCCAGTTGCTTAACAAATCGGTTTTGGACAGGAAATGCCATTCAACATTCTGTATAACATGGATGAGCAACCTGCAAACTGTAGCAAAGGCTTATGATAGTTGGAGTCGAACAACATATTCATGGTCACATTTTGTCTGCCCTGTGAAATGAAGTGTAATATTGGCTTCAGAGGGTAGGTGGGTCTGTCCCCATAGGCTCCTCACGTATCTGAGAAAGATGTCCTAGGGCATTGTGGGAGATAATAAGCAAGGGATGAAGCCATTGGTTTATCTGAGAAGGTCCAAGGTCCAGATGTGAAAGTTGTGAGAAGAAAGTATTTCAAAGAGACTCCAAATTAATAACTTACTGTGACTGTGGCTAATGGTTTTCAAAAAAAAAAAGTTATCTCAGACTAACATTATAGATACCTTTCTGAAAATTAGGTGGTCCTTGCTTCCTCAGTTTTGCCAACTCCATAGGCTTTGGAATGCATGCCCTTGAGCTTCCATATGGAGCTTCAGCAAAAGTATCTGAAATCAAACAATGCCTCGATGCATAAGTGAGATGACTTTCTGTGTATTGCCCGCAGATGAACAATAAGGTACTTCTGTTTGACTTCCTTTTAGTGTTTAAATCAAATGAGAGAGACTCCCCAGTGATAGCAAATAGCAGTACCAAGAGAAGAAGCCCTTTTCTTCTTCATGAGGTTTTGTAAAACCATTATAGTTCTAAAGTTATCCCTGTTTCTATAAAACCAGTGTTGGGCAACTGTTAAAGTAAGATCAGAAGGACAACGGTTCCAGTTTGGAGTCAGCCAAAAAAAAGTCACTGGGCCATTCACCATCTCTCCGCCCAATTTGACATCACAAGATAAAATCAGAGGGGCAGTACTGTGTAGGCCAGCCAGGAAGGATCGATTCACAGTGATGGCCACAGCCACAGTGATGGCTGGACAGTCATTCTAGGTATGTGAACACTTTTCCAATAGAATATATGCCCCCTTCTCTGACAGCTTTTGCCCTTGCTGCAGAAAGACCTGCTTGATATACAGAAGTTACTGAACTACTCTGAAATCAACCTCCATCAGCTGACTGCTATGCTAGACTGCCGAGGCCTTCACAAAGTAAGCAGCAGAAGGCACAAAGGTGCTTTGGGGACAAAGGTGTTTATAGCACAGGAGCAAAATGCTTCCTTTCCCCCCCTCCCTTCCTTTCACTAAAGGATTACCTGGATGCCTTGGTTGGGATCTGCTACGATGGGGTGGAAGGCTTGCTCTACCTCACGCTCTTCTCTCTGATGGCTGCTGTCTCCTTCTCCACCATCATATGTGCCATGCCTCGAGCCTGGAAACATTTAGTTAGCAGGTAAAACAGAATAAGTTTCCCAGGGATACCATAAAGTCAAAATAACTTTGCTGATGACAGAGGGATGTTTTGAAAAAGGGATGAATAAAATAAAAACGGGTGATTTTCCTGCAACAACTAGAACATCAGTCTGATTTCTCCTTCAATAAAGTTGCAGAGTTATGAGCTGATCTTCAGAGTAAGAGCTATGCATGTTGAAGAACTTACAGAAGCATTCTGGAGACTATGCAGTGGGAGATATTGACTAAATAGCATAGCATAAGGTTATTTAGTAATATTGTGGCCACTTAATGTCACTTAACAGAATGCATTCATCAATTGTTGAATAGTAATCTCTCATGTCTTTCAGGGTTTGTCACATTCACCTTAAGTTGCTGAGAGAGGATGGAGAGAACAATAAGAGGGGGAGAGAATCAGACAATTCATCTATGAGAGAGAAAAACACAACAAAAGAATATTCTCCCCATTATCTAGCATCACATATAGGCATTCTGTAGCATTCCTTAGTTTTAAGCTCCCTAGGGTCACTCGACAATAGATGGGTGGCATATAAATTTAATACATAATACATTCCTGATCATCAAAATAATCAATTTTGTATAACTTTATAGATTCGTTCTTCTTTCATTATCTAAAAATAGTGAAAGAAGCACAATCAGTTCTTTCTGCCTTTTTTTCCTATCTCCTGATTAATACTGGTATATGAACTGTCCCTTAGGGTTGGGTTTTCTGCAATGGAACAAAAGCTCTCCTTTTTTCAGATACTATGGTTCCTTTCCTGGTCTCTGCTAACATTACAAAAGAATTAAGGGATACTTTAAGCAACCGAAATACCTGATCCCTCCAGGAATGAGTGTTGCATCTTCTCATTTGCCATTCTGTCCATAACCATTCCCTGCTTTCAGATTTGATTTGATTTTCTAAGATGGACTAGTTTTTTTTTTTTCCTTCTAGGAATCGGGATTATGATGACATAGACGAAGAAGACCCTTTCAACCCACAGGCTCGACGTATTGCTGCCCACAATCCCAACCGTGGGCAACTCCGTAGTTTCTGTAGCTACAGTAGCAGCCTGGGCAGTCAGACAAGCCTTCAGCCTCCTGCCCAGACCATCTCCAACGCACCAGTGTCTGAGTACATGTAAGTTTGCATGGAATTAGTAGAAGATGCAGAAGTTAAGCAGTAATCAGTACTTAAGCCCACATCCTCTCCTGTGAGGTTTTCAAGGTGGCAACAGAGATAGCCTCTGCTATTTGGTGTTCTGCACTTTAACTTACAATACTCTCTGGTACTGTCTGGCCCTGTTCAGATTTGTGCTGCTTTTTGTTGTTGCTTCCATCATTCCATCTTTCTTTTAAAGCCATTATGTTTTCCCATTTTGCCAACCTCATAGCTGTCAACCCATGTCACCTGTAGTCCTGACATCCAGCCACGAGACCCAAAATCCAGCTTTGTACAGCTGCTAGGTACTCAAGCTCTAGCAATTGCCTTCTTATTGAAAGAAGACAGCCTTAAAGATGAAAAACACTGAGAAACCGTATTTTGAACTGTATGTTGGAGAAAAACATTTTTAAAAATAAAGCCTAGATGCAGTTCTTAAAATATCCCCAGAGAAGATGTGTGAAACAAGCTGTTGTCCTATTTTTTTGCATCTTTTATTATTTGTTAAGTACTGTGGTATAATCCTTTAATTTAACATGGGAGAGGGTTTTTCTCCTTGTTGAGTTGTCATATACATTTGCATGCCCTTTTATGAAAAGATCTTTGTTTAAATATATTTATTGTTGATTGGTTGGAAAATATGCTGACTTTTGATGGAGGAAGTCTTGTCTGTTTATCATTTATAATTGAAGATAATCTGACCCTTGAAATTTCAACCCAAAATGCCATGAAAAATGGGTCACCCATGGATAAGTCAATCCTTGAATTTTTAATCACAGCAGTAGACAGAAAATTGAAAGTGTTACATTATCATTTGTAAAACTATGATTTTAAGGCCATGACAGACTGGTCTGCAGATAACCTGAACCCAATTTTGGGAGTGTATTTTGAAACCCAAAAATCTCATGGTACTTCCTTTTTGCACCTTTCTGTGGCTTGGAAGAAAATAATGGATAACAATAAAAAGAAAAATCAGGGGAATGTTTGATGTTAAAAAAAAATTAACCATTATCGGAGTTGCTTAGTCCTTGAATGGAGATTATTAAGAAATCCTAAGATTGCAGGCTAGGCTAGAGGTTAAATCTTGAAGACAGTGAAAACTATTTCCGTATTTTGGTCAAGCAACATACATATGTATATACATTTATTAGGAATTTATTTTGACTCCAGTTAATCTTTATTTTTCACTTATGCGTGAGAAGATATACATGGCTACTGCCACCTTTTCTGTGAAAATCTTTTCTGGTGGCCGTTGACATCTATGATCAGAGAATCTATACTGGAGCTAGTAACTTCAAGCTTCACTACAGATTCTCTGGCCATAGATGTCAGCAGCCATCAGAAAAGATGGTGGGGAAGCTCTGGAAATGGCATCGTATCCCATCTGTCACTATGCAGATATGTGTTGTATACAACTTAATCCTACTTTGGATTTCAGGAAGCTGTGGAATTCATATCTTCAGTATCTTCATAAGTTTAGCGTTTCCTTCAAGGAGATGGTGTTACCATTGAATTGCCTACTGAATTTGAGCGAGGTTTAAAAATAGAAAAGGTCCATTGTAACAGGAAGATCATCCAAAACGGCACGGAGATTTCCCATTTCTGTTTTCATAACTGGTGGAAACCGTCTTTTCAGCTCCCTGAACCATTTGCTGCAAAATCTTAGATATGAAAAGTGCTTCTGCTAAGGAACAATCAAACAAGTTGTCTCTTTTCTGCCCAGTCACAGAGCTGAGGAAGGGAGCATTGTGTTGCCCGCTTTTATGATTCCAATTTAAATAGGAAGACAGATTGTGCGATTTCATTGCTGAATGATTTTTTTTTCCAATTGTGACCTCAGAAGCATATCCTAGTTGCTGATTCCAGGTCTGGGTTAAAAATGGAAGCTGATTCAAAACTGTTCTTTCAGATACTGTACATTATTATAGTAAATCCTCAGAGAAAACAATGCTACCTAAAAACTACCTGAGTGGAATACCAAGAGCTTTTCACAGGCATATAAATTCTGCCATATAAAGAAGATTTGCAGAAAAGTTGGTTGTCCACTTGGAATATAGGCCCATGAATGTCCTGCGCTATATTCACACTCATTTGTGGTTGCAAAGTTCAGTGGAACTGCTGAGTTGCCAGCCTTTCACGTAGTAACTTTGGTTACATATCTAAATTCCCTACCATCTGGGGATAATGGGAATGGGAGGCCCACATGTCTGAAGAACATTTAGAAAAAGCTGCATTAAACTTGGATTTGATAAGCAAGCAGCCATCATCCCATTGTTCCCATCCTCTTTCTCCTTTGGAGGGTATTGTAGAGGGTGGTGCAGAGGTTAGAATGCAGTATTGCAGGCTATTTCTACTGACTGCCAGCTGCCTACAATTTGGCAATTCAAATCTCACCAGGCTCAAGGTTGACTCAGCCTTCCATCCTTCCAAGGTCGATAAAATGAGGACCCAGATTGTTTGGGGGGGGCGCAATATGCTGACTCTGTAAACAGATTAGAGAGGGCTGTAAAGCACTGTGAAGTGGTATATAAGTCTTATTGTTATTGCTATTGGAAAATAAACTTGGAGCATTGCTAGGCCGGACCGGAGAGGGCCAGAATGTTAATTAATTAATGTTAATGTCCCCGGATGAATTTTGCTGAATGTCCTTCCTCTCACACCCATTGCACATAAAAGAAAGAGCGTGCACATGTCCTTTGCTATTGTTCTCAAGGCTCAGTTGTTCTTCACAGTACATAGTGCTCACTGAACATACAGGAGTTTGTTCCAGAATGAATTCCTTCCCCATAGTGTTTCACAGATCAAGGAGACAGCTCATGAAAGCTGGTGCAATTTCAAGAATTCTTAAAATGCATTGGGAATTAAATTTGTATTTTCCTCAGCCAGCTGCATCTGTGAGTATTTAATTGGAGATAGGAATAGCACTTAGACTTATATACCGCTTTACAGCCCTGTCTAAGAGGTTTTACAGAGTCAGCATATTGCTCCCAATAATTTGAGTCTTCATTTTATCCACCTCGGAAGGATGGAAGGCTGAGTCAACCTTGAGCCTTGTGCAATTTGAACTGCCTAATTACAGGCAGCCGGCAGGCAGCAGAAGTAGCCTGCAATACTGCACCACCATGATGATGGAAGTTCCCATCTAATGCATATAGAGAGTACCAGGGCAAAAAAAAAGATTGTGATCAGGGAATATATGAATGAGTGCTGATTCCCCCTCTAAATGATCTGTTCATGGTGCTGCAAGAGGCAAAATTAATAAATGGCTCAAGATCCAAGTGCTGCTGTGTGACAGGGTGAGCTCCCATTATTCACTCCAGCTCCTGCCGACCTAGCAGTTTGAAAGCATATAAACGCAAGTAGATAGATAGGTACCCCTTTGTGGGCACACTAATGGGGACACGAAAGAACCCCCAACTGCATGTCCCCCGAACAACAGCGATGTCACTAGCTAATTGTTTCAACTTGGAAGCACCGTAGTGCTCCCAAGTGTGAATAATGCACCACATATCCACACTCCCACCTTTTCCCCACTTCCACAAGCTTCTGCCCCAAAGAAGAACCCCCTGTTTCTGCGAGAATGTCAGGAATATTTCTTAGCCCATAACAGATGTCCTTTTAATAGATTGTCCTCCTGATCTGACTCCTCTTTACCTGCAGGAACCAAGCTGTGCTCTTTGGTGGGAATCCACGGTATGAAAACGTCCCCCTGATTGGAAGAGGATCACCTCCCCCCACGGTATGGTGGGCTCCGGAGGCTAAATCATTTTTATAACAAACCCTTTATTTTCCCCCTTGCTTTTACTAACACTGCTGTTCAATTTAACAAACACATTTAAAAAAAACCTGGGATGTAAAACCCTCTGGCTTTTGTCAGAAAATACGAAATACTGGTTTATGGGATTCTCCCCCCCCCCAATGTTAGAGATGAAAAAACAGGCAGTATATGATTTAAATACAAACTTTTCAATGGAACGACAATCCAGAATCTAGACTGCTATCTGAAGATGAAAATTGCTGCTGCAGCCCTGCTTTCTGGAAGCTGGCATTATTTTTGTTGTTGTTCCCACAATTGTTTTAGCTATATCACTTAGACACAATGTAGAATATATCTCCCACTGAGATGGCATCCTTCTGGCTAGCTTCAGGCAGCTCTATAGCGAAAGACCAAAAAATGTTTTATTGCATTGCATTGCTATTTGGTTGCTAGCCACTCAGGCAAACTGTTCTTATCACATCGGCAGACTTTGGCTGTTGTTGCTATAGCTTGCGTGATTGTGTTACACAGTGCATGTTACACAGTTTATATATTTCAGTTGGGTTTCTTATATATATATTTTAACCACGTCTTTATTATTTTTATTAATCACTCAAGGCAGCGAACATACCTAATATTCCTTCTACCTCCTATTCTTCCCCCAACAACAACCCTGTGAAATGGCTTAGGCTGAAAGAGAGTGATTGGCCAAAACTTACCCAGCTGGCTTTCATGCTTGAGGCAGGACTAGAACTCACAGTCTCCTGGTTTCTAACCTGGTCCCTTAACCACTAGATCAAATTGGCTCTCCTCTGCATCTTTAACATTTTGTTTGTTTCTGGAGGCAGGAATTGTAAGTTTCTGTTCATCTAGGAAATGAGTGGGTATCATTTTTTTTTTATTTGTTCCCTACCTTAGTCTATTTTTATAAAATGTTTTTTTTCTGCAAATGTATAATGTTATGATGCATAACACTTTTTTTGTTTAACATAAGATTTTTTTAAAAAAAAATCTTGCTCGCAATGCTTGCTTTGTTTTTCGATCCAATTTGCCTTTTAAGGGGATTGCATTTTGAAAGTATCTTGAGAGAGATGGGGTGTTTTCCTCCCCCCCCCAACAATTTTTCATAAGAAATTTCCCTTTGCTGTAAATATCCCTAGACTCCTAACATACAAATACTGTATAATCTATAGATTGTGGGCATTTAAAATTGCCATTAGTTGGCATTTAGACTCACTACTACATCTTTCTGCAAATTAGTTCCTTCCTGAAATGTTTGGGCTGCAGTGTGTGTAAGTCCCTGCATTTGGTCTCGCTGGATGAACATTCAAAGAACTGCAGACCCTGCACATCTAGAGAATGTCATATTTTGGAAAAGTTTAGCAGAGTTAATTGACAATGGAGACCTTTTCAAGGTTTCTGCAGGGCAGAATTGTGGGAGAAATTCCTGGTTATTTTGGGCTATTTGGTTTTCCCCATAACAATGCATGCTGCATATGGATTGAGCGTGGTGTTTCAAATGAGCAAAACTAAAAACCCTCCTGAGCAGTGCTGATTCCCCAATTGCTTTCATACGGAGAACCCATGCTGGGAATAACATTTTTCAAAATGTTTATTCCAGACTTCCAGTCATGCTGATTTAAATTGTCAATAAGTAAAAGCTCTTGAATTTGATGCAGTGAGCCTTCCATAGGGCCTGTTACTGTTATGGTTTACTCAGCTGGAGATTTCCTTTCGGAAAGTTCCCACAGGACAGCCATGCTTCAATAAAACATCAAACTAGCAAGGCCCTCTAAAGCTGAATAGATTTAACATAGCCTTCAACTTTGTAAATTATATTATACTTCATCAGTTACAACAAGTGCTTCCCCGCAAAACTGTATAAAGAAGTGAAATGGGGGAAATATTACAAAGGCAGAGCACAAGAGAAAATTGCTGCTTTTCTGTAGTTGTGTGAAAGGTGTCCAGACTGAGTAAATTTGATTGCTCCCACCTATTAAAATATTATGATAAACTCATGGTAAAGTATGAGACTCTTAAGTGAGAAGTTATTTACATGTTTAGGCACAGATTTAGGATTGGTAAGGATTGAAAGGGGCAATGCTCTCTCTCCCCCTCTCTCTCTCCCTCTCTCTCTCTCTCTCTCCCTCTCCTTATGTATGTGACACATAGGCTTAGCATTATATTAATTAGTATCTCTTACTGTTTGGATTGCATTATTTTTGCATTCAGTTCTTGACTATTTCTTGCATGGTTGAGACTTAACTTCACTTGATCACATTTCTCCCACAAGCTTGTACTGCCAACTGAAGATAATATTTAGTACATATCATGAACCTAGTTCTATTTCAGAAGACTTCTGTGTTGCGGTACAATACCAATCATTATGAAATTAAAATTCCTTCCTTCCTTCCTTCCTTTCCTCCCTCCCTCCCTTCCTTTCCTCCTGTACAAACATTACTTACTTTTCCATTGGATTAAAGTGTTTCACTTGGAATAGAAGTGAAAAAGTAGAAAGATTAAGAAATAATGTTTACAAGGAAGACAAAAAAGGGACCTTAGGCACTGAAGAGCTTGTGTTCTACTTAATTTCTTTTTTAAAAAAGCTACGGGCTGATGATGGAAATGCTCAACACTACCATAAAATGAATAATTACATCAATAAGCCTAAACTTGAATTAAAAGAAGAGGAAAATTATTGGGAAATTATTCAGCAACTTAATCTATAATGAATAAAATATGTCCCTAGCCTTTGATAAATAATAAACTAGAGCAGGTGCACATATAAAGTACAGAAGAAATGGGAAAGTCCAATGCCTTTCCACTTCCTGTGTCCCTATCTGAAGTTGTCATTTGCCCCATTATTATTTCTTCTTATTTAATATATAGGCCACCTGAGTTCTAAAAGACTCTAAGTTTGCAACTAAAAACTAATTTATCTATGAAAACATATAAAAGATACCACTGATTGGAAGACCAAAGTATTCAAAACAGAATAAAACGAAAGGACAAAATTATCCAGTCCCAAAACAATACACCCAGGTCTTAATAGTTTCCTGAATGATACAAGTGTAGGAGCCACATGAATCTCTGAGGAGAGATCACTGCAAAAAGTACAAATTGCCACAAGAGTAGGCATGTTTCCTGAGCCCTGCAAAACAATCTTATTTCATTGAATTCTTTCCTGGGGTGTTGGAGTGGGAGGCGGGTTGGCTTTACATGATGTCTGGATCCATCCCAATAGCAAAAGCTTCTGGAGTATAGACCACAACCAAGAAATCATGCTAAGCCACAAGCCAAACACATTATGACAACTCCATATGCGAATCAGTCATTTGTTATACAGCTGCAGAGACCACCAAAGTAGTTAACTAAAGCGAACCAAGACCAGGCTCTCATAAGTATTAAAAACAAGACTTTAATGTTCATGAAACATCAAATACAAATTATGCCTCTGCAGTTAATGTGTGTCTTAACAGTTCTGATAATAAGAGAGAGGTGAGTTAGCTGTTCCAAAGAAAAACCAGCCAAAGGAAACTCAAAGGGTGACACTTTATTTAAAAATTTTATATATTATATTCTGGGTATGACTTTCAGTGGTTTACATGAAACAAACACCAAATCAGTGAAACAGTTACAATAAATTAAATATCCACCTACTAACATCACATCACAATGGCAACATCTAAATTAGCCATTAATAACTCTGGGGAGCAATATTGTTTTAATGGCCTTCTTGAAATGCATCAGACTTGGTGCGTATTGTACACTTGGAGAGGCTATTCAAAAAGGAATGTAGAAAGATTGCCTCTGGCCCTCTCAGCCACAAATGGGAAAGATCTTGAGTTACTCTACTGAGGTAACAAAGCAGAATAATCTTACTCTATAGCTCAGGAAGCTGAAGCTGCTTTTCTATTAATGGAACCAATTTTCCAGAGACAAGCTATTTCCTAGATAGACAAATCCTAAGCCATTCACCAACATTATGTATGGGTGAACTTTGCATGCCTCATAAAACAGAAGTGGGTACATTTTAGTTCAGTCACTAGAGTGTAAACAGAATAACAGCTGCCTCTTTCTAATGTCACAACTGAATTCTTGCATTCTGCATAGTCATGTGACATGGGTTTCTAATGCAATGTGTAAGCAGACTCAGGTTTATGTTGTGATGTTGTAGAGAAATGCAACCTAAATCCATATTTAAATGCAGCCCTGATTTTTATATATATATTATTCTGAGAACTGTATATGCTTTGTGGAGTAAATGCCCTGTGGTGTGAACTATTAAAATTAATATCAATCTGCCTGAAAGATGGAAAGCATGTGTAGAGAGGCTGCCTGCTTGATCAGGAAGACTAGTTATTTGTATTACAAGCTGCCACAATCCATTTTCAAGCCTAATGGTTGTTTGAATATTCAAGGACCTATTTCTAATTTGGGCATTTAAATGTTGGGGCTGTGCCAGTTTTTTGAGGCTTTAATCTCACTGTTGCAGATATTTGCTATTGCAAAAACCTCAAAACTGGATGGTAAAATTAAATGTAGCTCTTTTCCATATAGCAAGTTGTCCAATTTGAATAAGATTTAAATGCCTTAAGGAAATACTTTCAAGCTTTATTCTGTTCCAGAAAAGTAGTCTGTGAATAATTTTCCTTAAAGCTGTGACTGGTAAGACACAACTTTCTCATAATAAATCATTGCACTCATATATACCAATTATATTTCCCAGGCCTGCATTCTCTAACCTAATGTCCCCCAGATATCCTGAAGCTATAGCAAGGATCTAAGACAACTCACCACAGCCAACTTGCTGTGGCCAACTCACCCTGGTCAACTTGCCACGGGACAATTTACTATGGCTAACTTGCCGCTGGCCAATTTGCTTTAGGGCAAAAGTTACATAATATCAAAGAAATGATGAAATAGAATTATTTTAAAAAGGATGTAAAAGGAGGGACCGAATGAAATGTGAATGACAAAAATTAAAATACTTTTAAAATTACTTTGAATAATTAAATAAACTAGTTGAATTGTCCCACGGCAAGTCAGCTGAGCAAGTTGTCCTGTGGCAATCTGGCTGCGGTGAATTGCCCATGGTGAATTGGCAACAGTAAGTGAGTTATTCCATTCCATGGTGAGTTATTCCATTCCGTACAGCAATGGGGGAGGAATGGGGAGGGGATTTCTACAGATTGTAATTCCACCTCATTTGGAGGATACAGATTTAGGGAAGGTATTTGTTCTCTAACTTCATTATGAGTCATTGATACAATAAGGAAAGGTGTGTGTACATAGGCCCACAGTTGTTCCTTAGTGCTGTTTCCAGTATGAAAGGAATTTGTGATATGAACCTATTTGGTTCATATCACTTTTGGGGTTGTCTGTGTTAATAAACCCAACTCTTACCTCTACTCCTTAGAGGTGTTCTAAGTGGTAGTAGGGAATAGGGAAATTAATAGGGGGAAAAGCCTAACTTAATTCTATCGTCTTCTCTAAAGCCTTTTAAGGAATCTTTTATTGATAATGGGACTGGTTATGACCTGAAATAGTATATTTGCTTGAGCTGGGGATTGGACTAGGAGACCTCCAAGAACCCTTCCAATACTCTCATTCTGTTTTTCTTCTATTTTACTCCTTCATATCTTGCCTTCAGAATTTGTGGGTGCTCCATCACTGGAGAGAAGAGATTGAGTGGCCATTTGTCCAGAATGCTATAGGGGATCCTGCTTGGGCAGGGGGTTAGACTAGAAGACCGCCAAGGTCCCTTCTGTATCTGTACCTCTGGTGGAAAAAGGTTTTTTTACACTTTCTGTTGAATTTTTAAAAATACAAAATTCAATACTAGGCTAATGTGTACTTTGCTATTGGTGTTTGTGTAATCAACTCACAACTTTCCTGTGAAAGATTCTCCTTTTCTCCATTACCGTTGTGTCCCGGTAGTGGAGAATAGCAGCTGGATGCTTATCCCAATTTCTCATTGGAATCACAAGATCTTTAGGCCTTGCCAACATTTCCTTTCTAGTTGCCTTTCTGTTGTCATTTCATCCCACTCCATCTCTGCTACTAATGGTCAAGCATGTTCTTCTATTCCTGATGGTACAAATCATTAGCACATTTATTTCTGGTTGGTTTGGTAGAGCTATTATTTCATCTGTGAGACTTCAGAAGGAATCTTAGTTGTTTTTTTTCCAGTAAAATCCTAAGCTTGTCGTTCAAATCACAATGTATAACTTATCTCCCATTCTCTCTCCTCTGCCTAGTATTCTCCAAGTATGCGAGCCACCTATCTTGCGGTTAATGATGATTTCCGGCGACAGCCTAGCAACGAATTTCCAGCCTAGCACTCAGATCGTAGAGAAGAAGCCATCCACGATGCTATAGTGAAACCCAATAATAACTGAAGGCACATATAGACTGCTGGGAATAAGATTGTTTCCTTAGCAAACGGGTGAGGTTTTCAAAGGTGTTGAATACAGATAAGCTGAAGAAAATTTCTGCTGGCAATCCAGCTACTCTTCAAGGATTATCCTGTGTGCTTGATGGCAGCTTTTCTTCTTCCAATATTACGTCTTCCTCCATTGCAGACCCAGGATGGTACCCGGATCCTCCATCCAATGTGGTAAGGATCAGAGGTCTGTTGATTCCTGCTCATTTCCTATCAGTACTGCAGTGGCCTCCCCAAACTTTTTCTTATATTGGGGAAGCAGGGAGATGTGAAATTAGGATAAATCCTGCCATGGATTTGCAATTAATGCTATGAGTCCTGTTTCCTTTTCTTCTGTGCCAACTTCAGGGCAGTTTTGTTCATGCCTGACAGGGCAGTTCTGTCTTCCTTTTTGTTTTATTAGGGCAGATAATAAGACCAGTACACTGTACAAGTAAAGTGAACACTTGACACATGGTGTACAATGCTAACCTCAGAGAAATGGGGCAGGGGCTTGCCATGAAAGAAGATGCGCTTCACTTCTGAATCACATGCAATGCTGACAGAAGAATGAATTTTTAGTGTCCTCTGAAGGGGCCTCTGCACAGAACTTATTGTTGGCTTAGCACCGTATCATCCATCATCCTTTTTGATAGAACCTGTTTGGTATTTTGTGATACAAAAATCCATGCACAATATTACCACTTATCACTCACTCTTTTTGCATCAAGAACTGACATGAACTTCACCAACTCCTGTTATGGTGGCCTCAGGTATTATTTAGAGCAAATGTCTTTTTTTGTTCTATTACATACTTTATTTTGTTTGCTTTCTTTTTTTAGTCTATTATTTTATATTAGCTATCCAAAGGACATCATTTTTGTGTCTGTTTTTATAGTTTTCTGTTATTAAGGATTACACCTTTTTTATGTACTTTGCAAGCCAACTTCTGATTTTGGCACTGATTTTCCTCCCCCACAAAGGGGAATTAAAAGTAAAGGCAAAAAAATTAGCTGTCCAAGATTATGTATTTGTATGGCAAATTGTATTCAAAAATACATTTTTATTACTATGTGAGGAAATCAAAAATACCAGGAACATTGAATCGGGCTGGATTGGCTACTCTTAATACGCAGGTAATATTGAAAAGGAAAGTACTTCTTTTTCCGAATAATGTGTTGCTTTCTACATCCATGAAAGAACTGTAATATTATGAAATTAGGAACTGTTCATAACTTCCATTGCTATTTGCATGCATTTGGCTCTTGTAAGGGCTAGTCCTATTACTGGGCAAAGTGAGGCAAGTTTCAGGTTCCCCAGATCAAGACGAAAGAGAAGTCCTCAGCTTCACACAGCTTGACAAGACTGCTAGTGGGCCCTACACTCAGCAGAAGTCTTTCAGATAGTCCGCCTAATTTTGTAAGATTCTTCCTTTCAAACTAAACTGAACCCAGACTGTTGTAAGAAGTCAGTTGCCATCTGTCACTATGAGAGTGTAGTTTCCTTCTCATAGCCACTACTGTTCTTTCTGCCCTTCGCACTGCTTTTTATCCTGCTCTTCATATCCTTGAGGTAGAACAATTGTTGATATATCTGCCCTGAGAATTGCGGGCTCTCATTTTATCTCAGCCACCAGGAGATGGAGGTTAAAACAGTGCCAGGCAGTCTGTCCTTTGTCTCAGCAGCCATTTTCGACTACCAGCGTTAAGATTTCTTTTCCAGTCTAGTCACCATTTGTATGAGCAATCACGGGCAGGAGATACTGTCATATCATTCCCTCAGGTAACGAAGATCTTGTGGGCTTTTCTGAAACAGAATCTTATTCTTGTTAGCTGCTATTGGAGAAAGTAAAAGAAATAATAACATTTGGACAGGACACATTCCAAGGAGAATGAGAAGCACTGAAAAAAGGAAATCAAAGTACAGTATGTCAAATTGAAGAATCAAAGCCTCTTACAGGTCTGATTTCAACTTTTGCCAAAAGCAACTCCTTTTAAAGCTAACAAGTTACATTTTCTTGGGTTATGCTAAATTTTCCCAAATGAGTTAGCTTACCTTTTTACACTTAGGCATAGTTGGAAATGAAAGCAATATGTGAGCACTCTCTTGGAAACATAAAATAGGTGGGTTTCCTCAACTAAGTTCAAAGAGCTTAGAATATCTTCACAGGCTGCTGAAAATGCATGTCTCCAATGATGTCAACATAGTATTTGGACAATTTGCACATCGTTCAAAATTGCCACTGACGACCACTACAGTAATAACAACTGCAAAGATAGAGAGTTGCCCTCCAAGATGCATAATGTGACATAGAGATTTTTAATTACTTGACAACAATTGCATACTATGTCTTTCTATCAAGGATAACTTGTACCTGTAATGTACGGCAACATAATTTATATATCTTATATGTGATTGGCTACATTTTTAAGGCAGAGGGGAGAAGAGAATCTTAATTTTATGTTATAAGTAACGCTATGGATGACTACGATTAAAATTGGGGGGGGAGGTTCAACAAGAAAATGCATGTGAATTAACTATCACAGGCTACTTCAGAACCGTGCCTGATTTATATGTACTGACTGGGAAACTGATAATAAACACATACTAAAATACGAGTTTCATTTTCCTGTTTTTGTAGTTTAGTTTGATTTCAATTGTTTTCAATGCAGAGCTTTGTGTTTGGGATTAGTTATTATTAGGTATACTTTAAGTACTACAAATGGCAAAAATAAAAGAGATACACTATTAATCGATGGACACATTATTTTAATTATGTTATTAAATAAAATAGTATATATGTATTATAATACTATAGAACTACAGTCAAGTAGCAACGATGTTTATAAATCTGAAAGAAAACCTGAAAATGCAAGCATATATAAGCAGAGCAAATGTTTTTTAAGAAGATATTTGCAGTTTGTAATTTATACAGTAATCAAGGTCTACCAAAAAAAAAAGATTTGCCTTGATTTGGAAAATAGTATGCTAAACAGTAGTTTAAATTTGCAGTAAGCATAAATTATCAATCAGTAAGTTTTAATTGTCTTTCAGGTTCTCAATTTAATATATAATATAGTTTGGTGACAACAGTAGAACGTTAGAATTATATTGTTCTTTTATAAGAAAGTTTAAAGTGAACAGCAGAATTTAAATCTCAGATTGGAAATATCCGAATTATACTTCATAACCTTCATATCCACCTTCCTAATACTGAAGCTTGATAAATGCAGTGTTCTAGGTCTCAAGTATCACAGCTTCAAAATGGACTCATTTTCTTTTCTTAAAGCACCTGGCATTACTTATTGTATTTAACTAAAAGAGAAAAAAAGCTCCCTTCCCCAATTGGAATGAGATGTGCAAGTTAAACATATCTTGTACAGTGTTAACATATTTTGTACAAAACAGATCTTGTACAAGTTAAACATATCCTGTACTGTACATATTTGTACAGTGGGGATAGGGGTTAAAAGTAAGGCCCTCTACAGTTTTTGTCCTGACTGTTAGGTCCAATAACTGTTGCTAAAGTATAATGTGCATGTATCATCTAGCTTTGTCCAAAATGGACAGTGTGTCATTAGCTTCTTGATGACGACATACCCCTACTACGTCAGTTGAGCTTTTTGATGTAATGATGGAAGCTTTTGAAGTTTTGGAAGTTTGGCTTGAGATTCATGATTTAATTGGGGTAACTGCCGGAATCCTGACACTTTGGTTGTTTGCTTGCATACATTTCATTACCTGACTAGGTAACATCATCAGTACAGTTGAGTGCTGGGGTTTATTGTTTGTACTGTATACAGTAGTTTGCCCAGCCAGTATTGGTGGGGGTTAGGGTACTGTGATGATGCTAACTGACACAATTACTTGACATAGTTTTCTCTGGACCAAAACATTCCAGGCAGTCAGAGTACATGTATAAATGTTTCTCTTCAAGAAAGGTAACCACACACAAATATACTAGCTTTCCAGCTAACAATCAGACTCTTTTTAATCTAAACTGTTCAAAGTTACAACGTGACCTGTGATCAAAATTCAGACGCCTGACTCATATTTGTGAAGGGGATCATGTGATCATCATATTTGTGACGGGGATCATGTCATCAACTTCTGCAACTTCTGACAAGCAAAATCAGTGGGGAAGCCAAATTCATTTAATAACCATGTTACTAACGTAGGAACTGCTAAGATTCACAAGTTGTAAAATGGGGTTAAGTCACTGAACAAATGACTCACTTCACAGCTGAAATTTTGGTCTTAATTATGGACTCTCTGTACTGTACTTGGAGATAAGCAAACAAATCACTGTTATTTTTGGAACAACAGTCTTTTAAACAAATTCTTCAATCCAAAAGAAGAGTTTCCACTAACTGTAAAAGCTATCCTGGCATTAAGTGAACAAGTCTCATTGTTTATAACTTCATTTGGAATATCCACAATAGTAAAGCCTTGGGGCTGCATTTTTACCAATTTGGGCTTTGAGCTCACAGCAAGAACATAGCGCATTATACCCAACAGATCTAAGGAACATGAAATACAGAGAAGCAGCTTTTTGATATTGCATTGTTTAAGCTGATCCTGAAGCAAAATTACATTTTCCAATGTCGAAAAGTATTCCTTGCCCAGATAACAAAATCCAAGATACAGGTTGTGTAACTGGAGTCCTAAAAAAAAGAGACTCAGGCTTTATCTCTCTCACCTATTGAAATTACACCAAACCATATTTTCAAATAATAGAGATACACTGTTTGGAATGCAGCCATCTGTGGCTGAGTTTAGCATAATTAAAAATATTTTCAGGATTCAAACCTCAATTAGTGTGATTCTTTTTCCAGATATGGGGGTCATGGAAATGTGTTTGGAAAGCAATTATGTAAGAAAATAATACACAAGAGTGCTAATGACAACACTAATCAAAGGATGTTTAAACTCTTTGTTTTACTTTAACAAAGAGCAGTAACGAAAATACCAGTCAGGAATATGTTTTCCATCTAGATCTGAATCTCTCACAAGTTCTCTGCCATAATTCTCTGCTTGCTCTTTGTACTCATATTATTTATACAACAATAACAACAGTATTACAATATGCATATTTAAAAAAAATCAAAATCATATACTACACCTTGCAGGAAAAACTCTAATGAGCTTTTCCTGCAGGGTGTAGTATATGATTTTTTTTTAAAGTCTTTGAAGACATGGATGATCGTTTGGGTGCTGAGCTAGGATGTTTAATATCCTAGCCCAGCACCCAAAGAATCAGCCATGTCTTCAAAAACTTAAAAAGAAAAACTAGCAGGGTCAGAGCAAGTTGAATCCTGGGGTGATGAAGGTGGAGATGACACAATCTACTAGGTCATACAAGTCAAAAGTCAATGTCAAGGCATTGTCAATGTTCTCTACTTGGAAATGAAACATTTCAGGAATAAAACTAAATTCATAGACATCAAGTTCACAGCAACAATTGTCTTTGACTGTTAGCCAATATCTGTTTTGTATATTTCTCACCCATTGAGTCATGACACAAAATCTATCCCCTTGCAACCTGCAAACAACTCCAATAAATTCATTCATTCATTCAAATTTCTATGGCCTGAAATGGGCAGCCATAGAAATTGAATGAATGAATTTAATGGAGTAACATTGGAGGCTGCAAGGGGATAGATTTTGTCTGTGGATGGCTTAAAATTAAAAAAAACAAAACCAAAAATATTAAAACATTTTAAAACTATAAAAACATCAAAACAATAAAACACAAAGCACATCTAAATGAAATATACATAAAAGTTCTGTGGTAGCACAGTGCTTAGAATGCAGTACTACAGGCTAACTCACTGTTCACTTCAGGAGTTCGATTCTGAACGGCTCAAAGTTGACCATCCTTCCGAGGTCCATAAAATGGGGACTAAGATTGTTGGGGCCAATGCTGATTCTGTACATTGCTTAGAAGGGACTGTAAAGCCCTGTGAAGCGGTATATAAGTCTACATGCTATTGTTTCAAGAGCAAGATACTTGGCCAATTAGTAATATAGCCAGGAAACAGGGCCCTTGGCACATTCAGCACCCCGGCCTTGGAAACATAACCAGGTTTTTAAGGCCATATGAAAGGCTGACAGTTGGGGTCATCCTGATATTCGGAGGGAAAATATTCCACAGAGCAGGGGCTATTGCTGAAAAACCTTGTCTTCTGCTCATAGCCAGCTGACATTCTTTGGCCTGAAAGGATCCACAGCATGCCCATTCTGCTCAACCTGGTTAGACAGGTAAAGACTCTGGGGGGAAAGATGATTATTAGTGATATGTTAATTATCAGTGATCTGTAATAAACTAGTCCATTCCAACAGTGATACTAATTGTTGATGAGATTTGATGGCTGTTTATGTATAGCTGCAACCAGATCATATCACAAAACAGATACACAATCCTGCAACAAATGCAGTTGTCAACAGAATGCAACAACATTCTGGCTTGTACAAGAACAATATACAGAAAAGAATATATAAGGTTGTTGAGTCTTTGGTGCCCTCTGAGCTTGATTGTTGTCTGTAGTCTTCATTACCCAACTAGGTAACATGATCAATGCTAGTGCTGCACTCAGGCACTGATGATGTTACCTAGTTGGTTAATAAAACGTCTGCAAGCAAACTACCAAGCTCAGAGAGCACCAAAGACTTCATATTTCAACCCTGAGCTACACACATTCTCTTCTGTTGGAAATAGTAGTTATTTCAGAAATGGCTCTTTCTACAGAGAACAGTCCAAGTATGATGCCCTCTTAAGCGGCACTCCACTGTTTAAAGTTGTCATTCCCCTACCAAAAAAGTCCAAGGGGAACTGCAGCATGAGCTGAAATAATCAGATTCGATGATGCATTCCGTTTGCTGAGGCTCGAAGGAACCTGACAGTTTTACTCTGTCTTATATAGTGGCAAAAAAAAAAAGAATCAGAAAATAAAATATAAGCTGAATAGTCAAGACCTTGTTGATGATCCAAACTCTGTCAAGGATCTTGGAGTACTCATCTCTAATGATCTAAGTACCAGAGCCCACTGTAACTACATAGCCAAAAAGGCATTAAGAGTTGTTAACCTAATCCTATGTAGCTTTTTCTCCGGTAATAAATATCACACTGCTAACTAGGGCATACAAAACATTTGTTAGACCAATAGTCGAATATAGCTCATCAGTCTGGAACCTACATTACGTATCTGATATTAACACAATTGAAAAAGTCCAGAAATATTTCACAAGAAGAGTGAAATATTCGTTGCAGAATACCTTATGCCACCAGACTTGAAATTCTAGACCTAGAAAATCTAGAACTATGCCGCCTTCGGTCCAATCTAAGTATAGTATATAAAATCATACATTGCAATGTCCTACCTGTCAATACTTCAGCTTCAACCATAACAACACAAGAGCAAACTAGATACAAACTCAAGGTTAAATGCACCAAACTTGACTGCAGAAAATACGACTTCAGCAACAGAGTGGTCAGTGTTTGGAATACTCTACCTGACTCTGTGGTTTCTTCCCCAAACCCCAAAAACTTTAACCTTAGACTGTCTATTATTGACCTCACCTCTTTCTTAAGCGTGCCTTACCATAAGTGTGTCCCATAAGCGCACCAACATGCCTACCGTCCCTGTCCTATTGTTTCTTTTATTTTTCTTATATGTATCCATGTATTCATAACTATGTTTATACTTATACCTATTATCTTGTAAGCAATGGACAAATCAAATAAATAAATAAAAGTTTCCGCTCTTAATAAATTTTGTAAAGGTAAGAAGGTTGTGCTAATCGTGAGTTTTGCACAGGGTTGCTCTCTCTTGTGTCGCCGCTTCGCTGGCATCGTTTTTCCCTTCCATACTTCTGTGAGACTGAAGGGGGAAAGAATAAAACTCGTAATAAAAAAAAAACCTGCCGGGTTGCAATAACCCGGGCAAAGACAAAAAAACGAAAGTGAGACAAAAAGTCTGTATACTGGTGGTCGTCCTAATATTTGCAGTAAGACTGGGAACTAAGCTGAAGGTAATACTGCAAAATATCTGTATTTTTTTTTTTAATCTGATTGGGCATTTTCCCATTGTAACGCACTCTGCACTTACTCAGAAGACATTACTTCTTACCTATCGAATCTGAGAAACCTCTATTCTCCCAATGGCCACATTTCAAGAGAAGATTGATTTGGGCGTGGAGGGGAAATGTGATGTATTGTTTCTCTTCCGTTTGGTTCATTCCCCCCCCCAAAAAAACCAGGCTTCGCAGATGGTTTCTCCCTGCTTCTAAGAAAATGAATTGTTGCTGCCACGTGACACCATGGACCCGTTGCTAGGAGACGAGTAAACGCTTTACCTCCCCAAGGTGGAATATTGGACTGTCTGGGAGCAGAGAGGGGTAAGGAGGCGGGAACCGGGGTGGCGGGAGTTGATGGAGGGTTTGATCCCGGAGGAAAAGGGAACAAGCTCTTGCCTCCTCGTTGCCTCTCCCACTGGGTTCCTTCCTCGAACCGCCATAGGCGAAAACTCCCGTTCTTCCAGGGTTTTTGCGAGCTGGGATGATCTGCAGAATCCGATGTTGTTCCTGCCGAAAATTGATCCCAGGATGCTGACTCCACTTTCCAGATGATGGAAGGATATGGATTCTGTACATGCTTAGGGGTGGGGTGGGGCTACTCTTTTTGTCCTTTACATCTTTCAAGGATAATAAACTCCAGCCTTCAACAAACAAAATAAACAGAATTCAGTTTAAAGTCATATTAAGATTTATGGAAGAGTAAAACCTCTTGTCCCAGTGGCCAACCTAGATTCAATCTTGTAAGATTTATTTATTATTATTCACATTAACTATAGCTTTAAGATCATTGCATCATGATAGTATCTTATAGTACCCACAATAATTAAGAAAAACAATCCAGTAAGAAATATATATGATTCATGTAGCTGCCCATCTCAAAATTGAGTCAAGCATTTAACAGTTACAATGATTAAAATTCTGGGGGGAAACCCCCCCAACAAATTATTTGTCTACTCTTTTGATATTTTTTTTTCTTCAGTAGCCTTCAGTCATTTTTTTATTTCCAGGACCAATTCTCTAATCCCTCCATTTCTTGTTCTGCTGTTCTTTTATCAGAGTTGTTCACCAAATACCCCAAATTCAAAATAGCTTTCGTTGCCTATTATAGTATATGAATCATCACTGGAACTTCATGCTGAAGAAATATACCTCACAACATCAGATTCTGGTGAACAAAAACAGAGGCCATTGCATTCTTGGCATTTTGTATATTTCCCAAGATATCTGTCTGACAGATCATAGCTGGAAACAGGATACTACTATATTATGATTACAATAAGATTTTTTAAAAAAACATCCTAATCTTTCTTCAGTACAGTGATGTTATGATGTCACTTGAGAGTGGGCAAAGGATGGAAGTTGGGGGCCTAATTTTATTGCATTTCCTGCTGGAATTGGTAAGAAATTGCATTATTTAGTATTTTGGCAGCATGATATTGAAAAGCTCCAAGAGCTAAAAATATAGGGACCTAAAACCTCTGCAAATTCAAATATCGTATTGTTCTCAATTACTGAACAGTACACTATATGAAATTGCCTTTATGCAATGGCTTTGAAGCCATAACTAAGGCAAATGAAGCAGCATGGTTTTAATGCCAGGTGTAAATCTTCTTGACTATTGGTAAGAAATGAGTGCCATTTGCTAGCCAATTGAATTAAAGATTTTGGCATTAAGTTACAAGTATTAAACATTTTGAAAGCATGATACCTGAAATAATGTTTCATACAGATCATCCCAATCATATGAGAAGCCCTTGGGGTAGAAAAACATCATGTAAATATTCACTTCATATTAAGCAGAAAGAGCCCTCTTGTTTTGTGGTTTCCATGTTTTCAGATGACAAACAAGAAGTGGCATGGACCAAATTTATTATTTAATCACATTATAATTTTTAAAATACAGTATTTACTTACTTTCTATCTGTTGCATATTAATACATACACACACACAAGCACACATCCATATAACGTTTATCTTTTTTTCTTTCCCTTGGGAGGTTGCATTCAGATAATGATAAAGTATTTCTTCCTCACAATATTTGAGAATCGATGAATTTGATAAACTAAACTATGTTTATAGATATAATTTTATTATTTTTATTTATGTATTTTTATATTTCATTTTTAAAGTTTATCCACTGCTGAGCGTGATATGTATGATATAATTATTTTGACAAAATAATTCTGAAACTTCAAGAATTTTAGCTTACCGGTATATGACAAAGGTCTTTGAAGTTAGACTTTTTGAATACCACATCTCAAGAAGCATTTTAAAAGTATTGTTTAGCTTTGTATCCTATACACTACGTTTGTATCAACTAGACAACAGATTTCAGTACCCAAATACAGTGTTGTGGCTCTTAAATATTAACACTTTTAGTATGACATAATCTTCTGAAGGTCACAGTCTGTCACATGTAATAATGGAATTTCATCTCATGAAATGATCCACCAAAAGTTATGGCATAATAAACAGGAGAGTGTGGAAGTTTTAGTAACTGTGTAGTATGTATAACTATAATGAATCTTCAAGTTTACTTTTCTCCTGGATTATGAACACATCCATATACCGTATATACTCGAGTATAAGCCGAGTTTTTCAGCCCATTTTTTGTGCTGAAAAAACCGCCCTCGGCTTATACTCGAGTCAGATTCCCCTCTGTGTGTGGGGGGGGGGGGATTTTAACAGAGGGAAGATGTAGGGAGAAGGCAAAAGCGAGGCTGAGAAAACAACGTGAGCCGAGGTTGCTTCGGCTCCACTCAGCTTCCCTCTCTCTCTCTCTCCCCGTAATACAGTCAAGCCCTTTCCAGCACGCGGGATCCGCCCCCGCCGCTTTGCACCTTGCAAATGCAAAAACCCCAGGATTTTGCATTTGCAAGGTGCAAAGTGGCGAAGTGTGTGTGTGTGTGTCTGTCTGTCTGTCTGTCTGTCTCTGTGTGTGTGTGTGTCTTTCTCTCTCTCTCTTCCTCACACCAGCGCGCCTTCCTTCCACTGCTACGCGTTTGGGCTGCTTTGTGCCCCCCTCCCTCCCCGGCTGAAACTGTGGACGGCTGCTCCGGAGGCGAGCGCGGTAGCTCCCATACAACAGGGGGGTAAAGGAGCCGCTCGCCGCCAAATCGAGAAGAGCGAGAGAAGGAGGTGAGGATGTGAGGTGAGGCGCGGCCCGGTGCAGCTCTGCAAAAGGCTGCGTCTGCAATACTGCCCCGGGTGCTGAGCGAGGCTGACTAGCGGCGCCCGGGCTGTTCGGGAGTGGGAAGCGGCTGTGCCCCTGGCCGACCAGGGGAATGGGGACCCTGCCTGAGCGGGAGGCGGCGGCGGCGGTGGGGTCTTTCCAGTTAGGATCCAGGGGCGGCAGCCGCCCGGGCGTCCTCCTCTCGTCTTTCGGCTGGCCGTTTGTAGGGCTCAGCAAGTCACTCGGACTTCGGGCCAGTCTGCGCCAGGAGTTGCCCCGCTGCCGCGCACCAGGGAAATGGTGGCCGCTCACCTTCGCTGCAGTCGGAGCTCTTCGGGGGCGCCCCTCGTCTCTGTCTTTGATCTGTCTCTGATCGCAGCTGCGATCGCCTCCCGTCAGGGCGCTCGTCTGGAGGAAGCGACCCCAAGCAGCCTCTTCTTCCCTATTAACGGGCGCCCGGGGCCCCCGCGAGCTCCTGTGTTGCGCGCTTCCAGCTTCGCAAAGAAACTGCCAGGCTCCCCCACCCCCTAGCCTAGCAGCGAAGAGCAGCTCCGGAGACAGCGAGACAAAGTGCCTGGCTGCGCCGTGGCGGGAGCCCCCGGAGCAGCTCTTCGCTGCTAGGGGAGGGGGTGGGGGAGGCTGCCTGAGCCTGGCGACCCCAAGCAGCCTCTCCTTCCCCATTAACGGGCGCCCGGGGCCCCCGCAAGCTCCTGCGTTGCGTGCTTCCAGCTTCACCAACAAACGGAGCTGCAAATCTGGTAATCGCTTGCGGAGCCTCGGCACGAGCCCCCTTTCCCCGCACTCCCCCCCCCGCACTCCTCTGCGGCAGCAGGCGGAGAAAGCCCCACTTCCCCCTGGCTTTGATGGCATGTGTGAGTTGGCTTCCCACTCTTTTTTTTTTTAACTCTCCTCTTCCTCCTCCTCCTCTCCTCTCCCCTTGTTGTCTGGTCTTCCCTAAGGAAACTCGAGGGCTTACACTTCCAGGTGTTTCTCCCTGTCTTTCTCCCTGTCAATGATCTTTTCTTCCCTTCCCTTCTCTCAGCCCCATCCTCCTTCACCTTTGTCACCACAATCCTGAACAGATGAAGTTTGTACTTCTCAAGAAAGGTTGGATGTTCCTTTTGAGGAGGGAACCTCGTGTGACATCTGTATGTTGACCTACTACTAAGCCGTGGCATGTGTGCACATGCAATGGCGGCATGAGGGAGAGCTGTGAAAGAGATGGTGGCTCTCCAAAACAGGATGTACATGCAGCACATACACATGCTTTTTTCTTGCAAGGGAGAGAGTGACTCTGTTTGGACATACAGATGAGGAGGAGGAATCCAGTTTTGAAGGATTTTAACTCTTGTGTTTTAGCTTGGTTGCTGATTGAGCTAAGGTTTTTGTACTTTTAAAGTTATTGTTGATACTATATTGGTTTTGTTGGCTCTCTTTTCCACTTACAGAGCTAGTTTACTGTTTTTCTTTGAAATAAATATTCAAAAACATTTAACCTACTGATGCCTCAATTCATGTAATTTTATTGGTATCTATTTTTATTTTTGAAATTTACCAGTAGCTGCTGCATTTCCCACCCTCGACTTATACTCGAGTCAATAAGTTTTCCCAGTTTTTTGTGGTAAAATTGGGTGCCTCGACTTATATTCGGGTCGACTTATACTCGAGTATATACGGTAATTATTTTGGTATCAGTTCCAAAGCAGGTTGTTGCCATTGCTAACAGAGGAAAACTAGTGATCCTCTCTGAAAAGCTTTGTTTTAAGAAACCTGTCTAAATTTGAAACTTTTCTTTCCAGGACTTTTAGTTTGATTTGCTCTTCTCCAGGACAAAAAAGTATTATTCCTTTTTGCTGTTTCTCCCTTTGTTGCCAGGTGTAAAAGTCCATGCATGCACTGGGGGGTGGGGGGGTGTTGAACTTAGTTCACTTGTGGCTACATAGGGATTCTAGGTTGATCCCTCTTTTCACTCTGTCCCCAAGTTCTGCCATACTATTCCCTACATTTGGTATCTTGTTGAAATATTAGAAGATTTAAGTTGCTTTAGTTATTTCTGCTCTGCCTCTTTTTTATATTAGTCTAAAAAATACACTTGCTCAGCTATTAAAATTCTTAATTTCCCAAGAGTACTGTACTCTTGTAAGTATTCAAGGAGATATTGCATCATTATTTGCCAATGAAGTCATATTCACTATTCAAGTGAGATCTACAAATAACTTATTCTTTCCCTTGGAAATTGCTTGATTAATTGGTTCTCCAGCTGTTTTCTAGTAACAAAATATTGTAGTTTGACTGCTGGGAAAATATAAAGTTCCTTTAACAGAAATGTTGTCTTGGATGAAGATACTCAGAGTGATGACCATTTCAAATAGTTTCACAAAAATAGTCAAGATAACGTGCTATACTGATCTCCCTCATATCTGATGCAGCTTTTGCCGTAACCTGAAGCCAAGCTTCCTGTACCTCAGTAATTGACAAATTTTGGGGTAGAAAATTATCCAAATAATACCAAAATAAAACAGTTTAACTTCTTTCTTTCATTTGAAGTGAGCAGCATGGAGATTGTCTATGTTTATTTGAAGAAGCGCAGTGAATTTGGTCGACAATGCAGCTTTTCTGATCGGGGAGCAGAGATCAATGTGGACATTCAGCCAGATCCAGAGTTAGCAACAAATTTTATTGAAAGAGACCCCATTGATACTGGAGTGCAATGTGCTGGTGACATGTCAGAACATGAGGTAAATTGCTTAATCTTGAATGAAAAATATCTATGGTATATTTGTTTCTGTCTCAAAGGAAATCTCTGACAAGATCCATGGCTAATCTCATCTGCCTACTTTGTATAACCAAGAAATATAAGGTTATTGTTCACCCATGTATGTAAAATCGATTGATTATATCCTATCAAGTTGTTTTCAATTCCTAGTGACCGCATAGATCAGGGGTGTCAAACTCATGGCCCATGGGCCGGATGCATCACGCGTTGGCCATGCCCACCCCCGGTTTAGCAAAAGTGGAAAAAGTCACGATACATCACATAACAAAAACGTGATGATGTGAGTTTGATACCCCTAATGTAGATTTTCTCCATGTAAAAAGGTGATTTTTATGTATTGTAAACTCTGCCAACAGTACAATGTGGGTTGTTGTTGTTTTTAAGCAAAAGAATTATTTAAAGGATAGGACCAGAAAATTCTTAGCCTTCTTTATGATCATTAAGAATGTCTTTTAAAACAGAAAATGGTCAAAATACATTCAAGATATGTAGCTTATTCTAACACCAAACTGAGAACTTCATTTGCTGAATTTATCTGCTATGTATTAATAGTCACCCATAATATAGATTTTATTTATTTATTTTATCCAACTTAATTATTTTTATAAACAAGTCAAGGTATACTCCTTTTTTCTCCTTTTTTACCCACAACAACCATGCGAGGAGCATTGGGCTGAGAGAGTAATTGGCCCAAAGTCACCCAACTGGCTTTCAAAGTCTAGGGTAAGAATAGAATTCACAGCCTCCCAGCCTGATGCCTTAACCATTAGATCAATCTGCTTTGTCTTCTCTGTAAAATATAGATGAGTTTCTCTTTTAAGACCACTGGTGCTTGAACTATAATAATTAAGAAAAAATATATTGTCCCTCTCTTTAGCCTTTAAGCAATTGTGGTTTCCCGTGTTAATAAGTTACCACAAAAAAACTACATCATCATCCCAAGTTTGAACAAAAGCAACCACAAAAGATTTCATTGCTTTCATATTTCCTCTTCTAGCATTAATAGTTAAGCACAGTCATTGCATACTGCATATCTATAACAGAAAAAATAAAGAAGCAAGGACAAGGTTTACTTTCATACCATTAAGTTTTATGCAGTCATAGAAAAGATTAAATCCAATCAAAGGTGGTATTTTCAGTCCTTACCACATAAATTCTTACAGCTGACTATGGTTTCATGGCTTTTAAAGATGAGAGGATTTGTTGTATTGTCCCTTACTTCATTTTCAAATGTATATAGTGCAGGACTTTAATGCACTATGAAACTACTAAAATCTGAGAAGCAAGATGATTCTGGTCTGATCATAGACCTAACCAGCTCATTGATACTGTACAAAAAAACACAGAGAAACACAAACAAAATTCCTCTTAGAAAAGCTGTACAATGTACAGTACGTATGCAGTACACGTTCACTTGGAGGAACTGATTATTTGTTTTCTTCATTAGATTCCTTTTGTTCATGTGGCTGTCCATAGCCATGTACATCACATATCTCTGGAGAGAACCCCTAGTTCTATAGCCGAATACATACTTGGCATTTATATAAGTTGTGCCAGATCTTATGAAAGAATCTCAGACAGGAAATTATAGAAATAATCTTTATTTGACACACTCTATGCTAAAGCCTCTGTGAACAGTTTCTGTATATAATTTTAGAGGTCAGGTTCCAAAAATAAACAGCCATTTCTGGGTACAAACCTGCCTATAGATTATTAGTATGTATAATAGTAAGTAAGTAAGATGAAAGGCAATTTTTATAATCATTGGTAAATAAACGTTTTTATATTTTTGCAATGCATTGTATGGTTGTAGCTATTATTTTCACATTTTAATAATTCATTCTTTATACACTGCTGTTCCTTTCCCAGTATGATGCATGGAAAATCCAATCAGCCATCAAGATGTACTACTTGTGCTGCAATGTTTATGACTAGCATTGTAAAGCTTTGCTGTGTATATACTTCAAAAAAGGAAGCAAAAGTGCTGGTGATATACAGTATGTTAGTGGTATTAGCTAACACAATTGATAATAATTTTAGATCTGAAGTTTCTCATGATGAAATATGAAAACAAATAACCCCAATCCAAAGATAGCCTTGACTTTCTTCCATATTAGGTTAACACAGAAAGGTTTGAAATGGAAACCCGAGGTATTAACCACTTGGAAGGTGGCTGGCCAAAAGATGTCAACCCACTGGAAATGGAACAGACCATTCGTTTCCGGAAAAAAGTGGAAAAGGATGAGAATTATATCAATGTCATTACACAACTTGGCACCGTAAGCATCTTTGATTCCATTTAGTTATATATTGGTCTGTTAAAAAAACCTTGAATATTGCCTTTCTTATTTTTTCTTCTTTTCCATCTTTGTTCCTCTTACATTTACCAAATAATTACATGGTCATCCATTGACTGATTCTGTTGCTTTGTTAAAAATAGTTGATGGATCACTGCATCAAACAGAACAATGCCATCAATATCTATGAGGAGTATTTTGAGGAAGAGGAGACAGCAGCAGTTACTGAAGAGCCACCATCAGCAAAAACTATTAATCTTTTCAGGTAATGGCTAAAAACATGTTTTCAAATTTTGCTTTAATCCAATCAGAGAAGCTGTTGCTAGAATGGTTGTTATAGCTGCTGATATGAAAAAAGCAGCAAACTGTATGTGTAGTGGACATTATGTCCACTACATTATGTGTAGTGGAAATTATCTAATAGACTATATTTGTAGAACGCAAGTTACTTCAAATTGATAGTTTTCTGATAGTCTGAAAGCAGAATCCCATGCCGTAAGGACATGTGAGGTTGGAAATCCTTGTTACTAGCAAATAATTCAAAGCAACCAAGGAAGATATAAAATGTAAAGGCTGATTCTACATTCATCCTCCTTCCAACTTTCCATACAGTGCTAAATAAAGTTGAAGAATCTCTGGTATTTCTTTTTAAAGATTAGAGACCCATGCTAATAATCTACTGTAACCAAAAAAATGAACCCATACAAATGAACAAACAGTAGCACAAGCATTTGTGAGATCAGTTTTTATAGACGCATGGAGCTCTCACAGATTGCAGACTGATTTATTTATAGATACAAACAGACAGCATAATGTATGAGAGATGGAAGAAATTGTGAACAGTGAGAGATAAACCTTTCCTCAAACTGAGCTTATTTCCTGCTGACCGGATGAATTAGTCTGTGTCATTCTCTTAGCAATGATATAGAACACCTACTGCCTTCTTTCATGTTTTTTTTTCAATTTCCCAGTCCACCTGGGCATTCCTGATGATTTATCCTCCAAATACTACTAGATATGACCCTGGTTAGCTTTTCCAAATCAGTCAAGGTCAGCTAATTGTTGCCACCCAGATGGATTATGAATGAGGCCAGAAGAAAATGAAATGTAGACAGAATAGACAGAACAGATAGTAGCATATTAAACAGACCATTTAATAGTGATAATCAATAAAACCACATTGATTATACAAATTTTTAGAAAAATAATAGCCTACTGGTCAATACTTTTTAATATTGGTTGCAAAAGAAAATGAGGGTACAAGGGTACTTCTTGCTTGAGATCTTCCTATTGGCATTTGATTGCCAGAAATGAGAGTATGGATCTAGTTATATTTTTGTATTGAAATGAAAGACTAATTGACACATATAGTGGGATAATTCTGCATTATTTTAATTTGGATCCTAGAATGCAGAGCAGAAGCTTTGGATAAGCTGTACTTCAGCTGTTCTATGCTTAATTGATTGATTGATTGAAACTATAATTCATCTGTTTTGTACTATAATCTCCTAAGGAAAGTTCCTTTGTTCAAGATAATTATCCTAAACTCAGTTGGTAATGTTTTCTATTACTGCTTTTTGAAAATTTCTATATTGGTACCTATTTGTGCTAATTTATTGCAATAGAAATCTCATATATATTTATTCAATATAGACTACAAAAAAGAGTTGTTGGCAGCATATAGAAAGTATTGAAAGAAATACATCAATTTTATAAGGCATCATGCTAAGTTCAATCATGTAGTCTTAAATAAATTAAATAATCACTTTTCAGTGTAAGGATTTGTAGGCATCTGAGATTTTAAAAAGGACATTTTAAAGTATTTTTCCCCCACTGAATGTATTCTTGGGGATCTTTTTAAAGCATGATCTGCTATGACAGATGTATGTGAAACACATTTCTCAGACAAATGTCACAGTGTAAGCCATTTTAGCAAAGCAGTGCACCTTAAATGTGTATTTATTGGGCTTTTATATCAAAGGGACCCAAACCCGATTAAAAGAACTGCCACTCATCTCTCTTGGCACCCTGACCGAAGCCGGAAGTTGGCTGTAGCTTATTCCAACCTTGAGTTCCAACGGAGTTCAAAAGATATGTCCTATGACTCATATATATGGGACCTTGGTAAGTGGTGAAAACACTGCAGTTATGATTTGTATACAGCATTAAAAAAATTATACAGCTTTTTAATTTTTTTAATTGACTGAACCATTCCTTCACTACCAGGAATGAATACTGTCTTCTTGTTATGGTCACCCTGCCTGTTGTAAAGAAAGCAGACAGGAAGAAATATTTCTTCGTAATCAATGCTCCAGAAAGCAATAGGAGAGTCAAGGAGGGATTGGATCATTTCATCCCTCTTTCACAGCTCCATTGGAAAAAGGCAGCTTTTTTAACAGGCCTGTTTAGAGGCTGACATCCCAATTTCCATATTAGGTACTTCTTTCGCTTGTACAGAAATGCATGTTATTTCTCCATCAGATAATGGTTTTATGGCTGTATACAAGTAGTCCTTGACTTAAAACCACTTGTTTAGTCATCATCCAAAGTTACAACAACACGGAAAAAAGATACTTACAATCATTTTTCACACTTATGACCACTGCAACATCTCCGTGTTCACGTGATCAAAATTCAGGCATTTGACCACTAACATACATTTCTTGGTTGCAGTATCCCAGGATCATGTGATCACCTTTTGTGACAAGCAAAGTCAATCTCCATCCCATTCATGTTGGACGTACCTTTTAGGCACTTCTGGGTTGAAAAGATTAGCTGGTGACATCACTGTTTTCTGGGGGGCTGCCAGTGAGGGCTCCTTTCATGTCCTCATCAAGGAGCTGGAGCAAGTGACAGGAGCTCACCCCGCGACACAGCAACAATTGACTTGCTAACCTCCAACCCAGCATCCTTACCATGTGAGCCACCACACTCCTAGCAAAGTCAATGGGGAAGCAAGATTCACTTAATAATTATGTTACTAACTTGACAACTATAGTGATCCGCTTAACACCTGTGGCAAGAAAAGTCATAAAATGGGGCAAAAGTTACCTAACAACTGCCTTGCTTAGCAACTGAAATTTTGGGCTTGTAGTCGTAAGTCAAGGACTACCTGTACTGTAAAAAATTCATTTAATAAGCTATAAGTAAACCAGTCTCATCCTTTCTTTTCTGCCTTTTGAAGCACATTCATTTTTCCCTATTTTCTTGTGCAAGCAGACTGGGGAACGGAGGTGACTGCCTATAACACCTAGGAAGGAAAGATGAAATGTGAGAAATGTGCCTCATTTCATGAGAATTGGAAACGAAGAGGCAACTATCCTTATGCTTGTTTCTTTTCTTTTATTTATCAAATCTTTTTTCTCCCTTTTGACAGAAATTCCCAATAAACCAGATATGGTTTTCCAGCCTTCTTCACCTTTGGTTTGCTTAGAGTACAACCCCAAAGATTCACATATCCTAATTGGAGGATGTTACAATGGACAGATTGGTAAGGGAAATCTGATAATGAATGTAAAGAAAAAGTACTTTTACTCTTAGTTGATGAATTGCTGAAAACTGGATGAAATGGCCCTATTTGATGTATCTATTTTTTACTTACATGTGGCTTTTGACTTAAAGGTGCCTCCTATAATGGTTTATTTGCCATGTTCAACTGCAGTCATATTTTATAGAGTTATTGTTGCCATGAGAAACAGAGAAATGATTCTACTTCATTCTTCATAGATTTCCCCACACAATCAGTAATAGTCCAATGAGAAGGATTTCTGTCGCTTACACTTGCCAATGTATAAATAAGGTGCAGGAAGCAAAAGTATTTCAATACTGCATCTGCAGAAACCCAGCCTATATACGTCAGAGAAGGGGAATTATCTAATGCAGAAATTTTAAAATCCTCTTCTTTGCATCTTGTTGTATTTAACTCAGGGATTTTCTTCTCTGCCATTCAAATGTAGATATATCCTTCTGCCATTGGTTAAATGGTACATCAGTTATCTAAACAGATACTGTCTGAAACAACAGTAACATTCTAGGTAAATTATTCATCTTGATCACATACATTCTCTCCAACAGGGACAATTGTATTTGTTCCATCTTGACATACATTTTTTAAACTTCATTCCATGTTTTGACATACATATTTTGAAATAACCAGATAATATAAACTTATATTTTTAAAATTTTACGGGCAGACAGCTGAAGAGCCGCTTTAATACTGCGTTCTTTACATACTGCTCTCTTCCTTGCCATCTTTGTTAATTTAAAATATTAACATTGATATTTATTATTGTAATATTTATAGTTTCATCTTGGTTTATTTGGTTGTAAGCCACCTCAAGTTGCTTCTTGGCGAGATGGGTGGCATGTAAATTTAAGAAATAAATAAGTAACAGGATTGAGAGTGGGTAGTAGAGAAGAAAGGTGAAGATCATTCCTGGAGTCTGCTCAGATGAGCTTTTCATGTCATCAACCCTGCTACTGATCCATCAGGCTATTTCCACCAAAGCTGTGTGAAGAGGATACCTCCAAGACTTTTCTGTCTTTGAGGAAATGTGGTGGCACAGTGGTTAGAATGCAGTACTGCAGGCTAACTCACTGCTCACTGCCAGGAGTTTGATTCTCATTGGTCAAGATTGACACCAGCCTTCCATCCTTCCTAGGTCAGTAAAATGAGGATCCAGATTGTTTTTTTTTTATTAATTTTTTTATTAATTTTCAATAAACAAACATACACAAACAAAACATGAAAACATAAAACTTCTTTTTGGAAAGCGGCTTAATCCCGGGTTACATCTTTTTGTACAGACATAAATCAAATTCATGCTCACTTTATATACCATTTCATATCTTATTTACCATTCTACATTTTCTATATAGCTTCTCCCCTCTTTTCACTCTCTTAATTCTATTTTATTTATTTCATCTCAATTTAAATCATTATACTTGTATCTTTTGTCTGTTCTATTTCAATTATCTATTATCTTTTCTCTTTAATACAAAATTGCTCCTGTAATCACTGTTTGAAGTATGACGCCTTTATATCTTTCCCCTAAATTTAACACTTAAAATAATATATAATTTTCATTCTGATTCTGCTTAGTACATTCTAAAGCTACATACTGTATTTTAAAATAGGAAAATAATAAGTTTATAATATAATTAAAACAATAATCCATAGCAAATTAAACTCTATCATTAAATCTTAAGCATTTTACACATTCCTTTTAATATTTTATCCCATTTTATAATCATATAATGTTCCAGTTTTCTAACATTATTTCAAATACAAATACAACAATAGTCTTATGTACTTTTGCAGAATCTCTTTTTTAATTATATTTTTACCCATTATCTCTGAATAAATCCTGTTTCTTTACATCTTGTTTCAAACCTTTGTAACTTCTCTTCCCTTTTTCCCTTCCTTTCTTCTCCAGTCTAGCCTTTTTACCCCTCCATCTCTTGATCTCCACCCTCTTAATCTCCACCCTCTTCCGTATTCCTCTTTTCTGTTGCTTTCTGACATTGTATCAATTTTTCACCTTATTTTTCCCTTTTTTGGTTGTTTTTTTAATTCTTAAATTCTCCATTCTCTTTCCCCTCTTTCCCTTTTCTTCCCCAGCTAAAGTTGTTTGTTCATTAAAGATGGCTTCTTCTTCTTCATCCCAACCTTCTTGTTCTTGTAATTTCTGGTAGGTAGAAATCGCCATTTCTAAGAAATGAAAAATAGATCCAGAAGAGCCCTTCCCTTCTTGTTCCTCTTCTTTTAGCTTTTTGAATTCCATTTTCAGTTCATCAACAAGTTATGCCATTGTAAGAATTTTTTAAACAACCCAAATGTTTTTAGTCTTTCAAATAATAATTTCCAAAGGTCCCAAAGTCACCAAGCAATCCAAATAGACACAAACTGTTTCTTTAGCACTTTCTTCTTTTTATACTTTCTCTTCCTGGGGTACAGTTCAATTGCAAAGTTCCAAAGTATATCTTTTAGAAGTCTTGTTACAATTTAACTCTGATCTTATAAGTTCCAAGCAGCCTCTTCCAGCAAAATCTTAATATTAATTCTTTTCCTCTCTCTTCCCACTTATAGCAAAAAAAAAATTTTTGTTTTTAATTCCAATGTTCAGAAATCTTTAATGTCCCCTTGGCTTAATTTTCAAATTTAATTACCTGCTGGTGCCAAAACGGGTTTTTCCAATTTCCAACTGCTATCACCATAAGGAAGGAGAGTGAAGAAAAAAAAAATTCCCTTTTAACTTTCATCCGCCGCTTTTTCCAATCTTCATTGGGAACAATGTATCTTTAAAGAAATTAAAATTCCAGGGTATTTAAATGTTACTTGTTATACCGGTTCAGCCAAAAACTTTCACTTTCTCAGCTTCCTCCTGCACATTCTTGTCCAGATGAAAGCTTCTTTGTGGCAGCCATTGCTGACCGCCACTCCACCGCTTTTGGAAAAGGGAGTTAAGCCAGCTGAGGAGGGGGGTTGCGATTCTCCCGGACCCCTGCTGGATCTCCCCTGTCTTCAGTTACCTCTACGGGGTAACTGTTAGCCCCCAAATCCGGCTGGATCGGGGGCACTCCAGCGGTGAGCGCAGCAGGAACCGTGCACAATCGTGGATTCCTGCTGCCACCGAAGCCTTACAAACTGGAAGGGGGATCCAGATTGTTGACAGCAATATGCTGACTCTGTAAATCACTTAGAGAGGGCTATAAAGCACTATAAAATGGTATATAAGTCTATTGCTATTTATTGTAATTTTAGTTGCATTTGTAAGCCATTTTCAATTATTTTTATTTAGAAACAATTGCAATAAATAAATAAAAATGAAACACTAATAATGTTTCTCAATTTTCTTTCATTATCCCTCAGCTTACTGGGACACCCGGAAAGGATCACTACCCGTGGAATTAACTGCAGTTGAGCTTAGTCATCGAGATCCTGTGTATAATGCTATCTGGCTTCAGTCAAAAACAGGAACTGATTGCTTCTCAGGCTCCACTGATGGACAGGTTACAAAGAAGAAAGCTAGGCATAGATCATGTGGCTTGTCACAATTACTTATAATGTATTGGTAGTTTTTGCATCAGAAAGTAGATGTAACCACTGTTTCAGAACTCAGAGAAATAAGAGCACTTTGGTTTGCAATGGTTTGACTCTTCGCTCTGTTATTTTAAAAATAGATTGTGTGCTTATTATTCATTACAGTCTTGGCTAACTCAGTGACAAATGGCATTTGTTGTTAATTTGATTCCAGCATTTGATGATAATTTGATATTCGACATTTGATAAGTTACCTACAATACCAGAATCTAGCTGATTTGTAACACCAAGAGCAGTAAATAAAGTGTCTGTGTCTTTATCCATCACATATTTATTTAGCTATGGAACATTAAATTTTCACATAAAGCTCTGAGTTGGGAGAGTAATGGCAGAATTTAGATTTAAAGTAAAGACTAGGGTAATTGCTAAGGACACAAAATACTCTAGAGTAATTGTGAGGTATAAAGCCACGTTGGACATTTTAGGATATAGTTTTATACAGTCGATGTTCCTTAAAGTTTAGACTGCTAAAAATGTGAATTTAAGTATAGCTATATCTATGACAATAGTCATATAGAAAATAATTAAACCAATCTTAAAAACAATAGCCTACAATAATTTCATCTTCCAAGCTAGGTCCAGATGGTAAAATTGAGTAAATCAATGGATAGGTACAGGATAGCAAACAATCCCATGCAATCACATTGTTGCCACCTCAGTTTAAACTACCCAAATTAATCCAATTCAGGAAATCTAATAGCAGTTAACATGCATTTTTCTTTGGCCAGGTTTTGTGGTGGGACATACGTAAACTATCTGAGCCCACTGAGACACTTGTTATGGACATCAGTAGAAAAGGCATCCTAGAAAATGCTTTAGGAGCCATTGCATTGGAGTTTGAGCCAACAATGGTAAGTATTTGCTGGATATTTTATACATTCCCTCTGAATTCTTTCATCAGTTCTTAGGCTTTGGATGCCAGTAGAACATCCATCATCGTAATTCCTAGGTTGTAGTAAAAGCATAGGTGACTAGAACAGGAAAGATATACATCATCCTTGAGTGAAATTGCAATAAATGAAAGCTGTATTCTTTTTTCCTTAAAAAAAATTGAATTAAGATGTCATCAGAAAAAAATAAAATTATATAAACTGATAGCAAGTCATGGAAAATCATGATTTCCTAATAAGGAACACTGTGTTTATAATAAAGAATGAGCCATTGTAGCATCCCCATGGTCACGTGATTTACATTTATCTGCTTGATAACAGACTCACATTCATGACGGTTGCAGTGACCCGGAATCATATGATCACCTTTTGCGGCCTTCTGACAAGAAAATTCAATGGGGAAACCAGATTCACTTAACAACCATGCTACTAATTTAACAACAGTTGCAATTCACTTAACAGATTTGGCGAAAAGGATTGTAAAATGGGGCAAAACTCACTTAACAAATTTCTCAATTAGCAGCCTAAATTTTGGGCTCAATCATCATTGTAAGTTGAGGACTACCTGTAATTTTGTAATTCAGAAATTTTGTGCTGTTTTCTTTTTTTCTAGAAATATAATATATAAAATATAATAAACCCAGGACACGGCAACCATTATAAATACCGGTACATGCCAGTTGCCAAACATCCTAATTTTTAATCACATACTGTGGGGGGTCCTGTGACAGTCTTAAGTGTGAGGACCAGTTGTAAGTATAACTTTGTAAACCAATACTCGCAAGTTGAAGGCTATCTGTATAAGAGGGAAATGCCTTTTGGAGATGAAATTCATAGCAGCAAAAGTATTGAGGTAACATGGAGAACGAATGAAATATCAATTTAAAAACATGCAGTTAGACATACAATTTATTTTAATAGCATCTCACTGGCAACCTATTGCTTATTTCCAAGAGACTGCTACTTGAGGTGTGGAGAGGGAAACCAGTGATAACTTACCAGGGAGCTAATTGCTGTGGCCTTATCTCTATAGCCAGTAGGAACAAGTCTTGATAAACATCTTTTTTCTTATATGGTCAAGCAAGTCTCTAATCTATGTGACTGTAGTTTTCTGAGAAAACAGTAGGGTGGCTAAATTGATAAGGACGTCTCTGTCCATCACACTTGTGGTCTTATTCTCTCTTTCTTTCTTTCTCTCTGTCAAATGCACACACGCACACAACTTACACAAATGGATGAGCACACATACATACATGCACGCTCCAGATCTAACATCAGAGCTTTGAAATGAAGTAAATTCATACAAAAAAAAGTTTCTTTTCTCCTGCATTGAAAAAATATTAACACAGACACACACCCAATGCATGCTTTGCTGTAGAATTATAAGCTGCCTGTTTAGGGTAACAGACATAATTTCTCGAATCATTTTTGCTTTCAAAGTATGAACTCTATTTCATATTATTCTTTGAAAAGTATACTTGTATTTTCAATATCACAGAGCTTATCTTTCATATTAAATGGTTATTGCTTTGCCCTATTGTGAAGGCATCAAAATATTGTGGCCAATGCAGGTGAGAACATAACATAAACGCAGGGGTTAATTATGTGTACATCCTGTTTGTACACCACATGATGACCAGTTAAAATAAAATCATAGGTCATTTTTTAATATTGTGAGTGCCATGTCTAGATCTTTGTTAATAAATACTGCAGTACTGTTTCTGAAAATACTACTACCCCTATCTTTCTTCTCCATATGCATCACAGGAGAGCAGACTAAATGGGTAGATCGTTCCTTTTTTAGGAAGTTTTATTTGTCAAGCAAATAGAAGTTCCAAATATGTAAGTAATCATAATTTTTCATTGACCTTCCACAGCCAACCAAATTCATGGTGGGAACAGAGCAAGGGATTGTAATTTCTTGTAACCGCAAGGCAAAGACACCTGCTGAAAAAATTGTCTGCACATTCAGTGGCCATCACGGCCCCATCTATTCTCTGTCAAGAAATCCTTTCTACCCCAAGAACTTTTTGACTGTTGGGGATTGGACAGCACGCATTTGGTCAGAAGAGAGCAAAGAATCATGCATCATGTGGACTAAGTAGGTAACTCCAGGAAGGCCATTATTTTTAATTTAATGTATTTATAGTTCATATTTCTTAACAGCCCATCTTCCTAAGAGAAGGGCTCTCGGTGGTGTACAATTTAATCAGTAAAATTATACATTACAATCAGAATAATTTAGGATTATTTTTTTAATTATAAAATAATTTTTTTTACAAAATTTAAAAGATGAAGAACTCCAAGGTGGGGGAATTAGCAGTTGTTAATACAGGTGCACAGGGAGAAATGTTCTCATGGGGCCAAACAGCCCTATGGTTACACAGCCAGGTTTTGACCCTTTTGCAGAAGGCCAAGAAATTGGGAGCTTTCCTCACCTCTGAGGGCAAGATATTCCACAATGCCGGTGCAGCAACAGAAAAGGCCCTCTTCCTAGATACTGCCAATACTATTGATAACAGAAAGCAAAAGGCAGATAAAATATTTGTTTCACATACTTTTTAAAAGCATGTCAAAGAGGTCTTAACATTTTGTTATCGCATAGGCTTTTGTGAATCACAGCCCATCTGATAAAATGGACTGAAATTCATTCTCAAAATTTTTAACCACAAAGGTTTTATCAGCATCTTCATACGTGAATATGTTTCATATAAAATGTAATGTGCTATTAAATGGAAAATAAAGTAGAAAACTGCTTGCACTGGAGAACAAAGTGAAGTAGTTCTTATATTTTATTTATTTATCCGATGTATAGAGCTGCCCATCTCACATCCACGTGATTCTGTGCAGCATACAACAAAACTAAAACAGATTTTAAAACAATTATCATCAATAAATATTAAAAGCACTTAAAAACACTTAAACGGGAATAACAAATGGAGGATGTCCATAGTAATACAGCCACTTCATTAGTTCCCAATCCCTTGGGGTTTCCAGGCCTGATGGCATAACTTTGTCTCACATGCATTCCTATTTAAAGGGAAGAAGGCATATTCTGGAGGCATTACGTGGAGGTTCAAAGCAAAGTATCCACTTTAATCCATGTAGCAAATGAAGAAATTATTTAAAAATAAAATAGCCAATTTTGAGTTTCACTTGAAAATTCTGCAAGGGTAGGAAACGGAACAGCAAGACTGGCAATTAAACAGATGCATTCTATCTGCCAAGTTAAATTTAAATAAAGAAATGCTTCCTCAGGTAAAAATCACAAGCATGTGTTACACTAACGAAGTGAAATCTGCAAAAATAATAAATACATTAATTGGAGTGAGAAAAGAGCTGGTAAAGAAGAAATAATTTCTATGTCTCACTTTCCCTAATTTCTTTCTATTTCTGATACATTCTGCTTTTTCATTACTCCTACCCACTCATCCTGTATTACAGTAACTAAAGTCCTATGTTAGCAGATAGTAGGTTGGAAGATAAAAAAAATCGTATCATTTTGTTTCTTTCACTGACCCAAAACAGCTTCCCTTTTGTCTGGGCAATAGTCATATAATCCTTTTTTCTTTTCTTTTTTTAAATCAGAGGACATTCTGGGCTCAGAGCCATCTCCAACTTTGTATCTTCTTCATACTGGTCCATTGTCTCATAGGTTGACTGAAGCCTATTCCTATGGCAACCATTTTTCAATCCTCTGTTTAGAAATCAGGCTGAGGATGAGGGGCGGGGGGGAATGCCTTCCTTCCAAATCAAAGCTAACCATTTTGCTGATTTCTTCAAATGAAACTCGGGTTACAGAAATTGAAATACGTTGGATGAAGAACTTTTATAACTATTCCATCAGGAATGTTTTCGTTTACTGAACACATATGGAAGGCTATTGTTTTATATAAATTTCAACACTTCCAGTTAGGAAGAACTATGGTAGCAGTAATAGTGTGCCCATTCTTTTATCCAAACCTCTCTGCCTCCTGCCCTCATTTGGTATTACATAATTTATTGGTTGATTGTTATTTAGCATGTTCTGCTCATTCTTTCTCTTTTCTCATATCCACACACATATATGATCCACATATCCACATACCATATATGGTTGGTTAGATGAAAAGATGAATTAATAGAACATCTTCCTCTTTTCTCCTGGGAGAGCAGATGACACCAAACCTGCATGCATTTTATAAACAATAAGGTGACCAACTTTTTTACAATGAGAAGGAAGACACAAATAAATTGAAGAAAAAAAACAAAGCCACTTGCACGCGGTGTACTGTTGCACGCGGCACATTGTCTCAAAACAGTTCTCCTGTGTGGAGCGCATGTGTCACATAATCGCGTCTCACCGCACTGTACTGAGCCTTGACGAATTGTCATGTCAAATACAAATACTTCACATCACACAGCGGATCGGCTTGGCATCGATCAAATACAGAGATTTACAGATTAGTCTTCAAATATCAAGAAGGAGGACATGTAGGACGACACTTTTCAAGGGAGGACAGAACTTACAAAAGGAGGACTGTCCTCCCTAAAGGAGGACATTTGGTCACCTTATAAACAAGTTAAAACCATCCTGTTTAAATGTGCCTTTTGGCTTTTGTTACAAGTTACCTTTTTAGTTTTTACACTGTATATTTTATCTTGCCATTATGCCACAGGTCTCTTAGGATTAAGGAGGGCTATAAATATTAGAAATAAAGAAATGTCTATAAAAGTATTTGGTACAGGTAATGCTCAATGGTGGGATTCACATTTTTTCACTACTGGCTTGGTGGACGTGGCAGGGAGAGGAGACTGTAAAATCTCCAGTCAGAGGTGGTATTTGCCGGTTCTCTGAACTACTCAAAATTGAACTCTGAACTACTCAAAATTTCCGCTGCCGGTTCTCCAGAACTGGCCAGAACCTGCTGGATACCACCTCTGGTAATGCTCGACTTATGACCACAATTTAATCCAAAATTTCTGTTGCTAAGCAAGACATTTCTTAAGTGAATTTTGCTTGTCAAAAGGTCACAAAAGATGATCAAATAATCCTGAGACACTGCAAACATCATGAGTACATTGTCAAGTGTCTGAATTTTAATCCCATGGGGATCCTGCAACAGTCATTTAGTGTGACAAACGGCCATAAGTCACTTTTTTCAGTGCCTTTGTAACTTCAAATGGTCACTAAATGAACTGTTGTAAGACAAGGACAATATGCAGGTATTTCAAGCTCAGACCTCAACATTTACAAGTAGGATTCATGTACTTTGTACAAAAGGACTTTCATATTGCAGCTATCTTAAATGAATCCTTTGTAACAGAAGAGAACAAACAATTCTTTATTTAGAGTATTTCTAGGCCATCTTTCAAAGTAGGATCTTCACAGGGAGATGAGCACAGAAAAAAATAAACAATATATTTTCGGCAGATACCATATGGCTTATCTCACAGATGGGTGTTGGAGCACAACTCGACCAGCAGTCTTCTTCACTACTAAGATGGATGGGACCCTTGATGTTTGGGACTTCCTTTTCAAACAAAATGATCCTACACTCCACTTGAAGGTAATTTAAGGAAATGGAAAACCACACATGCATTGCCCCACGAGTTTCTGTATCCCAATCTTTTTCTTGTAAGATCTTCTCTCTTCTCTCTCAAGTTGCATTAATCACAAAACTTCTCCGATTTGATGTATCAACTCATACTACTGAGGTCACTTTGCTAGCTCTGTAGGGATTCATACCCACTACAGTTGTTTTGATGCTGCTGTACTAACATGTCAATCACACAATTTGCCACTTTCTCACTGAGGTGAAATTTTGCACGAATGAAGGCAAACATCTGGGTACCAGGAAAATGTTGTAGAATCCTATCTTGGTCAATCACCAGGACTCAAGGTGTAGTCTTCCAAACTTTCAGACTCTGAAGATTGACTCCAGTACAAGTGTGAAAGCTCGAAAGACTAAACTTCCAATCTTAAGTGAAATTGAATCCTGGAAATTTTGCAGCTCAGTGTGCATCATCATAGCTGAAACTAGCCCTGATCCATATTTTAGTAAGGGTGTGTGTGCTTTAAAGTTTCAGTGTAAAAACTGTTGCAAAGAATAATAATCACTGCTGAAATAGAAATGCCAATTTATAAATCTGTTTTTTTCTTCCTTATTTTTCTTTATTTTATTTATTAAGTGTATATGCCACTCATCTTACTATCAAAAGACAATATAAAAATCAACTTTATATCAGAAAGATATGGGGGACATTCCTTTTGTTTGACAATTGAATTAGAATAAGATCCGAGGTCTTCAAAACAGGTTGCAATTGTATTCTAGTACTCAGTGCACAAAAGTCCAAAGTTAATAGAAAGTCAAATTCTAGTTGAATGTCAAGTTACCAAAGAAAGTGGTGAATTGTCCCTCCCTGGATATCTCCAAACACAGACTGGATAACTTTAATTAGGATTCCTTCACTGAGTAGGAAGTTTATCTCAATGGCCGAAATGGCTCCTTCTATGAGGATTACATATATTTTATGTTAAGACTACATGTTGTCTTAAAAAATGTGAAAGAATTAACATGGATTTTTTTTTGTCTCCTGAATTGGTCTTCCCCCGCCAGGTTTGCGATGAAGCTCTCTTCAGTCTGCGTTTGCAGGATAATGGGCGTTTCATTGGCTGTGGATCCAAGCTGGGCACAGTAACACTTCTGGAATTTTCTTCTGGCCTCTGTACTTTGCAACGGAATGAGAAGAACCTGGCCTCAGCAGTGAGTCTCTCCTGCTTGTCACAAACGGGCTAGGTGCCAGGCAAGCAAACCTCTGAGAACTGAAGTGAGATTGTTCCTTCTCTGGGTTGAATTTTAGTTTTCTATTTTCGTTCTCTATATCCTTTTAAAAAAGTATTCTTGTTAGCACAAGTGCCACAACATATGATAGTTCCTAGTCAATATGGACTGGATCTCAGAAAAACTCACTAACCAGAGTTGGACCTGATTAATAGAAACAACATTTCCATCTTGGTCCCAAGGGAGGGAAAGGGGCTATGTAGCAATCAGGTATCAAGTTCAGTCTGAGGAAGCCTTTACTTTCATTTATATAAACCGGCAAAGATAGTCTGTTAATACTATCCTTCAAAAGAGCTAAGCCACTGTATACAAGCAATAGTGTTTCATCAAATTATTGCTTTATGAGCCAGTAAATGAGCAACAGATCCCTTTCATCGGTAGAGTGCTGCTGCTGGTGGAATAAATTCAGTAATATATTATTGGGACAGGCAATTTTTCCACCATCTAGCTGCTGTTGGTACTGTGTAGAATAAAGAGTGTTTCTACTACAATAACTATGGGCAAATGCCTTTCACCTGTAACACTTAATGTGCATCTCAGATGTTTGAGCGGGAGACGAAGCGAGAGAAGATTCTGGAGGCACGCCACCGTGAAATGCGTCTCAAGGAGAAAACCAAGCTGGAAGGCAAGGATGAAGAAGCCAAAGAAGAAGCTGAGGAAGAAAAGCCTCAGGAAGTTATGAAACGAGTCCGTAAAGAGTTCTTTGATGTAATTGAAGGAGAACTCCGGCGCAGGGAGCGAGCTCAAACAAAAATAAAAATGGAAAAGGTAATTGTGCAACTGGTAACAGAAAGCTCAGTGGGATGTGGGGAAAGGAGGCCTTTCTGAGTGGCCGATGTAATGGGTGCAAAACAAAACACCAAGAAAGGATTGAGAGTCTTACAAATGTTTGTTGGGTGGTACTTATAATGTACTTAATCCCATCTCAAAACAAAGATGAGAAACACTGTTTCCCAGAACTGTAGATTATTGTATGATACATGAGAATTTTCCAAAAACAAAAGGTAGACCTCTAAAGAAAGTTATAGTTATGATAACTATTTAGTTATTTTCTTGAGGAAAGATGAGAATTTGTATACAGGTGGTCCTCGACTTATGATTGGTTTCTTAATAACCATTTGAAGTTCCAACAGACCAAAAATAAGGCACTTATTCAAAATACCCCTACTATTCAAAGTTCCCCCACTATTATGTGATTACATTTTTGGGCACCTGGCAACCAGCCCACATTTATAGCTATTTGCAGCATCGCACAATCATGTGACCACAATTTATTATAGGATTTTTTTTTTTACTAAAACCCAGCATTTATTTCCAGTTTCTGATCAAAAAAACACTAGAGACAAGGGATTTGCTTAATGACAGTTGGCATTTGCTTAATGATCACAGTGTTAGTTATCACAGTGGTGATTTAGTTAATGATCCTACAAAAATTGGGTCAATCACATGATGCCCTGCTAACCAGCACAACTTATGACTCTAATTCCGCACTCAATTAGTGTTGTAAGTCAAGGACTGCCTGTAGATTGTGTTGGAGCATGCCCTCTGCATCAGAGGAATAACTTACTTGCGCAAGGATTGTAGCCCAGAATGTTGGTATTTTCTAGGGGATCATTCATTCCTCGTAAAGATTCATAGCCAACCTACAAGCATTTCCACTTATTTCTCCTATGGGCAAATGGTTAAAACAGTAATAAAAATAACATATTGGGCATGAAGAAGCAGAAAAATTTAGTAGTGAGCAGCAGTATGAAAATTAAAAAGTTAAAATAAATAAGAAAAATCATAAGATCAAACAAACTTTCTACAGATTTGTGGAACAATCTAAAATTAATAATAGAACACAAATCCAACAGCAAGAACAATGGGTGAGATATAATCCATGTGATCTATTGCTTCATCACAATTGCCATCTTTTTTCTTTGTTTGATTGTTGTAATTGGGACTTGGGGTGACATACATATTTATAAATTATTAAATTATTATTATTAAATCATTATGTAATTAAAATCACACAACAAAAAGCTCAGAAGAACAGGATGTATTTTGTCCGTTAGCAAAATATAGCATGATATCATCAAGCAAATCTCCCTTTGGACCGAATTCTAAAATTAGGATGCACTCAGAAAAAAAAAAAAACCAGGTTTCCAGTAGCCATCTTCCTGTGCTGCAAGCATGAATGGCTTAAAATGATGATTTTGGTAACTGTGAGAGAAGATGGTCCCTCAGTGTCAAAGGATTTATAAAATTTATAAAAAGCATCAATATGTATCAGCTAAAACTTCATCTCTCTCAGCAAAACTGGAAATACTTTGTATTTGATTATTTCTTTGTTCATTTGTTTATGGATGGCATCTTTTGAAGTTTTTGTTTTTTTAATCCATGCCACATTAAAAACACCAAATAATGGATTGGCTGGATTTCCCGAAGAGTGAGTTCTGCAATCTGGGTAATGTGTTCCTTAGGTCTCACCAAACAGGTCTAATTTAACTGGGGATCAAAGAGGAGGAACTGCAGTCTTAGAATTTGAGCAAATTCATGTGGGTGAAGGTACTCCTGTAGTCAGTGTGGTTCCTGGGACCTCAGAGATACCAAAGTGCTGTATATGAAGAAAAATGTCAGTTTCATGTTACTTCATGTATTGAAAGTTCTTTATGTTTTAGGAGTGGGAGATTGAAGAAGATGACAGTGAAATAATGCTTCCTAAGGTTGGTATGCTTTTTCGCATTTTGTGAAGAATCAGTCTTCCAATAACTGAGAATCTTCTGAAGGGCTCTATGTTGAGACAGATTATAGATTCTGATCATTATGTTTCAAATCTCCAGAATGAGAATGGAATGGAATGGAATGGAATAGAACAGAACAGAACAGAACAGAACAGAACAGAACAGAACAGAACAGAACAGAATAGAATAGAATAGAATAGAATAGAATAGAATAGAATAGAATAGAATAGAATAGAACAGGGATTGCCAACCTTTTGGACCTCAGGGACCACAAACTCATAATTTTAAATCCCGCGGACCACTAATATGAATTTTGATTGACGATGACTTGCTGACATTGGTGGGAAAGATAGAGAGAGAGATCCGATCTAACCTTGGAGGGCTAGCGGTGATGTTCTCTCTCTCTCTATCACTCTCTCTCTCTCTCATACACACAGAGAGAGAGAGAGAGAGAGAGAGAGTCCCTCACACCCCCACATCCCCTCCAAGGCAGCCACATTCCTAACCTGCTTTTCAGCTCCGTTCTCAGGGAGAGGGAGAGGGGAGGGGGAAGGAGGGAGAGGGGGGTATCTTGCGATCCCAAATAAAGAACGATCGGTAGGAAAATGGGGTGGGGGGTTTTCCTGCAGACTTTTTGGGAGATATTCCCAGGGCTACTTCTGTTTTTGGTTGCACACAAGGAAAGCAGCAGAAGTCTTTCTTTCTCTCTCCCAAACTCCGCCAGAAATGAGTCTTTGGGATCCTGCAAGGTATCCTGCTCCAAGAGGCTGCACAGGCAAAGACTCATTTCTGGCGGAGTTTGGGGGAGAGAAAGAAAGACTTCTGCTGCTTCTGCTGCTTTCCTTGCATGAAGCCAAAAGTCTCTCTCTCTCTCTCTCTCCACCTGAGAATGGAGCTGGAGACAGTAAAGAATGATCAGTAGGAAAACGGGGAATTTTCCTGCAGACTTTTTTTGGGATTTTCCCAGGGTCTCTGCAGAAAAAGCAGAAGCAGCATGGTATTTCTTTTTGATAGGCCATTATGATTATTAAAAAACTGCTGAAAAAAATCATTCTTTTCCCCACCCCCCACCCCTATAGGACGAAAAGGAAGAAGAGGCGTGAATGTTGTCATGCCTGCATAAAGTTTTCATTTCCTTTGGTGCTTTACTTTCTCTTGTTATTTTTTTTCTACATTCAATAAAAGTGATAACATTTGTACTCTTTTCTCCTCCATTTACTCTTAATGGGAACTAGCAAACTTAGCTTTAAATGTCTCTACTAGGAAAACACATTGAAATTCTCAATCTAAAAGAGACAAAAAATAACAATAAGCTGTAATTAGTCAATTGATCAGAAAGCATCCACATGAATCTATACCCCATGAAGCCAAAATTCATAACAAAAAAAGGAAAATAAGCTCTCTTCCAGCACATCTGAGTTGGGCTGTGGTGAGAGAAAAGAGCAGTCTGAATATGAGTCAGCAATGTGATTGGTCTAGCAGACCTTCTATTCACCAGAGCCAAGAGGCCATAAACCATGGCTTACAAACCACAGTGTTACTTTCACACAACATACTCGGCTTAAGCCATACAAATCTCATAATTGGTTTAGAGTAATACATAAATCCCGTCACAGAATTTCTTAGCCCTTAATGACTAATGCTTCCCCTTATCTCTGCTTCATTACAGTATGTACTTCTTGGCTTCTGGCAAACTGTAATTTATTATCACATCCAAACTGGAAGTCTGAATTGGGCTTGCCCTCTAAACTGTAATGCAAGCCATGATTTGAATTCGATTTGCCCCCTAACCGATACCTACCAGTTGCACATCATATTATTCTTTCCAGAGCTGATTCTCTCGATAGGTAAACAGCTTTTGAAAGGCAGAATGGCTGCTAGTTGCCCATTCCCCCACTGCCACCCCCAACCAAGCCCCCTAAATTTAGCTTGAATTCTGCTAGTTGGAGATGTGGAGCTGGTGAATCTTTCTCCCCATGAGTGTTAGAAAAATGCTTGTATTATTATTTTTGTATTATTCTCTTTCTATTAATAATTACTGTATTTAAACTTTAAAGAGAGCACAGCTTTAGAAAATGAGAAGAGAAAGACAACATCTACTTTTCTCTAGGATTGAATGACAGGGGCAAAGAGGAAAGGAGTAGCTTCACAATCTATATGGTGGCCATCTGTTGCTTTATAAATGTTACCTTGAAAGATTGACATGTAAAGTCCTGGTAGATGATTATGGTTCCCAGTGGATAGGTTTTCTTTTCAGCATTACAGACACTTTTTTTTTCCAAGAAGGAGGGATAAAATTCCTTTTTGTTTTGGCCACAGAAAATTGGAAGCTGGGGAGACAGTAATTACCTTCTCTTTTTCTCAATGTGCTAATTCATTACATACCCATTCAAAGAACTATCTACCACAGTATCAACAGTATTTGGGGAGACAGTATCTTTTCCTATAGTTTTTTAAAGGTTCCCACCACCATTACTTTATTAAAGCATCTGTACTTTTATATTTGTTTCTATCTGTACTTTTATATTTGTTTCTAGAATGATAGGAAAACATCCTTTTCTTAAAGGACAAGATCATGTTTGAACAGACAGCATCCCTCACTCCATAAAATATACTAGGAAGGGAATCACTCCCAACCAGCACCCTGCCTGGGAGTAATGATAATTGCAATTTAACACTGTGTAAAATTCCACAGTGGATGCATTGGGGTGACAACTATTCAACCTATCAAGCAATGAGTTTTGGGAAACCTGTGAGTCTCCAAATGAACTACAATTTCCAGTAGCACTAGCCAACAGTGAGAAACCTGTAAGACATGCCCCCTTACTCCATGCTGGTGTATCTTATTGTTACATCATTTGCCCTGGATAATTTCATCTAAGCATTCATAGACATTGGAGAGAATTATGAAAAGCTCAAATATATGCTTAATTAGTTAGCTACTCCAGTGCACAACTATCTAGAAATGCCATGGGAACATTTGACAATATATGGGATTGTTGACACTTGGCCTCTTCTGTATATGTAAGAATATCTCATTGTGGAAGATCCTGAATATCATGCTCCAGATAGGCATCTGTGGCCTACTATAAAACACTCAGGCAAACTTCCCCCAATGTGGTACAACTTCTTGAAATTCTGATTCCTAATGGCCAGCTTCCTTTTTCTCTGGACTCTGGCCATGACTATTCTGGACAGTGAGAGTGTCCGGATCTTTTCAGCTGGTTTCTTGTGCCAGACTTAGCTTTGAAGAAGGATCAGTCCAATTAATGGATGTGCCTATTGTATGTCCGCTGTGTGATACAATGGGAACATCTCACCACACTGTAGAATATCGTACCTTTGAGCACAATCTAATTATTAGTATGGCAGGTGTGATCATCTGTGTGGTGGAACAGGAATCTCCTTAGATTATATTACATTACCCTTACCTGTCAGATGTTCGGTCAGACCGCCATGTTGCTTCCTCGGGTATCCATTACTTGTTTTAAATTTCTTTTCCCTGAATTAGCATAAATTGGGGGAATTCCCATTAGACCACTTGCACTAGTATAGGGAGACCTAGGTTCAGCCATGGAAACTTATGGGGACTTAAGACTAAACAGAAGATCTCTCTGTGCAACATATCTGAATCTGAGCGAAAAATCAGAATTATGTATGTGCTACCAGTATGTATACCTTAAACTACTAGAGCAGGGATTCTCAAGTCAAGTGAAAGTATTATCAACCATATGATGTTCGGTTGATTTTTAAAACGCATTTCTCCATAGCATCAAGATTCCACAACCACCAAAACAAGTACAAATATGAACTACAATGAATGAGGATTTCACTGACCCAGAAATCCATTTTCCCTGGCTCCTTATCAATCAAGAAATTGTTGTTGAAGAATGGTCATGACCAGCAAGTTTGCAAATATTGTTATGACAAATATTGTTATGACAAGACATAAATACAATAATTCAAATTCAAAATAACAATATAAACTTAATTTTAGATTACATTTTGGGTACAAAATCTATTTTAAAAAGCCTTTAAATTAGAGGAAGTGTACATATATGCCAACATAATCATCTTATTTGCCAAAAACTGTGAACTCCCATGCTCTTAAGACAAAAAAAAAAAAATTAGAAAGGGGACTCGACTTCACTGGACGCTCCCTGCATTCCCAAATGGTTATTCAGTTTATTCAACCGAAGAAAGTTTGAGAAACAATGTCTCAAAGAAAAACCATACCTAATGAAATTATTTTTAATGAACAAAGAAAGAACTATTGTAAACCATTCATTTTTTTTATTTATTTGTTTACTTATTTTTATCAATTGCTTGCAAGATAATAGGTATAAGTAAAAACATAGTTATGAATACATGGATATATATAAGAAAAATAAAAAATAAAAATAAAAGAAACAATAGGACAGGGATGATAGGCACGTTGGTGCTCTTATGCCCGCCCCCTACAGACCTCTTAGGAAAGGGGTGAGGTCAATAGTAGACAGTCTAAGGTTAAAGTTTTTGGGGCTTGGGGAAGAAACCACAGAGTCAGGAAGAGTATTCCAGACATTGACCACTCTGTTGCTGAAGTCGTATTTCCTGCAATCAGTTTGGTGCGGTTAACCTTGAGTTTGTATCTATTGTTTGCTCTTGTGTTGTTATGGTAGAAGCTGAAGTATTGACAGGTAGGACATTGCAATGTATGATTTTATATACTATACTTAGATCGGACCGCGCCAGTTACAAAATAAAGAATGTTCCTCCGGATTTACGGGGGAAACAACTGCGCCTTGCGCAGGCTAATAGAGTAATAATGTTATCGAAGGCGCCGTCCAACCTTCCGGCCTCCGGTTCCTGCACTGCAAAAGTCGCACTTCGGAGGGCGCGCTTTTCCCGCCTCAGCCAGGCGATCTCGGCCTTCCCTTTCACGCCGGCCGGCAGAGAGCGATGGAGAGCCGCTCAAACCCCAACTCAGCCAATGGTGCGCCAACGAATCAGCCGGAGGAAGTCTTCCGCGCACCCGGTTGTTGTGTACAGTTTGGAAAGATCTCCAGGGGACTCGAAACACCAGGAGGCAGGCGAGGTGAGGCGAGGCGGCGGCCCGCCATCGACAGATTCCCTGCACACCGGTCCCAGATGGAGGGCGGTGGCGGCAGAGCTCTCCGAAGGGAGACCCAGCCCGGGCGCCTGCTTGCCAGCTGTCTCTCCAAAGAGAGGGGGGCGTAATTGGGCTGGGTAGAGGGACTCCAGTACCCATTGAATGGCGGCGCCCAAACACCTGTAATTGGTCTCGCGGGGAGATTTCATTTAGCTCAGAGCAGAACTCACACCCGACGAGACCCAGGAGTCCTGGGAATCTGGCAGTGCGCGGGGGCTGCACACGTGCTGTAGCTTCGCTTGCCCAAGCCCGCCTTGTCTGGGCTACCCAGTTACCATCATGAAGGAGACCAGAGGGTCCAAGGATCAGCAGCTCACGGTGAGTGGAAGTGGAAAGGGGCCTGGAAGGTTAGACCCAAAAGAGTCGGACTCCTAACTCCCAGAATTCCCGGCCAGTATTATCAATAAAAGCAAGAAGCTGGTGGAGCTTGAGAAAGAAAGCAGGCAAAGCCTTTGCGGAACTAATTACTAGAAATTGGAGAGGAACATTTAATGGGTTTTTTGTTAAAACTTCCCTTCTAGTGGCAAGAAGCAGCCACCAAATGCAGCAGAAAGAAATTATTAGACTTGTTAATAAGTACATCAAATATAAAAGTAGATGTTGTAAGGCTGTCTTCTTGATATAAAGGACCTGTCCCATCAAGAGGGATCTGGCCTTACCTGTTTCCATCAACATAGTCTGTCCCATAAATTGGAATAGCAATATACATAAAACTCAATTAAATCTTATGGAGTAGAGTGAAATGGTCAAACTGCACTATAAATAATGCCCAACTTGATACAGCAAAACTCACATTTATGTCATAAGTGCCAAAGAAAATGGGAGTCAGTGATGCTCAGCTTCTTTGTTTTAAAGTTTTCCCTAGCTGGGCCTTTCAAAAATTGTGGGTGTTTTCTGATCATAATTCTGTGTTCATATAATGTATATTATATAAGCACAATGTTAATTGTTCAACTTTATCTTTATAAATTGATGCTCAGATAAGAAAGGGCTTTCCTGGTCAAATTCAGTGTTGTTGTCTGATACAGTTTATTATGTTTTGCATTTTTAGTACATATAGTTGAGCAATATGAAGAAAAGTAAAAGAGATTTCCACTCCTTGGAGCTTCCAGTGTAAAATAAAGCAGTTGTGGGAGGCAGCAGAATACAGTAGAAATATGAATGGAAAGGATTTGTAGTTAGCCTTGATTGCTCACTAGAATTTTAAAAAAGTATAAATTGGAAATAGATATCTCTTGCTGAGGATATATATACAGCTTTTTCAAACATGGTTTATAAGGTGCATTGCATCATTTAAATCATTCAGTTACCTTTTAATGAAAGTTCTATGTACATATTACACATTAATGTGCAATTAAACATTCAGTTCAAGGACAACATTTGTAAAGCTATTTTGAAAATATATTGCATTGGAATAAAATTCTATTATATCCTTCCTTCCATCCTTCCGAAGTCTGTAAAATGAGGACCCAGATTGTTGGGGGCAATATGTTGATGCTAAACTGCTCAGAGAGGGCTTAAAGTAATGAAGCAGTATATTAGTCTAAGTGTTACTGCTATTGTATTGGAGGATTGGAAGTGGTTACTTTTGTTGTCAGTGCTGTGATGGGGGTGTGTGGAGAAAAGTATATGAAATAAATTTCAAAAGTGAAAGAAGACTCTAAAGAATCCTTTCAGAGCTGCTGCGATATTTGTATACTTGTATTTGTATATTTGTATATAATCTTTCTTGGAGAATGAACCCATCATAGACATTTTGCCTGGCTTCACAAGAAATAGTTTAATTGTCTTTGAAATCAACAATGCCATGGGATGTGCTTTCTAGGTTTGGAGCAGGGAAACTGTCTGGCCCCCTCACTGCAATTTTTGAACAATTCTGAACAGATATTATAGAATTGCCAATGGTGAGTGAAATTAATACTTGTGGTTCAACAAATTTTGGATGATGTCCAGAAGTTCCCGGTTTCTACTCAAATAGCATGAGGAGATGTTTTCCATGGATTCAGATCCTGTGTTAACATTCGTGTCAGGATAACAGATAAAGCCCTGCTAATAGGACGAGGGAGCTGTGCAGTTGGAGTTCACCCCTTTGTTATCTGTATGGGAAACAGTGAACTGAAGTCACTAAATCTCTTGGAGGCTTTAGAGATTGAATGGGATGAATCTTATAGGCTGACGTGGCTGACGTGATATGTTGTTCCAGAAATGCTGCTCTCCAGGTGGTGTTTCCTTTCCTCCCAAGGAAAAAGCCTCTCATTGTCTGTTTGCGGCTACCTGCCAGGGCCTCAGAGACACATAGATGATTTTCTCTCTGTGGTGATAGACGGACCCAGATGAGGCACACTGGGCAGGGAAGAACTTGGGAGTTGAAGAAACTCTGCTTATACTTTGGGCCTTGGATGGCCAGGGCACGGAGACTGAGGACTTCCATGCAGGTGCCCGTTTTTCTTTCTGTTACTCTTTGGCTATTTCACAAATTGTGAGATATCTCAGTCACTCATCCATCTTCTTGTATTTTAGGTGGCTCTTCGCATACGGCCAATCAGCATGGCAGAGCTGGAAGAAGGAGCCACACTCATTGCTCACAAAGTGGATGACCAGGTATTGTGAAAACCCTTTCTGATAAATGGGTAGAATTTAGTTTTATGAACTGATCTTTGAAGCTAGAATTAAAATCAATTTCTGGAAATGTTCCCCTTGCCACATGAGGGGGAAACACACTTCATTTGTTTAAAAACTCACATCAATACAGTTTGAGTTCAGATTTTATACAGCAGCCAGTAGCGAGGGAAGACATTAGCATTTAATGTAAAGAAAGTTTGTTGGATCAGTACCCCCTCATCCAAAAGTTATTCTGAATTCCAGAGATGAGGAAAGAAAAGGCATTCTATCCACAGAAAAAGTTATTCTATTCAGAGATCAGAGTTACGGTCCATAATTTTTTTGCCACTGTCTATGCTGGCAGGCTTAACAGAACAAAACTCAGAGACTGGTACTAGACAGCTGATCTCAGCATATACACAAAAATAAAAATGCCTTTATGATAGATCTCAGACTATGCATCCATCTAACCTGCTGCTGTATACTCTAACTGGCAGCATCCAGGTCTCAGACAAATAAAAAGCAGCACATAATGGATCAAAGTCTGATCCTTTGAACTGGAGTTTCAAGGAAACTTGCCATCTGTAACTTTCAAAAAGTTTACTTTTTTCCAAGTGATGTGTTCTATGTAGCTTTCCTCTTTAGCTCTGAGTGTCAAGCTTGTTTGAAGTTCTTCAGAGCATGGATGTTAAAGGCTGATTCTCACTTTCTTCAAAAACTGAACTTAGCTAATTGAAGCTCTTCTTGGCCATCAAAGCTCTCAGAAATATATCTTATTAGCAACTGCTAAGTAGCCTTGCTGGGTTCCCATTTGCTGCAGCCAGAAGGGAAATTAGTATGTTGATTAAAAGAATATATTTTCTCTTCTCTTGAGAACCAATGAGAAGAGTTGGCTGTGATTGACCCAACAAGTCTGACTCCTGAGACCCAGACAGTCCCCTGCGGGAGCCACAATGTTGTATCTACATGCTATATTTGTTAGGGTTGAGAAATTACATCATGGCTGAACATTTGTGACAGATAATTTTTGCAGTTTGGGGAAATGAATTTTTTGAGTCTACTTTGTATTTATTGTACAGACAAATCCATTGTGCGTGTGCCATGGTATGCTAATTAATTCTATATCTCTTAAAAACAAGTGTTAACTGCCACTGTTGAATCTTATCAAACCATCTTGGATCAATCTTTTTTAATCTCTTGGGGGAATCTGCAGCCTTCCCCCACTTCCTTATCTAGCAAGCTAAATGGCACAATTCTGACCCAGTATTTAGGGAGGAGGGAAAGCCCAGTTACCACAAAGAGGGAAAATTAGACTAAACGGTAATTTTAATAATTGAGATTAAACTGTACGTTTTGTTTGTGTACATTTTTGGCTGGATTTGTAGATGCAATGATAGATCAAAACAAAGAATATGAGTTCCTTGTAGAAGAGAAAGTGGGGGCAATATGTTGAACTAAATCTTGTTATTTAAGAGTGAAGGGTAGCTTTCTGATACATTGTCCATTGCAGAGGGCCAAAGCATTTTAATAATCTGCTACTGCTAAGATTTACAGGTCAAAACTATGTGATTAGATGTCTGTTTCATAAAGGCAACATGTCATATTACATAGTCTTACTGCAAATATATACAGAAAATAACCAGAAACAGAATGGAATTAAGCAAAGGGAGCATTTTAAAAATCTAAAAGATACCAATAAAAGTTCCAGTTTCTTCAAACAGACCAGACATTTTCCAAAATTAAGATTTATGACTAGTGCAAATTATCAATCATCAAAAAGGCAGCTGTTCCAAATGATGTCATTCAGATAGTTTATTTATTCATAATAAAACTATTATGGAAGAAATTAAAGATAGAGAATTGCCATGAAGTTTCAGTTCTACAGAATCAGAAAAAATTCTGAAGTTAGTTAGCATGTTTATAACATGTTTTCAGCCACATCAATGTATTCAAGAGTTGTTTTTTAAATTGGAAATTGCAGAATATTCTGATTATTTAGCTTCCTATTGTACAGTCACACTGTTGAAACAGTTAAGTATGGGCTATCATGGAAACAATATTCATTTAAGGAATAATTAGCAAAAGTGATGGTTGTTGAGGTAGCCCAAAGTTTGGGGCAAGCCTGAAAGTAAGGAATCAAAGATATCTTACCCAGGCAAATATATAACAATTCCTCCAAGCTATTCAATTACTGTGCCTTGCAGTACAATTTCCTTGACTCTTTGACCAGTGTATGTGGAGGAGGGGAGGGAGTTTCTGTGACAACAGTATGAAAAGAAACCATGTAGATCTTTCTTGTTGTTTTAAGAACAGGAGCATGTAGTAAAAAAAGAAAAAGAGGCAAATTTGAACTTACTATAGTTATTTGTGTACCCCTATTAATACAGTGTGAAGGGGTCGCTTCTTATTTCTTAGAACTAAGGTTGCCATAGAGACAGCTTTCTCACTGCCCCATCCAGCTGAGGACAATGCTTTATGGACCATGCCAGCAAATTGTTTACAGGAGTGATTTGTCGTCATGACAATAAGGTATTGGATTCAAAACAGGGTTGGAATTAAGCAGTAAGAAGGAACAACATCAGAATTGCTTCCGGGCCTGATATCAGGCAGTAGATATACAACCACATCCCTGTCTGGAGCTGAAGTACATTTCCTCAAAAGACTAATGCCTTTTGGTCTGGCCATGAGCCAGGACTTCATTTTAATCAGAAGTAATTTTCAGGGCCACAAAGTAAAACTTACCAAGCAGTCTTTGTTGGTGCTTGCTAGCTTCATTCCAAGGTGTCAGAATACACTTAACATTATATCTACAATAGAAATTATTTCCAGTCAAGTAGTATCAGATTCCCTTTTCCAAATTAAGAAAATATGTTGGGTGTTCCCCAGCTTGGTCTTTCTGTTGCTTATCTTATCACTATATCCACATAAAAGAATAATTAGCTCTGTTCGATTTATGATTATTTAAAAATATTCATTGCCCCAGGTAAAATTAATTCATTTGCTCAGCTCTTGACATGTATTAGTGTCCATGAACATGCCTAAGTCATTGTATTCATATATACAAAAATGCCTTATCCCATACTTCGTGTAATTTTGGTTGACAACGTCCATAATCTGAGCCTTTGATTAAAATACATTTAATCAAAGAATGAAATCACATCAATTGAAGAAGTATAAATACCAAAGAATAATTGTTTATTAGTTTTAGAAGCACAAACTGCACCAGTTCATATCAAAATACAAACCTAACAAATTCTTTTCCCTATACCCAATAGCAGAAAAGATGCTCAAATTCACTTTAGTGTGCAAATACATTTACTTTCATGCATAAGAGTAAGTGGGAGGGTATCTAGGGTTCAGGTAAATAGGAGCCTCTCTAGGGTTGTGGAATTCCACATTTTGATCCTTTGCTATCTTAATGCTGTGAAAATGTTATTAATCACTAAATGTTTTAAAATATTTTGTGTTAATGAATAAAATTAATTAATAATTAATAACAATTAATGTTCAAGTTATTTTACTCATTGGAACAAAAAATTTCCAACTTATTTAGAATTTTATGTAATCATTTTAGTTTAAATTTGCATGCCTGAGGTGGGCTTGTATTTGTTTGCAAATCAAATTCTTCCAGAAAATTGGGAAGCAATCTTGGTAACTATCTGCCCAAGAAAAAACATAGATAAAACTATAATTCTGTCCGAAGCTTTTGCTTATTCCTACTTTCTATGATCAGTTAGAAAGACTCTAAGGGATCAACTTTGAACAAGCAGATGTAGTCCATTTGCATAATTTTGGGCAAAGTATCCCATCTTGTGGGATGGAATGTTAAGAATATCAGTGATTTGTTAGGAACAAGATCTAAAAAAGTAACAAGATCTAAAAAAGATTGTTTGTACAGTTATGTACTAAAAGTGCTAGTAAACAGAGCAACAATTCCGCAAAGTTTACAAAGACTGAGCAGGTTGATTTGCTGCTGAATTACGGCAGTACAATTTCAGGCAATTTGGTAATGGGCTGGAGACCTTCCATTTCTACTTTTATGAGGAAGCATTATAGTCAGAAATTGGTAATTTTGCCACCGTATTTGCCACCCTAACCCTCTGCGTGTTGGGGGATGGTATAAATTCAATCCCCTTCCTAAGAGGTCTGTAGGGGTCATGCATAAGCGCACTAACGTGCCTACCGTCCCTGTTCTATTGTTTCTTTTTTTTATTTTTCTTATATGTATCCATTTCATGTATTCATAACTATGTTTATACTTATACCTGTTATCTTATAATCGCTTGACAAAATAAATAAATAAATAAAATAACAGATTGTCTATCCCAGGATATTTATCTTTAACTAATTAATTGAAAGATTTATATTGCATCTATATCACATTAGAAATTGATAATGTTAAATAACTTCCTTCATCTTGTTTAAGACCATCATGTTTTGAGACTAAAATACAGAGATATTCAGACGCTGTTAAAGAATTATTCATATTAGCATCCCATAAGGGGCTGAGTATAAAGTGTGTGCATCTGCTATTGCGGAAACCAGAAAATTTGGACCCTGTAAGAAGATACTTCAGCTAACTGAAATTGATAAACGTTGCCTTGGCCTCAGTTGTTTCTTTGCCACTCCCAAGGGCTGCAGAGTCATAATTGATGACATCATATGTGAAAAGCCAATGTTTAAGCCAATTTTGATGCGATTGAAGGAGGTTTTTGCCCAAATTAGGCACATTAAGTCTTCCAACAAGATAGAGCCAGGGTGATCTATTGGTTAATGTGCTGGCCTAGGAACAAGGAGATCTAGTTATAATCCTCCCTTAAGCATCAAAGATAAGTTGTGTGTTCTTGGGCCATTTATTCCCTCTCAGCCCAAATTAGCAGGCTGAAAAAACAGCCTTGCAACATGTCTTGATAAGCTTCACTATAAGAACTAATTAATTTCTGCGCAAAATCAGCAGATTCTGCAACCAAATAGCATAATAGATGGTAAGAACAGCAACAGTGTATTTAATAAGCTTAACATTCCCAGTTTAAATCTTAAATAATCAACTTCTTGACTATTGATGATGACAGATAAAGAAAATGCAGATCACAAGTCAGGCTTTTTCTGCATGGTTGTTCCAACGTTGTTTTTAGGAAAGCCCAGACTGAAAACTTTCATTTTTGAATGATCACTTTTTCCCTGAATTGATTGATGAATGGGCAGCCATTTCCAACTATTTATATTGATCCAGGGATTAGATTTTTACTGTGGATCATTATTTTGTTTTAATGTAAATTGATTGGGGAAATATAAAATTGCATAAGTAATAAGTGACCAAATAAGCTACAACAATTTGCTATCAGATTGCAGTGGCACAATCCTGGGACATTTTCGGAGTTGCAAAGGATATTATAGACATCTGCAGAGGGGAACAAAAGATCAAAAATGAAAGCAATATTACACCATTGCAAACTTCTCCTATGTATACATCGTGACATCACATGAATCTATGTATGAAAGGTCAGCATTTGTGGATGTCTCTGGTTAGCACATTTAAAAGGTGAATCCTTGCCTAATTATCCAATGATGACACTTCATTCAAAATTCAGCTAGCTTGACAAGAAAGCTGCATTGCTAGAATGCAATATAAAATTACATCAGAAATATCAATGTGAGTTATCAGTTATGTACCTTGTATATGTAGGGGTATGTGTGTGTGTGTGTGTGTAAATTTTAGTATATTAAAATTAATCAATTATAATTATATACTATAAATATATAGTCTGCTTGGTTTTGAAAAGTTGTTTATATGGGTTAAAAGCCACATCAGATTTTTGCAGTTTACAGATTGCATGTGGAATCTTTGGTTTCTCATAGTTGTCAGATACTACTTACTGGGCAAGAGACATTGGAGTGTAAATGAGCTGAAGTGGGAAGAAGGAACAGAAGTAGTTGCATGAATCCTTTGCCTCATTTTATTTATTGCCTGCTCCAGCATCCTTACTATAATTTTAGAGAATTGTCATGAGAATTGAATTACCTGCAGTGGTTAGAAATTAAATCATTCTACTTTTTCTGCGTAGAAGCAATCATTATTAACCCTTCACATGAAAAGATCAGTTTCTCAACCCTTTTAGTTCCTTCCTACTGTTTGTTGTTTTTGAAATGCAGGTGCCATGCCTGTTTAAGTGTTTGATAATATATTCCCTACCAAAGATGCTTTCTCTCTCTTTTTTTCTTCCATTAAATTATGTCAAATTCTCAAAGACTTCCTGAACAAGTGCCTGCTGTATTCTTGGCAAAGTTTTTCAGAAGTGGTTTGCCACTGCATGCTTCTGAGGCTGAGAGAAAATGACTATCCCAAGGTCATCTAGCTGGCTTTGTGCCTAAGGCAAGACTAGGACTCATAGTCTCCCAGTTTCCAGCCTGATGCCTTAACCACTACAACAAACTGGCTCTTACTTCTCTTTAACAAAACCTTTTATTCATTACAAAGAAGTACATTATTCCTTTTCGTGCGGCAGTGTTGCTCTTGAAGTCCTGTCCTTGGCACACCCGTGATGACAGAATGAAATGAATCTAACGGAACAGAGATGAAAACTAAAGCAGCCTTGGACCCCTTTATCAAGAACATCTCTCTCCTTTCCCTTTTATACTCATTTTGTGCAATTCCATCTCCCCTGTTCCAATGGCCAAGGGAGCAGGACCAATTATATAATAATACCTGGTTAGGATTTTCAGCCATTCTTAAAATTCAGCTGGGCTGCTTGCTGCCAAATTTTAGCAGCATGTTTAATTTACTTTACTTTATTGTCATTGCACCTCATACAATGAAATTAAATACCATCTTCATTGTATGACTATGAAAATAAACACAAGCACACATCCTTCACATTCTATACATTAAATTGAAAACCCCTGATATTGCATTAATATTGCACTATATAGTTGAATTCAACAGAGATACTGCCCTGGGATAGAAGCTGTTTTTCAACCTATTTGTCCTTGTTTTTATTATCCTGTTCCATCTGCCAGATGCTAATAGTTCAAAAAAAAAGGGGGGGGTGCCTAGGATGAGATGGATCTTTGAGAATGTTTTGAACTTTCTTAAGGCAGCGAGAGCTATAAAGCTCTTCCAAAGAGGGGAGATGATCCTCTGGGCAATGACATTAACCCTCTGGAGTGCTTTCCTATCTGCCACTGTGCAATTGGCAAGTCATACAGAGGTGCAGTAAGTTAAGATACTCTCTATGGTGCAGTGGTAGAAGGTTACCAGCAGTTTTTCATTCAGTTGTTTTCTGAGAAGACTCAGGTAGTTAATGTGGCACTTGGGGACTCAAAAAGAAATTTGGTAGCTGCAAGTTATCTATTACTGCCTTTGTAGCACAAAACCTATAACAAGAGGTATTCAGTCCAGCCAAATGTTCTACCTCCCTGCTTTAACATACATTAATTCATTCATACTTTAAATCCGTTGATGGTTATTGAAATGCTATTCAGTAACTCTTAGTGTAAATAAGGTGGAGCTTTTGACTATTTAAAGTGATTATTAACTGTAGCAGTTATTAGGCTATAAAATATTGGGGAAATCCCAGGATATCCTCCATAGTTTTACCAGTTGTAATTTATCAGCTACACCTGTCCTCCTCGGTGGGGGCAGGGATGTAAGGCATTATTCATCATTTGCTTCACATATCTGACTTTGAATCTTCACAAGGATTGAGAATCCTTGTGAGAAATCTTTTAAGAGTAAATAACATCATGAATTGAATTCAGGTTTCTACAACGCTGTTGTGAGATCTAACCATGCCCCACTGGTTAATTTGTTCTTGTGCTTTTTTAAACCAGCCTCTCTTCTGCCTGGTATTAATGACTGCCTTACACAGAGTCCCTTTAAAGGCCTCTTAGAAATGGTGAAACCCAACCCAATGTCACCGTCAAAGGCAACCTGATCTCTATATACACAAAGACAGCAGGCTGTGCTCACCGGGTAAAAGGAGGGAGGGGAGAGACATGCTAACGTCTGTTATGCCTTTAGTAGCTGCTTCTATAGCAGGTATCCAGTTTTACTTCTCCACTGTCAGATCTGCAGTGAAAGCACTGAGCGTCTACTGAGTATAGGCATAGAATCTATTTCAACAGTTATTGGGGATATTACTGGAACAAATCTAATGATAGGAACCTAATAATTCTTTCCAAAAGATCAGCCATAGCCATATAAGAAAAGTTCCCAAGATTCAAATATATTAAAATTTACATTGTATGTTTTGAAGTTTCACTACAAAACGTACAGTAAATATGCAGCATTGATAGAAGCCCCAACTGTGCAGCTGGAAGTCAGTTGTGTCCCATGGCAACACTGTTGCCCCTCCATCCTAAATGCATGCCGTCATCTGCCTGCCCACTCTCACTCACTCTTGTTGCTGATCTTGTGGCAGTTAAGCCTAATAAACAGACACCTGATCAGTGGCGTCCCCTGGCTAGTATGGACCTGTCCTTTCTGTCATTCCAGATTAAAGTTGACAGGAATCAGAGCAACACAAAAGAAAATTAATTATCTCTAAAAGGATTAGATGGGTGGACACCTCATTAATCCATTTGTTAATGCTGGCTATACTAGCTCACGGGCCATTCTGTGTTCCATGCATTAATGTTAATGTCTAGGTAGGGTCCACCCAGAAAGCCACTGTCAGTGACGGACAGATCTGATCCAATATAAGAGTACTATCACTGAAGGACTTGAGAGGACTTTGAGTGGTATTTACAGAAGTTTGAGGTGGTCCCAAAACAGAACTGCCTCCTTCTCAAGACGCTAATGGAAACTAGCATTCTTACAGTATATACTGTTTTATATTCCTACTTTTACTCCAGGAACTTGAGACAGTTTACATGGGTTCTCCCTCGGTTCATACTTGCTATATGATAGATTGGACTAAAAGGGAGTGACGGTGGTCTCTGCTACATTCTGGACTACTGGTAGTTTCTATGTGGTCTTGAAGGGTAGTCCCATGAAGAGCATGTCATATAATCCAGTTGAGAAGTAACTAAGGCAGGAGTGACTGTGACCAAGACCTCCTGGTGCAGGACACAAGATGAACTTATGCCAAAAAACCTCCTGGCCACAATTGCCACCTACTCATTGAGCAGGAGCTCTGAGTCTAAGAAGACCCCCAACTTACATCCCAACTTTTTCTGGTGGAAATCTACCCTTTTAAGAGACGAAAGTAATAGGTCATTAGAGCTTAGGGTGCCCAAAACTCAATCTTGCTGGGGTTGAATTGCAGTCAGCCCCCCCATCCACTCAGTTATAGCCGCTAAGTACTGAGGAAGCACCTCAACAGCATCACTTGCCTGTCCTGGATGGAGATATATAATAAAGTATATCTTGCATACTAATGATACTGCCTCCATGCTTTTGATTGATTTCACACAACAGTTTCATGTAGATCACCATTCCCTAAACTTTATGGCTTGGCGGCCATAAATGGCCCCTGATGGAGGGGAGGGGAGAGGAACTGGGCCACGTGAGCAGTGGGCCAGTGCCCTCATGCATATGTACACCTGAGCTTGTGTGAGCAGTGGGTCGGCACAGATGCGCATGCACACCCAGCTCGACTTGTTTAAGTTGAGCTGCGCACATGTTTACATGTGCTGGCCCGCTGCTCGCGCAATTTGAGCTGGGTGTGCATGTGCACTGGCCTGCCACTTGCACTGCCACGTTGCAACTAGGTCATGGCCCAGTAGCGGGCTGCAGCCCAGGGTTTGGGAACCCCTAATGTAGATGATAAACAGGACTGGTGAGAAGCCCAAACCCAGATGCGCCCCACATACAAGGGCCCAGGGGTAGACCTTCTCTGTGCCAATTAACACTGACTTGGAACTAGCTATGAAGAAAAAAGAATTGCAGAATACAGCTCCCCACTTCCAACCGCTGAAACCAATCCAGAAGGATACCATGGTCAATATTACAGAAATTATTCAGAAATTCAGGAAGGCCAGGAGGACATACAGCCTTCATCCCAATCTCTTCAAAGGCTAACATTATCTCAATGTTATACTGAACCCTAACTGAAAAGGGTCTAGATACCTGCCTCATTCAGGACTGCCTGAAGCAGAGCACTTACTACCATCTCCAGTTGGAACTGGACAAAAGTTGTTCAATATTGTCAGGTCTAAGACTGGCTTCTTGAGAAGAGAATCCACCACTACCTTCTTCCAGGCAAGTAAGAACTATGTTCTCCCACAAAGAGGCATTGACCATTACTTGGACCCAACTCATACAACCTTCTGGGAGGCTTCATTCAGTCAGGAGGGGCATGGCTCTGAAACACAGGCGACTATGCTCACAAGAACAAGGACTCTATGCAGCCCCTTCAAAATCAGTCAGCTCAAACCCTTCCAAGATAATGAGCTAGGCAAGCCCAACCAAGTCAAACTCCAAATGAAACTGAGTGATTTTGTCCAATAGAAACCTAGAATAACCTTCACAGCAGTTCTGTGAGGGATTCTGCTTGTTCCTCTTTAAACAGAAGGGACCTGGTCATCAAGAATGAGGCCTCTGGCTGTTTTGTCTGGGTGCGATAAGCAGAAAAGCAAGCATACTTTGCCACTCTTTTTTTTTTTAAACAAATTTTATTAATTTTACAGAAAACACAATACACAATCCAGGCATAACAACTTGAAAAGTCTTTTCTAAAAGAAAAATTAATAATAATTAAAGAAGAAAGCCAATAGAACATATAAAATAATTTCAAATTGTAATATCAATATTTACCTTATCTATTTAACTTTATATCTTATCCAGACTTCTCCTTTTATCCAAATTATATTTCTTGCTTAATAAAATGTTATTGCCTTTCATAAACATACAAAACACAAAACATAAACAAAACTAAAAGATCTTTTCTGAAGGCTGTCTGATCCCGGGTTGAAACTCTTCACACAGACACAAATTCAAACATCATATTCACTTTATATATCCTTCCATATCTTAATTATCATTTTTTTTTAACAAAACCTTTATATATCCTTCCATATCTTATTACTATTTTCAATAACATTCTTTGTCTGTTCTATTTCTAACTATCCATTCATCTTTTTTCTTTTACCATACTTCTCCTATACACTAATTGGAGTAACGCCTTTAACTCATTACTCTAACTTAAAAGTACTTCATATAACACTTAATTTATCTTGGGATTCTGTTTAATAGATTCTAAAATTACACAATGAATTTTATACTCTAAATACACATATAAAAACACAATCTCATGTACCCTCCAGAATCCCTCTTTTATCCTTAATTAAATTCACCCATTGTCTCTGAATAAACTTTTTTTCTTTAGATCTTGCTTCCCACCATTGAGGCTTCTCCTCCCCCCCTTTCTCTCTTGCTTATTCTTCTCCTTGCCCTTTTTACCCCTTTGTCTCTCCTCCTCCCTTTTCTTACTCCCTTTCCTTAGCTTTCTAACTTTGCATCCACCTTTCCTCTCATTTTTCTCTTTTTTGGTTGTTTTTTCAATTCTTAAAATCCCCTTTTTCTTATCCTTTTTCTTCTCCTCCCCGGAAAGAACCCATTGTTCATCAAAGATGGCTTCTTCTTCCTCTTCTTCTTTGTCCCAGTCATTCTGCTGCATAGTCAACTTTTCATAAGTACATAACGCCATTTCTAAAAATTGAAACAAAGTGCCCAAAGTCTCTTCCTTTTTATATTTTTGATATTCAGTCTTTAGTTCATCCACAAGCGATGCCATCCTGAAAAGAGAAACTTTCCCCAAAACAACCACAAGTATTTTTAATCAAAAATAATTCAAAAAAAGTTCCAAAAATTAATACTTTTCTTCCTTCTTCTCTTTCTCTTTCTGGGGTTAATGTTTAATCAAAGAGGTCCAATTACCATGTACCTTTCTTTGGGATTCTAGGCAATCCCCTCCTTTTTCAGCTTCTGCTCCAATTTTTTTTCCTCTCCCTTCCCACTTGCAACATCAATTTTAAATAATCAGAAATCCATACCTCTAATAAGGGTTTTCCAATTTCTTAAGTTTTTCAATGTCCAAGAACCCTTTTGTCCCTTAGCTTCAACTTTCAGAATAATTCACCTTCAATGCCCAGACATATTTCAAATCTGCTGTTTCCATGGGGTGGGAGAGTGAAGAAAAAAAAAAAAAAGTTCCCTTTAACAGCTTCTCCGCCGCTTTCGATCTTCTTAGGGATACAATGTATCCTCCAGCAATTCAGACAGCTCAGTTCCAACGAATTTGAAAGATGTTGATTGACCCGGCTCAGCCAGCACCTTCACTCTTATTGCTTCCTCCAGCACAATCTTACCCGGTTGCTGGCTTCTTCATGGCGGCCATTGCTGACCGCCGCTCCACCACCTTGGGAAAAAGGGGTTTTTCCGGATGAGGAGGGGGTCTGCGGCACCCCCAACCTCCTGTCCGGCTCCCCTCTCTCTTCAGCTGTCCCTACAGGGGAGCCATATCCCCCTGACCCGTTTGGATCGGGGGTACCTTGGTGGCAAGCGCAGCAGGAATCGTGAGCGATCGTGAATTCCTGCTGCCACCGAAGCCACGCGGAACCGGAAACCAACTTTGCCACTCTTATTAATACAAATAATTGGTTTCACTCTGTTTTTCTCTAGCACTGTTCTAGATGTCTGTCACAAAATATCCCAGATCTCCATAAATCAGGGGGCTGTCTAGGATCCATGATCACAGAGAATCTGTACAGATACAGGTGTGATCCAACCTAAAGCCCTTATACTCATTCCAAGCTGCAACTAAGGTCTTGTGCCAGAGATTCAGTAATCATTCCAAGCCCCTCTGAAACCGCTACTGGTTCTGTCAAATACCTGAAGTAGCTTAGGTTCTTCCTTACTGAAGTGAGGAACAGCTACAGAGAACCCTGGATATAAGAGACATTGATCTATGATAGGGATGTCAAACTCACGATGTCACGATATCACATGACATATTATGACTTTTTTCCCCTTCATTAAACCAAGGGTGGACATGGCCAGCACGTGATGCATCCAGCCTGCAGGCCACAAGTTTGACACCCCTGATCTATGACAAGGGACGGATGTTAACATACCCTAAACAAAATAATCTCGGCTGAGACCTAATCTGTCCCTGAATTGAGGATTACCATCTTCAACATAACCCATAGTTCTGTGGTGCAATGGAATATCATCCCAGCTTCCAGTGACTTGATCTTCCTCCCTCTGGGTATTTCCCAGCACATCTTCCCCTATTATAGCTGGACTGTCTAATTAGATATAAGCCAATTCACAGCCAAAGTCTGAGTACCCAAGAGATCCATGGGCCCTTTGCCTGGCTATTAATAGCCGTTATACCTTGTGGGGATGATGTCAGGAAGAAAGACAAAGAAAATACAGGTAGTTATTGGAGAAGGTGTAAGTTATATACTGCAATGAATAGGATGTCATCAGTTTCCCAAATTAATATCAAAGCTTGCATTGAGGCTAGGTTCTCACTTTGCACTAAATTATTTTATTTATTTGTTTCTTTGCATTCCACCTTTATCATTTTTACAAATAACTCAAGGCAGTGAACATATCCAGCACACTTTCCTATTTTCCCCACATCAGCAACCCTGAGATAGGTTGGGCTAAGAGAATGACTGGTCCAAAGTCACCCAGCTAGCTTTTGTCTAGGGTGGGATTTGAATTCACAATCTCCCTTTTTCTAGCCTAGTGCCTTAACCACCAGATCAAACTGACTCTCGTCCTTATGATTTATTTGATTTTTATTTAGTATAAATATAATCCACATTTAGCAACCATAATGAGGACTAGCAATTTGGTTGTTAAGTGAAGTGGTTTCTAAGAGAAACCATGACTGTGCTTACAATCTTATTTCAGCCTTCTGTTGCTTTACAGACCTGCAACGGTCATAAATACGAGAACTGGCTGCAAAGTTAACTTTTTCATCCCCATTGTAATGGATGTTAAACAAGTCAGTTGCTAAATGAAGATTACTCTATGTATATTAACTCAAGAAGAAGCAATGGCTCAGCAGTTAAACTTAAGGACACTGAGCTTGTCAGCTGGAAAGCTGACAGTCCAGGTTTGAGACCTGAGCACTGGGCAATGGGGTGAGCTCCCGTTACTTGCCACAGCTCCTGCCCACCTAGCAGTTCAAAAGCATGCAAATGCGAGTCGATAAATAGTTGCCACTTTGGTGGGAAGGTGACAGAGTTTTATGTGCCTTGATGTGTAGCCATACTGGCCACATGACCACACAAATGTCTTCAGACAACACTGGCTCCCTCAACTAGGAAACAGAAATGAACATCGCCCCCTAGAGTCTCAAAATTATTAGATGGGGGAAACATTTACCTTCTTAGAAGTGCAGGTAATCGTCACTTAATGGCCCTAACTGGGGCTAGCAACTCTGTTGTTAAGTGAAGTGGTCATTAAGCAAAACATCACATTACTTTCCTCGCTTAGAGACAGCTGTTCTGGCAGTACCTGTTGCCAACATTAAGCAAAATCCACATGGTCAGTAGACAAGGACCCACCCCAATCCAAGCCATTTCTGACTTGGCCCCTCCCAGCCTCAAGCCTCAGTTTTTCCATGGCAAGGGACTGCCTACCCTTCAACTCCTACATCTGCCTAACTTCACACTCACCCACCCATTTCTGCCCATTTGGTCATCAAGGGACTAAGACAACTCATCGCAGCCAACTTACCACGATACATTTAAAAATTGTTGTGAAAAGTTCATAAAATGAGGCACAACTCACTTAACAATTGCCTTGCTTAACAACAGAAATTTGAGGCAAAATTGTGGTTATAAGTTGAGGACCCACCTCTACCTGTACATGACTTTGAGATGATGAGAGGAAAAATAACTGGGTGGCAACTCCAGACCATTTGGAACACGTATAACAATCCTGCCGGCCTTTCTGCCCCAGCATCTTTTCAGGTTTCTACTTCTCAACCTACTGGCTTGTTTCACCTTGTTTCACCTTGAGGTTCTAAGATCTTCCAGCTAAAGAACAAATATAGACTCCTAAAGCAGGGTATATTGGATTAGAAAGAATTTACATTAAGGTAGGCAGGTTATGGCCCCCATATGTTTTGGATTATGCCTTTCATAAATCCCTAGCAACACGTAATAGGTGATGGTTAATCACTGAAGTACATTAAATTGCCTCCCTTTGAGCTAGCAAATGCCAGTTACCAGGCAACTAGCGTTGAGCTTGGGGGAAAATCTTGCAATTGAGGGTATTACATTTCATGGTTACAGATAACAAGTCCTGAAGCAAGGTAACATTTTGCACAGAATCTTTCTAAAATAAGGACAGAGATGAATATGTAGTATGAAGTCCAGATCTGTGATCAAAGCATTGTTGCCAGTATAATGTGCCTCTTTCTTTGTTTCTCTTTTCTAGTGGCAAACAAATTTGCAGAGTTTTTGAAATACTACCAGTTCTCTTTGGCCAGGGACAAAGGTGGAAGAGAATTTATTAGCAAACATCCTACCTTGTGCAATAATGCTATGATTATATCTCCCTCGGTTTTACTCTTTGGTGTCCAAGTTATTTCCTGGTTCCTGTCTGCTGTTTGGAGGTTCTGTCATGTTTCTTATCTGTTGCTCCTTTGCGACAGAAGGGCAAGAAAAAAGAATTGAAAATGTGATGTGACTGCAAAATGTTCCCCTTGGATAAAAATACTTGGCATACTCTTCATTTCATTATCTCCCTTGTTAAGATTTGTTTCTGCCTCTTCAGTAAAACGCCTAACATAATTTATCAAAATCCCAATCCATTCCTGCAGATGATTGTGCTAATGGACCCAATGGAGGACCCTGATGATGTGCTCCGTGCCAACCGGTCACGAGAGAAATCCTATCTGTTTGATGTAGCCTTTGATTTTGCTGCTACTCAGGTGAGGCCTGCCCCCCAGGCATTCCAAACAGAGCAGAAACTTTCTTGAACCCTGACTTTTAAAAATATATTGATAAACAGTAGTGTGTCGAGAGGCCAAGAATTTGTGGCAGCAGATTGACAGAGAGAAGAATTAAGTGAATAACTAAAGTTCACCTTATAACAGGAGTAGGCAACTAGGGCCCTTTCAAGATCTGTGGACTTCAACTCCCAGAATTCCTGAGTCAGCTCAGTATGTTCAGGAATTCTGGGAGTTGAAGTCCACGGGTCATAAAGGGGCCATAGTTGCCCCCCCTCACTATACGTGGATGTTATGCTTGTTATTTTGTGTGTGTGTGTGTGTTATTAATTTTGAGCCAAATCACCCTCCTCTTTTTGAGAAACATTTAGGGAATCCCATCTACTTTGACCCACTAAGTTGTGGGGATGGGAAGAAGCACATCCAGACATTGCTTGAAGAAAAACACATAAACAGTTTCTTACACAGCTCCTCTTTTTCTAATCATATTTCTGAATTTTTTTCATACAAAACAAGGCAAAGGATACCCTAGTCTGTTTGCTCAACTTTATTGCTTTACTGCCTGCTACTGCTTGTGTCAGAGGTGGTACAAGTATCTGGTGGGCCAAAATGTGAGCTCCATTTTGAAGTTATTTGCACATAGACTGAAATTGAAGCTCCTGAGTGAGAACTGTTCCTCCTCTGCCAGGAATTATTCATGGGCTGAGAATCAGGGGAGCAGAGAAGGAGTAGGGTAAGAAGAGTTTTGTGAGATATAGTAGATGACTAGAAATACAGAACCAAAATCTCTTGCCTTTTGGATGAACATATTTTTTCAACCATTGATCATCGTTTTTCATCATGGCCCAATTTGTGTGGATGTATATATAGCCAATATTGACATTCCATGTTTCTGAGACCAAGACATTTTTAAAGAAGAGATACAAGCATTTCAAGAGAAGAGCCGACAAGTGCCAAGGGGGAGAGAGAATCAAGTCCTTTTTATTTTATTAATTTAGCTCAGAAGGAGAGTTTCAGCTTACTGCCTTTCCAGCCAAAGGGAAGTGCCTTGTTTTAACTCAGCTGTTTCAGATCTATAAATCTAGTTCATTTTGGCCTGCTTAACCACTGTCAACCCCGGAGCAATAAATCTGACATATGGGACTGCCCCAAATAGTTGCTCTGTGTGCTATTTATTTATCTGTATCTCAAGATACATTCCAGCTTCTTCAGTCAATGATCCATGGGCAGAATGGTTAGATTGCATGCCAGATAGCAAGGCAGTAGCAACACCAAACTGAAGAGCTGCTGGCATAAGAGGAATAGATAAAGTTCAAGGATATCCATAGTAAAAAGTTTAAAAAGTCAAGTTGGCAATCATGTCTGTGCAGTTGAAGCCTTACCTCTGTTATACGTGTGTCAGTTTCACACACAGATATTCAATTGTGCACTTATAATTGCCATCTTGACTTTTTCTATCCCTTTTGTAGATATGCCTGATAAAGTTCATTGCTATTCATACCTTTATCTTTAGAGCAATTACTTCTTCCCTAAAAGTAAGTTCTTTCATGTTTTTCATCTATTCATATCTCTTCATCTCTCCCTGTAGGAAATGGTCTATCGTGCCACCACTAAAGGACTCGTAGAAGGGATCATCTCTGGCTACAATGCAACTATTTTTGCCTATGGCCCAACAGGTAAAAACACAGGCTCAGTTCTGATTGAAGCTGTCTATTTCATTTTCCAATGAGGTGGTAATAGCCAAGCTCTGGTTGCTATAACTGTAGGCTGCTGTAGTCTTGCAAGCATAGACTGTATAGTCCTGGAAGCAATTGGACTCAGCTGAGAAATGCTGCTTCCTTTGTGGTAATGAATGCAGAGCAATATTCTTTGCATGGGCAATAGAAGACAGCCAAAAAGAAAACATATTTTGACCAAATGTTTTAATTCGTGGCTTTTTTCAGGCATGCATACCTTAGTATTGATAGAAGAGAATTTTTGTAGCTCAGAGTTAAACTGTGGCATCCTTAGTGCTGTATCAGCTTGGTTGTTTTCTTGCAGATATTTCATTACCAAACTAGGTAACATTATCAGTACTAGTAGAGAATGGAGTTTGCTCTCATTGTATATATTGGTGGTTTCTTCTGTCAGTGTCATTGAGAGTGGTCTTGGTGGTTCCTTAATTGGATTATTTGCTTATGATTAACTTATTTGTCTGAATTGGTAATTCCTTGATTGGGGTATTGTTTGCTTCTTAATTGTTAGTCTACCATTACTCTTGGTGTTAATCTCTGTTCATCTAGATATTGGTTCTGGTGAGGTGTTCTGGTCTTTTTGTTTCCTTTTTGATTGTCTTTTTTTGAATGGTGCGTAGATGTTATTTATCTCTATGTGACTGTTGATTGACAGTTTGTCTGAGTGCCAGGCTTCCAGGAATTCTCTAATGTTTTTGGGTTTGGCTTGGTCTAGGATGCTTATGATTTCCCAGTTGAAAACTATGGTTAAGTCTGTCCATGTGTTGTGAAATTAAGGAGTTTTCATCATGTCTTCTTACTACTAGTTGGTGTTCATGGATGTGTTCTGCTAGTCTTCTGCCTGTTTGTCCGATATAGTGGCTGTTACAATCGTGTATACTAGTCTCCAATCCCCAGTCTGTGGACTGGTACCAGTCTGTGATCTGCTGGGAACCAGGCTGCACAATCGGCAGGTGAGCATGCAAAGCTCCACTTGTACAAGTGGCAGACAAGTGTGCTAAAACACCCTCTCCTCGCACTGCTGCTGCTGCCACTGCTGGTCCAGAAAAGTTGGACACCTCTGTTGTAGGTGACTCCTGGTTTTTTTCCTAGGGCTACTGGGTCTTTCCATTTAAGTAAATGGAAAGACCCAGTAGCCCTAGGAAAAAAACCAGTGTTTGGGGAGGATATAATTGGTTTGTGTGCCACAGTGATACCACGTGGTATCTCAATATTGTTTGAAAACGGAATGCCCTCATTGATTAATTGCAGGCTAACTGGAAGCACAAAGATATAAATGTCTCTTTATAAACAAAGTCATTTGTTCATTTAACCTTTATGCTGTTCCGTAACTTCAATCAGAGATTGGCCTATAGCTCGGAAAACACATTTTTTTGCAGCCACTGTAGTGGTTAAAGCACCAGGCTAGAAATCGGGAAACTGTGAGATTTAGTCCCCTCGTAGGCATGAAAGCTCTCTTAGCCCAACTTACTTCATAGGATTGTTGTTGAGGGGAAAATAGGAGGAAGGAGTATTAAGTATTTTCACCATCTTGAATTATTTATAAAAATAACAAAGACAGGATTTAAAAAATCTAAAAAAAAAAGAATGCAAGGCTCCTTTCAAAGAAAATGTAATGGCAGTTTTGGATCATCCCAGAATGGAAATCCCATTTTATCAACCATTTTTCTGATCTCTTTCCTTACATCTCAGGCTGTGGAAAGACCTACACCATGCTTGGCACTGATCATGAGCCTGGCATTTATGTCCAGACACTCAATGATCTCTTCCATGCTATTGAGGAGACCAGCAATGACATGGAGTATGAAGTCTCTATGTCCTACCTGGAGGTAGGTCACTTTGAAGGAGTCAGAAAGGAAAATGAATGAATGAATGAATGAAATATTTATTTACACATTAAGTGGTATGTATCTCCTTCTAATTTGCCTGAGTGGTGAAAGGTTACATGGGACCCTGTCATTTTTTTTTTATTGTCCAACATATCCTGTCCTCTTCAGCCTTTCCGCCTTTATGGCTGATGTATACTTCATATGGTATGTTGAGATAATTTCCATAGCAACCCATTAGGACTCATGCTAGTCTAATATTGACTCGCATTAGCAGCCTGGAACAAGCAGCACTCAGCAACAAAACAGGAAAAGCAAGAAATAGTGGCTGGAAGAAAACCCTGAGCACAGCAAAACTTTCCTGAAGGAATGAAAGTTACTTTCTCCTTTCCCTCAGCTCTGTCCAAATGTTTGAAAGTGGAATGACCGTCTTTCCATTTTGCTTCCTTTTTGCTTTGGAAATCCAGGTTTTCCTGTCTTCTTGTCTCTCAGATCAACTTTCCTGTGTTTACTCAAAAATTAAACCAAAATATTTCTGATTTGGCATACAGCTCATTGTATCAGCTCATTTATATATGCCTGGAGTGCACCACATTGAATCTACTTGATGATGTGATTCAGACTGTAACTTTTGTTTAGCATTTGCAGCAGCATTTCAGATTTAAAAAATCCAGGATGCATTCAATGCACAGAAAAAGTAATGGTGGCACTGCCTGATTGCCAGCTAATCCAGTAAGCTGTTCTTGGTAGGATTCTAGGTGTTGCAAATTGGTATTAGGTCTTGGAACTCGAATATAGAGATGCGTCTGTTCTGTGACTTCACTTCATAGAGTGTTTAAGAACTGACACTTTGAGCTCTTCCCGGTGTTTCCCCTCCCCCGTCTCTAAGAAGAGAAGGGTGCATCTAAGAAGGCAGTGAGAAAGAAACCAATTTCTGTCTATTCTGAAGCCTACCAGTCTATATTTTTTCCCAAGCTGCTTATAATTCCCCAGTTCCTTACTGTAGAATTTTTCTCTTGTTCTTTTAATTAGATTTACAATGAGATGATCCGAGACCTCCTGAACCCTTCCTTGGGCTACCTGGATTTGCGTGAGGATGCTAAAGGATTCATCCAAGTGGCTGGAATCACAGAAGTCTCAACCATCAATGCTAAGGAGGTGAATTGGAATAAAACCTGCAAAGGTTCAGAAAAAAACCCATGCTGATTGCCATATGCAGTCTTGCAACATAGTCATCCTAATTATTAATATAACTTTCTTCAAGAGGCTAACATGGATTTGTCACTATGATAGCTAGTCTGATGTGATTGAACATCCAAATCCAGTCCATTTGGTTTAAACAACTGGCAAATTTTGGTTAGCGTAACAGTTCCTAACCCAGTTTTTTTGTTTCTCACAATGGCTGTGACTCTTTGACTTCTCCTTGGAGGACATTGTCAACCCAGAATCCCCAGAAAGCATTCTGTTTAATGTACCACAAATAAAATCAAAACCTCTTCTTCCTTTCCCCTTTTTAATTCTTGTACTATATTTCCATGACTAGAGTTGAGAACTTCACTTGTTTGTTCTGTCACTTGGTGGGATATAAGACAGGTATTAAGCTGAGGAATATAAGTGTTCGTGTTTGGAGGCAGAAAAAGAAACACAACTGAGATGGAACTAGAAATTTAGTCTTTTTCACTGTGTATTGGTGAAAGGAATTAAAATCAGATTGATATTCCCTAGTACTGTGATAGGACAGAGATTTCAAAGAACAAATTGTAATTTTTGCTTGTTCAAAAATCCATCTCACAAGTAATAATTCCAAGCAAATGAGCATAATTTTGCAGTTTTAACTAATTTAGTTACAAAAACCACTGCTGCAAGTCCCTTGACCTCGCTTCTTTTCAGTTAAAGAAGAATGTTTTGGGCAGCGTTCCCCAAGCCATTTGAGCTAAAAATAATGGGTATTGTGGACCATATGGCACAATATCAAAGGAAATTTATTTAGTTAGTATTCACTTCATTGCAGCAGGCTTCTGGGAGAAACATATTGATGCACTGTGTGAAGAAATTTTGCAAAGAATTGCTCTCTTAGTAATTAGTAAAATAAAACAAAACAAAAGCCTTAGAAAGCCTTAGTAAGATCACACTTGGATGCATCCAGTTTTGGTCACCATATTACAAAAAAAATTAATACTCTGGAAAGAGTGCAGAGAAGAGCAAAAAAGATGATTAGGGGCCTAGAGGCTAAAACATATGAAGAACAGTTGTAGGGAATGTTTAGTCTAGTGAAAAGAAGGACATGAGGTGACATGATAGCAGTGTTCCAATATTTGAGGGGCTACCACAAAGAAGAGGGAGTCAAGTTATTCTCCAAAGCACCAGATGGCAAGACAAGAAATAATGGATGGAAATGAATCAAGGAGAGAAGCAACCTAGAACTAAGGAAAGATTTCCTGGCAGTTAGAAGAATTAATTGTTGAAATGGCTTGCCTTCCGAAGTTGTGGCTGCTCCATCACTGGAGGTTTTAAGAAGACATTGGACAGCCATTTGCCCAGAATGGTATGGGGTCTCCTGCTTGAGCAGGGGGTGGACTAGAAGATCTCCAAGGTCCCTTCAAACTCTTATTCTGTGTCTGTGGTTCTTCTGCATCTCTTAACTTGTTCAATAGCCCATTTTCTGCTTTGAGTCCCCCTGAAGTTCCATAAAATTCCCTATACTGGGACTCAAAGTTCCCTTTTGCCTTTTCCTGGTGATGGTGTCCTGTTTGTCTTTCTCCATCCACACCTCCCTGTTATTTTATAGATGGAAGTCACTTTGGCTTGATACGTTATTGGAGATAGAAGGCCTTTTGCTGACTAAGGCCTGATCAATGCCCACAATTGCTTTCCATTACCAAGTCTTTAATATGCTAACCCATGTCCCACCCTCTTTGAGGAAGGGAAAAAGGAGTTTCTGTTTCAGAATTGTCCCTTTATATAACTATTGTTACCAGGGCACAATCTGTTGCAATAAATCCAGTCAGGAAAAAAGAGATAGATCTTCTTTCTGGAAAGCAGAGAAGACAGGTTTGTCTATATAGGTTTGTAATTTCGCTGAAAATAATATGCAGCGAGATACAAAGGTATGAGAAAATTTCAGACGTAAAATGCATATTCCCAAAGAACACACAACAATATGTCTGACTCTTTGGCCTTTGTTTATGTGCATCGGGCTTAGGAAGTTCGAAGACTATATTAAACCTGCCCTTTTGCTCTGTTCCTCCCCCTGGTCCTTACTGGAGGCACATTGCTAACCTACACCAAATAGTTTTGGTCAAATTTGCATTCTTTCATTCATGTAGATAATGCAGTTGTTAATGAAGGGCAATAAGCAACGGACGCAGGAGCCTACAGCAGCCAACCGAACATCCTCACGCTCCCATGCAGTGCTGCAGGTCACCGTGCGCCAAAAGAGCCGCATCAAAAACATTATGCAGGAAGTGCGCATAGGCCGACTCTTCATGATTGACTTAGCAGGTTCAGAGCGGGCTTCTCAGGTATGGATGTGGAGGAGAAAAGGCCAATTGCCTCAAAAGGAAAAATACACCCATGGGTGGGGGGGGCAATGAGAGAGAGAAAAAGGAGAGGAGAGAGAGATGAGTGAAGCAGTAAGATAGGAAGTGCTTGGTGATGAAATCTCAGTATTGAAACAGCCTTTGCAGTGGCAGACTGGAAACTGGCTAACTTCCAATTTGGAGGGATGGGTTTGCATGATTACTTTGCTGAAAGTCCTATAAGTGCGATATTATTATTGATGAATGTTTTATTGGGAGTAAACTCTTCTGTGTCTGTTTTACAAGACTAAAGGGATAACCTTATTCTCAGGGATTTACTTTCTAAAATATCTACACAAAGAATGAAGGGCAGAAAGCAAATGAAAAAACATACTTAACTAGAAAATCAGTGAAAATTGCATCTATATGCACTGAATTACAGAAAGTTAATTTGGTGAAGAGCGTTGTTTCAAAAGGTATTCATCCTGAATTCAATTGTCAAGAAAGTATGAAATAAGAATAAATGTAAGAGCAGCTCTTTAAAGAATGATAGAGGAGTTGAACTATGACCAGCCAAGATGCGATGGTTTTGGCTCAAACAGTTAGCTCATCCTGCAAAGAAAAAGAAAGCAAATCTCTCCCAAAAGTTTTGAATGAGGACAGGATGCAAATATAAAGTGTCCATTTTTCTTATTTTATTTGCATGGCTGTTATCAAGATAGCCTCCATTTCTCATATTTCCACGTAAACCCTATTCTCCTTCACCTTGATGTTATTACCTAGCCTGTAATGAAACATCTATAAGAATACAACCAAGGTCAGAGAGTACATAGAACCCAACAGTTCAACCCTGAGCTACATATATTCTCTTATTACCTGAACAAGAAGGTTAGGTTACAGTGATGTAGAACAGGCATTCCCAACCCCCAGGCCCTGACCCACTACTGGGCCTTGGACCATTCAGAACTGGGCTTGTGCGAGAGACAGGCCCTTGCACAAGCATGCAAAGCTCCATTAGTGTGAGAGACAGGCACTTGCCCAAGCGTGCAAAGCTCCATTTGTTTGAGCAGCAGGCACTTGCACTCATGCGTGAAGCTTCATATGTGTGAATGATGGGCACATTCTCCCACTGCTTGTACAAATGAAACTGTGCACGTTATGTGTGTGCCTGCCACTCACACAGAACTATCCCCTTTCCCCCTGCCACCAAGCTGCCAAGTCGGAAAGGTTGGGGACTGCTAATGTAGAAAAGGGCAATCTTTCCTTGAAAGAAGAGAAAAAAATCTAGAGCAGGCTTGTCCAACCCGCGGCCCACGGGCCGCATGCGGCCCAGGTCGCCTCGTAATGTGGCCCAACGCCCACCCCAACCTTCGTGAAAGATCCAGTGAGGAGGAGGAGGAGAGGCAGGCGCGAGGCGGGGTGAGGCAACAGAAAAGGCGGGCAGCCACAGCCCAAAAGTCCCGCCCCACCACCTCCTGCTGTTGCCGCCACCGCTGCCGCCGCTGCTGCATTTGCAGGAGGAGAGGTAGGCGCGAGGCGGGGCAAGGCGAACAACAGAAAAGGCGGGCAGCCGCAGCCCAAAAGTCCCTTCCTGCCACCTCCTGCTTCTGCCCCCATTGCCGCCGCTGCTGCATTTGCAGGAGGAGAGGTAGGCGCGAGGCGGGAGAGCTTTCTTCCCCCCCTCCTCCCCCACCCTGCAAAATTTGGCCAGAAAACTATAAAATACAAAATAAATAATTTTTAATAAATAATTAATAATAAATAATAAAAATTATTTTATTTTATTTTATTTTATTTTTTATTTTTTTATGTGCAGCCCAAACCAAATTTTCATCTTCTAATGTGGCCCAGGGAAGGTGAAAGGTTGGACACCCCTGATCTAGAGAATTAACCAGGCTTATTATAACATTTGGATTGAAATTTGCTGTTAAGTAGAGTCTCTAAAAGTCCAGTCATCTGGGGATATTTTGGACTCTCAATCATACATTCAAATCTTAAGAATGTTGCTATTATGGATACAGTCCTATTTATCTGACACTTCTAAATAACCAGTTTGAAATGATAAATACTAATGAAACTGTATTGGGGCTGAGAACTTGGTAGAATATTCACGCTTCTCTTCAGTGAACACAGGATTCCTATATGCAAGAATAGCAATAGCAATAGCACTTAGATTTATATACCGCTTCATAGCGCTTTACAGCCCTCTGTAAGCTGTTTATAGAGTCAGCATATTGCCCCCCAACAATCTCATTTTATTGACCTTGGAAGAATGGAAGGCTGAGTCAACCTTGAACTAGTCAGGATCAAACTGCTGGCAATCGACAGAGTTAGCTTGCGATACTGTATTCTAACTACTGTGCCACCACTGTCAGTCAAAGTATCATTCTTTAGAAATTTATGGTTATGTCATTAATAATATAGTTTCCATCTAATATTTGGATCAAGACCTTTTTTGTTTCAATCTCCTTTTTGTTTGGGTCACCATATTTCAACATATCAGGAACTTAACCTGATTCCTGATAAGATCCACTTTCCATCGGTTTTTTTCCCCTGTGGTAAAAGCAGCTTAAATATTAGTGATAGCAAAATTATGACAGGGAAAGTATATTTCAATCTGACCCCAGAATTATATCTCAGAAAAATAGGGCTTGCCTCTGGAGTGGTCTGTGTTGGAATGGTAATTTCATTCTCATGTCCATTCTACCTTTTCCACCTCCCTAGACGCAGAATCGTGGACAGCGTATGAAGGAGGGCGCTCACATCAACCGGTCTCTGCTGGCTCTTGGCAATTGCATTAATGCTCTTAGCGACAGGACAGGTGTCAAATACGTTAATTACCGGGACAGCAAGCTTACTCGCCTTCTCAAGGTAGGCTTGGCAAAAAAGCAGAGTGTGAATAGCCTAAAAAAAGCTATGTATTTTCAATAGATAGGCAAAACAGAGTAGAGAAATTGGGGGGGGGGGGTATATTTGTGTCAATATGTGTTTAATTGTGCTATCCCTAAAAGTGGAGTGAAATGTTCCAATGAACAAAATAGCAATCTGGTTTGTTTTATTTGGTCATAAATTTGATATCTGCTTTCTTCTGTGGTAGAACAGAGAAAAGGAAACATGTATGGCAAGAGTAATTTAAACTGTAACTGAGTGAGATGGAGAAGAGATGAGAGTTGATATAGTGGACTTATATAAGACAAGCAATGTTCACACTTACCTATTTGTATAGTGTAGACATGATGGCTCAAGGTACAGTTTCAGGACCCTGGAGAGTTCCAAGCAGATAACTGTGGCTACAACTTAAGAGTTCAAATTAAAGCTTTTATATTTCTTGAGCCAGACTCCCAAAGTGTTCATAGGTGAAAACTAAATATTCAAATTCCGAGTATGAAGAATGTGGTTCCCAAAGCAAACCTGGCTTAAAAAATGTGTGCTGAGGATCCTGCTTTGATGGGATTGGGCTTGATCTAGTCAGATCAGTTTTTGTATTAAAGCATGGATTTAGAATCATCATGGCCTACCTGAGTGTATGTGGTTCCTCCTTTTCTGTAGACAGAGTTCTGACTGCTGCTGAAAGTCTGGTTTGGCTTCCTGGCATCTTGTGTTCAATCCTGTGCTTTCTATTTCCAGGATTCTCTAGGTGGGAACAGCCGTACAGTCATGATTGCTCACATCAGCCCCGCAAGTAGTGCTTTTGAGGAGTCACGCAGCACCTTGACCTATGCTGAACGTGCTAAGAATATCCGCACCACGGTAGGATGCTGCATTCTTGGCATTTTGTTGCTTCTTCTGCTTTGTCTAGAATTCCAACTCTTGGAGGTCGTTCAGATAACACAGTTTATTTCACCTGAATCCAGAACGTTCTCCAGTCTTCCAGATCCGATCATCGAAAGATGATTAATTCTAGCCTTACCATCAATATATTTTCTAATCAATGCAGGAGCTGGTTCTGGTAAGGTAGGAACCAAAATTGGGCAAACCAGCATGTAAGCATTGAAGAAATGCCTTCCAATCACAAGGATAAGTAATTAATGGCCAGATGTAATTTTAGGCAGGAGGAAAAAGCATACAATTGAAATCTCAAAATAAATAGAACATCTCAGAACATCCTTGTGCTCTACAACTGACAGATCTTATGTATATATGTGACTTCTGTCTTAATCTGTGATAAAGTCATTTATCTAGCTATGTCGTATCACTACATTGCATAGGGTCTCCTGCTTGAACGAATTTTAAGTAAGTTCCTGAAGAGAGGGTTGAGAATTAGGAGTCAAGATTTATTGCTATATAAACACATAAACATAAAATAGCTTTGGAGCCATGGCAATAGCTTGAGATATTGTGCAACAAGCTTCGAGATATCAACCTGCAATCAATCTCTCTCTTTCTCTCTCTCTCTCTCTCTCTCTCTCGCCTGACAGGTGAAGCGCAACCATCTCAACGTCACTTACCACATTGCTCAGTACACAAGTATCATTGCTGAACTCCATCGTGAAATTCACCGTCTGCACTGCAAAATTGAGCAACAGGAGCCCCATCCAATGCGGTCAGACATCCGGAGTATTCAAGGTAGGCTGAGTTGCTGATGTAACATGAAGATAACTGTAGAAGATGCCTGGAAGATGAGGTTATCCATATATGAAGTATGACTAACCTCATCTTCCAGAAATCTTCTACAGCCAAGCAAGAATCAACAAGGAAAAGATACATACCTCTTGCTAATGTTCCTTAGCAATTAGACATTATACAGAGGCATATTTCACTTGGATGCGTTGCCTTTAATGTTAGAAGTGATATGCCTCTGTCTAATGCCTAAATGCTAAGGAACATTAGCAAGAGGTGTCATTGGTCATATCCTGCTTGTGATTTTCTTTATTGATACTTGTTTGGCCACTATGAGAAACAGGACACTAAAAGATACAGGCTTTTCGCTTGATCCAGCACAATTAGTCTTACATTACACATTCCTGAAGCATTCCAGAAATATGCCTGCCATGGCATATTGACACCTATAGAAAAAGAAGAAAGGGAAATGCGTATATATGTTTGGGTCATGGATTCAGTAGGGTTGGTATTTCTGTCTTATGGATGAAAAGGGATCTGATTGGTAGATTTGATGAGGCACTGAAAGTTTTGAAAAAGTCAGGCTGCAAGCAATTAGACAGAAAGCATGGTTGAAAGAGTAAGGCATGGAAGAAAGGGACCAAAAACTTGGCTATTCTGTAGCTTCATTTCTCTTAGCGCTTTGATTGGATTTCCCGTATCAGTTACACTTCTTTTCTCCACCTTTTGTACAGCCGAAGTACAGCTCCATGGGAATCACTTTGAGAGGCAGGAGATGGATCAGCTCCGGGAACAGCTGATCAGCACCTTTCGGGAACAGATGGATGTGCGTCGCCACCTTATGGAGTTGGAGAATAATTACATGGAGATACAGATCGAGAGCTCTCGCCATCTCCTCACCATTGCTGAGTAAGCAGACAGTAGGGAACAAACAGGACACACTCCTAGGACCTTGGTCGTGCAATTCACTGTTTTCCATCAGCTTATTTTGAGAGCTTAGACTAGATGTGCCAGTTGCCTGTCATTTGCTGGCTCTTGATCATAAGGCATTTCTTCAACCTTTCTTTCTTCCCTTCTTTGCAGTTGGGAACAGGAGAAGACACATCGAACGCAAAAGTGGCGAGAGGAGCAACGAAAAGAGAGTTACAACAAAGATGAAAATGAGAAGGACTCTGACACTGGGGACGAACTCTCAGATGTGCCAGAGCCACAGGAAGTGGCAGCAGCTCGGGAACACATCACTATTCTCCTGGGGGAGCAGGATAAACTTCATAAACAGAAGGTGTCAAAAGCTGGTGGGGTGAACAGAATATTAGCTAAAGGAAGGGAGGGAAGGGAGAAGGGATGTTGCAACTTTATAGTGTGGAGCAGTCTGCAGTCAGCAACATTCCTCCCATCCAGTATCCATGGCTTTCACTGGCTCTGTGACTGTGTACCTCTTCTCTGTGCCAGGCAGAGCTGGAAAGGCGCTTCTGGGATATACGGCAGTGTGGGCAGCGGCTAGAGGAGGCCTTGCCGTGGTGCATCAGCTCAGAAGAGCAGAGAGAGGTTCTGAGTTTGCTGTGTAAGGTACATGAACTGGAAGTGAAGAACACAGCCATACAATCAAGTACGCTTCTCAAGGACAACTTCATCCGTCATCAGGAGAGAGCTGTGCGTCGCTTTGAGTGCTATCGCAGCCTCTGTCACCGCATCATCCAAGAACAGCGACAGATCATTCATGGTATGGCTACCTACGTTGCCCAGTGTAGATCAGTTTTTCCCAATTTAGTGCCCTCCAGAGGTGTTGAGTTCTAATTCCCAGCTGAGTAGAACTGATGTAGATTTGATAGATAGATAGATAGATAGATAGATAGATAGATAGATAGATAGATAGATAGAGGGGTGGGATTCTACAGGTTCGCACCTATTTCCTAGAACCAGTTGTTAACATTCTAAGCAGTTTGGAGAACCGGTTGTTGGAAGAAATTACTGGCCTAATCCTGTAAGGAAGGCAGGACATTCTGGTGTTGCTTATAGAAACTGCTTCTCTGTTAACCCTTTTTACATTCTTGGCAGGACTAGACTTCCTGCCTCAGGAACATCTCTGGAGTTTTTTCCCCTCCTTTGCTGGTACTTTGCTTGTGTGGAGTGACCATTTAAAGTTACAGTGGCACTGAAAAAAGTGACTTATGACCATTTTTCACACGAGTGTTGCAGCATCTCCACAGTCATGAGAGGCCAGGCGAGGAGATGCGTGCCTCAATGTGAGTGATGTTGAGTTGGCCACGCCCAGCCAGTCACATTACCACAAAGCCACACCCACCAACTAAGCCACGCTCACAGAACCGGTTGTTAAAAAAATGGAATCCCACCCCTGGATAGATAGATAGATAGATAGACAGACGGATGGACAGACAGACAGACAGATAGATGTGTGTGTATGTATGTATGTCATGGGTATAGAGATACACACACACATGTACAATCTTGATACAATGTGGTAGAGGGGAGGCCAGTTCTTGCATTAAGGAAGTTGAATGTAAGAAAATAAGTGATGTTATATAATAATCATCTACTTTCCCAGACTTCTCTGAGGCACAACAGAGGTCTCTATCCTTTCTTTCAGATTCACATACCTTACCTTTGCTTATGATCTATTATTGATGGCCTCTCTCAAATGTAATTGAAAAATCTTTTTGCCTCACAATTTTGTGGCATCCCACAGGGTTGTGCTCAAGAGTCTCAAACTCAAATCATAATGGGAGAAGCATGAGCACTAGTTCATTAACCTGAAGATTGCAGTAATGAAATCTTTTCAAACTTTGGCATAAAAATCTCTAGGGAGTAAGTAGCCTTAGGAGCAAACATCATAGAAATTAATAGAACATTTAGTTGCTGTACATGTCTCTATGTAAACAAGGGAATTTCTGTTTTTCTGGCTTATCTTTATTGATACTGGCTTCATCGTGAAGGGCCACGTACAGGTCATGCATTTGAGATCCAGGATTATTTTGCAGCTTGTCACCCTGTCTTAGCCTACCGCACTCATGGCGTTGATGCTTTTCCCATCAAAAGTATTCAGTATCTTTCGAATACTTTCCTAATCATAGCATCTGTCCCATTCCCTTCATACTACAAGGGACTGTCATCTCAGTTGTAGACCAGTGTCGAAGCTTCTGTGGTCTGATTGCCTATCCTGTGTAACCTGATTTCTGCTCCCGCTTCTCATTGCCAGAGTCTCACCTAGTGGTGCCATCCCATCTGGAGGAACTGTATCAGGTTTACTTGCATCAGCTGGAAGAAGGGGCCTTAGATCGAATGGCAGCCATGGATCAAGCAGCTGTTAGAGCTCTTAAGGTATATTGATGTCCTCATTGCTGAAATCCTTTCACTTCATCCAAAAGTAATATCTTTGAGCCTCAACGGTATCCATATTTAGACCAAACTGTCTGCACCAGCTGAGGAAGCCTAGGCGTCCCATTAAGCAGAGAGTGACAATTGCAGGAGCACTTAGACTTATACACCACTTCACAGTGCTTTGCAGCCCTCTCTAAGCAGTTTATAGAGTCAGCATATTTCCCCCAACAATCTGTGTCCTCATTTTACCCACCCTTGGAAGGATCGAAGGCTGAGTCCATCTTGAACCAGTCAGGATTGCTTCCAGTGGCTGTGAATGCTCCAACACTGGAAGTTTTTAAGAAGAAATTGGATAACCATTTGTCTGAAGTGGTGTAGGGTTTCCTGCCTGAGCAGAGGGGTTGGACTAGAAGACCTCCAAGGTCCCTTCCAACTCTGTCATTCTTTCTATTCTATTCTAAGGATTGAACTGCTGGCAGTCAGCAGAGTTAGCCTGCAACTCTGCACTATAACCGCTGTGCCACCACGGCTCTTACAACCTTGTTGAATGTAGAAAATGCAACATTGGGACAGGGTAGACTTTTCAATCAAGGAAAGGGAAGGTCCTCGGGTAGGAGTTGCCCATCACCCTTTCCAGTAAGTCATTGAGATAACGTGGTAAATATCAATTTTACAGTTCATTCTTTCTTCTGCTGTCAGTCTTCTGAATATTGAATGAAAAGCTAATTTCACTTCTCATTTTATTCCTGAACCCATCATTGCATTTAATGATGCATCCAGGAAAAAAAAAAAAAAACCTCTCTAGTGTCAAGAAACAAAGCAGTTTTTCCAATAAAAGGCAAGGCAAAACGAAGAGTGTATAGATTTTTATTTTTATTTTTAAATGAAATCCTGTTTAAACATCCTGAAAATCTTTTCTTCTATGAATGTTGGACATAAAATCTATTACTGAATTGTTTTTTCCCCCTTATTGGAAGCCTGCCGCTCACTTTTCGTTATCCCTTTAAAGATAAGCAATATTATCTAGAGCACAGAAGCCAAAGAGATGGAAAACATATAACAAGAAAGGAATCATGGTCAATTTCTTACTGTTCTGTAAGAGGGAATGATTCCAAAAGATACGCTTTTTGATTATCCAGATTTTTCCCCCTCCCCGGCCTCAACGGTCATCTGCTCCTTAACCAGGAGCTGTGAAGCCAGCAATAACCTTAAATTGCACACCAGTTCAGTCCCGAGGAAATGTAACCTTTGTGAAAGATAACTTATGACCAGAACCTGAGGGCCAAAGCCACTCCATCTTTCCAGAGTTGAGTTGGAGCCGGTTCCTTCCCATTCAAACCCTCCCAGCCTCCAGGCACACAGTCAGCTCCACCATAGCATCACCTGATCGGCTTGGGGTAGAAATGGGCAGCTGCTTCTCCATGAATATATGGATGACACTGCACCCCTGCCATCAAATGACTTTGTCCCAACAGTTTCAGGTAGATGTTAAAGAGGAGAGGAGAGAGGCTCTTATTCACTTATTTTGTTTGTTTTTATTATTTAGGTTTTGTTTTTTTTTTAATTTAGTAAATTTTATATGCTGCCCATCTCACCGATCAGGGGTGGCTGACAGAATGATAAAAAAGACAAATATAAGGAGATAAATGTCAAAAGGGTTCAAATGAAGAAAACGTTTATGTGCAGGAGACTTCTGTGCCAAAGCTTCCCCCGCTTCCTGCAGAAAATATCCTGGACTCGGACCAAGAGAGCGTCAAGACCCTGGGTTCAGAGAGTCAGCAGCTGCCTTGGCGGGATTCGTGGAGGAATACCCTCCCACCCCTTGTTCCAGCATCAGACAGGTAAGAACTGCTTGGTACTCTTCAAAAGGGAGCTGGAAGGGGGGGCTTCCCAATTTGGATGGATCAGCACCACAGAATACAGGTAGTCCTGAACTTACGACCACAGTTGAGCCCAAAATTTCTGTTTGCCAAGTGAGTTTCTGTTCTTAACTTGAGTTTTGCCCCATTTTACAATCTTTCTTGCCAGAGCTGTTAAGTGAATCACTGCAGTTGGTAAGTTAGTAACAGGGTTGTTGAGTGAATGCGGTTTTCCCCGTTGACTTCCTTTGTCAGGAGGTCACACAAGGGGATCACATTGACCCAGGGACACTGTAGCCTTTGTAAATTCAAGTCAGCTGCCAAGCATCTGAATTTTGATCACGTGGCTGTGGAGACACGGCAATGGTGTAAGTGTGAAAAATGGTCATACGTCACTTTTTTCAGTGCTGTTGTAACTTTGAACAGTCACGAAATGAAATGTTGTAAGTTGAGGACTACCTGTAGTGTTCCAATATCTCAGGGGCTGCCACAAAGAAGAGGGAGCCAAGCTATTCTCCAAAGCACCTGAAGGCAGGACAAGAAGCAATGGGTGGAAATAAATCAAAGAGAGAAGCAACGAAGGAGTAATTTCTGACAGTTAGAACAATTAATCAGTGGAACAACTTGCCTCCAGAAGTTATGAATGCCCCAACACTGGAAGTTTTTAAGAAGATGTTGGATAACTATTTGCCTGAAGGGGTGTAGGGTTTCCTGCCTAGGCACGGGGTTGGACTAGAAGACCTCCAAGGTCCCTTCCAACTCTGTTATTCTATTCTATTCTGTATGAAAAGTGGATCTTTGAAAACTCAGGAGTGAAAGACTTCCCGGAACCAAAGCCAAGTTAAGAGTGTACATTTCTACAGGCGTTCAGTGCTCCTCCCCCTTTTGCCTTTCATCTTCTTAGATGCTCGTGCCTTTCTTTTCCATGTTTCTCTCCATCATTGTTCTCGGCCTCCCTGCTCTTACTTAGTCTTGAATGTTTTCTTCCTTACTTTTCAATTCCTACCCTGATCCATATGCATCCTCACTTCTCTGAAAATGGTTTGTCATGAAGACCACTTCCTCTTGTTTGAAGGTTGGGAGAATAGGTTGGAAAACAACAACAACAACAACAACAATGCAAGCCCATTCAGTCACAATCAGGATATTCATCAGATCTAATTCAGATCAGATGTCCAGTGGATAGGACTGCATCGTATACACATACAGGACAGGCGATTTTATTTTGGGAGTTATTTCTTTCAAGCCTTGTTAGAACCCATAGCACGGTTGTTGGGTGTTTTCCCTTTAAAAACAGCCTGCCGTTGATTTTTGGCAGTCTTGCCAGTTAAATTGGTTGGAATAGAGGCTCAGCAGTCCATAAAAAGAGTTTGGAGCCACGTGAGGGTCTGTTTGCCTAGTGCTGTGCTGGAATCAGCAGAACGTTATCTTTCTTTTTTCAACAGTGAAGCAGTTCAGGTGTTCAAGGCGAGTCCTCGGGCTCGGCAAATGAAGCAGTCAGCAGTGATGACTCCACCCCCTATCCATGTCAATGGCATGATCAGTCAAGAGGTATGAAGAGTAGAGAAAAGGGGGCTTGAAGTGCATACGGTGGTTTTACTCAAACACGATGTCACCGCTACACTAGGAGAGGAGCTGTAACATTCAGGGAAGCTCTATATCAGTGATGGCTAACCTTTTCGGCACCAAGTTCCCAAAGCCTGCACCCTGCACATGCGCCCCACCCCTCGTGCATGCGTGTGTGACCCTCCCGCAACCCCCACACATGTGCCTGCGACCCCCCGCATGTATGCATGATGTATGTGCATCGGAGCTAAGCTGGGCCGATGGCTCGCGCACCCAGAGAGAGGGCTCTGCACGTCATCTCTGGCACACGTGCCATAGGTTCGCCATCACAGCTCTATATAATTTAACCTGTCCTGCTTCCTTTCTTCTTTTCTTAGTATACACCCCAGGAGAGTTTGCTTATCTTGGACAGACACCAGAATTCTTCCCCTGACAGCAGCGATTATTGTTCGGATGGCATCTTGATGCATGGAGGTGAGATACGGTGTATGCTAGATATTTATTGAGAGCCAGATTGACACTGTGGTTAAAATGGTGGACTGGGAACAAGGAGATCATGAATTTTAGTCTTCGCTCAGAACTGAAAGCCAGCTCTCTCAGCTCATGTGGGAAAAATAGGCGGGAAAAATAGTTGAGGGCATTAGGTATGCCGCCTCAAGTTGTACAAAATAAAGGCAGGGTGCAAATCCTATAATTAAATATTTAAAGATTCTGTGTTTCCTCATGGAGCTCCATAAGTAGTAAGGCTGCTAACAGCTGCAGCTGAGGCCTATTTTATTTACTTACTAGGAACTCTTACTGCCTCCTCATTCTTCCCAGTTACCCATCAGATCAGAAAAAAGACAATGCAATGAGGGCCTCCCTCCCATTTTGAAAAGAGAGTAAGCTGCTTTCTGGTGTTTTCCACCCTTTTCCCTGCTGGGCCACTGGCACTCGAGCAAAGGGAACCCAGGAAAAAGCTTTTAATTTTGCCACATGCTTCCACCCCTGGCAGAGCACAAGGAGATGGCGAGCGGCATCAAAAACATTGCGGTGAAGGCTGCCCGGCGTCGTTCACGAGTGCTGGAATCCGACAGGCTGAACTTGCTGAAGCCAACCAAGGAGCTCAGCAACCTCTCTCTCCACTCTCTGAGTGAAAGTGAGGACACCCCCTGCCGGGGAACTCCTGCCTTCTGCCAGCCTGCCAGTCCCAGTTTGCAGCATGCCATCAGCGAGGACAATCTGTCAAGCAGCACCGGGGATACTGCTCCTGGGAGACACGTCCCCAGATGCTCCCTTGGCCCCTGGCTCCGGGTTAACAAAAAGGGAAGCAAGAAATCTGAGAAGAGCGAAGAATCCCTAGAGGCAAAGAGGAGGAAACGGCGATCGCGCTCATTCGAGGTTACTGGCCAGAGGGTACGTCTTCCCGATTCCAACACTATGAACAGAATAGAATAGAATAGAATAGAATAGAATAGAATAGAATAGAATAGAATAGAATAGAATAGAATTCTTTATTGTCCAAGTGTGATTGGACACACAAGGAATTTGTCTTGGTGCAAATGCTCTCAGTGTACATAACAGAAAAGATAAATTCATCAAGAGTCAAGAATCATCAGGTGCAACACTTAATAACAGTCATAGGGTACAATAAGCAATTAAATCATGCTAGGAAACAGTCCATATAAATCGTTAGGATACAAGGGACAATGTTACAGTCATACAGTCACAAGTGGGAGGGGATGGATGAAAGGAAGGATGGGAGGATTAATAATAATAGTAATGTAGATTTAGTAAATAGTTGGACAGTGTTGAGGGAATTATTTGTTTGGCAGAGTTCAGGGAAAAACTGTCCTTGGGTCTAGTTGTTCTGGTGCGCAGTGCCCTATATGTCCTTTTGAGGGTAGGAGTTGAAACAATTTATGTCCAGGATGTGAGGGGTCTATATATATTTTTACAGCGCTCTTTTTGACTCGTGCAGTATACAGGTCCTTGATGGAAGGCAGGTTGGTAACAATTGTTTTTTTCTGCAGTTCTAATTGTCCTCTGAAGTCTAGATCTATCTTGTTGGGTTGCAGAAGCTATGACAGACTGTGAATGTATCCTGGTGGTTTCCCTTCAATAGCTGAGGGCCAAAGCTAACTCCCATCAGATTGCTTCTACTATAATCAGGCATAAGTACGAATTCACTAGCAGGCTGCAAGATCACCACCAGAATCCCAGTGCTGAGTTTCTGCTGCCATCTTCAAGGTCCACTTAGGAAGCCTTTGAGTGAACCCTTGTCCCACTATGGTGATGCTATCCTGTACCCTAAGCTAATTATTTATCCTAATAAACTCCTGATTAAATGTCCGAAGAGCTTTCTCTGTTTTCTCCCAAAGGCAGGCTGCGAAAGGCTCATGTGAGGTTCCCTCAATTCTGAGATTCTCGAATCTACATTAATGAATTATTAGTGCAATGAGTTGTTGCTCCTTCCTTGGCTATAGTTCTCCTGAGATCAGCATAGGGAACTTTGGGAACTATAAATGACAAGTGTGGATGCTATTGAAAGCACAGCAATCAGAAGCACGGCAACCACCGAATAACTGATTCTGAACTGGTTCCAACCAGAATTCTTAATGTATATCCCTCACAGTCCTTAGTAAGATCAACTGGATAGGGCTATGGTAGTCATGCATTTAAGGAGGAAGCAGGCCAGGAATGCCTTCTGTACAAGAAAAATCAATCCATCAATCCTGATCACTTTTCCTTTTTATACCAAATCAGAAAACTGGTCTTTCAGAGTACCTGACTGGCACACCGTCTCCAGTAGATAGTTGTCTCTGTTCCCAGCTGGTACTAAATCCTCCCACTCAGATCTTCCTTGCAGAATGTGTGGTGGAACATGGTCTGAATTCCTGGGAGGGGGGGGTTGCATTCCAGATCGTTTGGTGGGGAGGAAGTGTGTTAAACGCAGCTCCTCCCTAGGAGTTCTCAGAGTTTATATTTAATGGTGCAAGTAGTCTGCTGTTTCAGTTTGGCAAAATTTCTGTTTATAGGTGAGGAACAATAAAGCAAACTGCTTAAAAGAAACCCAGGGTGTTTTTCTTGGTTTATGGAGCCTAACCTGTGCTTTAATAATTCATGGTGGGGTATAAGAATTTCTTTATCCATGAAATACCCTTTGAACCCGTGTGTTCATCTCTTCTCCCCACCCCCCACCCCTGGCAGCTCCAGGGCCCAAAGAACAATGCCTCTCGCCGACATCCCCTGGAAAGCAGTTCTGAGCACAAGATAATGGCAGCAGGAGGGATGCACAGTATCCGCAGCATTGGAAAACCTGCTGTGCAGTTGTCCAGAGTGAGGCTTCTGCAAGCCCAGCCTTCTTCAGGTATGTGAGCATCAACCCAATCACAATTTTCTGTTACTGCTCCTCAATGCAGCAAAGTCTCTCTTGACTGCAGCAGAGAATTTGAGCATCACCACCTTACAAAAGATGTCTATCCTGCAGTTGCACATACTAGATCTGCCTCTTTTACTGTAGAGCAATATGCCTGCCTTTGCAGTTTGAAAGCCAGTTGTAGTGGTGTAGTGGTTAATGTTAGAAACTGAGAGACGATGAGTTGTAGTTCTGCTTGAGGTACCAAGCCAGATGAGTGACTTTGGGCCAATTGCTCTCTTTTTCAATATTAGGTAATAACAAGCCACTGATGAAAACATTGGCCCAAAAATTGCAGGGATTAGTCCAGTTCTCAGAAGTGACTTGAATACAAAAGAAAGAAGGGAGGGAGGGAGGAAAGAAGGAAGGAAGGAAGGAAGGAAGGAAAGGAAGGAAGGAAGGAAGGAAGGAAGGAAGGAAGGAAGGAAGGAAGGAAGGAAGGAAAGAAGGAAGGAAAGAAGGAAGGAAGGAAAAGAGTAATTGGTTGGTTGGTTGATTGATTTTGGGGATGGCACAGCTGTACTGAAGGCCAGCCTAAGGAATGATAACTATTAAGGGGCTGTGCAATTATTCCCCAGCTTGTGATGTAGCCATGTACAAGCCCTAATGGTTGTCCTCTTTTTCATTTCTGGTTTTATTCTTTCAGGTCCCAGTGAGGCATCCTCTCTTTCTGTTGCTTCCCATCAAGGTGGCATCTCCAAGAAAACAAGCCAGCCCAGTCAGTACCCCCCACGCCTGAACTATGTCACAGTGAATGGGACAAACCCTTCTGGCAAAGATGGGAAGAACCGGCGATGTTAAGCTCTGAAAGGCACAGAGAAGTTGAGATGCTCCAGGAAGGTAGCATTTGATGGGCCAGTCAGGGCCAGACACTGTGGTTAAAACCATTGGAAGGAAATAGCTAACTTGAACAGAAGGCCTACAAGCTTGCCTGGTGGGTTGCAAGAGGATTTTCTGGCCACAAAAAAACTTTCAATCTCCAGGACTCTAGGTTCCCCCAAATTGAAATGAGCAGTTGTCTCGATGGATACACAGAAGGCTGCCACCGGATATATCCAGTGCTGTAATACCAAGATAGATGTGGAAGATTGGTTCTTCAACTCTTTAATTTTTAAACTATGTGTTGGAGGAGGACACAGTGCCACAGCATTGGGGTAACCTGGCAATAAGATTTGTTGTACTTTTGCATCACTCCAAGGCAATAATTTCAATATATTTAACTAGCACCTTTCTGCTGTGACCTTCAGAGGAAAAGGTTTGTGGACATTTGAAAACACACTATGTCTGCCTATGGCCAGGATTCTCTACCAAGGGGGCTATTGTGTTGTCAATCAGGCACCATCCTTAATTTCATGACTGGGATATACTTAACCTTTGGGGTTACAAGGACTTTTAGATGATCTTGTTAACTGGCTTGGATGCAAGAAAAGTCTTTTTACAAAACAATTTACTATTGCTTTTTTCAGCAAGGAGATTTTAAAAATGTGGTGGAATCCCAAATGTTGCCTTTTGTATCTGTCTGTAAGTAAAGTGAGACAGCACACAATATTCAGTACCAGCTCCAGAGTATTTCCAGAATCCTTCCAGTCTCGTAGTTTTTATTGGCAAGGACTCCCTTCTTGCAATATGCATGATGTTTCATATTATGCCATCAGAAGGATCTGCTTACAACAACGTTGCACAGATTTAGATATACATAATCCCTGTCTAGATTGTTTTCTGCCTAATTTTGATGATTGTAGATTTCCCCACGGGATCCAGCTGCTTTTGTCATTCCAACGTTCCCATTGTATTTATTTATTTATTTTAAAAATCTGACTTCATTTTCCCCCAATTGGGTCTGTTTACTTTTCTCTGTTAGCTATGATGGTATTTAGGTTCAGTCACCAAGTCCACTGGGTATTACCAGTCATTGAGTCACTAGACACACTGGCTGTGCTAAAGGCAAGATTACAGAGGAAACATGGAATTTAAGAAGCGCAAACACAGGGAAATTCAACATAGTAAAAGATTAAACAGCTCAACTACACATTGATGTCTTATATATCAGTGAATTCAAATAGTGTGGAATTGGATAAAGACTCAAAAGATGACATCAAGAAGGAATAAAAAAATAAAATGTGAAGATTGACAAGAAGAGACAAGAAGTAGCATTACAACTATACAAATAAAGACATTAAAAACAGACACAGAAAACAAAGTCATCCAAGAAATCTTCCAACTCTCAAATTCGCATGCTGAAGGAAGTCAATGGACAACAGCAATTGGTTCAAGTAACATCAAAGATGGAAATTCTGAAATTCTGCATACTAAGGTTGTCAACATCCAATACATCTTATAAGACTCAAATCCAGCCACCATTCGTACAGTAGTCAAATTTGATGTTCTCATGGTGTTAATAAGGCAAAGCCAATTAAAGAAATAAAGACTTCTATTTTCTTCAACATCTTATTCAGTTATGTTTAAAATTATTTTAGAGGACATTTAGTTTAGGGTATAACTTTAATATATTAGATTTATTAGTGTTATGTAAATAAATATTATTGTAATAGGGATGTTCAGAGTATACCATATTTGATTTACTTTATAGTTGCCAATATATAATTGTACTTATTTCTTTTTGTTGATCCTAATTGTATTTGTTATCTTCTGTTCCCTATTTATTGTTTTATGTTGCTGGTCATTTACCAAGTAAAAATATTGTTATTGCTAAAAGATACTCTGATTTTACAAAAATCTCTAGCACTGGAAGATGAAGTTGGTTTAGCACTGTTGTCATTACCAAATTAGAAGGCTTCTGGGATTAAAGAAGTATCTGTAGAAATAATGCAAGCAAAGGAGAATTAATAGATGTTCTCGCCAAATTGTGCCAGCAAATCTTAGGGAATGATCCAGTGGCTAACAGATTGAAAGCACACAGTGTGTAAATTCTTAGTTTCTCATGCTAGCAATATAATACTTAGGATTATCCAACACAGATTACAGCTGTACATGAAAAGGAAAATGCCAGATATTCAAGCTTTTTTTTTTTTTTCTAGAAAGGCATTATTGCTGATGCACACGGGATGTTTAAGAAAACTTGGAAAGAATTCTAATAAGTCAATGTGTTTCAGAAAGATCCTCAGCTGTGTTGACCATATGAAGCTGTGGGATGACCTTAGAAAAATAAGAATCCCAGAACATTTCATGTAAAACTTAAATATTGGATAGGAAGCCACAGTCCAGATGGAACGTAATGAAAGACTGACTTAAAGACTGAGACAGACAACGCTGTATATTCTCTCTTTATATAGACAACTTACATGTTGAATATATTTCAGGAGAGGCTGAATTGAAGAAGGTGAGCATGATTTTGAAATTCAAGTACAATGCTGGTGGTATTACTCTAATGATAGACAATGCAAAGGATCTGGGACCCCTAGTAATGAAAGCCAAGGAGCATAGTGAAATAATGATTAAATATTTTAAAAAATCAAACAAATACAACAGTGAAGAATTGAAAGAGTGGGTGGCCTTTTAGGACTGACGGTCAACTGTAAAACCAACAGTCAAGAAATACACTGCTGACTCACTTTTAGATTTCTCATGTTTAAAAGGTCCCAGAGGCAACATCTAGCCATGTTGTCTTGTACTCTGATTAGGAGAATATTATAGAGAAGGAACAATGATGGTGAGAAGACTAACTTGTCACATTTTCCATTTTTAAATGGTGATTTAAGAATTGGCATCTTAAACCTTTTAAAGCAGGATGGTGCCCACTACATTTTTTGCAGTAGTTGCTTATGATTATTTGAAATATGTGGTATTAGGAGATGGGGATCTTAATCTGCATTAGAGTTTTTTTTTCCTTTTGGAAGTAGCTATGATCAGACATTTCTGATTTGCAGAGTGCTGAAAAGATATTGTCCGGCCATTAATTCACATATACTTGATCACACAGATTGTAAAAATATAATGGCTTTTATGGCCTGTTTTTCAACCAGTTTTGTAATATTTTAGTTACCCTTCCTATTCCACATAAGATTTACAGTTCCAATATCCAAATAACTCATTAAGTTTTGTTTAAAAAGCTATGGACAGTAGCAGTAGACATAGGACAAGCAATGGGTTTTTTATTTTTTGCAGAACTTTATATGGTTTCAAAAATCTGCAGAATCTCCATGACTAAGGTGACAATAGGCCGAGTAACAATAACACTTCCAATACAAAACTAGCAGAAATCCATATTGTAGAACCATGTTCAACTGATTCAGGGAAGTACTCCTAATTCACACATAACATTATCTTCATGGAAATTCCTGCAGTTGGTATATAAAGAACTAGAGGAAGCAAGGGAGATTTGAAAGTAGACAGAAGAATAACCAGATACCAATTTCAATTTAATTCCAAAGGGGTTTTTCTGTCAAGACATCAGTCTGTAATTATCTCAAGGGAACAAAACCTAACGGGGAAACAAAGGGAACATAAGGCAACTTCTAATTAGGTGAGAAAGACAAAAGAAATCCTATGTGACATCTTTGATAATTACCTATTCCAAAGCACCATGAGAATCTCCAGCTCTACCTGAGTCTCTTCAAATTGAAGGGAGATAAAACCTTAAGTTAAAAGAATGGAAAGACAGACGAGAGAACCCTCCACTCCCTGATTAATTGCCTCTAGAAAACAAAAGTTTCCAGAGTCAAAGGAAGCTTGTTTTATACAATGAATTCTCAGAGCTTCTCCAACAGGGCCAATATGACTTAAAAGATGCAGAGCCTACATCAAACACTTTAATACTGAATGGTAGAATCACTGCTATCCTCCAATGCAACCAGTGGTTCTCTCCCCATGATGTGTCCAGCTGTCTCCCCCGTTTTCCTTCTACTTTTTGATTTTGATGAGTGAGTGGTAGACGGGTTTGACAATGATATGCAAATGCAAAGAGTTGTCAATCAGGTATTCAGAGGTGCGCTTTTGCAAGTCAGCATATATCAGGAAATCGGCAACTTCATCTGTGCTCTGATGGAAGTTATAGGTGTGTTTGACAAAGAGTTTGCCCTGATGCCTGATGCCCACCAGAATGGTCTTCTGGAAACTGACACCTGCAAAATCTGAGCTGGTGGTGGCTGGAGTGATAACCAGACGGGGGCGTCCATCCTCGATTCTGATAGGTTGGATGGCTCCAGAGACCGAGTCGGAATAGACAGGACGCAGGCTCACCGGGAGCCAGCGAGGAGAGAAGAGGACGTTCCATGTCACTCTCTTGGCAGAATCATGGTTGCTGGGGCCCAGCTGGGTCTGGAAACTGGTACTACGATCATCTCGGGCAGGGTTATTAATAATCCACTGGGACCCCCAAGAGATGGAGAGGTAATTACGGGGCAGAAACATACTGCAGTTGACATCAAAGTATTTGGCAAAATGGATTGGGGAAGCTGAATGGAACTGGAAGGCTTGAAAGAGCAGATCTTGCACAGTGCTGTAGTATTTCACCATCACTGGAGATTGTTTTTGGAGGTGGAAAAGATGGCTGGGGGAGATCATAGGATAACGCAAGGATCTCAGGATCTTCTCCACTACAGGGTCCTCAGGCTGATATGTGGTAACCCACTTCTCTACACCTGCGTACAACTCCAATTCACTCTGGAGGACCAGGTCAGATCTTTCAAGCAATAGTAGCAGCAAATCTAGGCTTACAGAGGCCAATTCAGGGCTACTCATGACAGCAGAGAAATTCCAGGCCAGAAACTGGAGGCAGCTCTCCTGCAGAGCCTCGTCACCGATCCTCACTGCATAATGATACCATCCCACCACATGGCCTTGGCTTGATTCACAAGCCAAGTGGCCCCTCATGTACTCAGCTATCCCTCGCTGCAAACTGGACACGTGGTATTTACTGGCTAGACGATGAAGTGGGATGGCTTCGTGGAGGAATATGGAGATCTCGCCACAATACAGATACCTAGAGAAAGAAGGCAATGAGAATCTGTTTTCCATGCCAAATTAAATCATCATGCTTACATTTGACAATAAAACTTCCCTTTTAATGGGGACAAAAGAGGTAGTGGGATTTATCTGTTTAGCCATCTACATAATCCCCTAACTGATTCAGCATTGCAAGTAGCATGCATTTCTTATAAGTATCAAATCTGAATGTGTGTCCATTGCTGGGCATTTTTTAAAAAAATCATCCAGCTATCCACATGTGATCAATATTGCTATGCTTATTCTGCTTAAGCGAGCAAGAGCAGCTTTACTGTGATGGCTAAAGAGCCACTTCTATCTCCTTTCTCCCAACTGATCTGCAACCCCAAATTTAAAGAAGATAACTGCTTCCCCAACCCAACCCAACCCCACATCTTCTGCTATATCTCTAAGCCCTAATAATCTAGAGTTGTGCTGCCAGGTTTGATTCAATTGATTATAGAAATGAGAAAGGTGATCTTTTGATACTTGCAGACGAGTCCCAATTTCCATGCTGCCTAAAAGAGAACAGTATTGAAAAATGGTGAGAAATGACCCAGCAAGAGAAAATGCTTGCAGAAATCTCAAGCGGGTAACAGGAAGACAGGCCAACATCCAAAGCTTACATCAATACGACTCCCCTCAAAGGTTTTAAACAGCAAGTGGAAGGTGGGAACCCCTGGAAGAGCCAAGGGAAGTGTGTACTATTTCATAATGGGCCAGGAGGTTGAGTTGAATCTATTGTTATGTTTATAACCCTTAGAACAAGCAGGATGGTGTGATACCTAGGTTATGCAGAAAAGCCCTTCATATGTTAGCAAGCAGTATTCTCAACAGAGGTGGTATTCAGCAGGTTCTGACCAGTTCTGGAGAACCGGTAGCAGAAATTTTGAGGAGTTCAGAGAACCTGCAAATACCACCTCTGACTGGAGATTTTACAATATCCTTCCCCTGCCACGCCCACCAAGTCATGCCCACAGAACCGGTAGTAAAAAAAAAAAAAATGAATCCCACCACTGGTTCTCAAACCTGTTTATCACTGACAATGTTTTATTCAAAGTCATGTAAAACAAGTTCATTAGGTACAAGGAAGAGAAGTCTATTGTGTTGTGGGCTTCAATAGGCAAGAACCAGACCAGCATAGTTGCAACAGCATTTATTGACTCAAAAGTGGAACTGAGGAACTGCAGGAAAATGCTTGTGATTTATACTCTAGGCTCACAGGGCCTTAACCAGGGGTGGGATTCTACCAGTTCACACCTATTCACTAGAACCGGTTGTTAACATTCTAAGCAGTTCGGAGAACTGGTTGTTAGAAGAAATTACTGGCCTAATCCTGTAAGGAAGGCAGGAAGGAAACATTCTGGTGTTGTTTACAGAAACTGCCTTTATGCTAACCCTTATTACATTCTTGGCAGGACTAGACTTCCAGTCTCAGGAATGTCTCTGGAGTTTTTTCCCCTCCTTTGCTGGTACTTTGCTTGTGTGGAGTGACCATTCAAAGTTACAATGGCACTGAAAAAAGTGTCTTATGACTATTTTTCACACTTACAACTGTTGCAACATCCCCACAGTCATGAGAGGCCAGGCGAAGAGATATGTGCCTCGATGTGAGTGATATTGAGTTGGCCACGCCCAGCCAATAACATGACCACCAAGCCATGTTCACCCAGTCACATGACCACTAAGCCATACCCACCAACTAAGCCATGCCCACAGAACCAGTTGTTAAAAAATTTGAATCCCACTCCTGGCCTTAACCAGTCATAGAACTAGAAAAGGCCACCCAAATATAAATGTTCTAAATTTCCCTCCAAAACAGTTGGACCTAACAGTTAGGGTCATCTAAAGGTTAGTTTCACTTTAGCACAGTTAACACAACTATCAAATGCATAACAAAATCCGAAAGGCAAACTCTGCCTTCAGAAATCTAGTGTCCCCCACTTGTATGGAGTCCATGGAAACAATTCACATACTACATTCTAATCCACAGTTTCCCTCCCTCTCTCTGTATAGAGAGCAAGCCACCACCGCTGGTTTACCGGATGAACTTTTCAAAAAGGGCCACGTTGTCAGGTGGCTCGTGCAAATCAAGCACAGTCTGGTTCTGCAACAGAGTCTCAAAGGTCTTGCTTTGCAAGCTGAGCATCAGCTGGTGGGTGTTGAAGACTTTAATTTCATCAGAGCCAGCTGTGTGGACCCTCAGGGTGGTGTCGCTGGTGTTTCCGTTGAGCAGAAGCTCTTGAAGCCGCTTCAGCAGTAAGTGCGAGTGGTTGATGGTAGCCACCATGGGATCCCCGATGGTATCTGCCTTCTGGACTGTAGGTGACAGGATCAAATAGCAGGAATGGGCAGTGAGATTATTCAGCCGGGAAAATAGGACAGAAGAAAATGCATTGCAACTGGGACATGTTGTTATTAGTGTTTGGTACAAGTCAGGAGTTTGCCAAGAGTGTGTGGTGCTAAGAGTATCTTTGCAACCAGATTTTGTTACATATCCTCCTAGCAAATTCAAATCAGTTTGCACCAAACTTTATGCAAGCAAGAGGGAAAACAAACAGAGTATGGCATATTTTTTTCTCTGTGGCATTCTACCCATCCAGGGTCCCTCTCCATGCAGCTAAGCAGAAAGGTAAACATTCTGTAGAGGCTGAAAGCTTTTCACAGTAATGTAATTACTCTCCGTTACATTTCCAGCTAACCATGGTTATTTACTTTATCTAGGGGACTGATGAGCATTAATTGGGGTCCCTAGGCCTAACCCACATCTACCCATCTGTGGGTTAGGGAAAGAAACAAAATTGCTCCCTAGGTTTCTCTTTTACTTGTTTCCTTTCACATTGGAGAGCCAGGATTCTTGTCCAGGGCTTGGCAGCCTTTATGGTCCTTGTTGTTAGAAACAATTGTATAGTTTCCACTGCCCATTCATGTGTTTTTGCCTCAAAATGATGGGAAACCCTGCTGCTGAGTTATACCCATTGGGGCTGGAGAGAACCTGCTGGTCATGGAAAGGATCTTCTGGGAATCTCAGATCTCAGTTTACTTCTGTCTAAAATCAATGTGAACTTTAACCACAGGGTTTGGAAAGAGCAGAAAGGGAAAAAGCAAGGAATGACTCCAAGATTACATCATAATTTATTTGCACACTCAAGCTTCCTATTCTTCTCAGTGTGGCACTACATTGCGCATCAGATTAAGTTTACACACTACCCTTCACATAAATAAAGTTTTAAAAGTGCTCACAACCAGAATAGCTTCCTTATCTAAAGTTTGAAATGATTTTGTTCAATATATTGCTCTGTTTATGAGTGCACTCACTGCTATAAAATTCTGTGGTAGTGATTCCTGGTGATGGGTGACAATGACAACTCCACTTGAATTGGTGCAAATGAATAATACGGCCCCAAAGATGGATTCTGCTTGCAGTGTCCTCATAGGATATGCTGCTCCTTATTATTGTCATTTACCAAGCAGATAAAGAGCCAATTTGGTCCAGTGGTTAGGGCACCAGCTAGAAACCAGGAGACCACAAGTTTTAGTCCTATTTTACACACAAGGTCATATGGGCAACCTTGGGCCAGTCCCTCTCTCTCAGCCCTGGAAAGCAGGCAAGGGTAAATTATTTCTGAAAATCCTTGCCAAGAAAACTGCAGGAATTAAGCCAGTCAATTGCCAGCAGTAAACACTGATTCAAAGGCACACACAAATCAGTTACAATCGGTTCTGCATGTGCAAAGAATCAGGAATAGACTTTTTTTCTCTTGTTCAGATCCATTACAGTTTCAGAATCTCTTAGCTCAAAGCTATGAGAAATATTATTTGCAGAATAATATAAGACTCAAAGCAACATCTTGTCATAAAGCTTTTTATAACCACTTTGCTTATATGAAAGGATTGCTGTTGTATTGGATATTGACAATGATTTCTGAATCACAAGGAATCAAGTGTTTGACCAACAACTTTTTACTGGAGTTAATTAAGAGGAACAATCCTGGGTTATGCATTTCTCCTAATGACTGTGTTTTTTTCTAAGGAAATAATCATTAGACTTTGTAGAAAGCAATCTATCCTTGATTTGATGTAAGGTGCAAATGTGTATACATGCATAGTATATGTGTGTTTATGATAAGTAATCATCGATGGAGGGAGTGAGACAGATGTAAAGAATAGATGTGAACCAGGCTAGAAAGCAAGAGACCATGAGTTCAAGTCCTGCCTTAGACATGAAAGCCAGCTAGGGTCACCATGGGCCATTCACTGTCACTCAGCCAACCCACCTCACAGTGAGAAAAAGAGCAGAAGGAAGGAGGATTAGATGTGTTTGCCACTTTGAGTTATTCATAAAAATAACAAAGGCAGGAAAGAAAGAAATGATATCTGGGCTTGAAAGGCTATCTCATAGCACACTATCCATTTATATTATATGATAAAAAGTCTCTTTGAAAGACTCTTCATTTGGTGCACAAAACAAGACTGTGTTTAAAGATGCTCAAGGTTGACTCCAATCAAGGGACGTGCTTAATTCATTGACTTTAGAATATGAGCATTAGGTTCTTATTTACGCTTATTTATGCAACCTATATTCCTGTCCTTTGAGAAACTGCTGTAATCCTTTCTAGATCTATATAAGTGAACCCAGACAATTGGCACATTCAGGATTTTACTGTGGCTCACCGTGTCTAGCTTATTGCAATTTGGGATGGCCTTTTATAATTACACTCTATAACACCAGATGGTCTCAAGCTCATGAGGATGGCAATTACTCCTGATATTCCTTGAGGGTGTCAGAGCAGGTGCTGACAACTCTCGGGAGTTGGATCTGAGCCTCTGGCTCCCTAGCCATCATTAACTCAGTGAAATCACTGTCATCCAATGAATAAATGCTTGCCCCGAGCCAAGATGTGTTTCAGGGCCACCCTGGAGGAAAGAAAGCTGAGCCTGTTCACAATCTCCATCTCTTGGCTTGGTTCTTGTGTCCAGTCCAACTTGGGCAAGGGATAAAAGGATAACATTCAAAGGCAAGTAAACAAACTTGCTTTCTCTCTCTCTCTCTCTCTCTCTCTTTCTCTCTCAAGCACAAAGAGGCACTGTGGGGTGGGAAAAGGCTTCTTAAAGAGAAAGGCACCCAATGTGGTTATTTCGAGGAAAACATCACTTTTGTTGAAATCACTTCAAAAAGAAAAGCACTGATGACTCTTCGCTCCAGAGAGGAGAAGAGAAACAACCACACAATGTCCTCTTTCAGCCTCCTGTTGTCCATCTCTCTGCAGCTCTTTTTGTGGGCTTCCGCATATCCGTATTCCAGAATTGTTTGATATTTATGTGAGATGCTTCCTGCATTCAGCTGTGGGAAATTGATATGCTTGTTTCGCAGTGAGGCAGACCATATTAATGAGGCCATCTTCTCATTTTAACCCTGACTTCCAACTCCCCCCCTCACCCCACCTCTTGGATCACAACTGAAGAAAGTTCATGCCTTTGGCTTGCCACTAAGTGCTAATAGCTAACATTTAAAATGTCAAAAAAGGAGTTAAAATACAAAAGCACAGATTCCTAATATCATCTTTCTTTTCACATAGGTGGTAGCACAGTTAATGCAGTCAAAAGATAACTCCCGGTCGTGAATTTTTATCCCATTCAAAGTCCCATCCAGCTGGATTATAAACTGATTCAACCCAGACTTTTCCTTTTGATTTTCTTGCACCCTTCAGTGCCAATTGAGTCTGGTCTAGATTTTATACATATACATATACATATACATATACATATACATATACATATACATATACATATACATATACATATACATATACATATACATATACATATACATATACATATACATATACATATACATATACAGACACAGACACAGACACAGACACAGACACAGACACAGATACAGATACATATATATATACATACACATACACATACACATACGTACGTACGTGTGTGTGTGTGTGTGTGTGTTTTCGTGGGTACTTACATGTATGGCATTCAGCTTTGTTCGGGTATTTTCCCACGTCATTGTAGTTGTTCTTTTAAAGTTGTAGCAACGTTTCAGCAGAATCTCATCTGCCATCATCAGGCTTTTGTACAGTGTAACACTATACAAAAGCCTGATGATGGCAGATGAGATTCTGCTGAAACGTTGCTACAACTTTGAATGGGATAAAAATTCACAACTGGGAGTTATTTTTTATATAACTTTTATATGTTGAATCTTTATCTCAGCCAAAGGATACCCTCTAGAAACAAAGCCCGCTCTGATCAAGCTGAATTGGAAATTGAAAGTAAAAGATGCAGCCTTTCTGAACAACATGAAATCCAGCAGCAAAAAGGTACCGGAGGTTGTCTGTGTTGTTTGTTATTGTTGTTGAAACCCCCTTTTCTATTTCAGCCATAATCCAAGTGGCTGTTGTGAAGACAAATAGGATACCACGGCATGTATTCTCTTTCCAGTTCAGTCCTGTTGAATCAGAGTTTAAAGACCAAGTAAAGTTGGTAGGTGAAAACTGAAAGGGCCAGAGTTTCAAAGCTGTGAGAATCCTCACTCTGTTTGAGTTAGGTCTGAAGCCCTCTTGACAGTGTCCAAACCACACACATTAGTTTGACTTGAGAGTATTGCTTTCTCAAGGAGCTTTAATAGTTAGAAAGCAAGATCACAACTTCTTGGGCTCTTGAATATGAGTGAAGCGCTTTTCTAACCTTGGAATCAGCAGTGTGGAAAGCTTTTCTGTGGAACAGAAGGGGCCAACTCATTCCCCCTTATTTCCTCATGCTGAAGTTATATGACAATTAAGGCTGCAATATTTGATTTTTTAACAAAATCTATTCTAAATGCATTGCACGTGGCTAACACACTTTTGGACAGCACCCCTTAGAAAAGCCTTTGTTGATTCTGATATTCTGCCACAAACATTCCCATTTTAGCTCTTTTGGGGTTTCCACACTCATACCATGCATAAAATGTGACCCCCATACCACATTTCCATCACCACCAAACCCAGCAAGTTTACCTGGAGTGTTCCTTCTCAGAAGCCTTTCCTCTTACCTGCTTGGACAGCCAGACACAGCAGTGACAGGGCAGCCAAGAAGCAGACCCATCGCCGGGGTGCAGCTTGCTGGGTCCCTAGCCCTTTAGCCATGGCTTTTTTTTTTTTCCTGGAGAAGGTCCACAGAAGGAATAAGTCCTCAACTGAGCAGGCTAATCTGTCTGACTCTTTATATAGGACACTGACTCCCCCAGTCCCACTTGCCATTGATTGGTGGAAAACTATTAACAGCTGTTACCAAGGAAACCAGTTAAGATTGTGAATGGATGCCTTTGGGGCATTGTGGGACTCCCAGGCGGTTGGCAGAGTCTCCCTGAAGAAGTAAGACTACCTTGATTCCTCAGCATGCTGGAAGCTAAGCAGTTGAACAAAGAGCATCCATCTTTTCGCTTTTGCTTTCTCTGGTATCTCAGTTTCAAAAGTTAGAAAAGTTCTTTTCTTCCACCACACAACGGTCCAAAAATACTGAAGATAGAATGAATGTTACAAAGGAATGAATTATCTCCCCAACTACGGTCTTTGCATATTTTATAGGGGGTAGATAAGTCCATTGTTATCAGCTGACTGAAAGTTGGCAGCAGAGCTTCATACAACACAGAATCTCATAGGGATGTCAGAGATCTCGAAAGTCTTCTAATCCAACCTCTTGCCCCTTATACCATCCCGGTCAAACAGTTGTCTGGTTGGTTTTTGAAAACCTCCAGTGATGGAACATTCACAACTCCAGGAGGCAAGCTATTCCATTGATTAATTATTCTCACTATCAGAAAATTTCTTCTTACTTCAATTTTTTCTCTGTTTGCTGAAGTATGGGATATTCTGCTCTTTGACATTTGTTTGTTCCAAAAGAGTTGCATGCCACCATATCATGGTCTTCAGCGAGCAGTCTAGTTTTCCAGTGATGTCACATAGCACGCTATATAAATCTGACATACTAATGGACTAAACAGTGATATGAGGGTACTTCCGCAGTATTGCAGCTGGGCAGTATCACAGTAAGGGAAAAGAGACTTGACTGCATTACATATGGTTACAGTATCTCCCTTACAAGGTATATAAGTATATAAGTGTACTACGATATGCTTAAATATACTTACTAGCAGCAAGCAAGAAAAATCTGGCTTGCGCTCTGAAAATTGCAATTCAGCAGCCCAGCAGAGATTTAGAATGTCCTGCACTATTTCAAATTCATGAGGTTATTTGTCTTCAGTGTACTGTAATCTATTGAATGAATGCTAATAACTTAAAACCAGGTTTATCTGTCCACGTTATGGGCAGTTCAGAATCTATCAAAATTAGAACAAAAGAAGAGATAAAAGAATAAAAATTGGCAAGTCCATGCATGGAAGATGCTTAAGGCTTTTTCTGGAGGAGTATCCTAACTTTTCACTCTCTGTCTCTTCTCTTTTGAAGAAAACAGACCTCCCAGTTTGGTGATCAACAGTGTGGGGAAGATCCAGCTGATTAAATCTGCTCATGTGGAAATGTTATGTGAAAGGAATCTGAATCAGCCATAAATGAACTGACCTGGCATGGCACATCTTTTATCAGCATTGAATGGGGAGAGAAGAACCCATATTCAAATTGCCAGTTGACCAAGGAGTTTATTGAGTTATGAACTAGATAGCTGGATGAGAGAGATGAGAGAGAGAGAGAGGCAGAGGCAGAGAGAGAGAGAGAGAGAGAGAGAGAGACTAGATAGAGATAGGTAGGTAGATGATAGATAGGTAGGTAGATGATAGTTGATAGATGTAGGTAAGTAGGTATTGTAGGTAGATGAGTGTTAATATAGACAGACATAGATAGGTAGATGATAGATAGATAGATAGATAGACAGACAGACAGACAGACAGACAGACAGACAGACAGATAGATAGATAGATAGATAGATAGATAGATAGATAGATAGATATAGACAGACAGACAGACATGGCACAGTCTTGGGCTACTTGCTGGATCACCTATTAATTCTGCCAATCTCATAAGATACAATGGGTTAGATATGCTCCAAGCCTTTCCTACAAAACAGAGTCATTTATGGGACCCAGCAGTTGTGCCTTCTCTGTCATGGTGCCTGCCTGCCTTTTGGAGCTATATACCTCTGCTCCAAGATTCAAATAATCCTGGCTCTGTTGGCCTTGCAGAAGGTCTTTCCCCCAGGCATTGCACAAGGGTGCTGGATGAAACAGTCAGAGCAGGAAATTGAGGGTTGGTGTTAGCTTCTTTTCCTTCTGTTGTTTGCATCTTGTTGCTTTATAGTTTGGTTTTAATCCAGCACTAGTCAGTCAGAGTTGCAATTTGCAAGTTGAGTGGCTATAAAAATCTATTATATACATGCATGCATACATTCCATGGTTTTTGTTATGAGGACAATATAAGGAAAGACCCCCATATGGACTATGTTAAGCTTCTCAAGAAAAAAATATTACAAAAATTTGGGTCTAGGACAATTTGTCACAGCCAACTCGACATGGCCAATTTGTCACAGACATAATTTGCCATGGGACAATTCAATACTGTGTTAATCATTTCATTAAGCTACTTTTATTATTGATGAACATGTTGTCATCAAAATTATTGTAAGTCTTCTATTTCTGGATTGATTTTATTTTATTATTATTGGCCACTGTTCCATCAAAATTAATTTAATTTTTGTATTTGTTGAATTATCCCATAGCGAGTTGGCCACAGTGAGTTGGTTGTGGCAGGTTGTCCCATTCTGTAAAAATATAATCTCTTGAACCATTTCAGCTTTTTTGTATCAGAGCTGTTTCTGTTATGACATTTTTACATAAAAGCACCATCAATATAAGAAAAGTTGTGCTCTGTGTGTGTTTGTGTGTGTGTGTGTAATTGTTTCTGTTTTTCTAATTGTAATTTGTCATACATTCTTTCATGTTTACATGCATACAGATTGCTGTTCAGAGTTTGTTCGGAAAGGGAACTCATCTTCATAGTAAATCTATCCTTGTTTTTATAATGTGTATTCTATATGCATATGTTCAATTAATAGTAAAATATTATACATGGCTTTTCCTCCAGTGACAACTAATCAAGTACAATTTAATTAATAAATTAAGCTTTATCTGAAGAGACATTCTTAAAAGAATACCCCTACCTACTGTATAATGGTTGAGTAATTTAAACAGTTGCAGTGGGGAAAATGGATTTTTTTTAAAAATTAAAAATAATGTGATTTTTATGGTATGTTGGAGCCCTTAAATATATTGAGTAATCTGCTCGCTGTTTCTTCTTGCAGTGTTTAGGACTCACTGGATTTTTATCTTTAGTTTTTTATTTCATTATCTGAATTTTCGAATGTCTCAGTGGCCTAACAGTGCCAAAGAGCAAAATGTCTTGGAGCCATGTAAACTTGAGTTTAAAATGATTCAAATGATTCTCCTTGTCCTGGGTTATGTAAATAGCTTGACTGAGTCGGTGGGAAAGGAGATGGCAGAATGGCCCAAATCTGGGCAGCGAGATGGGAATGAAACTATCGAGCCAGACATAAAAAGCTTGCACGGGAGGGGGCAGAGAAGAGTTTACACTTCAGTTGCTTGCTTAATTCAACCCAGATGTCTGCATAAATCCAGACAGCTACTCAATAAATAGGAACAAGCTAATATTTCCCCAGCTGTGACCAAATTGGATGCATCTCAGATGAAAGTCATTATGTTTGCTAGAGCATGACCCCGGGGAGATGAAAACGAGTCTGTGTCGAGATAGAGGAAGAGGAGGTCGCTTCCGTGAGACTTTCACTGGGCAAAAATCCACATCCACAGCAGGGTGACTTCTCCTAGCTCAGCAAATGGAGTCACGTCCCCAGAACCAATCACTTCTATTTAGCTGCCTTACCTGTACAATTAGAGCTTGCCCAGGGGTGAGATTCAAACATCGCAACAACCGACTCTCTGCCCGGTTGCGTGGCCTACCAGAACTTCCGGAACAGCCATTTTTTGCCTTCCCCAGAATCCAGAAGCTTCCCTCGGGCCTTTGAGAAGGCAAAAACAGCCTCCCCTGGGCTCCAGAGGCTCTCTGGAAGCTGGAAACAGACCTGTTTCTGAACTTCTGGAATTTCCAGGAGGGCTGGTTTTTGCCCTCCCGAAACCTCCGCCTGGACCCACTTACCTGCATCCAAAACAGGCCTCATGGAAATTCCTGGGAGGGGAGGGGTGAGTAGGGCCAACCGGTCGGTTCAACTACCAGTTCAGCGAACCAGGTGTAAATTTAACATCCAGTTCGCCCAAACTGGCCCGAACCAGTTAAATCCCACCCCAGCTCCTTATCATTCTGGCAAGGGGCTTTTATATGGTTCTAGATGTAGCCCATTATTCTTTTAATGTCCCCTCTTATTTCACTTGGCAAAAGATGCAACCCTACTGTCGTGTCCTCGAAAATGATGCCAGGAGTCGGTGACTTCAAATCATGCTCTTTTATTAAAGTAGGAACCGAACTGGCATTTTGCAAAAGGTTTGCGGCTTTTATTCTTTTAGCCGCGGCGGCCGCAGCCAATGGCACCACTTTGAATCTCCCGCGATTTGAATAGACCAATCGCGGGAGATTCTTAGCGAGCCAATCGGCGCGGCTCGCCTGACCAATCAGAGTGCCCCGCGCTTTGGGCAATCAAAGCGCGGGGATCTCAAGAATGCTAATTAAGGGACAGAACACCCCTCCCCTCTTGGTTTAGTCCTTATGTCGCGTAGTCACGTAGGTAGGCGGGGCTCCGTCTCAGCCTACTGGACCTGCGCAGCTCAGTCGTAGGTTGGATCCCGGCCGGTTCGGTCGGGATCTCTGTTGCTCCTGATGCCATCATGGGAACCGGCTGGTCGGTCGGGCCGGGCCGCTCTCCGTAGCTCCCTCCTGGGCCTTCCGGGTTGGTTGAGCTGCGGGTTTCGCCGCTCCCGCTCGGTCTCCCCGGGTCGGTCGAGCTGGCCTGGCTGTCTCTTCCTGGCGAGGGGTCGTACTGGCTGCTTTCCGGTAAGTATGGCTGGTTTATTCTTCTTTGGTTTTGGTCCCCTGGGTATTCCCTCCCCCCTTGGTTTGTGTTGTGGGGGTTGGTTTCGCCTGTTTGTGCGTCGGTGGTCTCTTGGTTGGTAGTCCTCAACCTTAATTGGTCGATGTGGCGTTTCCACGCTTGTCCGTCTGCTGTTTGTGGCCGGTACGAGTGTGGGCCTGTTATTTGTGTGATGACGGCCGGTACCCATAGTGAGTCTCCCGTCAGGTTTCTTGCATATACGGGGTCGCCTGGTGCGAAAGTTCGGTGTTTGCTGTTTGAGTCTGGGGGCTTCTCCGGGTTATACGTGGGGTGTATCCTGTCGAGTGGGGACCTTAATTTCCTCCCCATTAATCGTTCGGCTGGGCTCTTATTCGTTGTGGTATTTGGGGTTATGTGTTGGGTGAAGAGTAGTTTATTTATTTTCTCCTGGATCTCCCCGTGGTTTATTTTCCGGATGGTTTTCTCAGTGAATTGCACCATCCGCTCCGCCCAACCGTTCGCCGCCGGGTGCGCCGGTGCTGTCAGCGCGTGGCGGATGCCCCTTTCCGCTAGGAATTTTTTGAATTCCAGCGAGGTGAATTGGGGCCCGTTGTCGGAAACGACGACGTCTGGGAGGCCATGCGTTGCAGAGTCTGCAGACTTCCTTGATCACGGCCTCCATGGTTGTTGTTTTCATGTTGCTTACCTCCAGCCAGTTGGAGTAAGCGTCTACTGTTATAAGGAAGGTGTGTCCTTTTGTGGGCCCGGAGAAGTCTATATGGATCCTAGACCAAGGTCCCCTTGGGGTTTCCCACTCTAGGACGGGTGCTGTGGGTGGGCTTGGCCTAGTTTCCTGGCATCGTTGGCACCTTGCTATCTCAATTTGTTTGTCCATCCCTGGCCACCAAGCGTAACTTCTGGCCAGGGCTTTAGTCCTAACGATGCCAGGGTGCCTCTCGTGTAGTAGTTCCAGAACCTTCCCCTGTAGTTTTTCTGGAATGACCACCCTATCCCCCCATAGTATGCACCCTTTTAATAACGAGAGTTCCGTTTGCCAGTTTCGGAATGTTTTGACGGACTCGTCGTTGTATCTTTCTGGCCACCCTTTCTCTACCCAATGCAACACCCACGCCAGATGTTTGTCTTTATTAGTCTCTCGGGCAATGTCTGACGTGGTTATGGGCAGGTTGGGTCGAGTCTCTATGCTGAGGGTGGTCATCGTGGGTGCTGGGTCGGTGTCAGGTTCCGGTAGCGGCGAGCGGCGTAAGGCGTCTGCATGGGAGATCGTCTTACCCGGTCTGTGTATGAATCTGTAGTTGTAGGCTGCCAGGAACTCGGACCACCTTGTCATTTGGGGAGACAGAATGTTCGGGGTGGCCCGGTTTCCTGCAAGGATTCCCAGCAGCGGTTTGTGGTCGGTTATGATGGTGAATGTCCGGCCGTAGAGGTACTCGTGGAATCTTTTTACGGCGGCAACGATAGCCAGAGCCTCTTTGTCCAGCTGGCTATAGTTCCGCTCCTGTTTGGTGAGGGTCCTTGAAAAGAACGCGATGGGCGCTTCTTTTCCGTCGGGGAGGGTATGGCTGAGGACAGCGCCGACGCCGAAGGGTGATGCATCGCATGTGACGGCCAGAAGTAGGGTCTCGTTATACTGTATAAGGACAGCATCCGAAGTGAGGAGGTCCTTTGTTCTTTGGAAGGCGGCTTGCTCGCGTTTCCCCCAAGTCCAAGTCGCCGCCTTGTCCAGGAGCCTATGCAAGGGCTCCGCCACCGTCGCCTTTTGGGGCAGGAAAACATTGCAAAAGTTAAGTAGCCCCAGGAATGCCTGTAGCTCCGTCTTCGACTTGGGTGTGGGAGCTTCTTTGATGGCCTTGATTTTTTGGTTTGTGGGGTGAATGCCGTGACGGTCTAGGAGGTATCCCAGGAATTAAACCCGTTCCGTGTATAATTGGCATTTCTCCCTCTTGACTTTGAGCCCGGTCTCTTTAAATTTGGTTAGGACCTCCCTTAGGCGACCCTCTAGTTCGGCTTGGTTGGTTGCCAACACTAGGACGTCGTCGAAGTAAGGTACCACCCCCTTGATGCCTTGCAATAGTCTTTCCATTAGGCTTTGGAATATTCCCAGTGCCACGCTGACTCCGAATTGGAAATGCTCCCCGGTGAGTGACTATGGTTTGCGCTTCTGCCGTTTGCTCATCGACTGGCAACCATTGGTATGCCTGGGCGAGGTCGAGCTTGGCAAAAACCTTGCCCCCTCCCAGTGAGTGCAGTAGGTGTTGCACTACTGGGACGGGGTAGGCGCTTTGTTGCAGCACGCCATTTAGGGTGGCCTTATAGTCCCCACAGATCCTCACCGACCCATCGGGCTTGATCGGGGTGACTATGGGGGTCTCCCACCAGGCGTGGTCTATTGGCTGTAGGACCCCTTGCTTGATGAGCTTGTCAATTTGCTCATCTATCTTGGGTTTAAGTGCAAATGGCACCCGCTTTGGTTTCAGGCGTTTTGGGGGACGTTTGGGTCTAGGCTGAATGATATGAGGGGCCCTCGGTACTTGCCTAGGTTTCCGTCGAAGACCTCTTGGAATTCCCGGGCCAGTTGTTGCTCCCAGCTGTCGTCGGTGACGTGGTCGACTCCCGTGACTGCGATGCCGAGCGGGGCGAACCATTGCAGTCCCAGTAGGCTTGGGCGGTCGCGGTCGACGATTGTCAGGGGAAGCCTTTCGGTGTGCCCTTTATATGTGATGTTGAAGTGTTTGGTTCCGACTATCGGGATGCGGTTTCCCTGGTAGTCCTTTACGATGAGTCTCTGGCTGTCTAGGTTCCTCCTTTGGAGGGTAGGCACCAAGCGCTTTATTTCATGCCATGCTATCATGGAGAGGTAGGACCCGGAGTCCACCTCCATTTTGCATGGCTCGCCCTCGATGCCTACCTCCACGTGGACCTTCCGGGCGTCATTGGTTATGGCGTGGCCAATGGTGACCGCCTGATGGGTCTCCTCTCTTCGCCAGTTATCGCCGCCTCGTAGGGATCGTCCGTTCCGGTCCCATCTGTTGTCCGAGGGGCGATCTCTGGTCCGGGGTGGTGTGCTCTCTCTCCTCCGGTCGCTCTGGTCCCATCGGGCCGGGCTGCGGTTTTTTTAAGGCGGCAGACACGGGTGATGTGTCCCTTCTTGTCGCAATGCCGGCAGATCGATTCGAAAAACCGGCATTCAGACCTGGGGTGGTCGCCTCCACAACCGGCACAGTTGGTCCTCGACTTACGACCCCGCCGGTTCCGTGGGTCGCAGCCTGTCTGGAGGCGATGAATTTCCTCCTCGTCATCGGAAGTGCCCGATGCCGAGTGGAAATCGCCCTGGTGGGTGGTCGTCTCGGGTTGGGCCTCGGCCGACCTGGCAGGGTTGTTGTTCCCGCTGCGGTCCCCAGCGTTCGGTCGGCGCATGCAGTCGGTGGACGTTCGGGTCGCTTCGGCGGCTGCGGCTGCTGTGAGGGTGTCTGCTAGGCTGATGTTGCCCTTGGCCATCAGCCGGCTCTGGAGGACGGGGTCCCACAACCCAAGCACAATTCTGTCTCGCAGAGCGTCGTTCAGGTTGTCGAATTCGCACAGCCCCCCTAGGCACTGTAGTTCGGTGATGAAGTTGCTGAAACTCTCACCCGACCGTTGGTCCCGACGGTAGAATTCGTTGTGTTGGATTAGGATGGGTACCTCTGGAGCGTAGTGCCGCCGAAGTATTGGCTCGAGGACGTCCCAATCCATCACGGTCGCATCGGCGGGTTTGGCAAGCGCCTTGGCCATCTTGAAAACCTCGGTCCCGCAGTGGGTCAGGAAGACGGCGCGCTTCATGGGGCCGGTGGCGTCCTTCAAATCGCTGCACTCGAGGAACATGCGGAATCGGTCGGAGTACGATTCCCAGTCCTCGGTGGCGGGGTTGAAGGGTGCGGGGGGTGCGATTTTCGCCATCGTGGTGGTTCGTCTGGCTTCCGTCGGACACGTGGTTCGGTTCAGCGTCGGGATCCCACCCTCGTCGCCAGTGTCGTGTCCTCGAAAATGATGCCAGGAGTCGGTGACTTCAAATCATGCTCTTTTATTAAAGTAGGAACTGAACTGGCGCTTTGCAAAAGGTTCGCGGCTTTTATTATTTTAGCCGCGGTGGTTGCGGCCAATGGCACCGCTTTGAATCTCCCGCGATTCGAATAGACCAATCGCGGGAGATTCTTAGCGAGCCAATCGGCGCAGCTCGCCTGACCAATCAGAGTGCCCCGTGCTTTGGCCAATCAAAGCGCGGGGATCTCAAGAATGCTAATTAAGGGACAGAACACCTACCCTTTGAGATGTTCTTGCATGTATACAGGATTTATGTGTCTAGTTTTCCATTCTGAATGACCAAAGAATTGTCATAAGTGTAAAGGGTCATGGATAGATTCTTGATGAAAGAATGTGATGAAAGAATAGTTGCAGCGAGGACATTGATTTTTTTTAAATCAAAAATAATGTGATTTTTATGGTATGTTGGAGCCCTTAAATATATCGAGTAATCTGCTCATTGTTTCTTCTTGCAGTGTTCAGAACTCACTGGATTTTTATCTTTAGGTTTTTGTACTAGAATCAATATCTACATTTGATTAGTAAGTTAAGAATAAATTTTATTCTTTTTTTATTTTGTCCCATTAACAATCACTTAGCCAATAAAACACCTGTGTCTGGAAACCACACTTTTAATGGTTCACATTCATATAATTAAATATCTAAATATCTCAAGTGACGTATTCTCAAATCAAAGAATTAATAAATTGAAACAGTCATCTCCTTATCCATTGATAATCTCGGGGCTGATTTAAATATTTTCAATTTTCCAAAGCAAAGTTTTCTACTTTGCAGGATGAGACAAATAGCCAACAAAAGATGACATCTGAAGTGCCCGTAATTTATAAAATTAATTTGAGCTAATTTAATTATTTAGTTTAATTTTAATGTTAAACCCTTTAACATTCTTCCACCATTGTCTTCTAGGCATAGAGATGGCAAGTTGAATGATAGACAAATAGAATTGGTATCCCTATGAATAGTAATTTTACCTTTGAGCTTCCAGACAATAGTTTTCATATCATTTGACTCTGGACAAAGAGCATCTCCTAGTGGCCAAATGGATGGATTGAATAGCTATGCTTTCTTGGCACCTTAGCATCCAGAGCTGATACTTCAAATAACAAATATTTCTGGAGACAGAAGACAAAGCAGGGCTCAGTCAAAGCTTGAGAGCTATCCTTAACCAGCCTGCATAAGTGAAAAGGTACATTAAAATCAGTTCCTTATCTCTATCAGAGTAATTGTTGCTCTTGGTGTCATCTGATCAGACTCTTTTTCCTCTTCTCAATATTAAGGATTTAGTAACTAAACCAAGAAGAGCAGAGGTGGTGTTCAGCAGGTTCTGACCAGTTCTGGAGAACCGGTAGCGGAAATTTTGAGTAGTTCAGAGAACCAGAAAACACCACCTCTGACTGGAGATTTTATACTATCCTTCCCCTGCCACGCCCACCAAGCCACGTCCACAGAACCAATAGTAAAAAAATTTGAATCCCACCACTGAAGGAAAGATGCTTCGGACAGCAGTTATCATAGCTCATACTGGGAGAGGATTGATGAAGGAGCCTTTCTAATGCTGGCTGAGCCTGGACTGATAATCCCAGTATAGGATTATCAAGCCTTTTTCAAGAGGCAACTGGATTTTCTGGACTTTTCTTTGAAGGCATTTCGCTCTCATCTAAGAAGCTCCTTCAGCTCTGGACTGATAATGTTTGCAGGAAACCTCATTGGCTGCATTGGGCTACCTGCTGGGAAGACATTAAGTACACTGAGTATTGAGCTGCCCATAACTAACCTCCAATCTATCTTATTACATTTATACAGTATGGCTAAAAATCAAGACCTGGTAGCATCTTTCCCAGATAACAATTTTAAAATAAAAAGCATACAGGTGTTGCTCAATTTACAACAGTTCGTTCAGTGATTGTTCAAAGTTACAAACTGAAAAAAGGGAGTTATGACCTTTTCCCATACTTATGACTATTGCTGCATCCCCGTGGCATGTGATAAAAATTCAGAAGCTTGGCAACTGACTTGAATTTATGACAGCAGCAATGTCCTGAAGTCATGTAATCCCCTTTTGTGACCTTCTGTCAAGCAAAGTCAATGGGAAAGTCAACATAGTAATAAACATATTGCTAACTTAACAATTGTGGAAAGAAGGGTTGTAAAATGGGGGGAAACTCACTTAGCAAAAGCCTCACTTAGCAACAGAAATTTGGGGCTCAATTGTGGTCATAAGTTGAGAACTATCTGTAATCTTTCATTCAATGCGGATGAATCTGATGAAATGAGCTGCAGCTCACAAAAGCATCATACCTTTTAATAAAGTTATTCAGTTGGAAAAAGGGGCTATTGCACTTGGTTTCTCCCGATTTTTAAAAATCATCTATAGACTAACTGAGCTCTTCTTCTACAATGTTGCTTATGAAAATCAAGGATTTGGCTAAAAAGACATGTAGAATCCAAGGTAGTTTGCATCTCATGATCAAACCTATTCCTACACCTCTAGTCACAAGCCAATATTGATTGTGGCCTGGTGAATTGCTGACTCTGTTATACAGATATATTCATGTGCATATTTTTAAAAATGCACCACTAGAATATAGTCTTTAGGGGGAAGGGGGGAGGGAGGGAGAGAAGGAAGGAGGGAGAGAGGAAACATGCATGGAAGGAATCTCCAAGTTTAAAGAAGAACAGGGGAGAAAGATTTGGCTCTTGAGAAAGAAATATTTCAAGCTGAAAATATGAAGTGCAGCTGGGAAAAAGAGATCAAAGATCAAAAACAGAGTAGCTTCTTGTCCCTTTCAGATATCAAGTACAGCTCCATTTGTCACACCACACCTATTTCTACCTGCCATTAAGTGAATGTGCCATTACCAGGCAAATATGGATTCTTATATTACTAGTGGCAACCGTGCTCAGTGCTGCCTGCCATTTGTAGGTTAATTGCTTGGCAGTCCATCTGCTGACCGGCTCATTTAGCCACTGGTGCGAAAAATAACAGCTTGATGAGAAAAGGCACACAGGCTACAAGAGAAAAAACAGAGTGAAGGAGAGAGAAAAATAAGAGAAGGAAAATCAGTAGTTAAAGAGGAAACATGGGAGCCCCTTCTTACTGAGATCAATGAGAGGAAAGGAACTCAGGGACATACCTTGGGCTAGACAAGCAGTGGCCATGCTCTTATTTTTTCAGACAACGTCAACCATATACCTCACCCCCTCTTTAATCAGTGATATAATGGAAAGCCAGTGAATAACTCAAATATGCAGATTTCTATTAGGTAAATTGCAAAGGAAAATGCCTCAAACAAAGAGTTTTCTTCTTCCTTGGGGGGGGGGGGTTGGGTGTTCTGGTTGTATGATGCATACGCTAGGTCCTTTTCATGTTGTTGTTCTCTGCACAGCTGATAAGAAGAGAGAGTCCAGCAGCCAAGGGATGGTTCAAATGGACTGGTGAACACATGTTAAATACAGCCATCTGTAAAATGGAGGAATTAGCCAATAATATAAAAACAGCATTAAGCGATAATATCACAGGATGACTAAGTAATTGTCTTAGGCAACAACATGGCTCCCTGATCAAGCAAAGAGAAAAGGCAGGTATAAAATGGCCTTCGGAAGAGAGGCAGTTGTGCTAAAAATGTTGCTCATGGAAGAACCCAAGGCCCAATCTTGCTACTATCCCTAGGCCTAAGGTCGTTCTGACTCCATTTCTGGATTCTTAGCAAACATGAAGTCTTCCCAGTCTTACTAGATCTACTAGTAGCAGAACAGGGTTTTTTTTCTTAAGATTCATGTCTCTTTTGGAATACGAGTTCTGATGAGAGGACAATGTTGCTACAACAAACTGACCATGTTAGTAACTGGCAAACCAACTTTTCAGAATTTGCATATGGAAAGAAATTGAATATTTCTATCTTTTCAAGCTTCACCTATAACTGCTAAGATATATATTCTGTAATGTCTCTCTTCAGTCAAATAGGAAACTGACAGGAGGAGGATTGACTGATTTATGTTCCTTGTGCACCATTTTTCTAAAAGGCATCATTGAGTAACATTCTTCCTTCTTATCTCAGTGACTTTTAATATAAGAAGAGTTCTACTAACTCAGCAAGGGCCCATCTGCTCCAACTTTCAGCATCCCAATAGATGCATTTAAATAACTATTGCAGTATTTCAGGCAGGCCATCTGTAATTCTGGAGAGAATAATCAGCCACCATGAATAGTAACCACTGAAGGCCACTAGCTTTCTATGGATAGGGTAAAAAGATCTTACAACTTATGAGCTTCCAACTTATCTTTTCCTAACATTCCAGCATCTATGCTACCTTGATCTCCTCATAAGCAAGACCATAACATTTCTGCTTTGAACCAGAATTATGCAAGAATTTGCTTCTTGGGAGAAGTGCTGGCTCAGGAATTCTGGAAGTTGAAGTCCACAAGTCTTAAAGTTGCCATGGTTGGAGACCCCTGACCTAGATGGAAATGTGCTCTGCCTCACCATTTAATCTCAGAAGGGTTGTGAAGCAGCTGATGTTGTGAAGCAGTTCTTGAACCAGGTGATAGACTCAATGAGAGATTCTTAAATGAATGGCAGAGGCTATCCAGATGTGTTTTTTAAATCTTCTGCTAATATGTTCTACCTCCTGGCAACATTCATAACACAGTTGAAGGACAAAGATCGAAGAAGAAGCTTGGCAGATTACTTTCCTAACTCCAGGAAGAAAACTGCATGGGTGTATCATCCAGAGTCAAGTTCAATTCTAGCAGCCCAATAAGGTAGACCACATCAGGAAATAAGGCAAGATAACTAGAACTATATTAAAGTCAGCCAAAGTAGCAGAAGCTTGCAAGTGTGGTTGCACTTTTCTTCCTCCCAACACACCAATACTACAATGAGTCACTTGCTAACACTCTCCTTTTACAGTGGAGAGAAAAGGTTTGCACTAGTAACAGCTGGATTCTAATAAGTTCAATTCACACACCCTTCTACTCTCATTACATCATTGCCATATTCCTCAATTATTGTGTCAGAAGAATAACTTGGGGTTCCAATTTGAGCCGGGCTTGTGCAAGAATAAATAAAAATGGGACCCAGACTGCTGTGAGGAAAGAAGAAATATTTATTCCTAAAAGCAAAACAGTTTGCCTTTAGGGCTAGGCTGCAGAGAAATGGGGTACAGTGGCAGATTTTTATCTGGAGCTTGTCCAGGGTAAAGTGTCTATGTGCTGAATTTAGGGTGACACTTGAGTTGTGTTTGTGTGTGTATGAAGATATGTTTATTCTTGTGAGCATGTGATTCCTCTGGGAGACCTAATTTAATTAACTCTGTATTTGTGGGCCCCACACCGAGAGTACTGCATCCAGTTTTGGTCACCACATTATAAAAAAGATGTTGAGACTCTAGAAAAAGTACAGAGAAGAGCAACCAGGATGATTAGGGGACTGGAGGCTGAAACACATGAAGAACGGTTACAGGAACTGGGCTTGGCTAGTCTAGTGAAGAGAAGGACCAGGGGAGACATGATAGAGGTCTTCCAATATCTGAGAGGCTGCCTAAGAAAGGAAGGGGTCAAGGTATTTTCTAAAGCACCCGAAGGCCAGACAAGGAATAATGGATGGAAACTGTTAAGCCTGGTTTCCCCAACCAGGGTTAGGGAGACAAGCTAAACAGAATGTGCAGCTTAGTCAGATAGGCACACAGATAAATGAGTGAGCTAAGCTTGTATGTTTATTAACATACAGTAAAAATGACAGATACGCTTGTGCTATCAAATATATAGTTTATTCCATTATGAGTTCATAGCATAGTCAAAATAACAGTCCAATAGTCATGTATCATTTAGTCAGTCCATTCAGGGATATTCAGCTAGCAAAGTCCGTGTAGAAATATCCCATGTCAATTCACTTACAAGTCTGTCCTTTGTTTTCTCTCCCGTTCAAGCAATGCAGACTTGTTTCCTTGCAGTAATCAGGGATCATCAAAGCCAGAGAGTGAGCAAGCTGCAGCCTTGCTTCTTTTAAAGTGCTTTCACAACCACTCCCTTAATTACTATCCCACAGTTAAAGTTGCAGACACTTTAACATACAAATTATGATTACATATTATTATTTACCTAAACCAGTTAGGGTAAAACTATGTTATCCCTAACATTCTCCCCTTTTAGGAAATAATAATATAACTATTTACATCTTTAAATCATATTTGTTACAACTCTCTTTAAACTTAATTACTCCTTGAGCTTTTGTAAATTGGTCTGCAATGTTTTCTTCTGTCATGCAGTATTCCAATTTAATTAGCCCATTCTTTACAGATTCTCTAACATTTAAGTATCTTAAGTCAGTATGCTTTGATCTAGTTTTTACAGCAATACTAGTAGCTAATTTTATAGCTGCTTGTTTATCATCGTACACAATAATGGAATCTTTTACAGTTATACCCATGTCTAATAATAACTGTTTGTACAAAATCAAGTCAGTGCATAATAATGACAGACATGAAAATTCCGCTTCCATCGTGGACAAACTGATATGCTGTTGTCTGATTGACCTCCACCCTATTAATGTTTTACCAAATAATATAGCCATCCCAGATGTTGATTTTCTAGTGTTTATATCAGTTGCAAAACTTGCATCTGCATAGGCACTAAGACTCAAATCACCCTTAGGTTCTATATACAATGCATGGTTCATTGTTCCTTTAAGATATCTTAAAATTCTCTTTAATGATTGCCAATGACATTGATGTGGATCTGAATTAAAACGTGCCAGCTGATTTACACTATAAGCTATATCTGGCCTTGACCAATTGCTTATATATGATAAGCTACCAATCAAAGATTGATATATGGACTTATCAAATTTGGGACTTTGATCATCAGTTTGGCAAACTTCCTGACTCATTGGAGTCTTTGCCGGTTTACAAAGTTCCATTTTAAACGTTTTAATTAATTGGCAAATTTTATCTTCTTGAGATATCTTAAATCCATTTTTTGTTTTGTTAATTGTCAATCCTAGATACTTTTTAATTTCACCTAAATGCTTTAATTTTATCTTTTTGGCTAATAATGATATAATCTCATTAGCTTCATTATTAGTCTTAGTTATCAAAGCAATATCATCTGTAAATAATAACAATAATGACACCGTTCCATTATTTTCTCTTTTAAACACACATGGATCTGCTAAACCAGATTTAAAACCTATATTGTTTAACTCTTTCACAATATATTGGTTCCACTCAAACCCAGATTGTTTCAACCCGTAAAGACTCTTTTTGAGTTTCCAACAATCATTACTATTTACTTTATTGTCTTTTATACCTACTGGTTTTCTTAAATATGTAGTGTGCTGCAATGGTGCATGTAGATAAGCAGTTTCTACATCTAAATGGTTAATGACATAGTTTTTCTTAGCTGCCCACACTAATGCTGCTCTTAAAGATGTTGCTTTAAGACTTGGTGCAAAAACTTCATCGTAATCAGATGCAGTTTGATTAAATCCTTGAGCTACTAACCTAGCCTTATGGGTAACAGTCCCATCATTTCCAGTTTTTACTTTAAATATCCATTTGCACCCAATGGATTTTTCTCCTGGAGGTAATTTAGCATCTTCATAAACTTTCATTACCTTTAATGAATTTAGTTCTTTTTCCATTGCCTTTTGCCAATTCTCCTGATCCTTAGCAGGATACATCCTAAGTTCATCTACACTAGTTGGAACTTTAGTTACTTGGCAAACTATACTTGTTTGATACCTATCAGGTGGTCTAGTTATACGTGTAGTACGTCTAGGTATTACAGGACTTACAGGTGGACTTTCATTTATTAACTCTTCTTGATTATCTAACTCTTCCTGATCAACTGTTTCCTCTTGTTCTGGTCCTATTTGCTCTTCGTGGACTTCTTCTTTAATTGGACTCTTCTTATAACTAATCTGATCTTTCTGCCTTTTGTACGGTTCAATAATTACTTCATTATTTAAATCTTGCTCTAATCTATTCCATCCTACATGTTCTAGGAATTTTGCACTAGCACTGGTGTAAACTCTAGATGTACCTGGTTCCCAGAATCTATAAGATCTATGATTAGATGTATATCCTACAAAATATAATCTTTTAGCTCTATGCTGTCCTTTGTGTCTAAGTTGTGAAGGGATATGCACCCATGCTGGTGCTCCAAATGTGTGCATGTAACTTAAATCAGGTTTTGTACCATGCCACAATGTGAATGGTAATTCACCTGTTGTTGAATTAACAACATTATTTAATATATGATTACCACACATTATTGCTTCTCCCCACAAATTGTCAGGTAATCCTGAATCAGACATCATAGTTCGTGCCATTGATTGTAATGTTTGGCCTCTTCTCTCTATAAAGGCATTATGTTGTGGCCTATATGGTGCAGACTTTTTATGTTGAATACCTAACATTCTTAGTCTGTTCTGGAATTTATTATTTGTAAATTCCGTACCATTATCTGTTATAAGAGTTACTAATTTCTTTTTAGTTTTCCTTTCTGCAAATTTAATCCAATTAAATAGATTTTGATACGTTTCAGTTTTGCTCTTCATTAAATAGCAAAACCCATATCTAGAATAATGGTCCATTATACTTAGTATGTAACGAGCTCCTCCTACACTTGGTTTTTTCGGACCTATTAAATCTGCGAATACTACCTCTAAAGGCTCTTTAGTAGTAAATCCATCAACTCTATCAGCCGGTATGACCCTTGCTTTGCTTTGATTGCAAATATTACATTGCAAATACTTATTACAAGGTTTCAAACTTATTCCCTTAGATAATTCAACAGTTCTCTTAAGCATTTTAAAATTTAAATGCCCTAGCCTTCGATGTAACAAGTGAATACATTCATCATGAGGTTTCTTATTTTCATAAACTGTGTTAGCCACCTTTAAACCATCATCATTTAACACATATAATTCACCTCTTAAAGATGCAGTAATTTTCTTATTTTCTTTCTCAATTATGCAGTTATCTCCCCTAAATGTAACTACATATCCAAGTTTAACCAAAATTCTTACTGAAATTAAATTAAACTTAAGTTGTGGTACATATAACATTTTTACATTCTCTTTTATAAAAGAACAATATGCTATACCTTGACCTTTAGCTTTCAGTTTCCAGCCATTGGCTAACGATATCTGCTGTGTACTCTTGGACATTTTAATAAAATGTTTGTTATCATTTGTTATACAATATGATGCTCCACTGTCAACCACCCATAAATTATTTTTTACAGCTCCGTTACTATACATGGCTAACTCTAAATTTTTATTTTTCTTTTGATGACTTTTTGTATTCTGGCCAGCGTTCTGCTGCTTTGCTTTTTTACAAAATCTTGCCAAATGTCCTCTTCCTCCACAATTAAAGCACCTTTTAATTGCATATGCAGTAGGAGTTTCATTATCTTCTTTTTGAGGTTGCTGCCTCCTTAACTCGTCTCTTTCAAGCCTTCTTCTGGCCTCTTCAATCAATCTGCCAGTTATATCAGTTAAAGTTAGGCTTTCCTTTGGCAATATTTCAAGTGAAGTTACGTAGTTATCATAGCTTTCATCAAGTGAAGATAGAATTATATAGACTTGGTGTAGTTCAGAGAAAATAAGCTCTTTCTCGTGCAGTTTTTGAAAAATGCTTTGCATAGTTTTCAAATGACTCAGCATATCACCATTCTTATGGAGATGTGTACTGAAAAGTTTCCCTGTTAGATTTATGTGAGCACCAACATTATCTCGAACATAAATCCTCTTCAGCTTCTGCCAACACCCAACAGCTGTATTCTCTCCATGGATATAAACAAGTTGAATATCAGTTAAGGTTAAAGCAATAATGCAAATAGCTTGTTGATTTTTATGCATAAATTCTTCTATCTTTAATTTATCTTCATCATCCTCTGGATCCCATTCTTCTACATTTGGTGGATTTTCAATTATGTTCCACAAACCTTCTCTTCGTAGAAGCAGACTACATTTCATAGACCATGATACATAGTTTGTTCCATCCAACTTGAATATAAGGGACAAACTTTGTAGATTGACTTGTGCCATGTTTTTCTTATATGGATATAAAACTATAATTAATAAAACACAGCTGTCTGTTTACTGTAATGTATAACAACACAAACTCTCACTTTTACATAAATCTGTTTTATCCTAGTTAAACTGACTTTGCAGCCTCTGGGCCCATAACCAGTGTTAAGCCTGGTTTCCCCAACCAGGGTTAGGGAGACAAGCTAAACAGAATGTGCAGCTTAGTCAGATAGGCACACAGATAAATGAGTGAGCTAAGCTTGTATGTTTATTAACATACAGTAAAAATGACAGATACGCTTGTGCTATCAAATATATAGTTTATTCCATTATGAGTTCATAGCATAGTCAAAATAACAGTCCAATAGTCATGTATCATTTAGTCAGTCCATTCAGGGATATTCAGTTAGCAAAGTCCGTGTAGAAATATCCCATGTCAATTCACTTACAAGTCTGTCCTTTGTTTTCTCTCCCGTTCAAGCAATGCAGACTTGTTTCCTTGCAGTAATCAGGGATCATCAAAGCCAGAGAGTGAGCAAGCTGCAGCCTTGCTTCTTTTAAAGTGCTTTCACAACCACTCCCTTAATTACTATCCCACAGTTAAAGTTGCAGACACTTTAACATACAAATTATGATTACATATTATTATTTACCTAAACCAGTTAGGGTAAAACAATGTTATCCCTAACAGAAACTGAACAAGGAGAGATTTAACCTGGAAATAAGGAGAAACTTTCTGACAGTGAGAACAATCAACTGATGGAACAGAAGTTACCCTCGGAAGTTGTGGGAGCGCCATCACCTGAGACTTTCAAGAAGAGATTGGACTGCCATTTGTCAGAAATGGTGTAAGGTTTCCTGCATGGGCGGAGGGTTGGACTAGATGACCTACAAGAACCCTTCCAACTTTGATCATCTGTTATCTGTTATCCTTTGATAGGTGGATTAGGTCTGGGTAACTTATTTAGGAGTTTGAGGAAGTTGCTAATTTTAGTTGATTAACATAGTTTCAGCTTGACTGTCTATTATGTAGTGGAGGCACTGATTCTCAAACCATTGTGGATTCTGTTAATATTTTAAGAGAAGATGGAAACAGTATAAGGAATAAAACATATTTGGATATAACATTTCTCACAACTGAAAAAATGAGGTGGAGAAATGCAGCAGGCTTAGAAGGATTGCCTTCCTCTGATCTATTCTAAGCAGGGAAGCATGCAGTGTGGGCCTCCTCTCAGATCTCTCGTATATACTAGAAGAACCAGCAGCATCTGTGGCTCAAAGCAAATTTGATCAATGGGCTGGCTGATGTTTTTGGACAAAAAAAAAAGCTTTGCAATAATTATTCCCATTCTGGTAACCACCTGCTTGGGTCAATGATCTGTAGGATATCTGTGCCTGCTTTTGAACATTGTCCAAAAGTTTCAGCTAATCAAAACCAGGAGAGCTTAGTGGGACCTGCCCATCCAAACACATTATGCTTGAGCTTGACCATCTGCATTAGCTGTGGTCTCTTTCCAGGTCCAAATCAAGCAATTGATACATAACTGTTGAAGCACTGATTGGTTTGGGCAGGGTTCCTGGAAGGACATCCTCTCTGCCCTAAGGGCCCCTGGCTGAAGGTTCTCAAGTTCTCATTTCCATCTTCAAGCAAATGCATCAAAAAAACATTTAGCTTTGGGAGAGGAAAAAGGAGGCCATATAAAAGAAGACTATGCATTACAGGAATACGTATGAAGCTCTCTTTTGGGGAGGAAGAGTAATAATTGACATTAGAGATGTCAGAGGAGCCCAAAAAACTCAAGATGGCAGCTTCAATCATATTGTTGCAGCCACACCACAGTAACCTTTTTTTTTTTTTTTCATCACCTCTATGGCTGATCCTGAGACAAACTGTCAACAGAACAAGAGTGAAGCAACCTGCTGCTTTGAGCTCTCTCAGCCTCTTTTCACTCCTTCTGTCCCAGCTCAATGGCCTCCGATTTGATTAGATCCACACTATTGCTATAGGTAAGCTCAAAGGCAGGAAGCCTCGCTGTGGAATACCCACTGCTGGGCAACATCAGTGGGCACCAGTTTCTGAGCAAGTGGGCATCTCAGGGTCTGAGCCTCTGGGCAGAAGTCCATAAGGACCATATAGTTTGAGATACTATGTTTGTACCCATACAAAGTAAGCACAAGTAACTGACTGGCAATGCTTTAATTCAGCTTTCCTTCCTCCCACCTCCATTTCTGCTCAGCCAGACCAGCCGGCTTCTCCACTCCCTCCTAGGTCTGTCTCAGCCACATGCACACCTGCCATTGCTCCTCCTCCTCCTCTTTCCCCCTCCTTTTGCAAGAGCTTGAATCCAGCAGTTTGCTCAGCCTCTTTTCCATCTCTCCCCCTGGGCTTTTCTCTTTTTCTTTTCTCTCTGGGTCCCTACAACAGCCTGGAGGAGGAGGAGGAGGAGGAGGAGGAGGAGAGGAGGAGGAGGAGGAGGAGGAGGAGGAGGAGGAGGAGGAGGAGGAGGAGGACCTTCAGACATCATCTACTGGGGAGAATCAGCAGGGACCGCTTGCTGAGCTGGCGAATACAGGACAGCAATTTCTGCAGCCAAAGCATCAAGGTAAGTTTCCACCAGATTGCATCTGCAAGGAAATGGCATGTAGTGACCTGGACTGGACTGCCCTAGCTAGTCTGATCTAGCAAGAAAAAGGAAAATTGCATTACCTTGGGCTATGTCGTTACATTGCTTAGTTCTACCAGCATCAGGAGCCAGGTGGATAGAAAGTTGCTACTTGCTAGGAAAGAGCAAAACAGGGACCCAGGGGGGGTCCATAAAGGGAAGTGATGCACCCCAAACCCTCTATCAATCCTTCTAGATATCACTCTCTGTCAATCCAGATAGAGAAATAGAATCATTCTACCTGATGGAAACTCAGAGGCTATCTAGCCCAACTCTTCTGTTAATGCAGGGAACCCATTGTAGCATCATAGCTAATAAATAACCACCGGAAGGAACAAGACACTAGTAAAATGGAATAGAATATATCTCAGAGTTGGTTGAATGCCTCTTGTATTTAAATGTAGTCATTTATTTCCACCCTTGTCCACCATATTGGGCAGCTTGCTAAATGCCCAACAGATATACCTGAACATTCACTAATCCCTTCATGATGACTCTCTATCCTGAATTTTGGAGAAGGCATTATAATTCTGTCCTTTTGTTTTATATCTCTAGGTGCTCTTGTTTCCCACACCTAACAGAAAGGGAGCAGAAGTTGAATATTTTGGTGGAAAAGAGTCAAATTTGCCTTTGACCTCTGGTTTAGAAGCTTCATTGTAGACCAATGAATCTTTTTTTACATACACACTGAGGCAGAAACTTTACTCAACTGGAAAGATATAGAATTGCTGGGATAATGACAGCCTTGGGGAAAATGTGTGGGTCAAATGAAATCAATCATTGCCTATAGCTATATTGATTCATTCTGTGGCACTGTTGTTTTGCTGGCCCTGTTCCTTTTAAAAAATAAAGAAACAATTTCCTGCAGCCAATGGTCCAGGGTCAGTGAGACTTCTGCTATTTTAAGCAAGGATTCTATCATATTTTTTAACCCCATTGTCCTTGGTCTCCTTGTAGCTGGAAGGCGCTAAGAGAAGATGAACAAAAGTGATCCTGCCTGGGGAAGCAATGCCAAGGACCCAGATGAGAAAGAGATATCGCCTTGCTTGGTCAGCCTAGGGGCCCTCCTCTACTACTGCATCCTGCTGTGTGTGGGTTTGCCTGGTAAGACAAAAATCAAGAAATCAGACAGCTCCACAGGTGTGTCAGGGAGATGTATTCATGCATACTTCCAGCAGGTAGGAGGAGGAGGAGAAGCAGCAACAACAATTCATAGTTGAGAGATTTTATGGCTATTTGTTTAAGTGTCTGGGGTTGTACTGCCAAGCTGACACATGGGGGGGGGGGGGGTGTATGTAAAAGGGCACAATAAAAACTCCATCCTATCAATTCAAACAAATACAGTCCAGAAACTAAATCACATTTTAAAAACCTGCAGAAGGAGGGACTCAAACATTTTTTGTGGGAAAGACTGCCAAGAAAAAAAAGATGGATTCCGCTGAGAAGAATATGTCTCTAGTGGCTATCAGGAGAAAATGGTTGGAAATAGGAGCTAAAGGCCACCATAGAGAATAGGAGATAGAAATGGAAGTGATATATATCCCTCACAGATTAAATACAAACAAGCCAGGGAGCTGCAAAAGGATGACAAACCAAGGTAAACAGCTGCTGCAAAGCATGAAAAATAAAATGTATCCAGCCAAATTTGAGAAGGTATATTTTCAGACAAGGATTATTACGAAGGAAATTAACTGAGCCCTTCATTTTAAAACCAGAAGTGTTTAATGTTTTTCTTTACATGTAACTGCAGTGGGGTTCACTGATTATTACTTATCTCTTACCAGCATTCACATGCTATATTGGTAAGTGACAAATAGAAAATGTTTGTCCTTAGTGTGGGAAAGATGTTAAACTATGGGGGAGGGGGGGAAGGACTGTAGAATTCCCAGAGGATTGATATATAAAGGAATACTGTAAGCGAAGTATTATTACAGTAAGGACTGGGGTTATTTTTCTAGGAATACTCAAGATGCAATATATAGGAATTATAGTAAATTATAGTAAAATACCTTAATAAAGTTTATGTTACTAAACTTGTTTATTTTGTAGTTAGGTTTATATGCTGCTTTTTGCTCAAGAGCTCAAAGCAATGCAGTCACTGCTCAGGTTATGAGCAAGTTCCGTTCCTGTGTTTAATTCTAATTTGTATTTAAGTCAGAACTCATACTTACAAATGGACTGCCTATTACTAAAACTGGCAGACAACATTCTCCTTCCTCAAGCCAACCAACAGCGGAAACCACACAATATTTCCATGAACCATTGAAAACACACTATTTGTTAAATGTACATAGTTTCAGTGGTTCGTGAAAGCATTGCTTGGCTTCAGCAGTTCTTTAGCTGAAGGAAGAATCAACAGTCTGTTTGTAAGTTGTCCGTAAGTCAGTTGTTCTCATCCTGGAGGCTGCCAGTCCACAGTGCTTCAGACCTCTTACAGCATTTCCCCCCATAAAACTGCCATCAACCTAAACTCACCTAGGGAGCTGTGCTCAGTCTAGATTCTAGATCTCTGTGGGATTTGGTCCAACATTTTAATTACTATTCCACAATCATCACAACTTCTGTTAACTTCTTGATGTATTTTCATCAAAATCCTTCCAATGGAACTTTTTTTTCACTTCTCCTGTGCTCATCAATATTAGTTAAAAAAAAATCATAAAATGTTAAGAGCACAGATTTTGGAGGGCATCCAGTCCTTCCAATAACCTATTCAGTGTAAGAGATCAGTATGTTCTCCGATGTCTACTGATTTTTTTTTTTTAGCAAAGGGAAATCCAAACTTTATTTCTTGTCCCAACATTTTAATGCAAGGTCAGGATTTTTTTTAAAAAAGAAGACTATAGGAAGGTGAAGGGGGAAAGTTTATTACAGTGGGTACAACTTTACTCATATGAACAGTCATAGTGTTAATTTCAAGATGAACACCAGAGGGAGCTATCACCTAACAAAGATGTGGAGAACATGGATGGCCTCCCCCTAGGGCTAGGTGGTTTAATGAGTCCCTAACAAGGGGAACTGGGACTGCTGGCTCAGAGAGAAAAGTATGAAATCTGCTTGCTCCACAACTCCATTAGTGTTTGCATCTACAATGCCAGTGATACTGAAAATGATGTGTTTTCACAAAGACCTGGTATTACTTCAGCAATTCATGGGAATTAGCCTCCCATGAATTGAAATGTCAACGGTCACTGTGGTATACCTTATCACAGGGCTCTCCAATGCTGGCAACTTTAAGACTTGTGGACTTCAACCCCCAGAGACCCTGGCCTTATACCATTCCAACCAAATGGCTGTCCAATCTCTTCTTAAAAACCTCCCAGTGTTGGAACACCCACAACTTCTGGGGACGCAAGTCATTCCATCAATCAGGGTTCCAATAGTGGAGGTTTTTAAGAAGAGATTGGACAACCATTTGTGTGACTAGAGGGTAAGAATAGAAGAAAGACCTCCAAGGTCCCTGTTATTCTATTGTTCCTATGTAAGAACATGCCTGAGACACAGGAGGAGAAAGAGCTGCAGATTAGGGACTGGTCAGATAAGAGGCAGTTTAGCTCACAGAAAGAATGAGAGGAGGACCACCTCCAAAAGGAAACCCCGCCCCTGCCCCAAGTTTCTTAGATTATAAAGGTAAGGAGAAAATCTCTGAAAGGAACCCCTTCCCCCACCCCAAATTTGTAAGGTAAAGGTAAGAAGAGAGAGAGAGAGAGAGAGATGTACTTTCAGACTTGCAACAATAAAAATAGCGTTAGTATTAATGGTTGGTGCTTCTTGTCTGAATTACTTCTCAGGGGTGACACTTTCCTACTTCCTATTTCATTGGTGTAATTGGGTCCCAATACAATGACTGCATCTCTAGTCCTTCTGGCTGACATCCGTATCTGTTTGTTATCTTTCCCAGCTTTATTTTATCATGATAATAGCCCCGTCAAGGCTAAAGAGAGGCCATTTGGGACACAATTTTGCAGAAACCAAATATTAGTCAGAGTTATGCATACAAATACTAATTCATCCTAAAGCGCTTTTAAACTCCTTATCTACAGAAAAAAATTATTACCTTTTTATTATCTTTTCTTCCTTGTTCAAGTTAACATTTTAACTGCCGCTGCACTTTCCCGTCTTGCTGCTCGTACCCAGAAATCCTCGTACTGCTACCTCTTGGCGCTCACCGCTTCTGACATCCTGACTCAAGTCTTTGTGGTCTTTGCTGGCTTCATTGTGCAGGCAGCCATCTTGGGCCGCGAAGTGCCAGGTGCCTTTGCCCATGCAATCAACATCTTACAGTTCACGGCCAATCACACCTCCATCTGGGTGACAGTACTGTTGACTATGGACCGTTACGTGGCCCTTTGTCATCCCCTGCAGTACAGAGCTGTCTCTTATCCAGAACGCACCCAGAAGATAATTGCTGCCATGTTTGCAGTCTCACTGGCTACTGGAGTTCCTTTCTACTGGTGGCTAGATGTTTGGCATGATGTCTCCCCGCCCAGCACTATGGACAAAGTCCTGAAGTGGCTTCATTGCTTCATCATCTACTTCATTCCCTGCACTGTCTTTCTGATGACAAACTCTGTTATCATCTGCAAGCTCAAGCGATCAGGAAATCCCAACGGCCGCCTCAGCAGAATCACAGCCATCTTGTTGGCCGTCACCACTGTCTTCATTGTCCTCTGGGCTCCACGGACATTTGTCATGATCTACCACCTCTACGTGGCATCAGTCAATCAGGACTGGCGAGTACACCTGGCCTTGGATATTGCCAACATGGTAGCCATGCTCAATACCTCCATCAACTTCTTCCTTTACTGCTTTATCAGCAAGACCTTTCGGCGTACTGCCCGTGAAGTGCTAGTCTCTTACAGATTCCAGTGTACCCAATCATCAAAAAAGGACACCACTTTGGAATTGACTCTGAAACCCCTGGGGATCTGGGCTAGGACTTCGGTTTAGGGAGATTATCATCCTTCTGCAAACCAACTCAACTTTGGCTGAATGTGGATTCCATGGGCCTTTTGGTGCACTGAGATGTTGGAGAATAAGGACCTCCTTTGTGGCCCTAAGTTCCTTCAGTTAAAAAGGGAAGGAGATAGTGAAGTAGCTTCATTCAGAGATGTTTTGTGTTCATTCTTTATTCTATTTTTAAGTAATGAATTGTTTGGGAAAGGAAGGAAGGAAGGAAGGAAGGAAGGAAGGAAGGAAGGAAGGAAGGAAGGAAGGAAGGAAGGAAGGAAGGAAGGAAGGAAGGAAGGAAGGAAGGAAAGAAGGAAGGAAGGAAGGAAGGGTTCATCCTCCTTTTATTTTATGGACTTATAACCCTCATCCTTGTTCAGTGAGGTGAGCCAACCCTCAAAGACTCACTGCCATTTGAGATGTGTTCCACCTCAGTGGAATGCTTTAGTGTATGACAGAATGACAAATGTCTGGCTTATCCCCAGCTCCTATTCACAATATCTGTTCTGATTCTGATTTTTCCATAGCCAGGGCAGTATATGCAGTATTTAAAGAAAGCAAGAAGGGATGTTTGTGGTGCATTGATTTCACAATTACGAAAGGCAAAATACAAGGAGATCTTGAAGAAGTCATGCCCTAGGACTAAAAGTGAGAAAAATAGTAATATCCATGTGTCTAGAAGGGTGAAACTGGCAGAATTGTTTCAAGTAAGTAATTCCTTTGTGTGGTAAATGTCTCTGAGCCAGATAATCCATTCCACACTTTCAAAATTCCAACATTCTTCACTCCTCACTCCTAACTTTCCACTCCCATAAATATTTGTCTTTTGGTGAGTTTCTCTGAGTTTTTTCTTTCTCCTCCTTTGAAAAGCTTCTTTCACACCCTTTTGGAGGGCCTGCCAATCTGGCTGCTTCCCAAATAGCTCCAAGCACCACTGCTTGGGAGGAAAGCCAGCTATGTCCCACCAAGCATCAACTCATGCTTTCTCCCAGAGGAACAGACAGAGGCATGTAGTTCAGCTTCAGACACTGGATGTAAACCTGTTGGGACATTCATATGGTCTTATATCCATGTACAATTGTGAGGTGTGTGCAGAGAAATGAGAAGCAGACTTCTTCCATGAGCTGAAGCTTTTTGACAAAGACAATCTGTTATGTATGTACCATAGTTAATAAAGTATGAGCTTGAGGTAAAGTGCAGGGTTCTGGCCCTGCACTTCTGATTGGCTGTTAGGCGGCCAGATCGGATTGGTTAGTTCTGAGGAATCCGATTGGCCCTTAAGAGAGGATTATTATTGGTTTAAAGAGCTAGTGTTCATAGCTCGCTATTGGACAATTCTCACAAGGGTTGCCAAAATAAGGCAGAGTTCACTGTTATTGTTTTGAGAAGTCACTATGCAATAAAGAGCTGAAAGTTCACATTCAAGACTGTCTCCATTTACTCCAACCCATGTCCAAGTTCATAATACAATCCAACCCAACATTCATAAAAAAATATTAAGTAAACATTAGTGTGGCTCTAACATGTTGTGTGAAGGTAACTATAATGGTTAAAAGCCATGATTTATGGCTTAATCTGAGATAATTTAAATTTATTCAATAAACCAAGTTTCTATATGATTTAGCCCAAGTTGTGTGAAATGAATCCGTGTCACTGAGGATCCTTACCATTTGTCTTGAATGAACTACTTCTCCTTCATGTGGGAAACCTGGGCTTAGGCTATACACCATGTCAAACTGTCCACAAGGATCAGTGTTATTAATTCCACAAGTCAATGGAGAATGCTTATATTTGTTTTGTATAGATAAGACAATTTTCAAGTCAGCTTAACTTTTGTTGTTACTTTTGACTTACTATTAATGAAGGCTGTGTTCATACCTGAATGCTGGCTACCAATCTAATCTATTCACTTGAGAAAGGTTTTGCACAGTTGGAGAAGTTGGAGAAAAGGGCAATTAAAAGGCTAAAAAAAAGCAGCACAATTTAATTTTATTTAACTTAGGGGAGAAATTACTTACCACTCTACAAAGGGGGTTTGAACCTTTTTGCCTAAAATTAACATATATTCAAAGTAATTTGAGGAATTCAAAAGCAGGGCTATTTCTCTTCATTTTGTGTGACAGAATTTTTGATTCAGTAGTCTGATCAGACAATTTCCTTTTTGTTCAGGCAATTTTTTTAGTCAATCGTAGGGATGCTAGTTGCTAGGGACATAATAGTATTTAAGGTACCTGGATAGAAACCAGGAGATGGTGAGTTATAGACCCACTTTAGGGACGAAAGCTGGCTGGATGACTTTGGGGCAGCCACTCTTTCTCAGCCCAATACTCCTCATAGGGTTGTTGAGAGAGGAAGGAATGTGGGCGTGGCTTGGTGGGCATGGCTGGGGAAGGATACTGTAAAATCTCCAGTCAAATGTAGTATTTGCTGGTTCTCCGAACTACTCAAAATTTTCGCTACTGGTTCTCCAGAACTGGTCAGAACCTGTTGAATACCACCTCTGCTATGGCTCCTTGCCTTTCTTTATGGCCAAGGAAGAAGCTAGTTACTAACTTGCACAGCTAGGATGAAACAAGAAGGCCTTCCCACCTTTGGACTTCCAGATTTGAGGTGCTCACATGTCCAGTAAAGTTTTAGCCAGCATTGAAAAATGCTATTCTCAGAGAGGATAAACCTGCTTTGGGGTAGTAACACACATTCCCAAGCAGGATATGGCAAACTGCAGGTGAAGACTATTCTCATACTCTTGAATAATATTTTTGTAACGTCCTGCATTTGGTAGGTACTAGGGAAGCGCAAAGGGAAGCTGGCATAGTTCTCTACCAGATGGCTTAGTTTACTGCAAAGAGGAAAATTATTTTTTATGGAAGTTTATAAAAGGAAGGCTCCTCCCACCATGTTCTAAAGTTGTAGAAGCCTCCAACCCCTCTACTCCCCTCCCCTGTTTCCACTGAGCAAGCTGGAAAGGCCCTCTGGTTATAGCGTTATAGTACTTCTTTCCCTCATGGCAAGAACAATTTCTCACAGTTGACTCTCCAACGTTTAGCCGCCTTTAATTCATTGTTTATGAATAAACAGACACGCTGATCTGGCTTGGACTAAGCTGGCCAGGGAATGCCGGCACAAATCCTTTGCTTGAATTACCCTATTTTAGCTTCCTTTGGCAAATCTATGGCTGCTTTGGCAGCTTGCGGCAAAGCAGTAAGCAGGTAGAACTCCATTTCTTCCTTCATCATTTATTGTGCAAACTCAAGCATGACCCTCCTGAGTCTCTTTTGTACGGCCTTCTGGTGATGTCACTCTTCACTAACCACTAACTACCGCTACCTCCATGGCCCATGAAGCTCAGAGAAAGAGACCATTTCAGCTGAAAGAATAATCCACATTCTCCTCATGTCAAAGAAGAAAGGAAAACAGTAATTTCGCAATCCTCTACTGTTGCATCTGCCCGCCACCTGCTTTGCCACAGACCAACATCAAGGAAGACAAATATCTGGCCAGTCCTAGCTTGTCAGTTACAAAGGGAAATAGCTCCATTGAAGGGCAAAAAAGTGGCTCATTGTTTGTTTAACTGAATGAATAAACAGCTTGATCAACTCAAGGCTGAGTTAGAGGGCTATCAAAAATTGTAGGATTAGTAATTTACCACTGGACCTTCTCAGTGCCCCTTGCAGGTCCCAGAAATTGGAAAATCGACCAAGAGAAACACCTGGGAGGGACAACTATTTGTTTTCTTCTTTACTGGTAGCCTGATCAGATCAGGCTACTTATTTCTCTTGAGGTATACCTGACAAGGTGCCCTGCTTGCACAATACATTCACCAAGTCAGTTTAAAATCCTAGGAACTACCTTCATGAAGTGCATGAGCCATCACTTGCTTAGACCTTGGTTCATCTTTTAGATGTCTTAGCAAGCTAGATGAAACCAGCTTGCTTGGTTAATTCAGGTTTCAACAAATAAACTCAGAGTCAGATTTAAGATGTTGTGCAAATGCAGCCGGGCTATGGCTCTCATTCCTGATTTGCAAAGGAGAACAGCAAGATAGGAATAGAAGTTTTTAAAAATCTCAGAGCCCCAGAATTTTTGATCCTTGACTATATATAGTTTAGAAAAGAGCTCCATCTCCCGTCATAGCACAGAGATCACCCAGTTGGAATGAGAGATAGACATCTATGGATATCTAAAGCTCTCTGCCCCAAGGCTCGGCTGCACACCCAAAATTATATGCTTTTCTCCCATCTTTGACACAGGAAGAAAGTCTTGTCATTTTAGATGCCACTGCTCCTTTAAGCAATAAAATGCTTATGGATTAGCCAGTCTGGAGATCTTGAGTTATTATTTGATCATAAAGGTATCTGTTCAAGATATGCATAAATAATAATAAAGAGGTGGAGAGAACACTTAACTACAGGATCAATCAAATGCAGGGCAAGTACAGGGAAGTGGGAAAATGGTGCCAAGCACTTCAATCAGTCTCTAGGAACTTTGGCCAGGAGGGAGAGAATATCCATGGAGAAAGCAAAGGACTGGGAAAAGGAACAAAGGGCCAAATTGAGACTGTCAGCCTCTGGAACTTTGAAGAACCTATTCTCAGAATTCCCTACACTAACTAAGGAATTATGGGAGTTGAAGTTCATACATCTTAAAATGGCCAAGGTTGAAAAAAACACTGATTTAGTATCACCTAATGGTTCCTTCCTACAAATCAGAATATTCGCAGGAGGTGCAGGAGTTAACATTTGTTGTTGGAGGCCATGGATCACTTGGAACCTGTTTCAGCCTGCCAAGGAGAACTTTTCAAGAAGTGATTAATGGGCCACCTCAGCTGCGGCAAGGAAACGGCAAGCTTGTTTTTCATTGTGCAAATCAACCAGCAGTGAAAGAGTCAAGATGAGGCTTTCTCAGGCCAATTATTGTTTCCATTCCTACAACTGAGCTGTCTGAGAATGAAACCACTTGGTTGTTACTTGCACACATATTCATATAACTCTGCAAAAACAGATGTTTCTTAGAATGTGTTGCTCTTTGTATAATACTTATGATTTGATGTTTATTGTTATTTATATTCCACTTTTATTATGGTTATAATTAACTCAAGGTGCCAAACCTACCCAATACTCCTCTCTCCTCCTATTTTCCTCATAACAACAACTGTGCAAAGTAAGTTGGACTGAAAAAGGGATGGTACTGGCTCAAGTGCAACCGATCCAGAAATAAATCACAATAGCTATCAAATATAACCAATTTCATGGCATCCCAACATGCCAGAGCTGATTTCAACTTAGTGCACAGCCCACCTTCCACTGGGAATGTCCTGAATTGTTTAACAATAGAACGGGAGTAAACAGATCTTGAGAAAGAGGCCAGTGATACTGGATGTTCAGGATTATTGTTCTTAATCAACACTTGGTTTCAATAAGCAAAACCAAAAACAGAATCAACATAGTCTAAAACAATCTCCTTATCAGTCCTGTCATCCTTCTGATTAAGGCTCCTAATCTGAAAGAAAAAACTGCCAAGATAAATGTACAATTCCCAGTTCACCTAATTTCGTCTAGGACGCCAACAAGCTTCTAAAAAATAATGATTAAACAAGGCTTGGCTTGGATTCTATTTGACTGGACAATAGCCTAACTGGTTAAATATTTCCAGAGACTCCAGGAATCAGTGTTAATGTTTAACACCAAACACAAGACAGATGAAGACATAGATTATTTAGTAAACTTATTCCCTAAATCCTTAGGGATCAATTACAAATACACTGTGGACAGAAAATGTGAAAAATTTCAGTTTGAAAACTCTTCTATCACAAAAATATCTAGCAGCTTCAAGTATTTCTATGCTAGTTATTGGTTATCTAACATTCCACATTAGCAGCTTGTTACTGCATTTGAAGGAACTGGGTGTTCAGAAATGTTCCAGTTTTTTAATATTTTAGTGTATAAATGTCCAGGATGATTGGACCCTTGGTACTGGTACTATTTTTCTCATCCAGCATTTACCAAAACTTAACTTCTTCATGAAAGTAGAAGTGCTGGGTATGGTCTCCAAATGCACCAAAAAAAAAAAAAAAAAGACAAGGACAAGGACAAGGACAAAGGAAATAATGTAATAACAAAAACTAAACCAAAGCAAGATGTTGCACTAAATGACCTCCATATTTCTTTCCAGCTATGTGATTTTGCAATCCAAAAGTGCTGATCCTCAGTTTACCCCTAGGATTCCTAAAATGGCATAGTTACACATTTGGAAGTAGATGCCAGTGAGAGGGAGGCTGGCTTGATAAAACACTCCTTGACTCATAGAGATCTGGATATAATGCTGAATGTAACAGCAAATAAGCCCCATGAAGCCTTGAGAATGTGTTGGCTGTAGAAAGATCCCAGATCCCCTAGTGTGGGGTTGTCAAACCCACATCGTCACAGTGATAGCACATGACATAGTGGGGCTTTTTTCCCCTTCACTAAATTGGGTGTGGGCGTGGGCAGTGCTTGATACATCCGGCCCATGGGCCAGGAGTTTGACAGCCCTGCCCTAGGGCAATGTTTGTCACTTTGGCAACTTGGTGAGGCCAACTGCAGAGAAAATTTAACTACTACTAACTCCATCCAGTAGTTTCAGAAATCTCCATTGCTCTTGAAGCTCTGCTTCAAGATTGTAGCAATAGCTTAAATGTGGTATACCACAGTAGCAAATCCTGGAGAAATTTGCCAGGTGCAAAGTATTTTTACTCTTGGGAAGGTACAACACCAATATCAAGCTGGGTCTTGTTTTTCCACATGTAGTCCTGTTCTCCACAATAGATTTTCCATCCCACATTCTGTGGCCTGTTCTTCCCACAAACAGACTTTTCATGACAGCTATTGCATATTTAAGATGGCTGACATATTTGCTATAATGAAAACCCAGCAGCTTTGGTTAGTTTCCTGGTGTTCAGTGATCTTCACATTGCTTATGGTACTTTTGGTTTTGTTTCTTTCAAGCTAAGACATCCTTAGATAACTCTGGACAATGGTCAATCACCTCATTCAAGTTTTTGAAAGTGGGATGCTTCCTAGGTGCTTCAACAATTTTGTTTGTTTCGTTCAATATTTTCTGAAACATTTAGCAAGGGACGCATGCAGCTTTTCAGGGAGTCACATCAATTTCTTGAGATATATTGTTGGTAGGAATGACTCACTCTTCCAAATTAGATGCAATTAAAAACCTGAAACATTCCTATAAAAACCTGGCACCAAACCCACTATTTTTGGAGACAATTAAAAAATTAAGATCATGCATAATCAAAATGGTTTTTAGGGAAGGTTTCTCTCTCTAGCTGTGATTTCCCTACTGCTAAGAAGAATACTGAAGACTTCTATCACTTCTATCTATACCTCCTATTCATATTGCAATTTTGGCACATCACTCATCTCTGCCTAACCTTTTCACCTATAGTTAGCCAAACATTTCTGGGAATTGAATAAACAGAGGGCAAGGCAACAGTATTCCTTTACTATTTGTCCTCCTCAACTTTAGACCTTGAATAAAGAAATAGGGTAGCTTTATTGAAATATCATAGCAACTGGGAGCAGTTACCATGTGGTAACTGTTGTCTTACTAAAGACTACTCATTTCTTTCAAAGCCTCCCTCCTAGAATGCACTTTATGAGCTATAAATTAGCCAAACACTTTTTAAGCTAGTCCACTTGTGTGACTGTTGAGTATGTGCCAAATGTACACCGCAAATTCAAGAGAATTATGTTAATTTAATTCAGTAGTTAACTATGACTAAGCATATTGTGTCAACACAGCCAAGAAAAGCTTCCCCCCCACACACACACTTATTTTACTTTTCCAAGTAAGAGGCTTCTGATTAAAGGGATGGAGCCAGAAAAAGAAGTGTCAAATCTAGACTACGAGTTCCCTTGCTGGATATGTGATTCAGAATCTGAGCCTTTTTATTTTGACATACTGCAGCTAGGACCTGCCAGGCAGCCATTCATGCATAAAATAGTGTTGTAACCAGAACAAGGCTACCTCATAAATGGTGAGATAAGGAGCAGCCCTGAAACAGAGGCTTGAAGGTCACTGTGATCCAAGCCCAGATGAATTTACAACAGTAATAATTGTGCCCCCTCAGAGGGAAGCTGCATCAGCTGGGAGAGAACTGTACAGGCCAAGAATTTGGGTTACACTATGAAAACATTCATTCAGATCAGATCCCTGCGTAATCTGGTGGACTGAGAGATGCCAATGGCAGGTCTATCATAAAACAGACTAAGCTGTTTACCAAGTTAACAAGGCTGCTCCTGTAACTCTCCCCCCCCCCCCACCTTCGCACCAGCCTGTCCCAAGGACTAAGAGAGGTCACAGTGAGCAGAGCACTTTGGGCAGCTAAATAATTAATGGAGGTGCGGTTTATTCAGGCTGCCATTTCCGTGAGTGGCAGAAAAATTGCTGCCAGTACGAAAGGCTATCTGGCTGAGGGATGTAGCCCCTGAACTTGGCATGACCTCCAGTCCACTGTGTATTAATGGAGGTACTCCAGAAAAGTTTGTTAGGGCTGATGTGTTTTGAAAACAATGTCACGCTTCACAAGACATTATGGTCGTTTCATGTCTCCTGCTTGAGAAACACCTCAAGCATAATAACAAACTTTGTGGAGCATTTCAGCAAATAGATGATATAGCAGTTTTTTAAGACTTGTTAAAAAGAGCCCACAATGTTAGATGGACTAATAAATTGCTGTTCTTTTTTTTTTTTTTTTTTTAACTAAATCATCATTTCTGACAGAACACAATAATAGCTGTAATTAGAACACTGGTTCTGTTAATACAATTCAACACTATTGATGCTATTCCTTTAAAAGTGGAATATGCAAAAATATTTCTTGGAGGTTCTTGACATACATCATATATTCACAAAGTTTGCTCATCATTCCAGAGGATAACTACAATTATTTGAGAAAGCAGTCTACTGCCACTCCTAAAACTGTCAAGTCCATGCTATAAGCTAATAATATAATGTGAAGTTTCTTTTCCTTCTAATTCACACCATCACATACTGGCCTAATCTGGCCTGAAATGACTATATAAGGAGAAAAAAAAGAATGCACTTTCCTAGTTTGATAATGAAATGTTTGCAAGAAAACAACACAAAGCTCAGAGAGCACTAAGGACTCCACTAAGGAAAAAAAAAATATCTTTATTCAGAAAATATATTTATTCATTCTCTGTCTGTAGACTGGCACCCCACCTCCAAGTTGGTAGAAGAGCAAAAAATAAGCCACCTATAAATTTTTATTGGCTAGAAATTCAGAGAATTGCAAGACTAATGCAGCTACATGAGTAACAATCTAAGGATGAGGCTGGAATACACCACAATGTCAACCATCACAAAATACAATGTCAAAGTGCATTGTACTTCCATAAGAAAGAGTGACATAACCAGAAGGACCCAAGAAGAGCCTGCTGAATGAGACCAATGAGCCATCTAATCCAGCATTCTTTGTCACACAATGTCCAACTAGATAGAGTAACTTCTTGGTTATTTTTTAGTAGCTGGTATTTAAAATAAGCTGCTTTTAAGTTGATGATAATAAAAGCCCAGTTCTTGATCACTGGACTCCTAAATAATGAAAGATTCTCCTGCTTGTAGATAGGTTGAAATGCTATCATCACACAGAAAATAGGGTCTTGCCACCTTATTTTCTAGAATCTAGAGTTCTACAACATCTGGTACAAAGCATCAATGGATATTGTCAATTATCCACGTCTTAGTTGTCCCAAAGATGCTTTTCAAAAGGCAACTGGACCTTCTTGGGATTTTTTTTTTCCTTGAAAATGTTTTACTTTTCATCCAAGAAGCTTCTTCAGCTTTGCTTCTTCTTCAGATCCGAAGAAACTTCTTGGATGAGAAGTGAAACATTTTTAAGGGGAAAAAAACCCCCACAAAGTCCTGTTGTCTTTTGAAAAATACCTTTGTGATATCTGGTGCAAAGATGAGGGGACTCTTATCCAACAATTCTGAGAGGAAATCATGGCCATAAGGAACAACATTTCTGCAGGTTGGAAAAAAAAAAGAGAGCACATTGGAGTCAATCTTTATTTCTCAAAAATGTATTCCAGTTAAAATTAGTAATATAAATACCTCGGCAGAGCACTTATCTTTTCAAAAAAGTTAAAAAGAAAAGAACAAGAGCAAAACAAGAACATTGCCCAGACTGGAACAGAATGTTATGTTCCATACATTGTCCAGAAAATAAATCTTGTGTCAAATAAAATTATCTGAGTTTTCAAATCGTAGAATAATTAAGTTCAATGTTCTGGGAAGTCCAAATCCTTCCTATTAATCAGCTGAATCCATCAGTTGGGAAATGCACAATAAAGAGTCAGAAGAGAAACATTTGTAATTTTTGCCCTTCTCTTTCTCAACTCTTCCTCCTCTGTTCTCAAACCCACAAAAGAATATCACAAAACAAGTCGTCAGAAGTCACTTTTAGGGGAAAGAAAGATTTTTAATTTGTCAGACAATTCTGAATTTAAAAAACCATATCTGATAAGAACCACTTCCCCAATCCACTTAAAAGAGTAGCCTGGATGAAATAGCAGTCAGGGACATTCCTCCTTCGTCTTCTGCCATTTACCCAGCTTACATTAGCAGAGGGAGATTACCTCATTCCTCATTATCAGAGCAGAGAATCTTTCAGCCAAAAACTAGAAGCAGACTCATCCTCTAGCAAGGTACAGAGCAGCATTCTCAGCAAGACAAGCAGATGTCACGACTCAATGCAAGCCTCTTCAATGCTCGCTAGGGTCTGAGTCAGTATAAACTTGCTCCGTCTGCTTCCTGAGCACAGACTCTACAGGCAGGGTATGGTCCTTCTATAGACAGTAGAGAATACCTTTCCAATCAGAAGACAGCCCAAAGAACTCTCGTGGAGTCGCTTCCCCCACACATTTGAGGGCTCCTATTTGGAGAAGTCTGGAAAAGAATTTACCTGCTCAAAATGCTTACACACTCAAAGCAAGCTAAACTTCAGAGGACATCAGTGTAGGAGGCCAGGAGAAGACTTGATGAAAATGCATTGCAGGAAACAGGAAGTGCTTCTTTTTATCAAGCTAACTTCCTTCTCCTGCCAGCATGAGAGAAACAGCATCCCTTTTCAGCCCAAAAGAGAAAAATGGCACACAATAGCAGCATAAGGATAGGATGGACATAAGCCAGGAAGTAGCACACCAAAACATGAAGAGAAAGGGGGATACCATGAAAAGAACTGAAGGCATATCAAATCGATTTATTGAGGCGTAAGGCTGTGCATCTCAGAACCCACCATCAGAGGTGAGGTGAGGCAACTCCCCAGGGGAAAGTTTTTGTTCCAGAGTCTGAACAATTCCCCAAGGAACAGCACAAAAAAGATGAGAAAAGATAAGTCAGCATAATAAAATATCCTAAATGGAGGTGACTCATCCTCACCTGGTGAGGACTAGGTAAAGCAAGATGAGTAATGCCAAAAAAGAGACAATTACATTTCTGTAATGAAACTGCCACTCCCAGGTGTTTTTAAGCCTGACAGAATCCATTCAGCAGCACAAGCTTTTACAATTGGAATAGTTTGTGCAGTTACATGACACCACCCATCTCTTGTAAAGCCCTCTGGCCTCTCCTTGCAATTAAATTCCTTTACTTTCCCTTCATAGATCTGCATTTCCCACCCTCCACCCCTAATCTGGGCAGTTTTCTTGCACTTCCGCTCTGGTTGGGGTGATAGTCCTTGTCCTTCAGTTCGAGAGAAGATCAAGTTAAGGAAGACTTATCCATATTGAAAGCACAATCGGCAATGAACTTTTTTGACAAAACAGTTACTGACAGCAGTCTTGCAAATTCCACCATTTTATATGTCATTAAAATGAAAATATCGTTTTAATATAGTTTCCTTCTTTCATGTTCACTGGTGCCTCCAACATATTCAATCAGCAAGTTGGTTGTCAAAGTCAGATAAGAATGTTTAGACTCTGACCACAATGTAAAGTAGATCCAACATCTTGCATAAACACAGACATTCAAAGTAAAACATCAAGCATTTTTTTAAAAAAATATGCAGCCTTAATTTTCATAAGAGGGAGGGATTAACAGAAGAGGAGATAATAAGGATTCCCAAACAATACCATGATGTCACATTCCAGGGCTTGGTCCAAAGACAGAAGGATTAGGAGAAAGCAAAACAGGCTTCAAATAAGAGTTCTTGCTACATTTGACCAGTTTTTCTCTCTCCGTTAAGAAGAATGGCCTCTATTAAAGAATAATTGGAGTGATACCCTTCTAATTTCCAAAACACTCTCTTGTGGGAGTAGACATGAGATGGGAAAATGCAGGAAGCATCTATTCCTCCAACAAGAGGCTGAATTGTGATCTGTAGATTGGAACTTCTCAGCACTCATAACACCATATTTGCACAAAATGAACAAGATTCAATGCTCTGAATGTGGCCCATCATTGGTGGGGTGAAAATAAGGGAGGCTCTCAAAATACTGGCAAAACAGAGGTGGATTTATAAATTTGACTGAAGGCTTCAAGGAGAATAGAAGGCCCACTGTTCGGAACACAGAACAGGAGGTGGCATCCTGACCCAGTGACCCAGATTTACTGTAACAGATGTCAAGTAGAACGCTTGGTTTATGCATAAGAAAAAGAAATGCATTGCCTCAGCAACCACGATGAAATTTTCTCAGTTCCCAGGATAACATCTCCATTCTCCATGTCTATCTGAGGCCTTGCCCCGGTTAGATGCTCCTTTGTAGAGGCAGGCTTTGTAAGACATCCTCAAGGAACATAATGTGTGGAGATCAGGACTCAAAACTTCTACCATCTGTGCATGCTATATGGAGATGAAGCCTAAGGCAAAACAAGACATTAAGAGGTTAGGTTCTTTAACATTAGGGATGTAACAGGGAAAGAGACAGACTATTTTATTCACAGCATATAAGTAGAAAGATCAGATAAAAATTCAGTTGCTCCTAAGACTACAACAGAATAATCCAAGGCTTACCATTTCGCTGGCTTGCCCATTCCTTCCATCTTTCTGAACTGATGCTTGCTTACTCTGTGAAACATAAGCATCATCAGCACGCAGGGTAGAATTGGCACTGCCCATCATTTGGCTGTTGGCTGTAGCACGAGGGAGGATGACATCATAAGGGGCATTCAACTGGAATCCACAAAAATAATAAATAATAAAAATGGGGCAAAAAGTATAATCATGTTTTCGAAACGTGACTGTAATTGCAAAAGAAACCAAACCAGTATTGCTGATGATGCCAAAATATTTTAAGACAATAAAAAGGCTTTCATAGACTTATATTCTCAATAAAGGAGAATATTTGTAGCTCAGGGTTGAAATGAGGGCTCTTTGATACTCTCTGAGCTTGGTTGTTTTCTTGCAAACATTTCATTGCCCGAAGTAGGTAACAACATCAGTGCTGTTGATGTTTATCTTGTTTAAGGAATGAAACATTTGCAAGAAAACAACCAAGCTCTGAGAACACCAAGGGTATTTCCTCATTTCCTAACACAGTTACAAGCTTACAGTCTCACTAAGACCTGTAAAACTAGCCTTGACATTTGCTAGCTTTGGTAACTATGATATGGGTTTAGAATTGTGCGGGAGAAAATTGAATAGAACAAGGAAGACTGAGACATTTTGAAGGTAAACCACTGCTAAATAGTAATTTAGGGACACTATTCAGGAAAAGTGAGCCTAATTTATGCCATTTTACTTTAGATCCACGACTGAAGATTTCAAATCTTTCCTAAACCCTTAAAGCTTCTTGATTCTTTAATTGTACAAGTTCAAAACTTCAATAACAGTTGCCCAGAAAACTGCTGGAGAAGGCCTGGCTCTCACAGAAAACACCTGAGGCACTAAATTAATGTAGGCAATGTCAACTCAGGTGAGTAATTGAACAAATATTCACAACTTAAGCAATAACTGAGCTAAAATTCCTCTGCTTAGGAAAATAGAGATCAAGGGGATTTGCCATCTCATATCCTTCTGTGTTTGGGAAGTAGGCCTTACACAGTTGTAATCACAGTTTTTGTTTGTTCATTTTGCTGTATAATGTTTTTTCTTTCCTTTTCTGTATATGGTAAATTGTTCGTTTTAATGTTATTTGCATTTTTTTTTCTTTGAAAATGGAATAAATACAGTACAAAAAATCAGATGAAAAATGAAAGCAATGAATTTGCTATTTTAAACATTTTTTAAAAGGTTTGCGCAGAAACATCCATGAGACTATCCAGCTTTTATTTATAGATTACACCCTCAACTCTCCTGCTTATGATGACTCCTTTCAAACTGATATCTGACAAAGGTTTTGGATTAACATCTCAGAGAAGCCTTTATTTTTCTGGTCAAACATAGCCATTTCTTCTAACATCTTTTATAAATCCTTTTTTTTTTTTTTGTTTTAAGCCTACTACCCAACAAATTAAGCTAAAGTCAAGGCAAGGCAAGAAGGAGAAACAGCTGCCAGCACAATCGCACATTCACTTACAGGCCCGCTGTGCATTAAAGTCATCTCTGTGGGCTGATAGACGCTTGTCAGAAGCTGCCCATTGTATCCGCTGTATGGGGACACTGGCTTTTTAGCTGGAAAGAGAGAAGCCACAGGACAACAACATTTAAATATACTATTCCAAACATTTTCACAAGCAAAACTAGATAGCATGGTTTGAATGGCAGGTTCTGGAGAATATTGCTGGTCAATAACTTAAGACAACTTGGTTTCTAGATCAGGGGTGTCAAATTCAAGGGCCACAGGCTGGATCCAGCCCATAGGTGTTTAGATCTGGGCCACGAGGTTGCCATAGGTGTTAAGTCTGGAGCATGGGTGCGAATAATGGAGACGAGCCGGTAGAAACAGTGAACTTCAAACTCTTTATTTACATGGTGTGACAGCTCAAACTGGAGGGCTGCTATAGCCTTCCTTATATAGGCAACTTATTAACTATTCAACCAATAGCAATCCTGGAGCGCTAGCTCCGTTAACCAATGAGAATGGCCTGTTAATGGCCAATCAGATGCTCCTGAACAGACCAATCCGATCCTGCCATTAACAGCCAATCAGAAGTGCAGGGCCAGAACCCTGCACTTGACTTCAAGCTTAAGATAACTTTATTTGGCATTATTCATTCACAATAATAGGAACAGCGAAGGCCCGGCCCATGGTGCTCTGTGAGAGCACTCGAGCTGCCACAGGCACCCCTGACATGAGTGACATCAAGTTAGCCATGCCCACCCTGGCCATGCCCCCCCCCCGAGCTCCCCCGAGGTCAAACACAACCCTGATGCCCTCAGTGAAATTGAGTTTGACATCCCTGTTCTAGATGTAAAATTATGTTGATTTTCTTGGAATGAGAGAACCTGATGTGGTCAACTCTCCGCAGCCAACTCACCTCAGGACAACTCACCATGGCCAGTTCATTGCGGGACAACTTGCTGCGGGACAATTCAGCAATTCAATTTTAAGTATTTAAAATAATTTAGAAATTGTTTTAACTTCTGTCGTTCATATTTTATTTTATCCATCCTTTTGCATCCTTTTTTAATTTATTCTATTCCACCATTACTTCCATATTAATGTAAGTCTTGTCCAATGGCGAGTTGGATGTGGTGAGTTGCTATGTGCTGGGTTGTCCTAGACCCAATTTTCTAGCACAGTCTTATGAGAAAGCTTCCACCTGAGACTGTAGGGTTTCATGTGAAATAAGAGAAAGATTATATTAAAAACACTTTTGGGGCTAAAATCTCAACAACTATTTGCGGCATCCCACAGTTTTTGGCATTTTTTTTGTGTGTGTGGCTGGCTTCGCATGTATATTTCTGGTTTCTGAAAAAAGAATGCCCATTAGGGAAAAGGAACTCATTTAATGATCACTGTGTTTGCTTAACAACTGCAGCATTTGTTTAATGACCATGGCATTTGTTTAACAACTGCTGCAAAATAAGGTTGTAAGATTGAATGCAGTCATCGAGCACCCCAACTTCACAACAACCATGACTTATGACTGTAATTCCAAGCTCAATTATAGCTATAAGTCAAGGACTACATGGTATATCTGTATTAAAATCTTAGCATACTGGTTTTATGTGCCCGGGTACTTTTATAGTTCTAGGAGCAGGGAAAGATTAAAAATAGAAAAAGAGAGCAAGAGAAACCCTAACAAATAAAGTCACAAGTTTGTATAACAGTGTATACTTTAAAAAAAGCTAAACCTTTAAAGCTCTTCCCCAAATTAATGGCATCCTTTCTTACAAGTACACCTATATATAAACACATATCTATAATTCTTTCCAGTGAGTTGCTGTTGCTTATTAGCATCATCTGATCAATGTAGTCCAATGAAAAAGCCATAAAAAAGCTACTGGGACTTTTGTTTCATAAGCTGCCCATAAAACAAAGTCTTGTTTGCAGGTAACTATAGACAAAGTAAGTTTTAATGAGCCCAAGGTGCTTGGAGACTTTCTCTGAACAAGAAAATCCATCTGGATTTGTGGCACTCAAGAGACAATGTTGGGTGTCTTGATGCTCTAAAGTTGAGCTCTTTCCAGCCCCAGCAATATGGCTGATGTAATCAGTAAGCCAATGACAATAATCCATACTTTCAAACTGACGCATGGGCCTAAAATAAATTTTGCTTATTATGTTGAGTCCATTTGTATATGATACATAATCAACAGGTTTTGCCCTGCATAGCATCAAATCCTAGCTGGTTTATCTTCAAATCACTTAAATAGAAAGATGAACTCAGCTACTGGATGTGCTATTCTAAATTGATTTTACCTTAGCTGAAAATAGTTTTAATGTGATATCTTGGTTTTTATTTATAGTAGTACATTTCTATCTTTCTCAGCAGGCAGTGGTTTCTGGCCATTTCAAAATAGAAGGATATTTCTGAAGGTACGAGCCTAGAAATTTTGTAAACACGTAATAAATTTACTTATCATTTATCACTGTATAAACTTAGATATAAACTCTACTAGATTTACTTCCTTCCTATAAAATATAGCCATAAACTTTACTATTTTATTCTACATGTAAATTTTAAGACAGAAAACTAAATTATAGAGCAGCTCAGATTTAGCAAAGCTGTCTGATTTTGATGCTATCAAAAATATTGTTCCATCTACTGAGCTACTGTCCAGCAGAGTTAGAAAATTCAACTACAAAGAACTGTTATAAGATCATAGAATAGAATTAGATGGCATTGATACCATGTAAACTCCCTGCCCCAAAAGTTCACCAGAATGACCGTACCATTCTTGAACAGATTACAGGCTATCCAGTACTCCTGGGAATCGACAAATTTAGGCAACTATAACATCATTCCCTGAAAGAGGCAGTTGTATGGATCTGATTCTTTATAACCACCAGATGCAGTTATTTTTCTGGTCTTCTCCAGCTGGGTCACAGATACCAATGACTATGATATCCACCCATAGGCAACATTGTTCTAAGCAAATAATTTTTCAGGACAATTACTCCTTGACAAACAACTATTTGTTTAGAAACTGTTTGAAGTTACCACAGATGTGAAAAAAGCACCTTTCAAACTTATGACTGTTGTAGTATCCCTATAGTCACTTAATGAAAATCCGGACTCTTGGCATGTGGCATGTATTCAAGACAGTTCCAGACCCCCCTCCCCCAAGTCCTGGGATTGCCATTTGACACCTCCCTTGTTGGGGTTCTGATAAACAAAGTTAATGTGGGAAGCCAGATTTACTGATCCGCATGATTCACTTAACAACTGTGGCAAAAAAGGCCATAAAATTGGATCCAATACACTTAACAACTGCTTTAACAATGACATTCTGGCCCCAGTTGTGGTTGTAAGTCAAGGACAACCCATAATATTTTCATAAAAACATGTTAAGATATGTTTAGTATAAACCTGCATGCAGTTCTTCTTATTACATTTTCCCCCCCGGTCTCCTCATCAGTATCACATGCCTACCTGAAGAAGGTTCGTCCATTGAGAAAGCTTTGTTCTCCACAAACATGCTTTGGGATTTCTGCTCCTTGAGGATTGTTTCATAACCAACCCCCCTTGTGGGGTAAACATCATCCTCATAGGCCTGCTCTGGTCCTGGCTTGGTCACCTGATAAATCTCAGGAATGATATAAAACAAAACAAAAACTGAGGCATTGGAGACTAGAGCAATAGCCAAGGTGGGGTCATCCCACGTTGATCTCTGGTCCTGCTGGTTGCCGTAAACATACATAACAATCCATACTATCCAGATGGCCATGGAAAAGGAAGTAGTAAGGAGAATGAAAACGGCATGCTTTCTCCAGTGCTTGTGATGTCCCCACAAGACAGGCCATGTAGCAATGAAAGTAGCTACTTGCAGGAACATTACATAGATGAGTGCCATAACAAAGTCCTCGTTCTTCAGTTCACAAGGATCCTTGGTAGTACCATCATTCCTCACCACAGTAATAATGAGCCACTCAGCATTGATGATGACTTCCACCAAGACAAGGACAAAAGCCATGCCAAAGGTGACCCATCCCCGAGGCCCAGTGTTTTGCCGGGCAAAGAAATTGAGACTGAGGCTATGGGCAGCCAGGCAGGAGAAGCAGATAGCAAAGAGGACACCAAAGAGGAAGCGTCGTGAAGCACATGTTGAGAAGCCTTGCTTGACAATGAAGGCAAAGGTCAAGCAGAAAAGCCCCAAAGTGCCCAACAGAAAGAAAACTTGAGTCCCTATTAAGCTCTTCTTCCGGTAGTCTTGGATAAAAGGCAGACTGGCCACTAAGACCACAGTGAGGACAAAGCTGATGACAACCCCAAAGCTGGCCATGGCTTCTAACACAATGCCCCAGGCAACAGATAGGTCACAGAGGTTGTAGTAGATGGAGTTCAAGTCCTTGCCACATCCTGGTGGCGGGGATGGTGGTGGTGAAGTCGCTTGAGCTAAACATGTTGTCATGGAAAGCACAAGAAGCCAAAGACATGGCAATAGTGTCCTGGGTGTAGCCATCATAATGGAATGATGGCAAATATTCTTGGCTCTTCAGGAAAGAACTAAAGGAAAAAAAGAAAAAGAAAAGATACAGCGTCTATATGAAAATGCTGATATTTTAAATATTTTTCTTCTCCAGACAGATCCAATATTTTTGCAACTGAGAGTCATTACTTGGCCTTTGGATCATTACTTGGCCTTTGGATCACACACCAAATTGGACACAACCAGGACAAAGTAGGGTTTATTACACCTGAATAAAATAAACACTGTCCAAATAAATATTTTCCCTTATTCCTTGTATGATGGTAACCTTTAGAAAGGTTATGTAGCCAGAATTTTGGAGGCCCATACAAAGCCTTGAAGCCTCTCTAACTCCATGCTACTCATGACCATGTTAGTTGGGCCTCTTTGGTTCACCTCTTCAAGTACCTTTAATATCACTGCTAAACTCTTGAAGGTGTCTGTCCTAGGTTGATTATTACCCTGACAAGTACTGTGGAAGATAGAAATGCTTACAGTGGGAGGGTTAGCCAAGGATCAAGGTTTATTTGATACAGCCCTACTTCTTGAAAGCACTTTTCCATGCCAGCCAAACTACATATTCCAGAAGACATCTAAATTTAGAACTTTTAATTATGAGAATGTTCAAGTTTATTAAAGTAACAGAGCTGGGTGATTGAATGTATCAGACTTATTCAGCTTGGCTCACTGAAACTTTAAGTTCCAATATCCCCCCAATCATGGGCCATGCTGGCTGAGGCTTAGAGGAGTTGTACTCCAAAAATCTGGAAGACAGTTTATAGAATGACTCAACACTTTGTCCTGAGTTGTTCCCTAAATCTAGATCAGAGAAGGCTAATAGTTAAGGCAGATCAAGAATTAATTTTCTAGTCTGTTTATATTATTTAGCTAATAACAGCAGCACTCAGATATAAGGGCCCCTGGACCTACAGTACTCTAACGTCAGAAAATCCAGTAGTAGTGTCCAAAGTAACATTGATGTGATTGTACCTAGGTTAAAAACAACTGCAGCTAATATGGCCAGTCAGTAGTTGTTTTTGCATGACAGATTTAAACTAGCCTACTCCTTTAACTTGTGGTTGACCAAGCCTATGTGAATTCATGGTTCAGTGAACCCTCAAGATTAGATCCAGAAACCTAGGTTAAGTTTACTGCAGATAAAACATGATACAGACAGAAGCCACAAGGGAGCACATAGGTCAATTATTTGATTTGCTATGAGGCAGTTTTTTATATTTTTACCTCACAGTGTTTTGTGGCTTGCAGCACAGTTAAAACTTAGAGCAATCTGAAGGACAAAGCATTATGATACTAAACTGTAAAAGTAGCTATCAAATCTTAAACATGGAATTAAAAAGAATATCCTAAGAAAGCATTCCCCAATCTTTCCAGGTTTGTGGCCCAGCACAGGGGGATGTGGGGGGAGGAAGGGGGATAGTTTTGTGTGAGGAGCAGGTGCATGTGTGCCCTCACTCATGCAAATGGGGCTGTGAGCACCAGAGCTCACCGAGAGCACCAGTAGGGCTGCGAGCACTGCCAGCCCACCATCACATGGCCCAGTTGTGAATAGGCCATAGTCCACAAGTTGGGGATCCCCGCCCCAAGAGACTAATATTCAACAATCTGGCCAATACAAGCAATCTAAAATTTAAAATAGAAAGAAAACAATCATCATCTGATGTCAAAAGCTACAAGCAGCTGTCTTTTAAAAGGTTTGGAATAAGATGGCAATAGCCACTGAGCAGATGGCCTGTTTAAATTAGAAAGAGAGGATTTTTGTTTCCCTCTTCCTTTCCAGTTTCTGGGGAAATTAATATATTAGAAACACACAGGAGGTAGATGGGGTATCCTGTTGTATAAAGTTAGCACCCGCCCCTCTCCTAGAAGAATGAAATATTCTAGGAAATATTAAAAAGACAGAATATTATACCTTCCTGGATGAGAAAAGGAGAAACATGTCCTTGGAAAGCAGTCTCCACCTTTGTTAATAGCCCCAAAAAGATATCTTATCTACAACATAAAAGCTCCAGGATAATAGGATTAAGACCTGGCCCTCAGGACATGATAGGATTAGCCCTCTACCCATCTCACCACATGGCACCTGGGAAGACTACATCACCCAGCAAGATTCAATCAAGCTTGTGACTCAAGACAACCTGCAAAGTTACCTCTGCATGGTCCCATGGGAGTCTGACAACCAATCAGGATACATTTCTTGCCACAGGAACAGGGAGCAAAGCCCAACAGAGATTATAAATCTCTCTCCCTCTTTCACCCATGTGCTCTTTTTTGCCCAGGACCTCAATGTGGTCCTGTCCATCATTAAACCAACTTTCCAAGCAGTCTCCATGTTTCCAGTGTCTTTCTTTCAACTTGGAACTGAACCCAGATAGACATTTCTTCCAACACTGTCAACAAGAAAATCTCTGTCAGGATGCAAAGAGAAAATTGCTGCAAACTCTGCATAGGCATCAGGAAAGGTATCTAGCCAGTAAACGCTCAGCTCCACCCTCTTGTCCTGATTCCACCCTGAAGTAAGAGATTGCATGGCTGTTTTGTTTTTGTTTTTTAAAGTCAAGCAGGTTAGTTGGTATACCAATAAGCTGCTTTTGGTGGCTACTGGAAAAGCCCAAGGGATGAATGCTATTGATGTAAACATTTAACAAAAGTTCAAAGCAAGTTGAGAGAAGCCTTTCCTTCTTCTGTAGAGCAGTAGAAAAGGTTTGTGCCACCTCCCACTTCTTTTGCTAAGTTGTGACAGAGCTGATAGTAACAGACTTGTGACGTTTGCACAGAGAAAAAGAGGCTGATGCTACATCTTTTCTCTAGATAAAACGGTGCAGGGGTTAAGGGAGGGGCCACAGGGAGGAGAGAAAATGCACAGACTCCACCTAAAGAACCTCTCTCTTTGGCTAAACTGTTCTGGGGAACAACCATAATAAGAACTTTGCCCCTCCATTTCATTGTATAAAACATTTGCCAGCTCAGCTGTGCTCCTCTGAGATATCACCCTCTAGCCCTCCCTTTGCTGGGCTCTTACTCAGGACTGCCTGGTTCCCAAACTCAGAGGAATCCATGTACTTCTAAATTCAGGAGGAGGTTGGAGTGCTCACATGTCTCCAAATCTGATTACTGCAAGGGACCCATCAGGCCTAAGGTGTGTTTCAGTGGCTGATACCTGGACTGGGAACTTTGTAGACTTTGGTTTCCTCTCTATTTAGAAGGCAGTTCTGTCTAGACCAGAGGTCCCCAAACTTGGCAACTTTAAGACTTGTGGACTTTAACTCCCAGAATTCTCCAGCCAGCTGGCTGAAGAATTATAGGAGTTGAAGTCCACAAGTCTTAAGGTTGCCAAGTTTGGGGATCCCTGCTCTAGAAGAATTGAGTTTTCTTCCATAGGCATGCAAATAATCCACTTTATATCTATGGATTCGGGGCTTTTCAGATCTAAAAAGCAACCATCCAGTTCCATAAGAAAAAAAAACTCATTCCCTACTCATTCAGACTATCATCCTATTTGCTGAATATTAGAACCTAAAGAAGAATTCTTAAACCTTCTCCATATCCAGTTTTTCAGAGTCTATCAATAGTAATCTTGACACCAAAGGTCAAAGGAACCATGCATCAGAGTGCCAGAATATAAAGCAACAATTTTTAGTAGGGATCCTTTCAAAGGGCCCTGTTACTAAGGATCAGATCAGGAAATCACTGCGCTCTTGCTTGTCAGATATTATTTCTGTTAATGTAGAATCTCAATTGTTTGGGTTAAAACTTGAGTATCTGAGTTATAAACTTAGTTTTTAATATTGTACTGTACCTCTGGGGTTGAAAGCATATGAATCCTAGTTGCAACAGCTAAAAATCATAATATTAAAGTAGGAAAGTTATAAGCTATGGTTAAGCAAAAAAACATCAGGCCGATGAATTTCCTGTCCAGTTGATTTCTATTTATTTAATCTCTATGCATATTTTATTACCATTTCTGACAACAGACTTTTAACCAGTAACAACATAATAACTGAAATAAAATAACTAGCCCAATTCAGTCATTGTCTCTGGGTGATGGTGATGATCCTGTGGAGTTTGGATTTATATAAAAGTTTTTTTAAAAGTTACCAACATTATTTCCAGCAATGTTTCAACACAGTAAAAAAAATGGCAAGCTAATTTAATAACAGCTTTTCAAGTCTATTAATTCTAATATTTACATGATCTTTTTTAAGCTTATGTAAATGAGCACTGCATGAGTTGCATGCTCTAGACATCAAAGCTGGGTCGGTTTACCCTTATAGAATATTATACTTTTCACTGAGAGATGATTTAGCATTATACTCTAAAAGCTACAGCATCCTCCAATATCCCTTCAACATACTCATGCAGCCTTAGCAAAGGAAGCACCAAAATATCTTAAGCAACTACATACCATAGGAAGCCTGCAGATTTTAGAGATTTAAGCAAAATACACAAACACTTGAACATCAAATATTCCTTTTAAAATGCACTATCATATAACATCTTAAATTACTTAAAGAACAAAAGCTAAGCTCCCTAATTTAAGAGGCTGCTGAGGCATGACTATAATAGCCATCGTTTCCTTATTAGCACAATACTGTGCAATTTCACTTTAAAGAGCATAATTCTGAATGTCTTATCAGGAAAAGAAATAATCTCTCTCCCTCTCTCTCTTTCCCCCTTCTCTCTCTCACACACACAAACTCACTTTATCACTATTACCAATGGGGGAAAAACATTTGGGAAAAAACATTTGCAAAACATCAAAGTCAATTTAGAGCATACCAATGATGATCCAAACAAATACACACCTGACAAGTGATGTGTGCAGCATCACTAATACACTGGCCCTAAATAAATTATGGTTATTTGGAAGCTATCAATTCTCTAGTTTTAACCTGCTTGCTCCAGCTTGAGAATTAACAACACAAATGTAGGCATTTCTGGTATTTGAACTACTGTACTGCAAGCCCAAAGTTCATGTAACTTAATTTTTAGAAAAAGGGGCCTTGCAACTTGGCCTGCATATTCTAACTGTGGTTGATAGTTCAACATGTGGAAGGAGGGAATTTTGTCCTCCTTAGTGCAATAGATCATGTGCATGTAATTTTCTCAATTCTCATTCCCTATCATAGGGAATAGTAGCCTCCTCTTTAACATAGTAGCTTCCTTGAACATGACTCTCTGTGTGTATACACACACACACATATTTATTCATGAAAACACATGATTATTCTTCTCTACATAGCCAACTATAGGGTTACCAGTTCTGAGTTGCATACAGATACTAGAAGATCATGATGAGACACAAAAACCTAAGTTTTTGTCATCTTCTAGTGAATGATTAGATTTTTTTTTATATCCTGGATATAAGCTGTCCTATCTAACAAGAAGAAAAAATCTGGGGTCAATGCATGGTTTGTTAGCCTTTTTGCTAAAATCACAACACAGATTTTGTTCAATCAATGCCTGGATAAGATCAGAAAGGCTGGATAAAAATATACTAAACGGGTAGGGATTCTGAGCAAGCTAGTTACTGTCATCTCGATTCTTAGAACAAGCACTTTTGCCCGGCTCCCAAGTGCTCCAATAAACTATCTGATTCAGCATTAATTAATGTTGCAGAAGCCTAAAGTAAACACTGATGCTTACTTCATTGCCAGTTCCTTGGAAATCCACCCCAATAAACTTCCCCAAACTACTGATAAGATAGCTTAGCTGTTAACCTTTCTTTAGTTTCAATCTTGAATCAGCAGAAGCAGATCTGTGTATAGGATACTGCTAAGTTGGTGAGGACTTCAATTTTTCCCAGGAAAAATATCCAATAAGAGTATAGCTAATCTATGTATGTAAAAGCGAAATACCACTCACGCATCATCAAAAAATCTCCAGAACCGTAAAGCCTACAAACTTGAAATTTGGCATGTATGTTCCTCTTGGCTTCTAGGTGCTCATTAAGAAAGGATTTTTTGAAATGACCATCAGAGCATTATTTCATATATTATTATTAACACACTCTAATGCTAAGTGTCAAGTTTTGAGAATGGGCGAGAAAGAATGGAGACAAGTTTCTGAACGGTGAACTTCAGCTCTTTATTTACATTATAACTTGCTCAATTGAACAGTAGTAGAACCTGCCTTATATAGGCAAACCTTGTAACGATTACCCAATAACGAGCTAGGAACGTTAGCTCTTGAACCAATAAGACATTTCTGTTAAGGGCCAATCGGATTCCCCAGAACGGGCCAATCCGGTCCGACCGCTTAACAGCCAATTAGAAGTGCAGGGCCAGAACCCTGCACTTGACTCCAAGTTCATATTTTATTTAGTTATATTACATACACAACACCCCTTCCCCCTGGCTTCTTAGTTCAGGGCGCAGTTACATAGTCCTTTAAATAGGACGGTTGTCTTTTTAGTCTCTTTGACTTTCGCTGTATTGGTTGGTTGCAGTCCTGCTGAGGCAGATTGCTGTTTGGTAGTGGGGCTGCCTCCAGTTCAGAGTTTACTTCTGCGTTGTTGCCCCCGTTTTCTGCACTCTCTTGAGGTGCAAACGTTTCTCCCTCTGGCTCCGCAGCCTGGGTTTCTGTTAAGTCATTGTTCCCCTCGAACGGGTTTCCTAGGGCTTCATCTTCTTCCGTACCTCCCCCCCCCCTCAGTTTGGTCATAGGGGAGTTGTGGACTGGCAGCTGCAAGGTGCGACCATAACTGGTCGATATGCCGTTTCCAGAGTTTATTGTCACGGCATTGCACAAGGTAGGATCTGGGGCCAGTTACACGTACTACCATTGCTTCCACCCACAAAGGGTCGCCCAATAAGTTTTTTGCATACACCAGGTCTCCTACCTGGAAGGTGCGACAGCGGCCGCCAGATCCTAATGGTTTTTCTGGTTCATAAGCAGGGTGCAACCGGTCGAGGTGGGAGCGGAGCTTTCGTCCCATTAACAGTTCAGCGGGCATCTTTTTGGTGACGCTATGTGGGGTGATGTGTTGCAAGAAGAGGATTTGATTGACTTTGTCATCAATGTTATCATAGTTTACCTTTTGCAAGGTTTTCTTTACAAATTGGACCATGTGTTCTGCTCGGCCATTAGTTGCAGGGTATACAGGCGAGGTGAGCGCATGGCGGATGCCGCGGTCAGCGAGGTACTGCTCGAACACGAGTGCCGTAAATTGTGGGCCGTTATCGGATACCAGGACGTCTGGTAATCCGTGGGTTGCAAAGAGTCTGTTTAAAATCTTGATGACTGCCTCAGAGGTTGTAGTAGTCATGCGATGAATCTCGAGCCAATTTGAATAGGCATCAACGGTAAGCAGGAAGGTGTGGCCCTTGGTTGGCCCCGCGAAGTCCAGGTGAATTCGGGACCAGGGTCCACGTGGTGTCTCCCATTCAGTAGGCATGGCTTTTGGAGGGGTGTTGCTGACTTCTTGGCATTTGGGACAAGCTTTAACCCAATGTTCGATTTGCTTGTCAATGCCCGGCCACCATGCGTAGCTTTGTGCAAGGGCTTTCATTCGCACGATGCCGGGGTGGCCATCGTGCAAGGTTCTCAGCAGTGTTTTTTGGAGCCGTTCTGGGATAACGACTCTATCGCCCCAGATGACACAGCCTTTTTGGGAGAAGAGCTTGTTCTGCCGAGACTTGAATGGTGTGAAGTCTTCAGGCAATTGGTCCAATGGCCATCCGCGTTTTACCCAGCCTAGGACTCGTGCTAGGGTGTGGTCGCATTTGGTTTCTCTTGCGATGCAGTCAGTGGCAGCGAGTTGAGCGCCTCGATTTGCAACGAGGTTATCGTTGGTGCCGGATCGTCGAGAGTTTCTGAAAGTGGTGCTCGGCTCAATGCGTCAGCGTGGGGAATGGCTTTCCCCGGGCGGTATTGCAGCCGATAATTATAAGCAGCTAAGAATTCTGACCATCGGGTCATTCTAGGGGATAATATGTTGGGAGTCGGCTTATCTCCGGCTATTATCCCTAGCAGTGGTTTGTGGTCAGTTACAATAGTAAAAGGCCTGCCATACACGTATTCGTGAAATCTTTTCACAGCTGAGACGATTGCAAGGGCCTCTTTTTCAATTTCTCCATAGTTTCGTTCAGTCTTGGAAAGAGTCTTTGAAAAATATGCAACAGGGGCTTCGTTCCCGTTAGGCAGTACGTGGCTCAAAATGGAGCCTATCCCGAAAGGCGATGCATCACAGGTTATAACTAACGGCAAAGTCTCATTATACTGCATGAGTATAGAGTCAGAAGGAAGCAGTTTTTTAACATTTCTAAACGCCTGTTCTTCACGGTAACCCCATAACCAAATTGCCCTTTTATCTAATAATCGGTATAACGGCTCAGCGACAGTTGCTTTGTGCGGTAAAAACACATTATAGAAGTTGATGAGGCCTAGGAATGCCTGGAGATCGGCCTTGTTTCATGGCCTGGGAGCGTTTTTGATCGCTTTTAATTTACCTTCGGTAGGGTGAATGCCATGGCTATCAATCAGGTACCCTAAAAACTCAACACTGCCAGTGCATAATTTACATTTATTTTTCTTAACCTTAAGACCGGCTTCTTGAAATTTTCTTAGGACTAATTTTAATCGGTCCTGTAAGTTTTTTTTTGTTGGGGCTGCAATTAATACATCGTCAAAATAAGGAACCATGCTCTTAATTCCTTGTAATAGCCTTTCCATAAGGCTCTGAAATATCCCTTGGGCTACACTAACTCCGAATTGCAACCGGGTACATTTAAAGGCACCTCGGTGCATCACAATAGTTTGGGCCTGTGCCGTTTTTTCATCTACTGGCAATTGTTGATATGCCTGAGCTAAATCCAATTTAGCGAAAACTTTCCTGCCCCCCAGGAAATGGAGGAGGTGCTGCACCACCGGAACTGGATACGCGTTTTGCTGGAGGGCGTGGTTCAAGGTGGCCCAGTAGTCCCCACAAATTCGGATTGACCCGTCTGGCTTAATGGGTGTTACAATAGGGGTTTCCCAAGGGGAGTGATCGATGGCCTCCAACACCCCCTGAGCTATCAGTTTGTCGAGTTGCTCGTCTATTTTAGCCTTTAAGGCAAACGGGACTCGACAGGGCTTCAAGCGAATGGGAGCTATCTTGGGATCTAAGCTAAATGAGATTGGGGTCCCCTTGTACTCGCCTAAACTGTCCGCGAAGACGTCCCTGAACTCAGAGATAAGGTCTTCCTCCCGGTCACAGCCACCAACTCGGTTTACGCCGGCCACTTCAATGCCGAGTGGCGCGAACCATTGGAGGCCCAGTAGGCTAGGCCTATCGCTATCGATGACTGTCAACAGTAAGTACGGTGTGTGCTTCTTAAAGGAGACTTGGACTCAGCAGGACCCGATGATGGGGATTCGATTCCCCTGGTAGTCCTTGAGGATGAGGCGTTGGAACCGGAGGTCTTGATGTTGAATTGTGGGGATGAGTTGCTTGAGTGTTCTCCACAACACCATCGAGAGAGACGATCCCGAATCGACCTCCATGTGGCAAGGCTGATTTTTGATGGCTACTGTTACTCGGATTTTCTTAATGTCCAAGGTTGAGGCGTGACCGATAGTGATAGTATGGTGAGCCTCTTCTCTCTGCAAAGGTCGATTTCTGTAGGATTGGTTTGCTGGCGCTCGCCTTACAGGACGGTTTCCTGTCGATTGGCGATAGTTGGTGCCTTTTGAGGCCTGGCTGGGTCCTGGCAAGCTGCGGCAGACCCGTCCGATGTGGCCTCGTCTCCCGCACTCATGGCAGAGTGCGTCGCGGAACTTGCATTCAGACCTTGCATGGTTGGCTCCACATTCAGCGCAAGGGCGTACAGGCTTTGGGTAGTGGTCTCGATTGGACCGCAGTCGATGGACCCCTTCTTCGTCGCTTTCTGATGATGAAGAGAAGTCCTCGTGGTGTGTCGTTGCGAGCTGTCCCTCTGCACTAGGTGAGATTTCGCTGGCCGGTAGTGGTACCGGAGCGCGGTTTCAGCGTAGTTGTGCAGCCAACTTCTTGGTTGCCTCTGCCGCGGTAGCATTGGCAATGGCGTCGGCAAGGCTGATGTTGCCTTTTGCCATCAGCTTACTTTGGACGCCCGGAGCATCTAGTCCAAGGACTATGCGATCACTTAGTGCTTCTTCGAGATTGGTGAATCCGCAGAGGCCTCCCAAGTTACGGAGGTCTGCTATGAAGTCGGCCACGCTTTCTCCTTTTCGCTGGTTTCTTTGATAAAACTCGTGGCGTCTCACGAGTGTAGGCACGGTAGGAGCGTAGTGGGCTCGCAGGATAGGTTCGAGGTCGTCCCAATCCATGGCCTTCACTTCTCGGGGTTTGGCTCGTGCTTTAGCCATCTTAAATACAGTTGGACCGCAATGCGTTAGGAACACCACCCGTTTCTTTCCTGGTGTGGTGTCCTTTAAATTGTTCGTCTCAAGAAACATTTGGAAGCGATCCATGTAGGACTCCCAGTCCTCTTGTGTTGGATCGAATGGAGCGGGTGTTACGATGCCACCGGACATGGTTCCGTTGTTGGCGCCGTCTGTCACGTGCTCGGTATTGCTTCTGGGTTCCGTTGGTTCAGTTGTCTCCATATCCCATTCTCGTCGCCAGTGTCAATTTTTGAGCATGGGTGAGAAAGAATGGAGACAAGTTTCTGAACGGTGAACTTCAGCTCTTTATTTACATTATAACTTGCTCAATTGAACAGTAGTAGAACCTGCCTTATATAGGCAAACCTTGTAACGATTACCCAATAATGAGCTAGGAACGTTAGCTCTTGAACCAATAAGACATTTCTGTTAAGGACCAATCAGATTCCCCAGAACGGGCCAATCCGGTCCAGCCGCTTAACAGCCAATTAGAAGTGCAGGGCCAGAACCCTGCACTTGACTCCAAGCTCATACTTTATTTAGTTATATTACATACACAACACTAAAGAGTTCTACTCCCCCTCCCCACCTGAAAAGAAATCTGTTCCAAATGCAAAACACAAGCAGAGGAGTTTCAGTTTCAGTTTTACTTTCACAGCACCAAGCAACTTTAATACAGAACAGTTGAGCTAAGCCACGTCCAGGCTCCATGCTGTCTCCTTCTTGCTCACATAGCAAATACTATTTCAGTTTCCAAACAGCCCTCAACTCTCTCACACACTGACAGATGCTAGCCAGATGAATACCGATGGATGCTGGTAGGGAAAGGCAGAATTTTTTCCCCTTATTTTCCTCCCCCAAACTAAGCCCAACCACATAGTTTCGTAGCGAAGCACAGGTATCGAGCTAGTACTTCATAAAAGACTACAATGGATATGCCTTTCCCCCCATCTATGACTCTAAAAGGAATGGGGGAGAAGATCATGATATCATTCTCACCAATCAGAAATCATTTCTTGTACAATGCTCATTGATATGTTATAGCCCCCAGATGCAATTACAAATGTGTAATTTGTAGGAGGCATCACTAGGAAGCTTCTCGTATTTCTAAAGGTGTTCTCTGGAAGATGGCACTGAATAACATCTGGTCAGATAAATCATTTGATAAAAGGACAGCACCAAGCAGCTTTCAAGCCTACATTCCCTGACCAGTAATAATCACTATGTGCAAAACAAAAATAGAAACTCTGCATGCTACAATAAATTAGGAGAAGGCTCTCTACATGGCAGCTCTTGATTAAAACATTTGCTTACCCTTGTTGTGGTACCTGAGATTTATCTTAGTTTTCTCTAGAACAGCTTTCTAGGGAGGATCTGAAGACCCATGTTAACTGTTAAGTACTGAGTATGGGTTGAAGTTCACCTCTGAACGGTGAACTTTCAGCTCTTTATTTACATAGTGACTTCTCAAACCAACAACAGTGAACTCTGCCTTATATAGGCAACCCTTGTAAGATTTGTCCAATAACGAGCTATGAACGCTAGCTCTTTCAACCAATACGAATTCTCTGTTAAGGGCCAATCGGATTCCTCAGAACTAACCAATCCGATCTGGCCGCCTAACAGCCAATCAGAAGTGCATACACAACATTAACATGCTTATTTCACTGTAAGAATGCAGCAGGCTTCTCCTCCACACATCTTCACTTAGCAGGAGAAATAAAAAGTACCTCTGTTTGAAATCCACTGCTGGTTGGAAAAGGCAGCGTCGCTCAAGATGGATTAAAGGCCTGAGCTTTCCCGGATCTACTTTTCCCAGATTCCCTTTGCAAATAACATGTGGCATTTTCAGAAGAGATTGGAAACATTGCTTGAAGGCAACGACATCAAGGGCCTATGAGAAGCCGCAGTTCTGACATCTGGTTTCCATGGCAGGGCAGGAGTACAATTTTATTAAACACTTCTGTTTCCATTTCTCCACTTGTACCAAATGATACATTACCCAAGATGCATTTGTGAGCTACGTCCTCATTGCATCAGTAGACAACACAAAGCAAGTACAGTTTACATACAAATATATTCCCCCTCTCCCCAATAGCTTTCAAAGAGTACAGAAATAATGGGAAAAGTTGCTTTATTTCTACAGGTAGTTTTTCTTTCCAAGGCAAACAGGCAAACTGCAGAACAGCCCATATAGGCCCAGAAATTCCTTTCTTCTATGATTCACACCTCTGTAAGAAACAGGCACCATTTCCAAGGTACCTAGAAGCAATTACTGGCTCTGTCTGATGGAGGTTGGCTGCTTCCAGATGAATCTCTCCTCTGTAGGCAGGAGAGGTAGAAATGGCAGAGGAAGGAGGAAGCAGTGAGCAATTATTTCTTTTGGCTGTCAGGAGGGGAAAAGAAGGCATAAAATAGCAAAAGGAATAACATTTAGACTTATATACTGCCCACAGTGCTTTACAGCACTCTCTGGGCAGTTATCAGCATATTATCCCCAACAATTTGGGTCCTCATTTTACCAACCTCAGAAGGATGGAGGGCTGAGTCAACCTTGAGCCTTGTCAAGATCAAACTCTATGGGCTATGGGCAGAGATAGCCTGCAATACTGCACTTTAACAACTGTGCCACCAGTGTTCATATACATGCCTTATAGCAGGGATGTCAAACTCGATTTCATTGAGGGCCGCATCAGGACTGTATTTGATCTCAGGGGACCAAGATCGCCATGGCCAGGTGGCCCTGGACAGGTTGATATCACTTGTGTCAGAGACGCCTGCGGCAGCCCAAGTACTATACCAGCAACCACGGCCTCCCAAGCTCCATTTTTGGCTGGGACAGCCTCCTGCAATCCTCTGCCAGTGAAAATGGAGGTCAAGAGGGCAGCCCTCCCAAGCTCTGTTTTCACTGGCAGAGGCATCCCAGCCGAAAATGGAGCTCGGGAGGGCCACGTCTTTGCTGCCAGAGGCACCGCAGGCCAGTCCTTGCTGTTTCCAGGGCGGTTCTGCAGGCCAGATCTAACAACCCCACAGCCAGATTGGGGCCCGGGCCTTGAGTTTGACACCCCTGTCTTACAGATTTCAGGGACTCTTTTCTTCATGGCTCCAAACCCACAAGGATGTCTTAGGAAAGAGCAACAACATGATCTTAAATATGCTTGATTACCACACAAAATCTTTAGCAAGATTATGCAGGTTTGGTCAGCTCATATAGACCAAAAGGCAAAAATGAGAATAGCAAGTGATGCCCATAGAACAAATCAACAGTGAATAGAAGCAACATAGACATTATGGTACAGGTGACGATGAAGACATATATGCATATATACATCCTCTACCTAAAAGCACAAACTACCTCTATCTGCCTGCAAAGAATATTCAGATCTACAATTCTGCTCCTAATAAATTGTATATATCAAACTTTCAGAAACTGAGTTTGGTGATCTACTTAGTTAACTTAAAAAAGCACAGCTGAATATAACAAATAGTGGCGATGTTCACTCACCATCCTTATCTATAATGAACTGAACTATATTACTCAATATCCTGGGTTTCCCTGATATAATGAACAAGAAATTAATCTCAGCGGCCGAATTCATGTGCTGCATAAGGCTGAAATGTAGTTGATAAGTTTGTGCTTCGGTATGTGATGCAAACATAGCCAAAATATCACATCCAGTATGAAACATTTTTAAAACTATGCCTGGTTGTGCAAATTCTAGAGAAGGAGTGTCCAACCTTGGCAACTTTAATACTTGTGAACTTCAACTCACAGAATTCTAGCTAGGGAATTCTGGGATTTGAAGTCTACAGGTCTTGCTAAGGTTCTAGGGCAAATGCATAACCCTGTAATGCAGACTGGAGTATATTGTGATTGACAGTTTATGATAGCCTGAATTCTGCAGACCTGCTTTGAGAGGTCAAACATAACACTGACTGAAGTTACCAGTCTATATTATATATTGGCCTAATTCCAAGAGCATACACATTGGCATTCCTCAATTGATGTTCATTTTTTGACAGCAACTCCTATGACTCTTAGCCACAAAGATTGAAAGTCAGAAACAACAAGAATTGTAAACCAAATATATCAAGGTTACCTGACTGGGAAACACTTACTGTATATTTATTCCTTCTCTGGCTCCAGATATCAAAGTGACTAAACAATTCTGCAATGTTATCAGTTGAGTAGTTTGATAAGGAAACTTGATAAGGTCATGGAAACAGCTTGTAACAGCTTATGCATTATTACTTCAAGATAGTCAGTTTGGTGTGGTGGTTAAAACAACAGGTTAGGCCCTGGGAGACTGTAGTCCTGCTTGAGGCACAAAATCAGCTGCATGACCTTGGGCCAGTCAATCTGCCTCAGCCCTAGTTAGGAAGTAATAGCAAGTCATCTCTGAAAAGTTGCTAAGAAAACTTCAGGGTGTTGTCCAGGCAGACACTAGAAGTCAACACTGACTTAAAGATACATACTCACACAGATTCCAACTTCACTCATTTAGCCTAAGAAAGTACTAGAAGACCTCCAAGGTCCCTTCCAACCCCATTATTCTACCTTCTATATTCCCTAGTCAAGAAGCAAAGTCCCAGTTTAATTTAGTTCATGTTTGTTTGCAGAAAAGAGGCAAAAAGCAAATGTTCTCTTTTGGCTAACTCATAATCCCTGTGAATGTTGTCTGTACTCAAGAGTTCTGCATCTTAGGACAGTTGTACAAATTCCCTAGAACCCCTACTTGAAACAGGAAGGAAGAATCCATAAGGTAGCTTGGTTTTTAAAGTGGACTCACCACAATTCTCCACCCTTTATGGCAACATGAAGTACCACCAAATGGCTTTGAAAAAAAATTCTCAGGCACATTTGTCGTTTCCTTTTCTTCCCAACGCCTTAGGGACAAACTATATTGTTCAGTGTCATGCCCCTATCCACTCCAGCCAGACAAAAGGTTTGAGGAGGGTGTGTGTGTGTGTGTGTGTGTGTGTGTGTGAGAGAGAGAGAGAGAGAGAGAAATACACCAACCATTAAAGAATCCCACTTTTGCCTTGCAAATTCCCAGTCACCATATTAAGCCCCTGGGTGCCCTTTACAACCTTTTGGGGAGGGGCTATTTTGTTTTCCTCTTTCCTCAACCACACTCTTCAAACAAAACATGAAAGAATGTTCCAGATTGGTTTTTAAAGCTTTCAGCTTCTCCTTGTTGTGTTTTGTTTTGTTAAAGAAACAACATGGGATAATCCAAACGCACACATCCGTATACTTAATCGCCTAGTGCACGCACACACACATCCACACCCAACACCTATCACCACCCTTAAGTTATACTTTTAGAAAAAACCATCATGCAGCGGCTCGATATTTCTGGCGTGTGTTAAGATGACCTGACCGCGCCAGTTCCCATACAAAGCAGAAGCGAAGAAGGAGAGACGTCTAACAGGAAGCAGGGAGGGCTGCTTTGTATTTTAAGGCATTCCTTGCCTACCTTCTCCGCCGCTGCCGTTTCTGAAAGAAACCAGCGGTGAGGCCCCCGTGCCCCTCTTTCACGCTTCAAGTTATCTTCTGGGTCGGCAGAAGAAGAGACCCCGGGCTGGGCTCGGCTGAGAACGAGAACTCCCTCCGCAGAAGAGCGGAGCCCGCGTCCCCAGCGAGGACCCAAGCCCCAACGCTTACCTGCTTTCGGTAGGGCAACTTGGCGCTCCTCCCTTCCAAGAAGGTCGGAGCTCGGCGGAGCTGAGGAGCCGGCGGGATTGGCCGTCCGGCGGCCCCTGGGACCCCTTTCTCCCACCGGCCGGAGCCGAAAGTTGAAGTGGCGGGCGCGGGTGGCGGAAGGTGGGGGCGTGTCGTGGCGAGGCTGGGAACGACGCGGTGGAGAGGCGAGACTGAGCAAGGTCCCTTTCTCTCTGTCTCTGTCTCTCTCTCCCCCTCTTCCTCGAGTGACACTCCCGGGCTTTCTGTTGTGGGAAGCTACCCGCTTGACACGAGCATGACATCAGGCTCCATTCAGGGTGCTTATCAGGCCCTCTGGGCAACCAGATTGCAGGCTAATAAATCACCGCCGTTGCCTCGCTCTCGGCTGGCGGAGAAATCTTTGGGTGTCGAGTAACCGAGCTCTCGCCTTACGTACCAGGAGCCCGTCCCGCTTCTCTCTGCTCATCCCCTGCCCAGGTTCTGTGTGGCGCTGCGATTCCAGACCTGGTTTTGTAGCTGGCGCTCGAGTTGTTTTCGTCCCCGCCTCTTCTCTCATTTGTGCCTTCTGGCTGTGTCCGAGACAACAAATCCCATCCCAGGAGTTGAAAGAGCCGAAAGTCTGGCTGGTCTGACTCGGTCTAGAGAGAGACTCTCTCGCTCTCTCACTTCTGTGTAGTTTCACCAAACGCCCAGGTGGGGAAATTCCTACAGAACTCTGCATCGTCTCTGAGGAACGGTGTACAATTGGTACGATTAAACCTTTGGGGCGTTGAAAAGATGCCAGGGGTTGCTGCCCTTAAAGTTCCTTGCTATTTTAAGGATCCACTTTGAAAACGGGAGGCTGTGAGTTCAAGTGCTGCCTTAATCGTGAAAGGCAACTGAGTGATAACTTGGGCCAGTCAATCTCAGCCGATTCACCTCGCAGGATTGTTGTGCGGGAAAATAAGGAGGAAGGTGTGTTTGGATATGTTTGCTTGAGTTATTTGTAAAGATAACCAAGGCAGGATACAATAGAGGAAGAAATGAAGAGGATTGCTGGCTCTAAGGGTGGGGTGGGACCTGTCTGCCTTTTTTTTTTTACCTGTTAGTCATCCTGAGGTCAGCAGCCCTATTGCACAAATTAGAGCTGGAAAGATGGCAACCTGCCTGCTAGGTTAGCCGATATAATTCAGTCAAACTATAAATTAATAGCACCATTGGCAATAGAATACCATATAGCATTGCCAAAAAGGGCAGGTTTGTCCCAGGGAGCATTAGCGTGTTGAATGACTGGCTGCGAGGGACAGACATGGTCCACAGAAAGATTCCTGAAGTATAGTTACATAAAAAAAGAAAAGAAGTTTGAGCCCAATGTGACAAAGGAGGAGAATGGAAAAGTATTGGATATGTAAATCCTTTTTTGAAATTGTACAGAGATCTCAAAAAGTTCATCTGCTATTGCCCATAGTTGGCGAGCAGGGAGGGATTAATAGGTGTCTTCTATAGGTGTCTCTAAATCTGTGGGGCTACTGTGGGACCCTCAAAATCTGCCTCCAAATTGGAGGAAGTTATCAAGAAAAGTATGGACTGCGCAGAAATGAGTAAACTGACCTTTGAAATTAGAGAGCAAGAAGATAAACAATTTTATAAAATATGAGACTTATTTTATCAATGGTTAGATAATAAAATATGGAAGTGGAATGTTTTATAATACTCTATAATATAAGTATAATAGAATTTTTAGAGATAAAGTATTGTAAGGATAAAATATGATTGAATAAATGGTGATGATGAAATGAACGTTATAAAGTAGGCTGTTAAAATGGGGATTTGCTCACATAAAATGATGAAATGCAAGTAAGTCTATTAAATAATTAATAATGATTATATCAGAAATATATATAACATATATGAGGATTAAAAAGTATTTAGAAGGGAATGACTGTAGAGATTGCGCACAAGAGACTAATACCAACCAACACACTGTATGTAACCGAAGATGATTTTATGTTTTATGTTTGTGTTTTTGGTATGTTTCTTTAAAAAAATAAAAAACTTTTCAAAAAAAAATATCTGCCTCCAAAGACACTTTTGGGCAGAACAAATAAAACCCGATGATTTACTGTTCAATCATAATACTGAACACATTTCATTCTTGAACAGATTTAAACTGAACTTTAACTCAGATATTCTATGCATACTTAAAGTGTTTTATGAAAACTTGAGTATATAGTAGCGAAACGTTTCTCATCTTGTTTCACTTCCTAATATGGAAACCAGCAGTTGTTCTAGCATATCTGAATCTGACCTTTCTCAAACAGCATGAATACAAATGAGGTTGGTGAATAGAGATTTTAAGAGTACAGGTAGTTTGCTACTTAAAATCACAATTGAGCCCCACATTTTTGTTGCTAAGTAAGACATTAAGTCAGTTTTGCCCCATTTTACAACCTTTCTTTTCACAGCTGTTAAGTGAATCCCTGCAGTTGTTAAGTTACTAATGAACTTGACTTTGTTTGTTAGCAGGACATAAAAGGTGATCACATGATTCTGAGATCCTGCAACCATCATAAATACATGCTGGTTTCCAAGCATCCAAATTTTGGTCCTGTGACCATTGAGAAACTGCAACAGTCGTAAATATGAAAAAAAAAAAAACATTCATAACTCACTTTTTTTCAGTGCCACTTTAACTTTGATCACTAAACAAATGGTTGCAAGTCAAGGACTACCTATACCTTCTAAAGCATACTTTAAAAAGTTGTTGATGTCTGTTTCTGAATATCTTTTTTTTAAAAAATGGTTAATGTTTGTGGCTGACAAGTCACAGATAAAAAAGAGGCATCCTGGTGAAAGGAGGACACTGGGCACTTGCAACCAGCCAGCCTTGTGCATTCTTTCAAAACAACCTTCAATTTATCTTCAAAAATAGCCCAACTAACAGCATACAGGTTCACAGGAGGAGTTAAGAAGAGTACCAGGGATGTTTACCCTCTTTACCATATGCTGTTCCTCTATGCCTTCCTGTAATAGTCCCCTCCACCCACCCCCCCAAAAAAATAAAAACTGTAAAAAGTATAGTATGAAATTCTTTCTTAACAATGGAAAATCAGTAATGAACTCATTGGCAACACACAGCTATCAAAATCTGGCTCTCTTTCTTGATTTAAATTGGTTCTAGTGCTCTTTCAGAAGACCATTAAACCCATATCAATAAAGAGTCCCCAATAAGACTTGATACAAATTTCAAAAAGTGCTGCTCCAGCCCCACATGGCCAGATGCTTCTATGGACCTCAGGTGCCCAGTTTCTTCTTAATTGCAGCCAAGTGAAAATGGGCATAGAAATCCATGACCAAAGGAGAGAGGTATTGTCCATTGCAGCCTGAAGTTGATAATAGGAGCTGGCCAGATTCTAGCTGCTTATCCCAATTGCAATCCCTTTATGAATGAAGTACACTAAATGGTAGCTACTGCTAGAAAAAAAAAGGGGGGGGGGAATACTATTTAAAACTAGAACAGCCACAGACAACTTTAAATTTATATTGTGGGCAGTGATGATGGGATGAAAGCAATTTCATATTTTTTTAAAAATTGTATCCCACCTTTATAATTTTTACTTACAACTTAAAGTGGCAAACATATTGAGCACACCTTTCGCTATTTTTTTCCCAAAACAACAACACTGTGAAGTGGGCTAGGCTGAGAGAAATCGTGACCGGCCCAAGGTCATCCCACCAGCTTTCATGTCTAATGTAGGATTAGAACTCACAGGTTCCTGGTTTCTAGCTTAGTGCCTTAACCAGTAGACCAAACTGACTCTCATATTTATATAAAATAAATGCCTAAATATTTAGTTCTTTTCTCTAAGCTTTGTGTTAAGAAGTTTGATGGGCTCCTTTAGGCTCAGGCTGACATAAGGAGGGTATTATATATATTTCTTGGGGTGACTGTTGCCCTTTTTGTAAAGTTGTTTTCCTTCTGTTTTTATTTGGTGAAGTTGCCCAGTATCCTTTTGGAAATGAGCAGTCTAGAAAATTGATAAACAAATAGATAAATTTCCTGGTGACCTTTTTGCAGTCCAGATTAAAACTGTATTCATCATAAACCTGCTTTGTATTTGCCTCCTAATTCCAGTTTACTGCCTTAAGATTTCTTCCTTTGTTTCTTTTCTTACCTGGTCATCATTTCCTTGTTCACCCTGTTCCTTCTTGTTAAAAGATTATGGCCTTTTGTTCTTTAATAGTTCTACAGTATTTACATCTGCCTAATCTGGTCCTTTTGGGATTTCTTGATTTAAAACCCATGCTAATTTTGTTTCCTTTTCCTCATGTGGATGGCAGCCCACAGGCCTCACAATCAGTGGCCATCTGTCTTGTGATGAAAATTCACTTCCTAACCATCTCCTGAATGCCAGCTTTCACTCTTAATTTCTTCAGACTCCACTGGTGTGTTAGGCTCAAGCTATTAGACCTGCTTGGGTTTTAGCAAAAATATCCAAGCTAGGTTACATTTTAACATGTTAAAACGTTTAGCCAATTTTTTTCGTGTTTTATTTTTATTAACTTGTACTTGACTGTGCCAATTATGTGTTTCAATCTTTAAGTTTTATGGGATAATAAATATCTAGTACAATAAGAATACTCATGTTCATAGTCATAATTTTGTAAGCAATAATGCCAATAAAACATTGCTGTTGCAGACTGTGTGTATATGTTGTTAAGTATATCTGTCTTCAGCAAATGGATGCAGACTCCAATCTATTTATTATTTACTAAATTAAGAGTTCTTAGCCAAGACCACAAAATAATCAGCAGAATACATTGCTTCACTGAATGCATAAAATAGGATGGTACAATTGTGGCTCACTCACTCCATAGCAGGATAGGCTTGTGCCACATTTCCGGTACTACACTTCATATCCAATCCAACCAAATATACTAAAGATCAAGATATCCAGAATCATGGGCATCATCAACCTGTGCCACACTGGTTACTTTCAGTTTGATAGACAAATATACCAATAAATCAGAGGAGCACCTATGAAACCACCACTCTCAGGACTTGTAGCAGAGTCCATAAAGCAGCTGCATCCCAAATATAGATTTAATATGTAGATGATACCCCATCATAATAAAAAAGAAGCAACTAGAAAAGACACATGAATCAACAACATCTTTAAAGAAATAAAATTCACAAGGGAAAAAGGAAAAAAAAAAACCATACTACCCTTCCTGGATATCCTCATCAGCAGAAAAAACAATGACAAAATAGAAACACAAGTCTATTGAAAAACAACCCACATTAGCCAACTCCTCCAATGCTAATCCTACAAAAAGAGCTGTGTTGAGATATAATTTTGAGGCATACAAACACGTTGCAATAATCCAAAATGCCAGATAAAGGGAATAACCTTCTAGAGTCTCTACTAGACAATGTCCTCCAGCAAAATGAATACCTACACAACTTTATTAAAAAGTGCTTGATCATTCAACTCTTGACAGCACACCCAGTACAAGCTAAGAAAAAGAAAACACTACCACACATTAAAAATAACCGAGAAACAACTGATTATTATAACCACGTAGCATCACATAGCACACAAGCCAACAGAAGTCTTCCACAACATCTTAAGTAAACCAAAACACTCAGTAGGCCTAGGGCAAAAAATGGAGTCACTCAAATATTCAATGGAAGAACTGCAATAGCCCCTGTTTAGGACTGACAGGCAAAAAATTAACAGAGTATATCATAAACACCAAACAGTAGTCAGAAGATAACATGGAAAATCCATAATCTCACAATACATGGATACACTCAACTATAGTTTCAACTGAGCATTTGAGACCAAACTGTATCCAAAAATGCTAGTGAATTTATTGAAGGTTGGTATTCAAAGAAATCAGCCCTCAACAGTCATATATACACCATTCAAAAGTAGCAATTTTAAAAAGCTGAGAATAGGAAACAAAAAGAGCAGAACACATCCTTTCCAGTAGCTAAAACCCTAATAAGCAGGGATTAACACCAGACAAACAATCAAGGACAAAACAATATTCTGATCAAGAAACTACCAAGGAGAAAACCACATTCCTACCAACATTGGCAGGGCAAGTGACTGTATATAAACATGGAGCAAATCCCATGCTCACCAGCACTGATAATGTTATCTGGTGGAATAATGAAATGTCTGCAGGCAAACAACCAAGCTTAGAGAGCTCCAAGAATTCATTCCTAGCTACACATATTCTCTTTGATTACTTTCTCTCCTCTAGATTAGAAAATCTAGATCAGACTTTTTAAGGAATCCCTAGTGAGCCTTTCCTGTGTGATGTGCTGACCATTACCTCATACTGGCAGTGACTTGTGTTTAATGTGCTGTATATACTCGAGTATAAGTCGACCCGAATATAAGCCGAGGCACCCAATTTTACCACAAAAAACTGGGAAAACTTATTGACTCGAGTATAAGTCGAGGGTGGGAAATGCAGCAGCTACTGGTAAATTTCAAAAATAAAAATAGATACCAATAAAATTACATGAATTGAGGCATCAGTAGGTTAAATGTTTTTGAATATTTATTTCAAAGAAAAACAGTAAACTAGCTCTGTAAGTGGAAAAGAGAGCCAACAAAACCAATATGGTATCAACAATAACTTTAAAAGTACAAAAACCTTAGCTCAATCAGCAACCAAGCTAAAACACAAGAGTTAAAATCCTTCAAAACTGGATTCCTCCTCCTCATCTGTATGTTATATTTATGGACAAAAGTGGATATTCATTCAGGCTAGAGTGCTTTAAAATGTAAATGAGGTTAGTTTCACACACACATGCACACCGTTTCGCTTTCCATAAACTAATTTTTTAGTGCATGACAGATGAAGTGCCTGACAGATGAAAGTGCTCTTAGGAAACTTTAGATCTTAACTGGCATAACATTTAAAATCAAACATGTTCACATTCTTAACATTTTTCCATGGCAAAGTGTTTCTCAAATAATCCATAATAATGCCGCGGGAGGGAATTATTGTCTAATTAAAACTTTCACTAGGACAGTTGAGAATAAGTTTGATGTTCACAATTTCCTCTTTGAAAGAGACCAGTAAATAGGGAACAAGAAGATGAAGAAAAAGAAGTGTGTTTTTTCACATTTTTCACACTGCAGTGAACAAAAATGGCATCATAGGAACAGGCTTATTCTCAGTCCAAAGGTTTGTTTCTGATTTCTTCCCTGATTTAAGGGAAATTTGGGAAACAATCTCACTATGATGAAAGGTTTAATTGATTCACTAACCCAAAAGATGATGATGATGACAGTGGGAGGCAGGAGTCACTCTCTCCCTTGCAAGAAAAAAGCATGTGTATGTGCTGCATGTACATCCTGTTTTGGAGAGCCACCATCTCTTTCACAGCTCTCCCTCATGCCTCCATTGCATGTGCACACATGCCATGGCTCAGTAGTAGGTCAACATACAGATGTCACACTAGGTTCCCTCCTCAAAAGGAACATCCAACCTTTCTTGAGAAGTACAAACTTCATCTGTTCAGGATTGTGGTGACAAAGGTGAAGGAGGGTGGGGCTGAGAGAAGGGAAGGGAAGAAAAGATCATTGACAGGGAGAAAGACAGGGAGAAACACCTGGAAGTGTCAGCCCTCGAGTTTCCTTAGGGAAGACCAGACAACAAGGGGAGAGGAGAGGAGGAGGAGGAGGAGGAGAAGGAGGAGAGTTAAAAAAAAAAAAGAGTGGGAAGCCAACTCACGCGTGCCATCAAAGCCAGGGGGAAGCGGGGCTTTCTCTGCCTGCTGCTGCCAGAGGAGTGCGGGGGGGGAGTGCGGGGAAAGGGGGTTCGTGCCGAGGCTCCGCAAGCGATTACCAGATTTGCAGCTCCGTTTGTTGGCGAAGCTGGAAGCGCGCCTGTTAATGGGGAAGGAGAGCCCGCAGCTCCGAAAGTCTTTTCACCGTTGGGGACTGAACAGGAGAGCCGCAAACGCCGCGATCCCCAGGAAAGGGCCGCCCTCTTCCTCTCGGCGGCTCCCATCATGGCGCAGCCAGGCACTTTGTCTTGCTGCCCCCGGAGCAGCTCTTTGCTGCTAGGGTAGGGGGCGGAGGAGGCTGCCTGAGTCTGGCGGTTTGTTGGCGAAGCTGGAAGCGCGCCTGTTAATGGGGAAGGAGAGCCCGCAGCTCCGAAAGTCTTTTCACCGTTGGGGACTGAACAGGAGAGCTGCAAACGCCGCGATCCCCAGGAAAGGGCGGCCCTCTTCCTCTCGGCGGCTCCCACCACGGCGCAGCCAGGCACTTTGTCTCGCTGCCCCCGGAGCAGCTCTTCACTGCTAGGGTAGGGGGCGGAGGAGGCTGCCTGAGCCTGGCGGTTTGTTGGTGAAGCTGGAAGCGCGCAACGCAGGAGCTCGCGGGGGCCCCGGGGGCCCGTTAATGGGGAAGGAGAGGCCGCTTGGGGTCGCCAGGCTCAGGCAGCCTCCTCCGCCCCCTAGCCTAGCAGCGAAGAGCTGCTCCGGGGGCAGCAAGACAAAGTGCTTGGCTGCGCCGTGGCGGGAGCCGTCGAGAGGAAGAGGGCCGCCCTTTCCTGGGGAGCGCGGCGTTTGCAGCTCTCCTGTTCAGTCCCCAACGGTGAAAAGACTTTCGGAGCTGCAGGCTCTCCTTCCCCATTAACAGGCACGCTTCCAGCTTTGCCAACAAACCGCCAGGTTCAGGCAGCCTCCTCCGCCCCCTACCCTAGCAGCAAAGAGCTGCTCCGGGGGCAGCGAGACAAAGTGCCTGGCTGCACTGTGGCGGGAGCCCCTGGAGCAGCTCTTCGCTGCTAGGGTAGGGGGCGGAGGAGGCTGCCTGAGCCTGACGGTTTGTTGGCGAAGCTGGAAGTGCGCAACGCAGGAGCTCGCGGGGGCCCCGGGCTCCCGTTAATGGGGAAGGAGAGGCCGCTTGAGGTTGCCTGTGTGGCCCTCAGCGGGTAGACAGCCGCGGCGGCGATGCTGCCCTGGAGACGCGATCAGTTGCAGCCACGCCAGCGCAGGCCAGGCATGGTGCTGTAGCGGCTGACTCGAGTATAAGCCGAGGGCGGGTTTTTCAGCACAAAAAATGGGCTGAAAAACTCGGCTTATACTCGAGTATATACGGTATATGTTTCTGGATGACTAGGTGGTGTTGACTATTAGCTAGATAACATCAGCAGCATCCAGGGCAAGCCACAATTTCATCAGAATGACCGAACATGCATGGTGATATTGCAGGATCATTTCCATTCCTTTTGTACTTGCATGCCACACATTGTGACTCATGAACAAAAGAAAAGATGACATTGAAATGCACTTTTCATCATCCTCTCTCTCTCTCTCTCTTTCTCCTCCCACACAGATGTTCATGTTTGATTTGAAGTTTTGCCTCCCTGCTGGCTCTCTATAATGGCTTTTGTTGAGGTTTTAGGCACCTAGAAAAGCATGGAAAAGAGACGGTGTATTTTTGCTCTCCACCCATCTGACAGAAAAGACATATTGAGCACATTTGCCTTTTTCATGGCAGTTTTCCAATTCTCATTTTTGGGATAGTGATAGTGATCTTCTTGTTCTTGGGCTGGATGCTGCTGCTTGGTCACAGCTGGTTTCATAACCTGACTATGGCATCATATCCATTCAGGCTTGAATGCACTAATTAACGCATTATGTTAATGCTTTTGTGTTTGTGAGGAAGGGTAAGAGGCAGGCAGTTGGACAGCACAGGAAGAAAAATCTTGTCAGAATATCTGAACTGATAGCAGAGCTTATTCCCACTGCTGGATTGGATGACAGTGCTGACAAGGACAACATTTAAGTGAACATGGATGCACAGAATGCCAGTCAGCCAAGCTTATAGAGTTTTCTCAGGACACAAAGTTTGTTGTCTCTTGAGAGATCCTCTCAGATTAAACTGGCTCTGGTCTTAAATTGATCCTAGTTTTAAATTGCTCCATAGTTCATTGGCCTCTGCTAGAAATCCTGATGATTTTAATCCTGACCTATTCCTATGGAATGATTCCCAGCAAGAAGCAACTTGGGCCCAAGGTCAACCTTGACACATACAGTAACAAAACTGTAGTACCTCAATGCAAGAACAATGAAGAATATTCAATCGCGTTTCCATTCAAGTAGAACTTTTTGCCATGAAACATGTAATTTCACTTGCTTTCCTCCATTGCTTTATCATTTCAGTAGCACTTAATATGAAGATCATTTCCAGTTCTTAATTGATAATTTGATAATAACTATCTGAGGTAGAGCAGGATGAAAATTGATGTTTTATTTCACAATCCCTGGTGACTTAAAATATACGATTGTCAATCCTCTTTACATCAAATTCATGTCCTCTTTACCTCTGAGCATGTTTCTGGCCAGTGGTGGGACTCAAAAATTTTTACTGCTGGTTCTGTGGGCGATGCTTGGTGGGCATGGCAGGGGAAGGATACTACAAAATCCCCATTACCTCCCCACCCCATTATCCTGCTTTCCAGCTCTGTTCTCCTGTGCAGAGCAACAAAAGAAGTCTGAGACGATCAACTGGGACTCGGGAGGCAGAGAATAGATGGGGGCAGGGCCAGTCAGAGGTGGTATTTGCCAGTTCTCCGAACTACACAAAATTTCTGCTACCGGTTCTCCAGAACTGGTCAGAACCTGCTGAATACCACCTCTGTTTCTGGCCCAATTGAAGGACAAGAGATTAAAATATCAAGGGTTGCTGGAATATACTCCTCTGCTTTAGGTAACTGAGTCAAAATTCTAGAGTTACTTTTTTCATTGGCCAAGTATCAATTGGTATTATCAACTGATAATTATTCCATTGGGCATTCACATGCTGCTAAATAAGCAAATAAAGCAAAAGATTGCTGAGAATATAAGAGTCACAGGAGCTAAGTCTCCTTTGTTATGGGTTTTAAGATGTTCCAGAGCTGTGCTCTTCCCAGATCCCTTTAGATATTTTAACTGCTATGGGCATGCCCTGTCTCCTATGATTATGTTGCGTTTCCTTCCTGGTGAGTTTGGCTTTGGCATCAGGACAAATGAGACTTCTATTGAGAAAGTCTAACTGGTGTTTCATAAAACGCTGGAAGGAACCTTGATACAACCCAAGTCCCTATTCGATGCAGAATCCACTGCACATTTCTGTCAAAGGACCATCCAGCTGTTGTTTATGTAATAATAACAAAAAGAGAATGAATTCATCACGTCATGTGGTAGCCCATTCCATTGTGGACTCATGAGAGAGTGCTAAGTACATGCATTAAAAATATTTCCTGAAAGATAAATTTTCCCTGTAAAGAAAGAAAAAATCTCAAAAATGTAAATTGGGACATTTTTTTACACACCCATAAGTATCGTGCGAAACCATTAGATACAGTTTCAGAAATGCCCTAACAGGCAACTCCCAGGACAAAGCAGAGCTGGTTTCAAGCAGGAGGAACTTCTCTACATATTCTCCATTAAGAGAACTTACTTTGGCTTAATTCAAAAAAGTTCTGCCATTTAAGTTGTAATGGCTCTTTTGTTTAATGAACCTTATGGTCTTGGGCAAAAGTAGCATCACCTTGGGCAAGATAGGATTGGTGCATTTTGCCCATTAAAGTAGACAAGTATATACTTTGCTGGGCAACGTGTCCCCATTGTCTCCTACAGCACAGCTTTAATGCTGCTGTGCCTGATCTGCATGAGGAATGGTGAACCTTGATCACTTTAGAATAGAATAGAATAACAGAGTTGGAAAGGATCTTGGAGGTCTTCTAGTCCAACCTCCTGCTTAGGCAGGAAACCCTATACTATTTCAGACAAATGATTGTCCAATTTCTTCTTAAAAACCCCCAGTGTTGGAGCATCCACAACTTCTGGAGGCAAGTTGTTCCACTGATTAATTGTTCTGATTGTCAGGAAATTTGTCCTTAGTTCTAAGTTGCTCCTCTCCCTGATAAGTTTCCACCCCTTGCTTCTTGTCCTGCCCTCACGTGCTTTGGACAATAGCTTGACTCGCTCTTCTTTGTGGCAACCCCTGATATATCAGAACACTACTATCATGTCACCCCTAGTCCTTCTTTTCATAAGACTAAACATATCCAATTCCAGCAACTGTTCTTTATATGTTTTAGCCTCCAGTCCCCTAATCACCTTTGTTGCTCTTCTCTGCACTTTTTCTAGAGTCTCAACATCTTTTTTACATCATGATGACCAAAACTGGATGCAGTATTCCAAGTGTGGCCTTACCAAGGCATTATAAAATGGTATTAACATCTCATGTGATCTTGATTCTATCCCTCTGTTTATGCAGACTAGAACTGTGTTGGCTTTTTTGGTAGCTGCAGCATACTTTATTGGACAGAACCTGCTCACACATACACTCCACACTCACACACGCTTATATGGATCAGCTAACTCAAGATCAGGTCCAGCCATCTGTCAAAACTTGTCTTCTTCAGGCCAGCGGCCCCCAGCCTTTAGGACACCAGGGACCGGTTCCATGGAGACAGGTTTTTCCATGGACCGGAGGTGTCGTGGTTTTGCATGTGGCCTGCATCCCGTGGAGGAGGCTTCACTTGTTTTCACAGGCCAGTTTCTGGCATGCCGTGGACTAGCACCAGTCCACAGGCAGGGATTGCTTTAGGGAGAATTATTGTGTTTTCTCAGCAGCAAGAGAATCCACTGATCACTTTTCTTAAGTTGTCCTGCAGTAGACATGTGAGGCCAGCAACAGTTTCTGGTCCTGTTGCTGAACCAGAAGAATGCTTAGCAAGAAGAACATGGTAACTCTTAAGTACTAGCATACTTAAGGGCCATTAAAAAATGCCTCCTTGCTTACTGGGACAGCACCAATGATAGCATTTACAGTTAAATTTACATGTTGAAGATGATAGACAACATCCCTGGATGACTTCTTCTAGATCCATCATATCTGGAGATAGCCAGATTGAGGAAGGCCATTAAGATAAACTTGCCTCAGCACACCTGTTTCTTTTTCCCTACAGCTAGGATTTGATGATGAAATATCCACCACAAATTGTACTCACTACTCATTCGTTAGATTTATATCCCATCTTTGGCTATTCATTCGTTAGATTTATATCCTATCTTTTTCCTCAGAGAGCTCAAGGCAAAGTACACTTGATTCTCTCCTGTCACTTTCATCACACCTGCCCCGGGGGAAATAGATTTGGCTAAAAGACCCTGAATTCATCCACTGAATTGTCATGGTTGAGACTATTCTTCATAAATTTTCTGATTCTTCTGCTTCAAACTTCCTGCCAATCCATTTCAATGGATAAATCCACATTCTACTCTGGTGTCACAGACTGAAAAGACATTATATGATTTGCAAATGATTTAAAGCACAGACAGCACCAGAAACTATCTCAAGCCTTTATGGAGGAAGTGGTAGGTTGGAGTAACCTTATGGAAGAAAATAAGGCATAGATCTCTGTTTATTGCAAAGGTACTTCGAGAACACACTCAGTGACTATTTAAATTGGAAGAATACTTAATCAGGGAAATTGAATGAAAGCAAAAAATAGAGCAATCAGAAGAGGGGGAAAACTTCACCACCAACAAAAATCCACAATTTAACTAAAACAGTACAAAATGTACAATATATATAAACATGGTGAACATAAGAGGTATGGATTTGGACTGGAGGAAAATGTCAGTGTTAAATCCTGGGCATGGGCGCAAGGAACAGAGACGAGACATCGAACGGTGACTTCAACTCTTTATTGTAAAGAAAGAACAGAGCGAATACTTGGGCAGCAGCAGCTCTTTTATAGAGGTGGCTGCTGTCAAAACAACCAATGATTTGAGTTTACCGCTTTCACAAGCGTCCAATCAGGGGGCCCCGTTAACAGCCAATCAGACTGGCCAAAAACGACCAATCACGACTCGCTATTTACGGGCCAATGAAAAGTGCAGGATTACAAGCCTGCTGTAAAGTAAAGCTGTTTAGGGTTGTATCGCTGCATTGGCTTAGTCCATAACAGTCAGCATTTAATTTTTAATATTCCAAATGCTTCTGGAATTTAATAAGCTAGAAGCAGCCATCATGGCTTCATTTAAAGGAGAAGCTGATTGTCAGTTCACCTTGGGCAGGCAGTTTAAAGGGAAGAGCAGAAATCAATTGATCAATGAGAATCTAAAAAACAAAACTTTGCATCCAAGTTGCATGACTCTGCAACTGAATAAGGCATTTTGAAGAAAAAAGGCTAGCCAAGGAATTTAGGTGGTCAGGCGGTCTACAGAATAAAAAGGTTCCTTTAAAAATATTTGTAAGGCTTAAAATATAATTTTTCCTTTAAAACATCATTATTAAATTAATTTAGTCCAGGGGTGTCAAACTTGATTTCATTGAGGGCTGCACCAGGGTTGTGGTTGACCTTGGGGGGGGGCTGGGGTGTGTGTGACCAGGGTGGATGTGGCCAGCATGATGTTACTCATGTTTGGGGGGTGATTGTGGTGGCCCAAGCAGTCTACCAGCAATAACGGGCTCCCAAACTCCGTTTTCAGCTGTGATGACCTCCTACAACCCTCTGCCAGCAAAAACAGAGGCTAGGAGGGCCGTGTGCCCTGGCAAGGGCACTGTGGACTGGTCCTTCGCTGTTTCCAGGTCAGCCCCACGGGCCAGATCTAAGCACCCTGTGGGCCAGATATGGCCCCCGGGCCTTCATTTAGTCATTTAGTCTCATATATTTTATATGTCACAATTAGGATACAAAGATTGAGTTTCCCCTAGAAGATATATTAGAAAGTCTTGAAGGTCTCTCCCAATTAGAACTGAACGTATCAGCCAAATGTGCTGGATGGAGTTTCAACCAAATATGCCTGAATTGTATAAATTCTTCACCACTTTGAAGGCACTGTCACTTCTGATTTCACTGTTTATTTCTGGCTTTATGAAAATACCATGATTACATGGTTAACTTCGGCATCCTGAGGACTATATGACAAAGGAGAAAATATGAATGCATGACTGGGGAGGGGGGAGGAGAAGAAAATGTAGATGGAATATGGGAACATGTATTCAATGAAATTCCACTTTTAAATTTGCATTGAGCATCCGTGGCCAACACTGATAAAAATGCAAAGCACAAATATAGAAAATCAAAAGATTAAAACTGCAACGGTGAAAAACCTGGCAGAAGAAATATGCCTGATTGCTTTTCAAAAGGTAAAGAAGGCAGCTAGCAGAGAGTATGTTCCATAGCCTGGGAATGAAACAGAGAAAGGATCTCACCTGTATGTCAAGCAACAATCTGGAAAGCCGGGAGTTGTCCTGCTCATGTTAACATCCAGACAGGTTCTTAGTTAGAAGAAGAGGTCCTTCAGATATCTAGGCCCAGAAGAAGATCACTAACATCTTAAATTATGCCTGGAAAACGACTGGGAACTAGTGATGATCTTTCAACATAGGCATCCCAGCTGGCACAGTTTGTATCATTTAGAGCAGTCATTCTCAATCTTGGTATCTTCAAGATGTGGACTTCAACTCCCAGAATTCCCTAGTCAATTTTGCTGGCTGCGTAATTCTGGGAGTTGAAGTCCACATATCTCAAAGTTGCTAGAGTTGAAAAATACTGAGTTAAAGTTTCAAAACATCTTTCAAGTCCACAAACTACGATGTGAGTACTTGGTGAGATGTTAAAGATGTGAGTGTTGCTAAATCTAACTAGTTAAGGAAGGGGCATATGTACGATATTAGCATACTCCAAACCCTCTTAACTGATTGGTCCGAACGGACAGCGACCTGATTGGTCGAATACTCAGCCAGGATTGGAGCGCTGGGAATCTACCGCAATTGGTTGTGCCGATCGCGGGAGATTCAAAGCGCTGCCATTGGCCGCCGAGCCGCGAGCCAATCCTATATGAAGGGCTGCCGCGGCTCGCATTCTCTCAGACTATTCTCATCTATAATAAAGAGCTGAAATCACTGAATGGTCTCGCATCTCCTTCGACCCAATCCACCCCAGATCTAACAGCATACCTGGTGTATCAACCTTAGAAATGCAAAAAACAGCCCTTCTCACAGTCACCATCTGGAAATTCAGGAGCAGCTGAAGCCAGGTTGTAAACTTCCTCTCTCCAAGGAGTCTAATCCCATTCAGAAGAAGTTGAACCTCAATCCTTAAATCCAATCTCTATGGACTAATGATACTTCTGTTTTTTCAGTGCTAGGTCATTATTGGTTCCCCTTGTGTGATCTGAATCTTTACCAACATTGCCACTTTATAATATGATTATGTATCTGTTTTCTTCCACTTCCTCCACTGTGATACTAAAAGTCTACAATGCAATCCTGGCTGACGAAAAATCAACACAGTCTAGTGATATCCATGAAATTGTCATCACCACTCCTCCTATGCATCCATCCTAAGGAAAAAAATAATAACATGAAAGTTTTCAGAACTGTAAAAATAAAATAAATAATATAAATAATATAAAAAGTATAGCACAGGTTTGACATACATCAGAAAGGTAATTGTTGTTGAACACATCTCCTATCTAACAACGCTCTTACTAACAATGTAATTAGAAGCTACAGAACCTGAACTTAAGTAAAAAAATCAGACCAGGTCTGGGCAAAAACAGAGAGAGGCTTCTACAGGTGAAAATCAAAAAATTAGAATACGTGCAAAAGTTCATTTATTTCAGTAATGCAACTGAAAAGGTGAACTTAATATATGAGATAATATATATTATATGCAAAGCAAGATAATTCAAGCCATGATGTGTCATAATTGAGATGAATATGGCTTATAGTTCATGAAAACCCCAGATCCACAATCTCAGAAAATTAGAATATTGTGAAAAGGTTCAATATTCTAGGCTCAAAGTGTCCCACTCTAATCAGCTAATGAAGCCATAACACCTGCAAAGGGTTCCTGAACCTTTAAATGGTCTCTCAGTCTGGTTCAGTAGGAATCACAATCATGGGCAAGACTGCTGTGCAGAAAACCATCATTGACACCCTCCATAAGGAGGGAAAGCCTCAAAAGGTAATTGCAAAAGAAGTTGGATGTTCCCAAAGTGCTGTATCAAAGCACATTAATAGAAAGTTATGTGAAAGGAAAAAGTGTGGAAGAAAAAGGTGCACAAGCAGCAGGGATAACCACAGCCTGGAGAGGATTGTCAGGAAAAGGCCATTCAAAAGTGTTGGGGACTTTCACAAGGAGTGGACTGAGGCTGGAGTCAGTGCATCAAGAGCTATCACACACAGACGGATCCTGGACATGGGCTTGTCAAACCACTCCTGAACAACAAACAGCGTCAGAAGCATCTTACCTGGGCTAAAGAAAAACAGACCTGGTCTGTTGCTCAGTGGTCCAAAGTCCTCTTTTCTGATGAGAGCAACTTTTGCATCTTATTTGGAAACCAAGAACCCAGATTCTGGAGGAAGAATGGAGAGGCACACACTGCAAGATGCTTGAAATCCAGTGTGAAGTTTCCACAGTTTGTGTTGATTTGGGGAGCCATGTCACCTGCTGGTGTTGGTCCACTGTGCTTCATTAAGTCCAGGGTCAACGCAGCTGTATACCAGGAGATTTTGGAGCACTTCATGCTTCCTTCCACAGATGAGCTTTATGGGGATGCTGACTTCATTTTCCAGCAGGACTTGGCACCAGCCCACATTGCCAAAAGCACCAAAACCTGGTTCAGTGACCATGGGATTACTGTGCTTGATTGGCCAGCAAACTCGCCTGACCTGAACCCCATAGAGAATCTATGGGGCATTGCCAAGAGAAACATGAGAGACATGAGACCGAACAATGCAGAAGAGCTGAAGGCCGCTATTGAAGCATCTTGGTCTTCCATAATACCTCAGCAGTGCCACAGGCTGATAGCTTCCATGCCACGCTGCACTGAGGCATTAATTGCTGCAAAAGGGGCCCAAACCAAGTACTGAGTACATATGCATGCTTATACTTTTCAGACGTCCAATATTGTTCTACATACAATCCTTGTTTTGTAATATTTTAATTTTCTTAGATTGTGGATCTGGGGTTTTCATGAGCTGTAAGCCATATTCATTTCAATTATGACATATCACGGCTTGAATTATTTTGCTTTGCATGTAATGAGTCTATCTCATATATTAAGTTCATCTTTTCAGTTGCATTACTGAAATAAATGAACTTTTGCACATATTCTAATTTTTCAAGTTTCACATGTACTGTATTCTGGAGCAAAAAAAATTGCATGTAGATGTTTGGAAACCATGGATGATATCAAGTCAAAGAACTTGATATACAGAAGTTGTTCTTCTCATCCCTACTCCCAGTGGAAATAATGCTGGCAGAATGCTGGGCAAAAAGAAAACATAATTTCTTTTAATGGTCAGAAGTGTGGGCTCCTTCAATTTTAGTTTGGTGCAGTAAGAAATTAACCAGCTGTTGTCTGAATAGTATTGCCTTCCTGTTGTCAACAGAAACACTAACCTAGATTGCATGAGCTATCCTTCCGTGTAATGTTAAAAGCATAAGAGCCATCAGATATAAAGGACAGCTAATCCAACATACCTCATTCATTCATATGAATACAATAATTGCCAAGTGAAAAACAATTTAGCTTTTGTATTTACTGTAGTTTAAAAATAATCCGTAAACATTAAATAGTGAAAAACACATTTTGCTGTACTTATAATTTTGATTCCTATTGCCTTTTGGAGTTATTGCCCTTCAAAAAGATTACTTCATCCAAAATCCTCTGTCCCCAATACCTGTAATTCCATATTAGCATTGTTTTTTTCACTGGCTCAATTGCAAGGCTATATTTCATTATTAGTTAATTACTTTTAAATTTTAGTAACAAATTGTTGCTGGAACTTTGCATTTTGATATGGCCCAAGGGCTAATCAATAAAGATTTATTATTATTACTTAATTACTTTTTTTGTTAGATTTTAAAACCCCTAGTTTTCTGCCAGAAATTCCTGGATCATCTTTAAAAAAGGCTTTCAGTGTTCCCCAAGGTTTGGAGGTGCAGATGGTACAAGGACCCCTTTGAAGGACCTACTTTTTGATTATTTGTGTATCTACAATAGAAAACTGCCTAACAAAGTCTGTAATACTTTGGCCGTGCCATGCAAGATGACTCACTCAAAAAGTCAGACATTCTGGGAGAGATCAGCAGAAAAAGGAGAAGGGACCACCCTAGTACCTGTTGACTGGACATTATAAAAGATGACACTGGGATGACCATGGTGGATCTGAAGGAGGCGGTGCAAGACAGAGCGGCATGGAAAGTACTGATCCATAGAGTGGCCAAGGGTCAGACACGATTGAATGCCTGATAACAATGACATAGATAATCTTCTTGAAGTGAGCAGTGGATATTTTATTTATTCATGTACACCACCCATCTCACTGTCAAGAAAAATTGGGTGACTTAAATACCTGTATAAGTAAATCCAGTCAAGGCACTGTACACAGCATTCCCTCCTCCAACTTTTTTCCACAACAATTGCCCTATGAGATAAGATAAACCACCCTATGAGATAAAAAATATTTGGCCAAAAGAGCTGTTCGCCCAGAGTCATTTACTGAACTTGCATGGTCGAAGATGGTCTTGAACTCTGATGCTCAGGCAACATTTTAAGAACTATACTAATAATAGAATAACGGAATTGGAAGGGATCTTGGAGGGCTTCTAGTCCAACCTCCTTGCTCAAGCAGGAGACCCTATCTGGAAAAATAGAGGTCCAATCTCTTCCTTAAAACCTCCAGTGTAATAGACCACAAAAGACAAAGTGTTACATTATGATCTCCTAGGGTCTTTATTAATTTTGCAATTTTTGTATATAGAACACTGTATCAGAAGGGTGGCACAATTACAATTCACTCATTTATTACACCTTTCTAACTTCTCTTTTCTCTCCCTACAATATAGAAAATCCTTTGCAGGCAGGGCTTATATGTAGCCCTGCATATGTGGATCCATTTCCCATCATTTTCAACCATCACAAAATAATATTCTGAAGATAAGAGGAGTTACAGTCCATCATCATCGTCATCATTATCATTTCCATGGTTTGTTAAGGCAAACCAACATCTTGCATCCGACTCAATTAATACGCTATTGAAATAATTAGTGTTTTAAATATCCCAAATGTACATTTAACAAAAGTCATATTGTTTGCTAAATTAAGAATCAAATCCTTAACGGTAAAGATAATTATATGCATTATGTGGAAAAGCCCATCCATGCATAAGCTAACCCTTGAAATTTCAGTCGAACTACCATGAAAAATGTGCTGAACCTTGAATTTTTAACTGCAGTGACAGGTGGGACACTGCAAACTGTTGTGTCATCAGTTATAAAACCGCAATTTTAAGACCACCACAAGCTTTAAAAACTCTTGAGCTCTGGTCCACAGATAAGCTGAATGCAATTTTTGGTGTACTTTGGAGCTTAACATTTTTCGGCTTATCAAGTATATGCAGAATGTTTGGGTTCTCAATCAGGGTCATGCTTAAAAAGTTTTGTCCCATGAAGAATAACAGAGTGATGCCAGCTGGCAATTTAGTGGCAGTTCACAGCCAGTATAGGTTGTCCTGTAATACAGGCATCCAACCAAGGTGGTTTTTTTTTGGAAGTGTAGTTTATTCTTTTTTTTATCAGTAACTACAACTCTGTATCAAAATATATATGTGGGGCATGGAAGTTCAAGGGTTTGGCACCATAATTTGTCCTTTGTTCAATGACAGTGAATCTACTAGAATGGGAAGTTAGGTTCACCGTTCTGACATTGAAATGATGGGGGTGGAAGTCCAACATAGCTGAAAGGCTCCAACACATGTCAAATCTAGCTTTGGGGAGATCAGATTCTCACACCAGCTTTTAAAAGAATTATAAAAATACAGGTAATCCTCAATTTATATCAGTTCATTTAGTGACTGTTCAAAGTTAAAATGCAGAGGTGGTATTCAGCAGGCTCTGACCAGTTCTGGAGAACCAGTAGTAGAAATTTTGAATAGTTCGAAGAACCAGCAAATACCATGCCTGACTGGTCCCGCCCCCATCTATTCTCTGCCTCCTGAATCCCAGCTGATTAGATGTGTCTTCTTTTGTTGCCCTGCACAGGAGAACGGAGCTGGAAAGCAGGTTAGTGTGATGGGGAGGGAATAGGGATTTTGCAGTAACCTTCCACTGCCCCGCTCACCAAGCCATGCCCACAGAACCGGTTGTAAAAAATTTGAATCCCACCACCGTTACAATGGCATTGAAAAAGGTGAACATTTTTCAAACTTATGACCGTTGCTGCATCCCTGTGGTCATGCGATTTACATTTGGATGCTTGACAACTGACTCACATTTATGATGGTTGCAGTGTCCCAGAGGGGTCATGTGATCCCCTTTTGCGACTTTCTGACAAGCAAAGTCGACGGGGAAGCCAGGTTCACTTAACAACCATGTTACTAACTTAAAAAGTGCAGTGATTCACTTAACAACTTTGGCCAGAAAAGTCATAAAATGGGGCAAAACTAAATGCCTCACTTAGCAGCATAACTTTTGGGCTGAATTGTGGTTATAAGTTGAGGACTACCTGTATTGGTATGGAAGCTACTGTGTATTTTTTATTAGAAGCAGGAAAGTAAGGAACTAAAACGCAACACTAAGCATAGTATATTAAAAAACAAAAAACAAAGTTAGTGAAAGCAGTCCACTACATTAGACCTTCCAAACATATAATCTTAAATGGGAGTGATATTTTATGAGTACTGAAGATTTTCAGCTTCTCTGGAAGATTTTGGCTGGGGGGCAGGGCAACAACTCTTAAGCACATTTTGGACAATCTCTTTTTTCCTATTTATATAAATGTTGCAGTTATACAAAGAATGCTTACCGTTCTGTGTGTGTTCCTATAATAAACCTCCAATTCTTAGGCTTCATCCTCCAAATTTGGTATCAGACAAAGACATGTCCTTTAACTGCTCCAAGCACCCTGTATTCTGTGGAAGACCTAAAGAAGACAGAGTGAAGGACAGGTTGTCCTGAACATATATGACCACAATCAAGCTCAACGTTTCTGTTGCTAAGTGAGACATTTGTGAAGTGAGTTTTCCTCCATTTTACAGCCTTCCTTGCCACAGTCATTAAGCGAATCACTGTACTTGTTAAATTTGAAACATGGTTGTTAAGTGAACCTGGCTCCCCCATCGACTTTGCTTGGTAGAAGGTTGCAAAACGCAGTCACCATGACCCCGGGACATTGCAACTGTCATAAATATGAGTCACTTGCCAAGTGCCTGAATTTGGATCAGGTGACCATGGGGATGCTATAACGGTCGCAAGTGTGGGAAACTACCATAAGTCACTTTTTTTCAGTGGTGTTGTAACTTTGAATGGTCACTAAATGAACTGTTGTAAGTCAAGTACTTACCTGTACTTTTACTGACATGCGAATGGATACAGCAACCCTTAATTCATAATGTTCTGCTTCGTCAAACTTAATAAAACACAAACTGGTTTCAAAAAATAAAACCTATTTTAATGTGACACTGGGAATTACTCACACTCCCAAACAAAACTAATTATATATAGTTCCTCCAGATAAGAACACGCTTCTCAGCACTATAGAATGCTTGCCAATAAATAGACATCCAGTTAAGGGTTAACATAAACCAACCCAAAAACCCAGAAAAAAACAACCAGAGTGCAGAGCTTCAAGACAGACTCGGAGATTACTGAACTGTTTTGCTTCCTGCAAAGCTCTTCATAATTGAGGACTGACATTTATCCCTTATGGGAGGGGCTATCACCTCCCAGCCTTACTCCCGAGTCGCCCCTTCTGCTTCATCTGCTCTCGCCTTCTAGCAACTGTGCACACTGAGAACAGGCTCGCCTGGGTCCTCTGCTTTGCTGCCAGACTCCAAAAGCTCTGAAGGCAGCACTCCACTCTCAGGTGGTCCTGGCCCCATCCCTGATCTCGGATGCCGGACCCTCATCCAAATCCTTGCCAGACTCCCTGATTGGCTCCCTTTCGTCCTCACTGTCCGATACCTCTGCCGTCTGCACCGTCTGCGGGTGAACCAAAACACATAAAGTGGCCAATTTCACACACCAAAAAGCAAATCTAAAGGACAGTTCTGTTACTTGACATTCCCTTAGCTAGGGTAGGAATGTCTCTTTTTTATTCTTTTTTTTTAAAAAATCCACAATTTCAGAGGAGGGGCAGATCAGCTCTGCAAAATGCAAGTCTTTGAACAAGGAAGCCTGACCTACTTACACATATGGTTTTCTACAGAAGCTTCCAACCACATTCCTTTTAAGAGAGCATCTCACAGTGCCCTGCATATTTACGAGCAGGCCTTTGGTGCATCGTTAATCCTAAGTGAGCTTTCAATTTGGAGTCCTTTATGTATTTATATAAAAGGTTTATATGGTCACCCATTTCATAGTATATAGCTCTGGGTGGCTAACAACGGTGATAAAAACACAATAGCAACAGCAATAGCGCTTAGATTTATATACCGCTTGATAGTGTTTTACAGCCCTCTCTCAGTGGTTTACAGAGTCAGCCTATTGCCCCCAACAATCTGCGTCCTCATTTTACTGTCTTCGGAAGGATGGAAGGCTGAATCAACCTTGAGCCTGGTGAGATTTGAACATTCAAATTGCAAGCAGCTGGCAGTCAGCAGAAGTAGCCTGCAGTACTGCATTCTAACCACTGCACCACCATGGCTCATAAAACACAAGCAAAATGAAAGAAATATTGACTGTCAGGATCAATCAATCTGTTGTGTCTGGAAGGATGGGCACAATAACGGAGACGAGACCTCGGATAGTAACTTCAACTCTTTATTAGTGATTTCTGATCAGAGCGAAAAAGCCTGGCCGCAGCAGCTCCTTTTATAGAGCTGGCTGTGGCTAAAGGTCCAATGACAATGATTTAAGCTTGCCGCGCTTGGGTTGTCCAATCGCGGCAGCCCGTTAACCAGCCAATCGGATTAGCCCGGAGCAACCAATCACGACCCACTATTAGCGGACCAATCAGGTTTGCAGGTTTACGAGCCTGCTAATCCAGAACACCCCTCCCCTCTAGGTTCCATCTAAGGGGTGGGGTGATGTACTCTCGCAGGTAGGTGGGTCTTCACACCTGTCTACCTGATTTGCATTGTTCAAAAGGTCTTTGCTCAGTTTCTGATTCCGACGGAATGCTCACTGGGATTGTCTGGAGTGGTGAACCGGCTTCGACGCTGGGTCTCCTTACAGGTGATCTGGGGGTACCTGCAACTCCTCCTTCGTTGCTACCATTTGGGTTCTCATGATTTGCTGACCCCATTCAGCTGCTGTTACCAGGAGAGACGACCATCTGCCAAGGTTCATCCTCAGTTGGTGAATATAGTAGGCTTTGCTGTGCTGGTTGTAGGGTTAGGTCTTCTGTGCCAGATGTTGGTTCAATTTCAGAACCTCCGGTTTCCCTTTCCCCTCTGGCTTCAAGATCGGGGTTAGTGATAGGAGTTGTGGTCAGCCTTGAGCGCAGCTGGTCGATGTGGCGTTTCCACAGTCTCCCATCTGTGGTTTCTAATCGGTAGGAGCGGGGGCCTGTAATTTGCGTTATTTTGGCAGGGATCCACAATGGGTCACCTGCAAAGTTCTTTGCAAATACAGGGTCTTCTACCTTAAATGAGCGGTGTTTACTGCTGGAACCTAGGGGCTTTTCTGGGGTGTATGCTGGGTGTAGGCGGTCTGGATGCGATCTGAGTTTTCTGCCCATCAGGAGTTCAGCTGGGCTTTTGTTTGTGCTGTTTGGTGTAATATGCTGGAGAAGGAGCATCCTGGTGACTTTGTCGTGGATATTTCCTTGTTCCATTTTTTGTAACTTTTTTTGGTGAACTGAACCATTCGTTCAGCCCTGCCATTGGCCGCTGGGTGAGCAGGTGATGTCAAGGCATGGCATATTCCATGGTCTGCTAGGTATTGTTCAAAAGCCAAGGCGGTAAATTGAGGGCCATTGTCGGAAACCAAGACATCTGGTAGCCCGTGCATTGCAAAACGTCTGTTCGATTTCTTGATGACTGCATCTGTAGTGGTAGTCTTCATTTTGTTAACCTCGAGCCAGTTAGAGTAGGAGTTTACTGTTATCAGGAAGGTATGTCCTTTTGTAGGTCCCGTGAAATCGATGTGGATGTGGGACCATGGACCCCTGGGCATTTCCCATTCAGCTGGTGATGCTTTCGGTGGGGCTGAGCGTGTTTCTTGGCATTTGCTACAGGTGGCAACCCAGGCTTCAATTTGTTTGTCCATACCTGGCCACCAGGCGTAGCTCCTTGCCAGCGCTTTCATTCGTACGATGCCCGGGTGTCCATCGTGTAGTAAATTTAGAACTTTTTTTAATAGTTTAGATGGTATGACCACTCGGTCTCCCCACAACATGCACCCCTTTTGGGAGAAAAGTTCTGTTTGTCTGTTCTTGAAGGGTTTAAAGGTGTCGTTGGGTTCGATTTCTGGCCATCCCCTCTCCACCCAAGTAAGAACCCGTGCCAAACATGAGTCTTTTTTTGTTTCCAATGCGATGTCTTGTGCTGTTAGTGGAGGTGAGGGAAGCATCTCAATTTGTAGTATGGATCGTGTGGGAGCTGGGTCATCTAGAAGTTCTGGCAGTGGAGAACGGCTCAAAGCGTCTGCATGGGGGATGGTTTTCCCTGGTCGGTGTCTCAACTGGTAGTCATAGGCGGCTAAGAACTCCGACCATCGTTTCATCCTTGGAGATAGGATGTGTGGAGTTGATTTGTCACCTGCTAAGATGCCAAGTAATGGCTTATGATCTGTGATGATGGAAAAGGATCTTCCATACACGTACTCTGGAACCTTTTGATGGCAGATACAATAGCGAGGGCTTCTTTATCTAAGTGACTATAGTTTCTCTCTGTTTTAGACAAAGTTCTTGAAAAGAATGCAATAGGCGCCTCTGTACCATTTGGTAGGATGTGGCTCAGGATGGCTCCTACCGCAAAAGGTGAAGCGTCACAAGTCACAGTTAATGGAAGTGTCTCATTAAATTGGATGAGTACTGCATCCGAAGTTAAAAGGTCTTTTACTTGTTGGAAAGCCTGCTCCTCCCATCGTCCCCAAAACCAGGAAGCCTTCTTGTCGAGGAGTCTATGCAGGGGTTCTGCAACAATCGCCTTCTGGGGTAGGAAAATGTTATAAAAGTTAATGAGTCCCAGGAAGGCTTGGAGGTCTGATTTGTTCTTTAGTCTTGGGGCATTTTTAATGGCAGCCAATTTCTTTTCAGTAGGATGAATTCCTTGTTTGTCAAGAAGGCAACCAAGAAATTCAACCCTCTCAGTGCATAACTGGCACTTTTCCTTCTTAACCTTGAGGCTGGCGTCTTTGAACTTTTGTAGAACAGTTCTCAGGTGTTTTTCTAACTGACTTCTTGTAGGGGCAGCTATCAATACATCATTGAAGTAGGGCACGACTCCTTTGATGCCCTGTAACAACCTTTCCATCAAACTTTGAAAGATGCCTGGTGCCACGCTTACTCCGAACTGGAGTCTGTTACATTTGAACGCACCTCTGTGCGTAACTATGGTTTGGGCTTCTGCGGTTTCTGCGTCTACTGGCAACTGTTGATAAGCTTGAGCCAGGTCAAGCTTTGTGAATACTTTTCCACCCCCAAGTGAGTGAAGGAGATGTTGGACCACGGGTACCGGATAGGCGCTCTGCTGTAACGCGTGGTTGAGGGTAGCCTTGTAATCCCCACAGATTCTCAAAGATCCGTCAGGTTTTAGGGGAGTTACAATTGGGGTCTCCCATCGGGCGTGATCAATGGGTTCTAACATGCCTTGTGCAATTAGTTTGTCCAATTGCTCATCAATTTTTGGTTTGAGAGCAAAGGGAACTCGGCGTGGCTTTTGGCGAATGGGTGCGATATCAGGGCAGAGATTAAACGAGATGGGGGACCCTTTGCACTTGCCTAATTTTTCAGTGAAGACTTCTTGAAAGTCACGGATGAGGGCCGCCTCCCAGTCTTCGTCTACAGTCTGGTTGATGCCTGCCATTTCGATTCCTAATGGCGCGAACCACTGTAGACCCAATAAGCTGGGCCAGTCTCTGTCAACGATGGTGAGAGGTAGTATTGCGGTGTGGTCCTTGAAGGAGACCTGGACATGACTGGAACCAGCGACCAGGATTTGGTTGCCCTGGTAGTCTTTTAATATAAGTCTCTGGGTGCTGAGATCCTGGTGGCGGATGTCGGGAATCAGCTGCTTAAGGGTTTTCCAGGAGACCATGGATAGGGAAGACCCGGAGTCCACTTCCATGATGCATGGACGATTTTCAATGCTGACCTTTACCCGGATTTTCTTGGCGTCTAACGATGAAGCGTGGGCGATGGTGATGGTCTGATGTGCCTCTTCCCGTCTGGTTACGCCAGTAAACATCCGGTTTCTGTTGTACTGGCTCCACTGGTTGTTTGGGCGGTCCTGATTTGTGGGCGGGGTGCCTGCTGATTGTCGGAAATTATTTTCTTTCCTCTTGGGACTGGATCCTCTTTTGTTCCGGCACACTTTAGCAATGTGCCCCCTTTTCTCACAGGAATGACAGATGGCGTCTAGGAACCTGCATTCGGATCGTGGGTGGTTTCCTCCGCATCCAGCGCATTGGAAATTGGATTTACGACCCCACTGGGCTCGTTGCTCGCGCTCTGACCTGAGTCTGTTGACTTCTTCCTCCTCACTATCCGATGAAGAATTGATGTCTTCATGGTGGGTGGTCGATGTGTATTTTTCTGATGATATTGCCGTATCACTGGTGGGTTGGCGGCTGGCCCCATTCGCTCAGCGCATTTATGTTGCTGATTTGCAGGTGGCTTCAGCTGCAGTGGCATCTGCTATGGCATCTGCGAGGGTGATGTCTCCTTTTGCCATAATCTTGCTTTGGACAGATGGGTCTCTTAGACCAAGGACAATCCGATCTGTCATGGCTTCCTCTAGATTTGTGAAGCCACACAATCCACCCAAGTTCCTTAGGTCAGCTACAAAGTCCCCGATATTCTCACCTTCGCGTTGATTCCTCTGGTAAAATTCATGTCTTCGAATGAGGGTTGGAACTGCCGGAGCATAATGGGCAGGAAAGATGGGAGCAAGGGTATCCCAGTCCATCGTTTTGACTTCAGCCAGTTTGGTAAGTGCCTTTGCCATTCTGAAAACGGTGGGTCCGCAATGCGTTAGGAAAACCGCATGTTTTTTGCTAGACGTGGCATCCTTTAGATTGTTGGACTCCAGGAACATTTGAAACCTGTCCATATACGAGTCCCAGTCGCTAGCTGGATCAAACGGGGTGGGTGGTATAATGCTGCTGGCCATTCTGCCGATGTCTATGCGCCGTTAGCCATGTGCTCTGTCAATATTCTGCGAGTGCTCAGTCAGCTCTATCGTCTCCGCATCCCATCCTTGTCGCCAGTGTTGTGTCTGGAAGGATGGGCGCAATAACGGAGACGAGACCTCAGATAGTAACTTCAACTCTTTATTAGTGACTTCTGATCAGAGCGAAAAAGCCTGGCCGTAGCAGCTCCTTTTATAGAGCTGGCTGCGGCTAAACGTCTAATGACAATGATTTAAGCTTGCCGCGCTTGGGTTGTCCAATCATGGCAGCCCGTTAACCAGCCAATCAGATTAGCCCGGAGCGACCAATCACGACCCGCTGTTAGCGGACCAATCAGGTTTGCAGGTTTACGAGCTTGCTATCCGGAACATTATCCACTCCAGCATTACAGGTAGCCCTTGACTTACAACAATTCATTTATGGACGGTTCAAACAATGGCACTGAAAAAAGTGACGTGATCATTTTTCACACATGATCACTGCAGCATTCACATGATTAAAATGATTAAATGGTCACAAGATTAAAAGCGTTTAAAATGATTAAAATTCAGATGCTTGGAAACTGACTCATATTTATGACAGTTGCAGATTCCTGGGGTCATGTGATCATCTTTTGTGACCTTCTGACAAGCAAAGTCAATGGGGAAGCCAGATCTGTTTAACAACCGTATTACCAACTTAACAACTTCAGTGATTCACTTAACAAATGTGGCAAGAAAGGTCGTAAAGTGGGGCAAAACTTACTTAACAAATGTCTCAATTTGTAACAGAAATTTTGGGCTCAATTGTGGTTATATGTCAACGACTGTCTGTATTTTGCAGAGCAGTTTGCCTTGAAGGATGCCAGCCAACAACCCAAGAACAAGCTGCTGTCAGGATTTATGAATTCTTACAAGCACTCTGCCCTTGGACGGCTCCAAATTTAAAAAGTAAATCTCTCTGTTCCTGGAGGGTGTTAAGAAGCATTGTTTAATGAAAAATTAACAGTGGGAAGCCAAGTCTAGTTTGAAGGATTATTATTCAACCAGATTACAATAAGATTCTTAAAAGTATCCAAGGAATTAACCTTGGAAAGTGGGCCAGGCAATTCAGGGTTCATGGAGAGGTAAAATACACTTTTTAAGGCTTCTGGGCCTCACTATTTTTCTGTGACCAAAGAAATTAATGGGATGATTTGTAAAGACTAGTTCCCTGCAGGATGTTTAAAATTATTTTCAGTCATGCGTGGAGCATTATTTCTTTCTCTCTGCTCTCAGCTGCGCTCAGTGAACAAACTTCCTGCTGGCAAACACTCATCTTAGGGGACAATGCTTAGCCTTTTCAAGACTACGCGATTGAACTTATCAATCTTTGGGTTAGTGAATATCACGTCCTGAGGTGGACCAGCATTTTTCTAAATGTAATCCTTTGTTTCAAGATGGGACAGGAGCCTAGCACACGGATTAGGGCCTGATTCAAACAGATGCCCTTGAGAGAAACATCCTGTGCTTTCAGATTTTTCTACCATCAAAATGGAGCTTCTGCGATAGCCTATTGGACACATTCCAACTGCAGGCCTAATGAAGCAGCAATTCCCGTGTTTTTCTTGCTTCGGAAGAACTGTGTTTGCTTAATGGAGAAGGGACAGCTGCAAGCGAAAGCAAACAAAGGCTCCGAAGATCAACAGGCCATTAGCTAGCTATAGATTGCACAAGAAGTTCACCAACGGAAAATTATGAGGGGGGGTTGTTGGAAACCCATCTCCTAAACTACAAGCAGCCTGATGTTGCTACCAAACGCTTCCATAAAAATACTCCATAAAAATATGTACCGTTGGCCTTCTCAATGTCCCCATGGAAATATGTTCCACGAGCAGCGACTTACTTATTTATAGCTTTCTCTCTCGCTCCCAAAGAAAATATTAGGCATGTCGCACATATTTGTGCTGGGCTGGATTTGAAGCACCACCAAATTCATTGGGAGAGATTTTGAGTACTCCGATTTTCTTGTGGAAAAGGGGGACCTTAAAGAGTTCTTAATGTTACATTATTAATATTCATGGTAATCATTTGACCTCTCCCACGAGAGATCCTCTCCATTAAAAACCAGAAGCCCTGGGATATCCCTGGCCTTCAAGTTCATGCCTCCTCTTTTTAGATGTTTACACTGTGAGAACTCAAATTACTCAGAAACTTTGCCTGTTAACAGCCACCACAGTTCATGTAACACAATTGTTAATGCTAACAAGGCTAAGGTGCAGTGGTGGGATTCAATTTTTTTTACGACGGGTTCTGTGGGGGTGGCTTGGTGGGGGTGGCAGGGGAAGGATATTGTTAACAAAATCTCCATTCCATCCCCACTCCTGGGGGAAGGATAATGAAAAATATCCATTCTCTCCTCACTCCTGGGGGAAGGTTACTGCAAAATCCCATTCCCCACTAACCTGCTTTCCAGCTCCGTTCTCCTGTGCAGGGCAACAAAAGAAGACCCAGCCGATCAGCTGGGACTCGGGAGGCAGAGAATAGATGGGGGTGGGGCCAGTCAGAGGTGGTATTTTCCGGTTCTCCGAACTACTCAAAATTTCCGATACCAGTTCTCCAGAACTGGTCAGAACCTGCTGAATGCCACCTCTGCTAAGGTGGGCCAAGTTAAAGTTTTCTTATGAACGTGGACATCAGGAAATAACCTTAATCAGTCCCTCTCGCTAAACCCAACCTACCTCATCATTCTGATGTGAAGATAAAATAAAGATATACTCTATATATGTACCTCCTAAAAGTGCTTTCCAAACCTATTTTATCCAAACAGGATAAAAATGTTTTTTTCTTTGGAGAATGATGCACAAACCCATTACCCACCACAACAAGAAATATTTAAATGGACTAAAAGGATTGTCAAATTAGTGATATATATTTTTTTAAAATGTCCCAAAGTATTCCTTTAAAAAATGGTAAATTTTTCTGTCAGTTATAGGGTGTGGTTATCATCTCCGTTTCTTGGCTGAGAGAGCCAATGTTGTCTGGAAATATTTTCTGTGGTCATGTGGCCAGCATGGCTATATGCCAAAGGTGCACGGTGGAATGCTGTTACCTTCCCCACCAAAGTGGTATCTATTAATCTACTTGTATTTGCCTGCTAGATGGTTAGTAGCTGGTGCAAGTAATGGAATCTCCCAAAGTATTCCTATTAAGACAAAAATGGCAATTCATTGGAATGACATAAAGATCATTCAGTTAGGTTGTTTTCATAATACAGGGGGTCCTCAAGTTATAGTCAATCATTCAGTGACAGTTTGAAATTCTGATTGTGCGGAAGGAAGAGACTTGCAACTGGTTCTCTAAGTTTGATAGGACTTTCTGATTTGGAATAATGAAGGAAAAAGCTGGGGAAATCTTGTCGTAGAAGATTTGAGGATTTTGAAATCTTTGAACTGGTGCAGAAATACCTTAGATGGACTCATTGTCACTAGGTTGCTCCTCTAGTCTAGCCACTAACAACTCATGTGGCGAAGACGACAATTTAGAATGTAAATGTATATCCCAGATGCTGTAGAAAGACCCTCTAATGTAAGGGCTCCTAAACGTTTTACTTTGAGCTTGCTTGTTTTCTTGCAGATGTTTCATTACCCAAACTAGGTAACATCATCAGAGCTAGCTATCAGGTATAGCCCTGAAGATATTATGTAGTTTGGGTAATGAAACATCTGTAAGAAAACAGCCAAGCTCAGAAAGCACCAAGGTCCCTTCAATTCAAACTGAGCTACAAGTATTCTCCTTTATCAGTACAATGAAAACAATGCAATGGGAAAAGTGGATTTATGGTAATGTAAGTAAAAGATTATTCACACTTCTCCACACTCTCTGCACCTTCCAAGAGAACAGCTTGGGAAACCCTGCCCTACAGAGAGTTCTACACAAGGGAACTTCTTTTTGACTGAAGGGCATATTACAATTTAGGGTTGTCTCCTTCCTTCCGTCTGGCACGGGAGCCATTTGCATTGCACACTGTGTTGCTTTGCAGCATCCGCTTCACATTTTTCAGTGCACACCTAGTGTTTGCATAATGAAGTATTCTGGGGACAGCTTGGCTCTCCACTCAAACACATGGAAGTAGAAAATCAGGATTTTGGTAGAGCCTTTCATGACAAATTTTATTTAAAAGCCTAAGCTTTAGTGAGCTGTAACTCTTGTCATCGGAGGCAAGAAGCGACCAGGCTGAAGTGGGATCTAATCTATAGCCTAAGTAACCTGCATCTGCATAACCAACCTGTCTTCTGCCCTCCATCCCTGCCTTTCTATTTAAATGCTTCATCAGTCTAGCCATTTTATGCATCTGATGAAAACATAAAGAATGCCTTCTGTTTCTTTTGGTACCAAGACTAACATGGCTCTCTTCTGTAATGGCGCAGTGGTTAGAATCCCATAACACGGGCTAACTCACTGCTGACTGTCAGCAGTTCAATCCTGACCAGCTCAGGTTGACTCAAGGTTTACTCAGCCTTCCAAGGTCGGTAAAACGAGGACCCAGATGGTTGGGGTCAATATTCTGACTCTGTAAACTTCAGCAGAGAGGGATGTTAAGTGCACACTACAGTTGTTATTGTTCGAGCCAGTTTTGCTGAAAACTGGAATAAATGCAGGTTTTCAGAAAAGCCATTGTTAAATAAGGTCACAGGAGTAAATGGCCATACATACGGTCTGGTTACTGAGTGCCCAAAGTTTAGTCACTTGATCCCAGGGGTGTGCCGTGAGGGCTGTTAGAGCTTCAAATCCAGACAGTAAGTACTCCCAAGGAAATACAGTGATAAGTGACCAGTTGTAAATCAAAGAGTACCCATACTTAAACCTGGAGCCAAGGAAATTTGCTTCTTTTCTAAACTATAATATTTTTGTTGTATACACACATTATAGATTACTGTATCCAAGTATTGTTGGTTACAGTTATAAATACAAGCAGTCCTCAATTTACGACCACAATTGAGCCCAAAATTTCTGTTGCTAAGCAAGACAGTTGTTAAATAAGTTTTGCCCCATTTTATGATCTTTCTTGCCCCAGTTGTTAAGTGAATCACTGCAGTTGTTAAGTTCATAATTGTCAAGTGAATCTGGCTTCTCCATTGACTTTGCTTGTCAGAAGGTTGCAAAAGTTCATCAACACATACCAATTGCCAAGCATCTGAGTTTTGATCCTATGGCCATGGGGATGCTGCAGTGGTTGTAAATGTGAAAAATGATCATGTGACTTTTTTTCAATGCCACTGTAACTTTGTACAGTCTCTAAATGAATGGTTAAGTTGAGGACTATGACTACTTGTACCTTAAAAAGCCAGTACTTGCAAAGATCCTATTTTTTTTAATCTAGCAACCAACTCTGCAATGACAGGCTCAGCTGAAGGGGAAGCAGCACAGGATAAAGCTAGAGAGCGCTATAGGTAGGTGAAAATTTGTAACACACTTGCTATTTCAAATTCTGAATATAAATCCAGGACTCAGTCAAATGAACAAGACATAGAACAAGAAAGTCCTTTACATTCTGACAGGTCCATTTTTATTCATTAAAATAATCCCTCCCTCCTCCAGATCAGAAAAACAAAGGATTGCCTGAATTTCAAATTGCACTTTCATAACAGTGTCTTGTATGAATTGGGGATCATAGTTTATTTCTGGCATGTTGATTTCCCATGTGACTTAGAGATGCCCATTGCATGTGATCATAGGAAAAAGAAACCAGATGGATTTACACTTCCATACCACCTGTCAGTTTCTCTAGACACCGATTGGATTTTTGGACTCCTTCAGAACACGTTTCCACCTTAACATACATTTATATCCCCTCGGAACTATTGATATGGTGCTGCGCCAAACAAACCCTCAAACCACAATTTCAGCCATAAAGGGGGTGTGGGAGGCAAACTTTGTACAAGGGGGCAGCCTCTCTTTGAAAAGAGCTTAAGGCAAGCACATAAAAACCACAATCAGTGTAACTGGAAAAACAGCAAACACTGCACTTCTGTTATCTGTATAAATAAAATCCAGCTCAAGACACCTGATATTCAACTAAACGTTTTAGCAAGAACTTAAAAATACTTCCTATATCTGCCTTAAGTTTTTCATTAGATCTCAGACAATAGTAGAAGAAAAAATGAACACTTGAGGTATTTAAAGCTACAAAATACTGGGGCTTAAAGAATACTGCAAAGACAAGAGACACACTATCACATCTAGAAATTGTATTTATTTATTTATATCCGGCCTTTATTATTTTTAACAATAATTCAAGGATTTAATAAACTTGTGCATTTTTTCTGCATAAATTTTAAGGCAGAATGGATTATTAAAAACTATCAAAAGAACACAGTAAGACAAATTCCTGGAGCAACTAGCTTCAAAATCAGCACCTGTGGTGTCAGTTTTCTACGTTTCTAGGTTCAGAAACTACTGTCCAATCTTTCTTCTTGCTAATAGCAAACCTGGTTCCATAGGCATGTAATAAAACATCCATGTTGTTCCCTTTCAAACAGTAGGGAAAGTTTTTCAACTTCTCAGACTAGCTCATAGCACTGGCAGATTCCCAGGATTCCCAAGAATTAATCAAAGGCATGTTCTCTGATGTCAGATATGTTCTGCTAATTATTTGTCCTATTTATACATCAGTTTGGAATAAGGTACAAAGGGCTCTCGGTGATGGGAGGAGGAGTATCCTCTTTGTCAACTCATAAAATATTTCTATGGTCTTTTTAGAATTGCCAACAGAAAGGGGGGGGGGGAGCAGTGCAGCTGCTTGCAAACCAAAACTGCATTCCATGTTTTCAAAGATGGTAATTAGGTGACCGAAGTTTCTGCCATGCAAAATTCTAACTGGAGAGCATGATTGATGATTCTTGGCTATGGATGTATCCCACTGGAGAATATGAATTATGATACACCCAGAGGGTGGAGAAAAACCAGGATCAAGGGTGACAATGAATTATGTGTCTCAGAGTCGGCTACACCCAGGCAATGCCACAACAGTTTAATTCCCAATAAATCCTTTTTAAGTTTTGGAAGATTTGCTCAAGACCCATGATTTAAATGGAGGTAACTTGTATAAACAGTTTTCCAAATATTTAGGCGATAGAAGCTGTTTTAGAGATCTCAGGGATAAGCTGAGAAATCTAATAAAGATCAGTCCACAGCAAAGAGCTGAAAAAAGCAGAGAAACCAGAGTATAACTTTTCTAGTACCTATACCAGTGATGGCAAACCTGACATGTGTATCAAAGCTAAGATAGTGTTTTGGATGACATACCTGTGTTCATTAACACCTGACAATAAATATTCTCAAAAGCACGCCCTGTTTTTGAGTGATTTTTCGAAGGTTAAAGAGACCAGTTGGGAATGGGATGTGCTCCCTTACAGCCTTCAGAACCATGCACAAGAGGGGTGTGTTCTCGCACAGCATAAGGAGCCTCCAAAAACTGTGAGAATGGGGTGTGCTTTCGCATGGTTTTCAGAGGCTGAAGAGAATTTTTCAAAATGGCTTCAACCCAGAGCAGCCCCAGATAGGCCAGAGGAGCTTGTCAACAGAAAGAGAACCCCATTTGAAGATAAGCAACGCACGGCAGATCCTAGGAAGCGCTGGGCCATACGTGCAATTGTGTTTTGGGGCACAATGCAATGCAGCCTGTTTGAGTGGCAGGAGAGGTTGATGTCCAAGTCTTTACTTTAGGCCTAGTTTTGCACCGAGTGCTGTTGTTCAGGGTAGCCTAGATTGAAAGGGGGGGGGGGGGGAATGGAAAATGGTTTCTCTTTAATTGGAGTGTATGTATGACGCGCCAGCAGTCAGGTTTAGACATTTTCTGATTTTTTTTACATGCCAAGCCCAAAATATTTGCCATCACTGACCTATACAATACACCCAGAGATAGTAGCAAAATACAGGCTATATTTCATTTTAAAAGGTTTTCGCGGAACATCTTCCTGGAACATCAGAAATTGTGTTAAAACTTTTGATAACCGCAGGGGGAATTACAGGAAATATACACAGGATGTTCTCTGTACCACATTCTTCCATTATAAAATAAAAAGGTTGCTTCAGAGAAAGAGCTTGCTTAAGGAAAAGAATTCCTCATCACATACAGATCCTGCCATCTATTGACAAATCTGTGCTGCATCATCCAAAGCCCACACACCAGCAGTCCCTTCCTTAGGACCAACCACCCCTCAGGATTTGCCCAATACAAATTACTGTATTTCTCAACTAAAGATTTTGTATTTTTCCCTCCTCCAATCAACCAACTATTTCTGCTTTTTATGGACCGCTCAAAATTTTGCTACCTCACTTTCTCAGTCACTTTTGTTTTGAGAATTTCATCCTACAAATACAGACTTGGTTTTTTTAAAAAAAGTCATTTTTCAGACGACTTTTAAAATAATTTTGGCTTGTAGAGTCAAGAACACAGTGTGACTGTTGCTGGGCATAGCAATACCACTTTATTTCCTTATTTAAGTTCTTTCATTGGTTTTTGCCAATACATGTTCTTGTTTCTGCACAACAGCACCAGGATTTGGAAGGGAAAGACAGAAGGTGGAACAACTGTTTTCCTCTGATCGCTTTCATAAAGTTGGCAAAAATGCTCTGCAAAATAAAACATGTTGCTTCCTCTTCATCTTAAACCTCTGCCAAGGAAGTGTACCTTTTGCCTTATCCTATCTTAAGGACTTTCATCCAATTAAAGTTTTTGCTGCTATTTAATGGTGGATGTCCATACAGCAGCTGCCCTTGGAGTAGCAGTCCCATTTCTCTTCTGCAAGGAAATCATTTTCGACGAGAGCCAGCAAAACTAGCAACAAGATCCATTTGTATTGGAACATATTTTAATCCAATTCATCTGCCTCTGATAACATCTTGGAGGAGACGGCCCAAGCTCTTCAAAATATCTCTGACTTTGATTCAGAAACTGGTAACTAAACTCCAAAGAGAGACCCAGCCTGGATTGTTTTGGTTTTTCACTTTTTTTTTATATAATCCAGGTATGGGGAAAACATACATAGATTAAAAAAATTCCAAAAGAAATGCAATGTCTATCTGGAGAAGAGTTTTCCTCAACATCAGAAAGAGGCTTATAAAACACATCAATATAGATTGCTACCTGAAAACTAGCTCTGATTCTTGTAGTCAATTTGAATTGCTACTCCTTTTGGAAGTAACAGGTATGGGGTGTGTGTTTTTCATGTTACAAATTCAACAAACTGGGAGACAAGAAACACTTTTTAAAAAAACTGGTCTGCTCAGAAAAGCAAAGTGTGTAAACTTGGATTGCTCAGCTGTTATTCTGGTTATCAGTGTTGCTGGTTACTCTCATTCAAAGTGGAAAAGAGAAAGACAGCAGACTTGGCTTGTCATTCTACAATTGGTTTGTAATGGCATCGTGTTTCTCGGAATGATAGAACTGTTCTGCCAACTCAGACTGGTTTCTTTAGTTTGTCTATAGCAAGAAAGCTTTCCTTCAACTGCTGTTGCTGCTTCTGTTTCCTTTTCTTTATATCCCGATAAGCCTGGACAACCCGTTCTCTCTCCTCTTGAATGATCCTTTGGCGAGCGAGAGAGGCATGGACTGATTTTTTAACACTGGCCTTTCTGCCAGAGCCCAAAAGAGACGCTAGCAGAAGTTGCTGCCTCTGATCACCCTGGAAGAACAGAAAAATTAGCTGAAGAATCCTGAAGAGGAAAAGTGGATATGGGTTTAATCTGAGAGCAATCCTGAAGAGAATCAGCTTTAAGGAGAGGATGTCTAAAATATAAAACCCTAGGCATAGTTAGCTTAACATAACACAGTTAAATACCAGCAAGTAACCTATTCTGAGCCTTGCTGCTGATTAGATAAATTCCTTCCACAGCATGGCCACTAGCAAAATTAGAAAAGAGAAGTAAAACTTTGCTCAATAAAATGACGTACCTTGTCTTTGATAACACTCCTCCTGGGTTTTGTTGTAAGTGTGGGAGGCTGTAGAGCAACTTCTCCAAATTTTACTGAGTCTAAAAGGGAATGGAAAGAAGGCAAAAGGGAATGGAAAAAAAATCTGATAATTACAAAGACAATTCCAAAATAATTCAACATGCTTCTTTCATTTTTTTTTCTCACAATCAAGCATATTTAAGCCAGAAATCTTCTAACCACAGCCACCTGACAAAAGGATTGTATTTATTTAAAATATTTTTATGGCCAACCATGTTTTACAATAACCACAGGCAGCTAATAACAATAAAAGCTAAAGCAAATACTGCTACTTTATTGCTTGGTTGAACAAATTTATATAGCCACCCAACTCACAAATATTGGTTCCTGGAAGTGTACAACATTACAAATCCAGTTAAATAAAATCTGTATTATACCCGCCACCCCCGCATCCCAAAATCAGACTTCATGAAACTTGTGTTGTGATATCACAGTACCTGACCTTTGCACTTGGGTCACAATGTTTTATTATGTGCTTTGTTCTCATAGATTCTATGATTCCCAGTGACCAACTTGTGACTCCATTATCCACTATAAGATCTCTCTTTCATATTGTGCTTTGAAACAAAAGTTGAGCCAGATTGAAACAAAGAGAAACGAAAAGGAATCAAGCGGTCCCATGCCTTCCATACCACCATTCTATTCTGCAATAAGCGAATTTACCAAGCTCTATTATTGATGCAACTGTTTCTTATCTCAGACATCAGCTAAACATAAATCTCTCTCCTAAAAGGAACTTGGTTGCTTCGTAACGAAGTGTCAAAATCCACAGCACTAACTTTGAAAGTGATGCAGAAGTGAGCATATTCCGCAAGAGTGGTATTCTGGCAAGATTAGGCTGATAACCACCTGAAGCACACTAGTGGTTCATTAAAAAGTTTATTCCCCTTTCAGACAAATTACAAGAAGTGATTTGCTACATAAGCTGCTTCTGCTCTTCCAGCCATATGCAGTGCTTATGATGATCTGCAGAAACTTTGATCTGCAGAAACTTTGATTGGAATAGATTTTGATTCAGCTGTCCATTTTTTGAGGGGGACAAAAGCAAAAAGATTCAGACTCTTACCAAATAATCAAATCAACCTTATTGTCTAAAGCTAAGGACTGGTTGGTACTAAGCCCAACAGCCATGGCTTTTTTCTGGCTTGCTTTATTGTGTAATGCTAGATACCGTAATTTATAAACCATGGCTTTTAGTTTAGTATGCTGGGAAGACTCAGTCAATGGCTGTTTATTCAACACACCATTTAAACCAACCAAAGCTTACTGCAATTTGCAAACCTAGTATTGTTATTCATTTATATCCTGCCTTTATTATTTTTATAAAGAACTCAAGGTAGGAAACACCCACAATATTCCTTCCTCCTCCTATTTTCCCCACAGCGCCTGTAGGATGAATTGGGCTGAGAGAAAGTGACTGGCCCAAAATCACCCAGACATCCTTCATGCCTAAGGGGGGACTGCTTTCTAGCCTGGTGCCTTAACCATTGTTTCCTTGACTCTTGTATCTTTTCTTTTATGTATACTGAGAGTATTTGCACCAAGACAAATTCCTTGTGTGTCCAATCACACTTGGCCAATAAAGAATTCTATTCTATTAGTCCAAACTGGCTCTAGAATATATCAGAATTTTGACAGTATTTCCCATATGCAGCCATTCACATACAGGCTACAGCATTTCCTGAGAAAAGCTCCACATCTGCTTATCACAATTAACCCCATTGAAGGCTTTAAATGCTTTGTGACCCAAGTTCTTGAAGTAGCTATCCATAACATCATGATCATGCATTAAACTCTTCAGAGAAAGTCTCTCTAAATGCTAACAGGACAGATTCGTTACAAAAGCCTTTTTTGCAACAGTGCCCATGCTTTGGAAAGCCCTCTGGAACAGGTCTCATTTAATATCAATTTTATTTTCTTCTTGATTCCACATCAAATGCTCCGTATTTTTGTTTCTTGCTTGGGCGAATCATTATGAAAGTTCTTTACTTTATTATTAATCTTTCTTTAAATCTTTGTATGTGGCTGCCACACTAGGGTTGCTTATGGATGTGGAATGGTAAATAGATATTTCATAAGACTACATCATATAAATAAACTAAATATAACTCCATCCTATGCTAACAGCCTTCCTCTCTATATGGAAATCAGATTATCTAAGTCACTGGGTTGCCGCAAAACAAGTTCAGGGGATTATCTATATGAAGTGCTACCCAAAACTTACAGGAAAAAATTGGTAGCCAGATGGAGAATTTTTAAAGGGGCTTGGTATGGATGTCTAAATTGCTGCACTTTTTTGTTTTGTTTTTGGCTTATTTTTTTCTCTCTGTGTGTGTGTGTGTGTGTTTGTGTGTACCTAGCTCCTCACCCAAACTTTTGATAGGGTAGCTGAAAACCCTTTGAGTTGGGCGTGTATGTTTTCGTTGTTGTCTGGCTTGTTTTATTCCTTTGTTCTTATTGTTATAGGGTTTAACCGTACCTTTTTTACTTCACAGACTGCCCAAAATTTCTGGGATTTGGGCTTTGTACTAAATTATCAACCAAATAAATAAATATTGAAGGAGAAGCTTTTAAAAAATCAATGCAGTAGTATCCACAATGATGCAAAAATATTACAAGGCGGTAGCAGTATTTTCTGGGCAAATTATTACCCTACCTTTGAAAAGGTCCTTCTCCAACATGGTTATTTTTTTCTCTGTTTTTTGCTTACGTATTTTTTCCAGCCTCTTCTTCTGAAATCTAGAGAAACAGGCTTTGTTAAACAAAGGATACCCAAATTTCAGAACTGTCCATGGCATGTCAAGAAAGAATCTTTCACAAATTCAGTCAGACTTAGAAATAAAGAAGCCACAAAGGTCCTATACAGAAATAAGAACCAATGTATCCTCTAACCAATAAAGGATGTTACCCTAAACATATACACTTGGAACAACTTTTAAGTTCCTTTGCAGTTTGTAGGGAGTAGTACGGTCTTAACTGACACAGAATCAAGCAGAAAAACAAGATTCCAGACAGAAAGGAATTGCTACTATTAACCAAAAGAACAAGCTGTGTTAAGGCATAGAAGAGGAAGAAATATTATTAACTAATTCATTTCTTCCTCTCCAAAATAGAACATCTTACACATTACCTCTGGGATTAATTCTACAGTTGGTGAGCAGAGGTCAGTAATAACCTTTTAAGGCCTAATGGCTAGAGAGATTGACAGTGGCTTGGGAAAATCTTCTATTCAGTCAAAACATACTGGCCAAAAAGTTAACTTTATGGAATTATTGTGAGGGTGAAATAAGGAAAACTGGGTTATTAATGAAATTCATCTCAAGAATCAGGCTTTCAGATTGTAGCACCACCCTAATTCAAGGGCTGAAAATTCAAACTTAACTCTTTTTTCTTCTGTGACTTTTCTTGGACTTGTATCTCTTTTTCAGGCTCACGTTGCATCTGGTTTTCAGTGAGGAAGCGCACGTGCTCAATTTCCTGGTCCATGCGTTTATTGTATGACTTTTCTGTCTCCCCTCGCCGTCTCCTGAACTTCGGTACTGGTATGTCACCCTCTGACTGAGGCCTCTGCTTATTTGCTGTGACAAAAACATGGATGTTATAATCTGCCCAACAGCTTTCATGGAGATTGTAGGAAACAGACAGAGCCCTAACCTAGTCACTCTGCAAAGTACTGATCCCTAGCTGAGCAAAGAAGAGTTATCTGACAATGAAGTAACCTGACATTTAAAAGCAATTTTTTTAGGATCTGTAGGAAAAAGCTCTACAGCTCTGACAGCTCTTCCATTGCCCCACTATCCTGTCAGAGCTGAAGAAGCTTCTTGGATGAGAAGTGAAATGTCTTCAAAATAAAAAAACAAGAAAGTCCAGTTGCCTCCTGAGAAAAAGCATCTTTGGGACTATGCTGGAGCATATTCTAGAGTCTTTCTATATTTTCTTTTCAAAAGCATTAATAAATCATTCCACTCATTTTCAGAGAGCTTATGGGGAAGGACCAAAAAAGAGAGTGAGGATCCTATGCAGTTCTGGGGTCCCAGTTTCTTCCATCCTTCTGATAAAGAACCTCTTATAAGGCAGACTGCCTCAAAGTAGTACCATCCAGGAGAGTTTGTCAAGATGACACTTCCCAAGAATTTCTGGCTAGTTGCTGGAACATATAGCAGTAACATTTAGGCTTATACACTGCTTTATAGTGCTTTACAGCAGTGCCCCCCAACCTTTTTTGTGCTGTGGCCCGGTACCATCATCACAAAATCATCTGCGGCCCGGTACCGGCATCAGCACACATGGCAAGGCGAGCCGAGCGACCGGCCAGCCAGCTGTCCCCCGCTTCTCCCTGCCACCTTCAACTCCTCCTTTGTACCTGTGTCGATGGGCTTCGGGACGGTCGCTCGGCTCGCCTTGCCATGTGTGCTGAAAGAATCCTTGCGCCTTAGTTTTGTTCAAAGGCGCCCCCCCGCCCCCCGATGAAACTAAGGCGTGAGGATTCTTTCAGCACCCAAACACCACTTTCTACCTGGAAAAGCTCACCGGAAGCACTTTTTCATCAAAACAAGATGGCGGCTCCCAGCAAACCAGCGGCCTGGTAGAAATTGTTCCACGGACCAGTACCAGTCCAGGGACCGGTGGTTGGGGATCCCTGCTTTACAGCCCTCTCTAAGCAGTTTACAGAGTTAGCCTATTGCCCCCAACAATATGGGTCCTCATTTTATCCACCTCGGAAGGATGGAAGGCTGAGTCAACCTTGAGCCTGGTGAGAATCGATCTCCCAAATTAAAGGCCGCTGGCAGTCAGCAAAAGTAGTTTGCAGTACTGCACTCTAACCACTGCACCACTGAGGCTCATATATATTGAATATAAAATCATAAAGCTGCTTTTTACCAGTTTTCTTTTTCTTCTTCTTGCGGGTAGGGTTTTTGAGGTCATCCCGGCTCCTCATGATTTCCCGCAACCGATATGGAATTTCTTGCTCATTCAGGCAATCTGGTTTTGAATTTGCTTTTTTCTTCATATGGCTAAAATTAAAACAAGAGAAATGCTGGTAAGGCAATCATCATCATCATCTATAATTTATACAATCTAATCTAGAAGAACCTCTTTATGACAGAAATATTTGTGTCACATTTTCGTATCTTGCTCTGTAACAGAATTTCAACAACCTCATTAGTAGAATGAATGAGAAGCTGCTGGAAGCACCTATATTAGTCTGAATTAGTACCATAGCCAGCCCTATATTTAAAGTGGTCTTTCAATGTTCATCAGAGGTGTTCTTCCTTCATCGCCTTTTGGGTGCCATCCATATCCTAGTAGTAGAAAATAATGTTAATCTAACCATAACTTTAAATAATTGTTAATAACATATTTTTCTCCACAATGGAAAGAATATGTCATAAATGTGATATCTTGTTGCTACTACTTACAATCTAATTCAGTACTCCCCATTTTCACAATGGGTTTATCACAAGTATCTGAAAGGCATGTAGTGGCACATCTCTTTGATCTCTGGCATCATAACAGTTACATAATGAGCCACACTCCTAATTAAATCCACCCTTCAGCATAAAATCGAAGAAATCTGTAAGCATTTCCACTGTTAGTGCTGGGAAAAGAGATATAATACTGCTGGCCAATAAGTAGGATAAATTATAGTTACTTTCCATAGATTATGATGGAGTAGACTACAGTTCATAGGCATTATGGCACTGGAAAGATGAAAAATGCTTGTAAGGAAGATGTTTTATTATTTTGGTTGGTTGCATAGTCCACCAGATGTTTAGATGGGATTTGGCAGTTTTATCCAACTATTGAGTCTTTCCCAAGACCATGGGATAGGCAAATGTCACTGCTTGATAATGACAAAGTATCATCCCAGGAGGTAGCTTGTTCCAAATAAAGCTGCCTTTTGAAATCGACTGATGGGGATTTTCTCAATGCCAATGGTGTTCCAGGGATGCTCCATATGTTTTGGGATTGCACCTAAGGCACCTATTACTATTTGTACTATCTTTGCTTTCTTTTGCCAGTCATTCCATTTCTATTTGCAGATCTATTACCCAGATTCTTTTTTCCCTTTCTTATTGACAATTACTGAATCTGGGAGGTTATGTAGCAAGTATTTATCTATGTGCATTTTAAATTTCTAGAGCACTTTTAGCTTCTTAATTTTCTTTACTCTGTCTGTTTTGGGTTCTCTCCGGTTCACGCATGAAGGCAAAGGATATTTTTTGCAGATATCATTATTCCATTTTCATCCAACCCTCCATACACACACACAGAGTGTGTCTGTCTATAGATAGATATAGATACACACACGTGTGTGCGTGTGTGTGTGTAAAACTCAAGATAGCATCCTTACCTAATATTCCTGCCTATTTTCCCTACAACAACCGGGTAAGTTGGGGCAAGAGAGAGAATGGAGTCTGAGTAAAGAATAAACACGTGCAGAATCAAGCAGTAGCCAGTCAAAATTCCAATTAGTTCTACATTCACTGGGTACCCTCAAACAAGCTGCTGTTACGATTGAGTGATAAGTAAGTTAAGATGGGAATAAAACTGGTCAATCCTACAAGGTTGTTTTACCTGTCACTGACATAGAGTAAGCAAAGCGCTTTGAAATTGCACACACAAAAAACAGCTCACCAGAGGGATACAGACCTACCACGGGCGAGAAGCCCCTTCCGCGGAGAAGCGGAAACCACAGCAACTTTCTTCTCTTTTTTGCCCATCGCTGCACCCACGTGCCACAGTCGCTTCCCAGTTCAGTCTTCTCTTGCTTACGCACTCTATTCCCCGACTTCTTCCGGGCGGGGGGAAATTTCCCCGTCCATCAGCGCTCTCCGATTGGTGGAACTTGCCACTTATATCGGAAGTTAGAGCAGAATCGGGATTGCTATTGGGCGAGAGGGATGTTAATTCCCGGCAAAGCGGCGAAGGGGGCAGGGTTGCCTAAAGGCGACCGGAGAGATGTTGCGTTTGGGGGGTTTTCTGCTGCCGTCGGGGGTTGGTGAGCACTTTTGGTACATCAGAAGCGGGTCAGGTGAGACGTTTACCCAGGAGAATTAACAGGTAAAAAATCACAGTTTTAGCTGCATTCACACAAAATGCTAAGAGCGGGTTGCTTGTTTACCTAATAAACCAAAATGGTACATTTTCAATTAAACAACCTTTATTGGGTTTATTCTGTTTCAACCACTATTATGATTTAAATGTCTGGTCTCGGCAATGTTTATTTGGAAGGCAGTCAAGTTGTCTTCAGCTTAACAGCCCGAGGATCAAAAAGTGCTGTGAAATAGCCCTAATGATGAAGGGCTCCTCGTGTTGATCCTGCCCTAAACTCTCCTTTAAATTCTTTTTTAAATGGTTAAAACATCATTTCTGATTCTACGGTCCTTTGAAATTAGCATCTTCATTAGAATTAAGTATTAAAATAATGATTATGTTTCCAAGATCTTCAGATTCTCTTATTAGTGCTGGATATTCAGCAAAGGGGAATTATCTTGGTATCACAATCACAAAGAGTGCTTTCTAGGTCGCTTCTAGAATAGGACTAGACAACTAGATGTCTTCCTGATGTGTTGGATGTTAATTTATGTCAGTCCCAGTCAACACAGGCAGCGGAAAGGATTTATACTCCAATCCCTTGAGCTACCTGGATACACCAGGTTGGAAGCTACATGCTATCATGGTTTCAGGATTGAGAAAGAAATGTTCAGTATTCAATAACCTATTTTATGAAACTGTAAAACTGGCAATTATTCCATAGGTTCCTTCTGAGAGAACAGAAATAAGGAGAAATGGGGCATTAATATATGCTGAGATTAACTTTAGAGTATGTATTAATTTAAATAACTTGTATTGGTGCATAAGAAACAAAATCCCAAAACCACATTCCAATCAAATATTACCATGAATCAAAACATCTCACAAATTATTGTGGCATCCTTGACATATTTTCTTTTGGGTCATTTGTTTTGATTTTTCAGTGCCTAAGACAAGTAGTAATAACAACTATATAAATTTGTTCCATTTCCTATCTCTCTTTAGATATACCCTTAATTTAATTATTCGTTATATATACTTATGTGAAACTTTCTGATACTGCTAATTTAATTCACATCTGAAGAGGGCTGTGCAAATTTGTGGACAATATCAGTGGGTGATACTAGTTAGAATGGCTATAGACTTTCTCTAGGATCAGAATGGAACTCTGCTAAGTACCATTCATCAGAGGACAGGAAAGGAACAATAGTTTTGCCTTCCAGCTAATTTGGCCTTTGTGGGGAATATGGAATCAATAAAATCCTCTCAGCTGCATCTGTCAGCCTAGTTTATTTAATTTATACCCCATCTTTATTATTTTTTATAAATATCTTAAGGTGGAAAACATATACAACACATTTCCCTCTTCCTATTTTTCCTACAACAATTGTGTGAGGTGGGTTGGGCTAAGAGAGGGTAACTGGCCCAGAGTCACATAAAATGAGGCCATCCAGAGCTTTTCCTGAACTAGATTATAACATGCATTAAAATCTATATTGAAGAAAACACTACTCAAAATATATTCTGGAATAAATACTAGCATTCTAATACTATACATTGCTTATAGTATCCATTTAATAATTCATTTCAAAGTCAACTTTCTCATACCAGGTCAAAATGTTTTTAAATCTAAATCTATTTAAATGCATAGTTTTTAACATTTTATGCAAAAGGTCACACATTAGAAAGAAGATTGGAATCTCACCAGAACGTGGTTGATTTTTGTTTTCAGAGCATCGTCAAGAGAGTGAAATGCTGTTCTTTACGTATTGAAAGTCACAAGTGGAACGTAACCCAAATCTTATAGGCATGACATATTGTCTGGATAAATAAGTGAAATTCTGTAGGTCATATCTTTGCTTGGTTATATTTCAAAGATGGGTTGGATGTCCTGGAAATAAGAGAGAAGAGGGATACAGACGTATTGGGGGTTTAATTTTGTTTTTGTTCTTACCAGAAGTATATATATCTGTTTTGGGGCCTTGAGGCTAATGATACAACAACGCTGGCCCTGTTGAAAAGATCCTGCCATGGGAGGTTAGTAAATATAGGCTGGCTCCCTGCAGCACTATTAAGCGGTGGACAGCGTCACTTCTGTGCAGATGCAGAGAGCCGTAACCAAAAGGCTCCTTCCCTGAAGGATAAATCGTGTTCCAAGAAGGAAACTGCTTCTTCGACATCCTGTTTTGCCACCCCACCGCTTGTCCCTCCCACAACGTGTTGTATGAGTGGATGCCACAACTGTGTCTGGATTGCTTATGCAGAAGAGCTTCTAAAATACTACAAGGATGGTGGCGAGCAGGCTTTGGCGGCTGTGGAGAAACATATAGAGGATGAAAATATTAAAATGTTCCTGAAGATGGAAATTAAGTTCCATATGAAGAAAGACTGACATTTTTGACCTGATGAACATGGTATTGCATGGTTTCAGACTTTAGGAGATGCTGAAGAGGAAAAGCTAATTATTTATGGTTCCTTCTGTAAGAGATGATATATTTTATTTTACATAAAAAGTTCTAATGACTGTACATCTATTATTGCACGACTGTCTTCTTTTAAAATTTCATCTTCTTAAACCAGAGGGATGATATTTGGGATAATCTACTATTTTCATTAGCTGGGGTTTGTGCTTCACATGTTTTCGGAATGTTACAATGATCTCATGGGTAGTATTGCAGCAAAGGAGTCCCTGATTTAAGTGGGCAGCTAGAAAGATCCCTTCTTTGTCAATAAACATGGGGCAAATTTCAATCTCAACATCTTTTAGTAGAAAAGTAGGATCACTCACCGCAATGAACCAATATCCTTTTCAGTGTAATTGCTGAACAAGCTGTAATGTGTTTATAGATAACCCTAAGGCTTAAAGGTTGGGTTCATACATTATGCTAAGCTAAAAAATAAACAGACCGCATTGTGGTCTTGCATCAGACATACAAGATATTCCCAGGAGATTTATTTATATATTGACCAGATCTAGCTTTATGTTTGTTAGTGTATCTTTGCATTCGAATCACAGCCCAGGATAACTCCTTTAGGATCCATTAATGTCCTTTCCCCATCAGCTTGCTGAAATGCAAAAACTCTTGGGTTAACTCTTAAGTCATTCTGAATAGCTATAAAATGCTAGCATTGCTGCTCTGTTGTAAAAAAAAAAATCTGCTCCATCTGCCAGCAGGTATGATACTGCAGATTTGAAGGAAAGTATATTCTGAATTTTGCAATTTACCATGACACTAAATTCCATTGCAGAGCTGTCCCTCTAGCTCACAGGAAGACCACAACAGACCAGACTGGCAGACTGGCAGACTGGATGGCCCATGAGGAGCCAGTCTGGCCTCATCTATTATCTAGGGAAGAATCTATTATTCCATTCTCTTTCCTCTTTTCCATCATTTCTGTTAGAGGCTGGAAACAGGAGTAGGCTTGTTTTTCATATCTTCACAGCACTTAGAACATTACAAATATTTTAGGTGAATAATAATGATTGTATACACTACATCTATGAATCAATTTGGTATAGGAATTAAAGCACCAGGCTATAAACTGGGTGGTTGTGAGTTCTAACGCTACCATGGATTCAAAGCCAGCTGGATGACCATGGGCCAACCAGTATTTCTCTTAGCCTTAGGAAGAAGGCTTTGGCAAACCACTTTTGAAAATCCTTCCCAAGAAAACTGCAGGGACTAATCCAGGCAATCACGAAGGAGTCAATAGTCATTCAAAGGCGCACACGTAGTCACAAAGTACACTATACACTACTACTTCCAGATGTTGGTTGTATTGGCCTGCTGTCATGTCTGAATGCAGCTATCTTCTGTATTTTATTTTTGCTTGGTACAGTGTGCACAATTCCATCATCTGCACTACTCTCCTCAAATCTTGATTTTTATTTTGATGTGGTATTAATGCAATGGCACTTTATAGAGCAATATTTATTTCCCATACATGCTGCCTTTTCTCCAAGTTAATAAGACCTTTGCACAGTATACAGACAAAGTTTGTACACCCACAGTAAGTGATAATGTGGTATTTGGTTTTTGCTAAGTGCAATTTGTGGATCCAGCGCATTTGTTGTATGCCACTTCTGGTGTGATGGAACGCTATGATTGATAGAATAGAGTAGAACTCTTTATTGGACAAGTGTGATTTGACAAGGAATTTGTCTCCAGTGCATAAACTCTCATGTACATACAAACAAAGTAATATAGTAATTGGATGGATGGATGGATGGATGGATGGATGGATGGATGGATAGATAGATAGATAGATAGATAGATAGATAGATAGATAGATAGATATAGATAGATGAATATTTTAAGCATTTAGCATATTTGCAAACTTATCTATTTAATCAGTAAATCACGACTAAACAGTGAATCACAAACAGTTATGTTGGGAAGATTAGTCAAAATAATTAAATTAAGCTCATCTGGTGAGCTTCACAGCTGAGCATGGAACTGAAGTGACCACAGAACTATGCATTACTGTATATTACACTCTAAATTTGTATTTATCTTTTGCTTTTGTTTTCTTTCACAGGTATCAAACTCAATTTCATTGAGGGAGCATCAGGGTTGTGTTTAACCTCGGAGGCAGGTTGGGCGTGGCCAGGGTGGGTGTGGCCAGCTTGACATCACTCATGTCAGGGCGCCTGTGGCCCAAGCACTCTGCCAGAGAAACTATCTGAGTTCCATTTTCAGCTGGGATGGCCTCTTGCAACCCTCTGCCAGCAAAACGCAGCTCGTGAGGGCCATGTTTTTGCTGGTAGAGGCACCATGGGCCTCTACCTTTGCTATTTCCAGGGCTCCCACACAGGCCAGATCTAAGTACCCTGTGGGCTGGATCTGGGCCCTGAGCCTTGAGTTGGACATCCCTGCACTATAGTATTTATAATAAGATAAATAATTACTGGATTACTGGAACTTGCAACCTCATTATGTGGATAGCCTGCTTTTGGCATAACATGTTAGCAACTGTACCCTATTCTGTATATGATGGTTACAGTAAAGTAGGGCCTTGCAAAATCCATGCAACCAACAGAGGGTAACAAAGAGATATAGAAAATCCTGACTCTGCTGCCATCTGGAAGTTTGCAGTCTGATCTTGTAGCTGCAATTCAGCAAACTCTTAGTATATCTTAGTCACTTTTAGTGCATTGTGTCAATTCAGCCATTAAGTCCACATCAGTATGAAGCACTTTCCGTTTATAATTTACAAAGAGACCTCAAATGTTTCATGTTTTATACAAAGGGAAACTAAGAAACTTTCTGCTTAGATTAGCTCATTAGTGAATGTCTGCATAGAGAATGCCATTGGAAGCAGTGGTAATAAATATCTTTCTAGTCATTGGCTATGTTGCATAGCTTATTAAACTTGCTAGACTATCAGTAAATGTAGTAATTGATTTATGGGTCAAACTGTGTTCTGGGCAGAATGTTTTACAATTAGTTTCACTCAAAGGTACTTTAACTTACCACCCCAGGATTTACTTGTTGACCGGATATGGATGTGGGGTTTGTGGTTAACCTCTGGACAAAACTCAAGAGGCAGAATATCACATAGAAATGGCAGATGGAAGGGTAAGTAAAACAGGATCCAACGGGAACGGAAGGACATAAAACCTTCCCCTGCTCCTTTCATAGTATCTCTGTTCTATAACACTGACACTGTTATTTTTAACTGAACAGTAACAAAGAGGAGGCAAGATGTCACCTCTCTGGCTTTAATCGCTGCTTACCAGTGAGTTGTGTTTGGTTTTGCATTGCTGTATCATCCAATGCCAGATACTGTAGCAAGGACATACTTTATCCATGATTACTGCCTGATTAGCCACTGTACAGTCAGGCAGCCCTGACTTTTATTTGTGAAGTTCTTACACCCACTTTATTGTCAGCATTAGACATAGGTGAAAGAATTGAGTGGCTTACATTGTCCTCTACTTTTCATTGGTGGAAAATAATGTTGGAAGGTCTTTGCTGACAACTGCCATTGCTATAACTTTGCAGTTAACTGTTTCTTGCTTTTCAAAAGGACTACAAGAAGATCTTGTTATGGGCTGGATTTGTGCAACAAACCATTTAAGGTTTAACAAGATGTTTGAACATATCCATTGCAATGATTAGATAATGACTTATATCCAAATGTATTGTAGGAATCTAATGATTGGTGGTTGATTCAGTACACACTGGTTAAGCCAAGCATAGCTTACTATTTTGTATGAATAAGCTACACATAGGGGCATCTGTTGACTTTTTATAGGCAGTAAAAGAACAAACCCAAAGTTTGGATCCTTGATTATAAAGCAAATGAGAGAGATGAGTCCTTGCTATTATGGCTGTCAGTTGTGCCTGACTAATATATATGTATATATGTATGCATGTTATTCAGCTTTCTTCGAGTATTTTCCCACATCATTATAGTTGTGCTTTTAAAGTTGTAGCAACGTTTCGGCAGAATCTCATCTGCCATCATCAGGCTTCTGTATAGTGTTCATCTGTATATATATCTATATATGGTTTCTTAAGTTTTCGCGGGTACTTACATGTATGGTATTCAGCTTTGTTTGGATGAACACAATACAGAAGCCTGATGATGGCAGATGAGATTCTGCCAAAACGTTGCTACAACTTTAAAAGCACAACTATAATGACGTGGGAAAATACCCGAACAAAGCTGAATACCATACATGTAAGTACCAGCGAAAACTTAAGAAAACATATATATATGTTGACACCCCCACTAGCAGTTAAAAGGAAGAAGCAGCTGCAAGCTCATATTACTCTGAGAAGTACAAAGCCAAAGACACAAGCCTGAAGATGATGAATGAGACTTCATCGAAACGTCGGCAAGATACTTTCAATTTTACGCGGGAGAAAACCCGAATAACCAAAGAGAGAGATATATATGTCTCCATATCCCTCACCTTAGCCAGATTTCTACCTTGAGTGCTTTAAAGAGTAAGATTTAGATGAAAAGAAAAATCAGCAGGAAACTTAACTGCACCTGTTTCAATTTGTTCAAAGGATCAATTTGATAAGCTGACAATCCTATCATGGCAATGGTTCCTTTTACCTGGAATAATTCTTTGTGATCACATTAACTGCTCTCATTTTCAAAACCTATGAAAATAGTTGAATGGGTGGAATTTAAGCATTCTTAACTAGATTTTCTTATCTGCTACCCATGTCTAGGGGAGCAAGCTGTTCTTGCAGCTTTCTCTGTTTGCCAGAATAATAGTTACTTGGATATCTCCTTTCCTAGTTGCTTTCTTTGAAATCTTCAGGGTTTCAGGGTATATTTAGATTTTTTTAGAATACTTTATTGGCCAAGTGTGATTGGACACACAAGGAATTTGTCTTGGTGTAAATACTCTCAGGGTTTCAGGGTATAGAAAACATTGTCATGGATTCATTTATAGGGTGCTAGAAAAAGAAAGTGGGTCTGAAAGTCAACACAGGCGAATATTTAAAACTTATCCCAGTAATATTGCTTAACAATATTTTTGTTGTAATATTTAAATATTAAAAATTGTTAGAATTTTTAAAACATGGTATAAAAAATATACAAGCCATCCTTGACATAAAACCATTTGCTTAATGATTGTTTAACAACAATGCTAAAAGTGACTTATAACTGGTCCTCACACTTAAGGCTGCATCCCTGTGGTCAGTGATCTAAATTTTGGGGGCTTGGCAACTGGTATGTATTTTCGATAGTTGCAGCATCTTAGAGGGTCACGTAATTATGATTTTCCAGGAGGCTTCCAACAATTAAGGTAAATGGGGGACGCTACATTCACTTAACAACTCCTTCCTCTCCCTGACCTAAGCACACAAACTATAAACAATGTATCTATAAACTAGGGATGATACTGGATTAAAAGCAAGAGTCATAAACCTATTATGAGGAATATAATACATTGTAACACCTCTGAACCCTCCAGAACAAGCTTTGACCACCTACAGCTATATATTATAAAGGCTGACTCATACAAACCTGCTATTTAAGACTTGCGATAAGGGTTGGAGTGAGTGCATCTTTTATCTTCTGGTAAGTAACTGAAAATTTGTATCAGTTTTAGTCACCAGCCAATTTATTCCACCCACTTTCCAGCTGTTACATTCTTCTGGAGTAACTCATGGCTGTGTTCCTGGAAGGTTATAGCCATCTGTAAGGAAGAGACCCAGGTGGGTGGTTTTTAAACAAAGCCAGTTTGGGTAATTCACCCTGTCTGACTAACTTTTCTCCGAGGATAATGAATGTGTTGTGCAATTTAAATGAGGCTAAATGCAAGTCTAAATGCAAATGAGACTGAAGTCGGAAAAATTGGAGTTCAGCCACCGGTATCAAAGCTTCTATAGATTTAGGTAATTAAAATAGTGGATGCTGGTTATATCCATGGATGTGAGAGAAACAGCTGGGTTTGCAAAATGTTAAAAAGTTTCCAGGAAAAAGGTGAAAATGTAAGGTTTTGTATATATATTTATGTAGCTTTGTTCTTAGCCCATAGAAAATAGGGGACAGAAGGCAAATTCTTCTGAATGGAGTTGCCAGCTGAATTGTGGAATCTATGATTTCTAGCATTTTACCCTGAAAAGATAACCTTGCTCTTGCAGAGCTGAATTTATCAAGATGGGTGATAAAACAGCTTTGAGAAAATTAGTAAGAGCTGATGAAACAAACCATGAAAATCCTTTTCCATCCTGGGAAAGCCTAAAACTACTTGGGAGGTGGAGCACTCTAATCAGATTAGCATCTTTTCAGGGATTTGAATATGAATCTGAGAAGTGTCACCCTGGATGAGACTAATGTTGTTTTATCTCATTGTTCTATCTGGACGGCAGCCAATAACCAGTGCAGAATTGCCCAAAGTAAAACCCCTAGATCAGTTGATCAGTGTCTGCACCAAAGCAAATGCAAGGGTTTATTAAACACAGACTTCCTGCAGAATGATGCCCAATAGCATGCACATACACACCCCGGTCCGCTGCCAGTATTGTGCCTGGCAAGTGGTTTGTCTGCACAATGATTATCAGCAACAAGTTTAGCATAGGGCTCTGGTGAAATATTCTTCTACTGTAGTATCGTACTGTGTTGTTCCCCTCAGACTCATTTCTGGTGATGGATATGGAAATAAAGCATTAGGTGATCGCAGTGCAACAGGAAAATGCTCGACCAAACCAAATCTTAACATTGCCAAGAAAGGAAACCAAAGGTTTTATGGATCGCAGCCTGATTTTTCTGATTGGCTCTGAAAATTTAGGGTTTTCAGAAGAACTGGTACTTCAGCATCAATAGTTGCATAAATAGACCCCAACTCAAGTATGTACATCAACGCTTCCTAGTCACATAATGATGAACAGTCAGTACATCACCTGCAAAGGACAGATCCTATGAAGTGGGGAGGATTATGCAATCAATTGTTATTTCATTTCATAACCTTAGTGCATGGCTGGGTGCCCACATAGTATATTAAATGAACTCTGTTTATTTCTTTTGTCCAGGTCTTCAGAATCATAGAGCTGCAAGGGTCCATTGAGGTCCTTGAGTCCAACCCTCCGATTAGTACAGATATCCAATTTAAATCATCCCAGATGGATAGTTGTTTGGTTTCTCCTTCAACACATCCAATGAATGAACGAATGACACCCATTGGCTGTCAGTTGATTTGCTCTTACTGTTTAGAAACATTTTCTAATGTTTAAGTGGATTTGCCTTCTAACAATATCTTCCTTGAGGAGATGCAAACAGAGTTTATAGGTGACATACTTCAACTGCATCTAATGATAGACTCCAATTATTTTTCATTTTTCTTTTCTAACAGATTAACCCACCCGAATCAGGAGGGCTTTTGTTCAAAAGTGACATTCTTTCATCCCAGCCATGAACCTTGCAGCTCCAAAGCCAGAATTCAAATCTGCCATCAGGGTGACTGGGGGGCCTGTCACTCCCAGGAAAGGCCCTCCCAAATTCAAACAGAGACAAACCAGGCAGTTCAAAAGCAAGCCACCAAAGAAAGGTGTTCAAGGGTGAGATACAAAGTGTTACTTTGCAGGAAGAAGGGAGTTCACTTTCTTTTAAATCAAAGCCGCCCAACTTGAGTCCCAGCCCCAACTGGCCCTTCAAAGCCACAGTGTGACTTCCAGGGCCATAACCACAACTGTCATTCAATTGCATTGTGTAAAGTGGGATAGAAAAGAAACAAATACAGATAGACCTTGACTTTTAACCATTCATTTAATAAGTGTTCGAAGTTACAACAATACTAAAAAAAGTGAGTTATGACCAATTTTCACACTGTTGCAACATCCAGTTGCAGCAGCATCACAGTCACATGATCAAAACTTGGGCGCTTGGCAAGTGGCATATATTCATGACAGTTACACTGTCACTATTTGTAACCTTCCCAGCCAGCTTGTGACAAGCGAAGTCAGTGGGGAAGCCAGATTTGCTTAATGACCTTATGATTCACTTAACAACTTCAGTGATTTTGTTTAGTAACTGTGCCAAAAAAAGGTCATAAAATGGAATAAAGCTCACTTAAACAACCGTCTTGCTTAGCAATGGAAAATTTGGGTTCAATTGTGGTCATAAATCAAGGATCCAGTGCAGTGGCCTAGAGGTGAAGCTCTCACCTCACAATCAGGAGGCTGTGAGTTCGATCCTAGGTAGAGGCTAATATTTGGAATAGACTCTCCTGCTCAAGCAGGGGGTTGGACTAGATGACCTCCAAGGTCCTTTCCAGCTCTGTTATTCCATGTAGTGACTAACTGTACATTGCTTAGATATCTATATGGGTGTTTCCCTGCAGTATAGCTGCAGACCAATCCCTGAACTCCTTTACATTATTTCTATCAATCTCTTCTGTCAAAAAGAAAGGTTTTTTTTAAATCACCCAACCTATGTGCAAATGAATAAAGAGGTAATATTTCCATGAAGTTATTGTGCATGGAAGCCAACTTTTTAGGAAAACAGTTTCTTCTCTCTCTCTCTCTCTCTCTCTTTTTGCAGGTTTGGTGATGACATTCCCGGTATGGAAGGCTTGGGAACAGGTATGAAGGATTGATTGATGACATTAACTGAAGTGTGCTGAAGTGAGAAAGTCAGGCTTCTGCAGGTTCCTTGCAGTTTTATCTTTCTCGGCATTGCTTATGGGCAGGTCCAGCTGTTTTCAGCCACAGATGGGATATTTTGGGCAATGTGGCAACTGACATTGAAACATTTATAATGTTAGAGGCTTGCTTCCTTTGTCTAAATTTACTGAATTCCTTCAGTAAACTGTGAATTCCTTGTGCCTGTAATTTTATTCCTTTACTATATTTTGGTAGTTACATTTCTGTTCTTTTTTTGTAACGAGTGTTCCTGCATAATAGGAATATAATCCACAACAGATATTTATCAATTTGTTTTAGGAAGGATCAACCCTAGAACCTGCTCCAAAAAACCAGGGAATTACTATTTAGTAGGCAAATCTGGGCAGAGCCAACACAATTCCACCAACTCCTCTTAGCTGATTTGTATGATTATTGGTAGCATCTCCAGATCAGCAGGTACAAAAAGGAAAGTTTCAGCCAGATTGCTTTCATGGGTGTCCTCATATTTTCTTCTCTAGAGTTTTTTTTTTCCATCCAGGATTGCAACAGGAGTATCATATTTATCCAAGTGCAAGTGGTTCTTGCATAGAAATTGGCTTCAGGGGCACATCAGAAAAAGGGACATGCTTTTACTATTGATTATCAGACAGTCATGAGTTTTGGCAGAAAGACTGTATGTACCTAGTGCAGAAGATCCACCCGGATAAAGTCTAACAGCACTAAGCTGCATGTGGCACATCTTTTTTTAATCAAACTTTTTATTTGTACCAATGTAAAGGGGCCAGACATCATGCTGAAGTATGATTTGTATTTTGCAATATAGAGACAAACAGTGCTCTAAAAGCTGTTTTGGTATGTGTGAGAGTGTGAAAGTGGCACCCCTCTGAACACCTTGTTACAGCCCAACAAGTGCTGTATTTGTGCTTTTGCATGCTTAAATATCTTTTGAAAGCTGGATTGAAAGCATTGTGTAGGCCTAGGAATGCTATAAACATCCTATTCCAAAATGCTATCAGGGGCGCAAATACCTCTGTTATCCTTTTCTTCTCATAAATTCCTATAAATATACTTCATTTGCATCTGGGTTTTATGCTACACAGTAACCATAAATTACATCTTAAGCTTCAATGCACATGAACAAAGTCTCATGAACAAAGTCTGCATCTTCAAGAGGTGGTATTCAGCAGGTTCTGACCAGTTCAGGAGAACCGGTAGCAGAAATTTTGAGGAGTTCAGATAACTGGCAAATACCACCTCTGACTGAAGATTTTACAGTATCCTTCCCCTGCCATGCCCACCAAGCCACACCCACAGAACTGGTAGTAAAAAAAAAATGAGTTCTACCACTGGTCCAAACCAGTCTATCTGCTTTCTAAAATGTCCTTATTTATTTGGCTGGGGATAACTGCTGTAGCCCATTTGGCCCTCCATCCTTTTGAATGGCTGTATGGAAGTACTGAATTGCCATATGTATGTAACATCTGCATTGGTACTTCGATCAGATGGCAATAAGGTGACCGTAGCCCTCAGTACCATTCCAAAGGATTCAAAGACTGATCACGATCCCATTCCACTATCTGATTTTTCAAACACCTTATGCACTTTGAAGACATCTTCATATCATCAGAACGTTAATGCTGGCAAGATGTAATGAGGGTTGAACTGATGCGGACTTTGCTGTCTTTCAGATATCACCGTGATCTGTCCTTGGGAAGCTTTCAGCCACCTGGAACTCCATGAACTGGCACAGTATGGTATCATTTGATGACATAGAAGCCAGAAACAGGCTGGATATATGCCTTTCATTCAGCAAGCAAGAACAGTTCGTGAGCATTCACATTATCCGTACACCTAACCCTGCAAATTCACTTTCCCAGGAGTAGCCTGTTGGGTCCTATAACAGTTGCTCACTAAAATATAATCCAAGTAAATAAATCTTAGGCTTGGTCTCTTATTATTGTTCCTGCAAGGATTTTTTCCCCTCCAATTAAACATTTGCACACACAAAAAATCACAATGAACCAGAGAAATTACTTCATTTTATACACAGGAAGCCCCACATTTTACAAGTCCATCATTTCCTTCTAATCTTTTTTTTTAATCCTAGTGTTTTTTCCCCCACATGTGCAGGGTCCCCACTTTTTTCTGGATCATCTGAATGTCCATTGGTTGCAACAGGAATTCATTGTTCATTGTCTGAGCCTGACATCATGAGCTGAGAGAGAGTGACTGACCCAAAATCATCCAGCTGGCTTTCATGCCTAAAATGGGATTAGAACTATCAGTTTCCTAATTTCTAGCCTGGTATCTTAACCACTAAACCAAACTGGTCCTCTTTCCTTCTGATCTGTCTCTTGGATCATAACAATTGTGAGCAGTAGCTGACCTAATTGAAAACTACTGTAATATTTCTTGCTTAGGTAAGTTGCCAGTAATTGAAGGTCCAGGAGATGGACTGCAGTGGTGAACCTTTAAGATTTAAAAGAAATCTCAACAATTACAAATTTAAATTTGACAAAATAAAAATATTGAAAATATTAATGTGCTGCTCTTGTATAATCCTGGAGAGGAAACTTTCAACAAGAATAAACAGAATAAAGTGTTGGATGAGATAAGTATTTATTTGAATGAAACTTCCTTTTTAGTGGAGCAGACATACTTTCAATGAATTCCAGATAAATTTACTTCTAGATAAATGAATACAGGATTCAAACCTCAATTTCTCCCCCACACATAAAGCCATTAAATTTTAGAAGGGTTGTCTATACTGTTGCTATGTAACAATTGATGCATTTAATTCTAAGGGTCAAAATTGTTGATTATAGACATTCAAATATGACACAGAAGAGATTTAAGAAGGAAAGCATTATACATAATTAATGAACCAAAACTATTTACAACCAGGACTGAAATGAAGCATATGAGGAAAATATTATATCGGGCAATATAAGTGTCTTTGGAAAGCTCATTTTTGGTAAGATCACACTTGGAATATGATAGTTTTGGTCATCACAATACAAAAAAGATATTGAGACTCTAAATGGGCAGAAAAGAAAAAGATGATTAGGGGGATGTAGGCTAAAGGATGAACGTTTTCAGGAACTAGATATGTCTAATCTAATGAACAGAAAAACCAGGGGTGACATGATAGCAGTCTTCCAAAATTTAATGGGCTGTCACAAAGAAAATGGAATCAAGCTCTTCTCCAAAGCACCTAAGGGCAGGACAAGAAGCAGTGGATGGAAACTTATCAAGGAAAGAACCAACCTAGAAATAAGGAGAAATTTCCATACAGTGAGAACAATTAATCCGTGGAAAGTGTTGCCTCTAGGTGTCATGGGTGCTCTAACAGTGGAGGTTTTAAGAAGAGATTGGACAGCTATTTGTCCAGAATGCTATAGGGGCTTCCTGCTTGACCAGGGGATTAGACTAGAAGTCCTCCAAGGTCTCTTGTTACTGTGTTTTGTATTCTGAATGTGAGCATGCAGCAAAGTAGTGGCATTGGTGCCTTTTGAATTTGGCCCCTCAGTATCTCATCAGTGGAGATCTGCTACAATATGCAACTCTGAATTACTGTACTTTCGTTTCAGAAAAGCGTGAGAAAGTATCAGAAGGAACAAAGTGTTCCTATTTTTTTGCTTCTTGTTTTGGAAACCTGTATCTGGATTGGAAGTAGTTCCATATCAAAATCAGAAATGAATGGCTTTATGAAATGACTATGAATAATTAGTTGCTAGATTTATAGGGGAAGTGGCCTGGGTGTAAAGGTCTTCTGCTACATTATTTCTCTTTTTCTGACTATGTTTACAAGTATGTACAGAGTGAAGAGGTAGCAGGAATTATCAGAAAACAGAGAACTAGGAGAATGAGCAAGATAAATACATATAAAAACCAGCTTTTGTTGTTTTTTTCCCCTATCCGGGTTTATCCTGGGTAAATTAACTAGTATAAAAGGTATTACATAATACTTAGGTTTATATTCCTCAAAGGAGTATGAATGCATCCATCTCTAGCAATAGGAGAGCTAATGCATGCCCTCCTTCCCACTATAAAGGCCACAGTGGCGCAGTGGTTAGAATGCAGTACTGCAGGCTAATTCTGCTGCCTGCCAGCTGCCTGCAATTTGACAGTGAGAATCTCACCAGGCTCAAGGTTGACTCAGCCTTCCATCCTTCTGAGGTGGGTAAAATGACCTAGATTGTTGGGGGCAATAGGCTGACTCTAAACCGCTTAGAGAAAGCTATAAAAGCACTGTGAAGTCTTCTTTACAACTCTAAGTGCTATTGCTATAATGCTGAGTCCGAGCAGAAGCAATGCCTGCCAGGAGCTTACTGGCCATAAACAAGCTACCTACTTCAATCACAACCAAAACTACAGCAAAAAAGCCTATTGTTCCTGCGTGACTATTGAGCCATCTGTTTAACTGGGGAACACAGCCTCCAAGATAGATGGTGCTTTGAACTGCAAACTCCTCCATGCCTAGGGTGCCAAAGCCACATTGAGAATTCAGGATTGTACCATTTTCTAGTGGATTCACACAACATGATGCAGGAACGCCACAGGCTTGCACACCTGGAGAAGTACAGTTAAAATACCTGTAAGATAAAAAAAAAAAAAAGAGGAAGAAATGTTTCTTTCTTAAGTTCATCCCAAAGTGTATCTCCCAGGTTTTTCCAGTATCTACTTCATCCTCCCAATATAAACCAGATCCCATGGCCAATCTATCTGTGAATTCATTGGTTCAAGATCTATATATGCAACAACAAACACCCCCCCCCCCCCAATTGCTACTGGGATTCAGAAAATCTTGAGATTCTAGCACAAATCATGCAGGATTCTATCCATATGTCAGTTTACCTTTTTCCCTCTTCATCTAATGGATAGTTCATAAAATCAGCCAGTAAGACTGCTTGCTAGGACTCAAGCCTCCTGCAGTTACTCAAGGAGCAGTAAGTACAACTGTAATCTCTCCTAAGGAATCAGCTTAGGTCTAAAGTCCTAACTATAAAAACTTTGAATGGGCTGAAATTAATTTTACCTATCACCTATGTGACAAAAGGATAATGTTCCTTACGATATCTATTTATGTTTGGTTTCCAAACTGACAAGACCCAGTTCTGATAACATGACCTGAGTTCTTGACATAGTGAAATAGACTGAATTTAATCCCCACGCTCCTGTGCTGAACAGGCAGCTGAGGTTTTTAAAGATGGCTGGGCCAAGAATGTGTTTATAGATCTTATGTAAAGCTTTCTCAATGAAAACTGTTTATTTCTACTATTACTGTAATCAGAGATAATATATTAAATCAAACAGATTAGGAATTATCTAGAATATCTAACAAGTAAAGATTAAAACATACTACAGTGCCTTCCCAATAAACAAAGATACTAATATTTAAACAGCATGTATGGCTAACCAAAAGACTGATCCAAAACATAGAAAATGGGAAAATACCTAAACCAAAAAAGCCCAGAGAGGCTTGATGAATTATTCTGCTCCAAAAAAAAAATGGAGGGAATATTGCTAAAGCAAAAGAGGCAGTCATTATTATCACACTGTCCTTTATCAGGATTATTTTAAACATCTCAGTAAAAAAGAATATCAAAGGTGGCAACAGGAGAGATATATGGGCATACCTTTATGAGTAATGAAAATGAAGACTGCTCATAGCATATTTAACAGGAAGACAATAACAACTTATCTTGTGCTATTATATAAGATGATGCTTCATATGAAGAGGCAAGAAAGAGATTCCTGTCTCAGTCAAACCAAATTAAGGATGAGGTGAGTAACCGGCAAACTTACCAATAGTGTATAGGATTCAAGCTCTTGTGGGCATGATCAGAGAGGATGGATGTCATAATTTAACGTATGTAGGGAACTACCATGCCTAATGTTGGAGACTAAGACTAACAGGTTCTGACAGATACTTTTCATCATAATGCACAGTACTGCTTATTTTAATTCTACAGGAATGCTCCCTTCATATTTCCATCCAGAAACAATAAAATACCTTGCATTGTTTCTACATGGAAACATATATCATACAGGAAATAGAACTATCCATTCACTCATATTATTGATATTATTTGGTGTGAGGCAACCCTTTGGCAGCAAAATTCCAGTGACAACATTACATTGAACAAATGTAAGATTTTAGTGCTACAATATTCTCTCTCTCTCTCTCCCCCCCCCCCAACATCCATCCATCCATCCATCCATCCATCTATCCTTCCATCCGTCCAATCATATTTATAGATTGTCATGTTCTCCCAGGATTAAAGTTATACTCCACTGCTTTGGCACACCTATCTTTCATGGAAACGGATAGATAGGCCAAAAATTTTACTCACAAATTTGCTTTCCAGTCCAGATAAGACTTTACTCCACAGCACTGGAGGCCTGCTTGAATTTCATCCATAATGAACTGGAGATCTAGGTCTTCCTGATACTGTAACATTGCCACCATAAGAAAATTTTGCAAGGAAGTTTTTATGTGTTGTCTCAGAGAAAAGACAACAATTCCACTCAAAACTTCCAAAACCAAACAAAACATTATTCCTCCAGTAAAAAGCTTCAGAAGAAAGATGCTTTCAAAGAGGGCTCCTGTACAGCCCAAAAGAGATATAGATGTAGCTGCCAGCCCCACTAACACAAAAAAAAGCATGGGGTCACTGCCCAAATATGTTATTCGTTCACTTTCCAGGGATTCCTTCTCTGAGAGCCCCCAAATTCCTATAGCCAAAATGAATAATCCTACAATGGAGAAAATTGTGTTCCAAGTAAAGGTCAAGCATTTAGCACAGTGGCTAAATGAATCCAGAGGAAGATGGGAAGACTGATGAGGGAGGTACCATTGTCTTGTCGGATTCCAAGAACAACCACTTTCTTGTCCATCAGGGCTTAGAGGTGTGCCTTGTGCCTTGTATGAATAATACTTGTGATCATTCTAATAAACATAAAAGAGAATCAGAGAATGCGAATTATATATCAGAAAAAGGAAACAAAGTAAGATAGAAAATGCATTTTCCCTACAGCATTTGAAAGGCAATACATAACTCTGAAATATTTTTGTGTCAGTTCTTAAAATTTAACATTTTTACAATATGACTGGATTATTATAAACAACAAGAAGATTCATTCCTCTATTCCATTAGATTATAGCATCCAAGATGTTTGGGACCTCATGGAATTAAGTATAGCTTTCAATACATCTGGAATCTATGGTATGGATGAGGAAACTATGGCCATCCAGATGTTTTCTGATTTGAGTATGGCTTTAATCCTAGCTACTATGGCCAAAACTGAGTGTAATTGTGTAATTGAGTGTAATCAACATAGAGGTAGTCATTGATTTACAACAGTTTGTTTAATTACTGATCAAAATTACAACAGCATTGAAAAGAGTTATGACCATTTTTCACACTTATGACCATTGGAGCATCCCCATGGTCACATGATCAAAATTCAGGTGCTTGGCAACAGTTTCATATTAATGACAGTTGCCAGGGTCATGTAATCACCTCTTGCGACCTTCTGAGAAGCAAAGTCAATGCGAAAGCCAGATTCACTTAACAGTCATATTATTAAATTAACAAGTGGCAAGAAACAACATAAAATGAGGAAAAACTCACTTAATAAATGTCTGAGACTAACAGAAATTTCATGCTCAATTGTGCTTACAGGTTGAGGACTACCTGTACACTGAAGGCAATGATTTTTCTTCTCATACTCTATTGTTCGATAGAAGAGGCATGGACCTTCTATGTACCAGTATATTGATTTCTGATTTCCAGTGTTACTTAGGTAGTTTTGCACACTGCCTGCTTTAATGACTCTAGATGGAATATGATATAACCCTAAGAAAAGAAATCTGTGAAAGAATGCAATAATTTTAATAAGGTACTTGTGCTGTCCCAGCCAGTCTATGGGATAGTTACTTAGGAATTATGAGCTGTCCCCTTAAGGGAATGCATCATGGTAAATGTAGTTAAAGGTATCCTGGGAAATGTAATTCATGTCATGTGGCCACATCTGTGATCCTGATTGGTCACTAAATTGACCCTCAAAGGGTTGGGGGAGGTTTTCTTCACTTTTGCCTGAACTCTCTAACTCATGGCAGCTTCTTTCTATTGCTATGAGATGGGTTAGGAGATAACCATCTTTTACTACAAGGCAGATATACAAAGGATTGATCATTAAAGAAGAACTTCGTCACAAACGTGAGTTATGAGGATACCTGATGAACCAATAAATGTAATTTGTTATGGACGTCTTGTTGAGTTATCTATCTGCATCTGTACAGCTTCAAATCCACCTTTGTGCAGAAGGCAGAAAAGTACTTATAATACCTCCCTCAACCATTTTTTCTGGAATCATTTACATAAAAAACTAATTTCTAGCATTTTGCATATTTAAAAAAATTGACATACACCTTTATGGATGTCAACCTATTATCTGACATATAGACTATTATTCTGAGAAAGGAGCCTAAATATATCAGTGGTTGGAAGTACTGACAATGCTAATTTGTTAATCAAGAGTGACCACTTGGTAGGATGTGAAAGACTCTTGCCCTGGTGAGATTAACTACACAGTGTGATAGGAATGAACTGTGTCCATGTAATCCATGGGAAATAGAACCGGATCTTTTTATAATGAGAAAACCATCTTTGGTTTTACATCAGTCCATCCCACCTGGTTAGACAGGAAACGTATGTTGCACACCATATTAGTTAAAGAAGACTGACTGGCAGGGTCCAGAAAGAGAGCCTTCTCTGCCATTTCCTCTGCCCTGTGGAACATTCTCCCCTCAGAATTGGGTGGACTGTCACCCTCCTGGCCTTCCAGAATGCTGTGAAAGCATGGCTCTGTTGCCTTGCTTGGGGCACACAGAGGAATACACAGCTGTGTGGGTGATCAGCACCCAGAAAGCCTTCTGGAATTGTTTAACTAAAAAAGGTATGTACACATTTGATTTTAGATTTGATTAGTATTGTATTTCCTCTGGCTACCTAATTTCATTCAGCAAATGCCCCCCCCCCCCCCCCCAAGTCATGGACAAGAGCAAAAGATACTGATACAATAAGATACAATTTGAACTGAAAAAGGAACCATTTTAAATAATTGAAGAGATGCAATATGAAAAAGTGGTGGTCAGGTTGACACTTGTATATATAAATGTGGAAAACAGCAAAAGTAACATTGCCAGGAGCAATAAACATAAAGTGAGACTGAAAATACCTCTTTGTCAGCAAAGAACTATTTTTTATTTGAAAAGTTACTAAAATAATCAAAGCCAAAACCTTGATCATTTTTAAGGGGCACTTGTGAGATAGCTAAGATAATTCAGCAAATTTATCTGAAAAAAGTGACACAAAATTCCCTGGGATTTTACTTTTAATAAATATGCTTGTTTACAGTTATTAATACTATTTCTTATTGGAGATTGCTGCAGGATGGATTAGAGAGTTGACAACTCTGAAGCATTTGTCATACTTTCTTAAACCTGCTTTTTAGACAACAAAGAATTAATCTCCCAGTTAAGAAACAAACACAACTGAAAAGTAGCATCATATGCCAAGAATAAAGACTCAAGATCTTCTTGGATAAAAGCTAAAACAAGGCCAACATGTAACATAAATCCTTGTTATTACCTTTGATATCAAAGCTTTTATTTCATCTTCTCCCATCTTGGTGCTCGGAAAGTAAAGATATTTCAAGAAAGAATTCACAATTGTAATTGATTTCTTCATATTTAATGTAAAGCATGAAATGGATTTGAAATGGTTCTGCAGCTCTTTGGAGTAGCCAGATAACAGTCCAACATTCATGGTATAAGGAGAATTTTGGAGTAAACCTACCAAAGTCATACTTGCATCATGTGAGAAATCACATTTCTCAGCTTAAAAAGACTTGCTTTGTCTCACTTGCTGTAAGTATATTCATTAAACAGTAGTATATCATTATGCCTGTCAGCTGAGTGCATAGTACTGTATAACTATTAAGTCTGTTTAAAACATTCCGATGGGATAGTTAAGGTTTATAATGCATAAGAGTACAAATAAAACACCTTTCTTTCAATCTTTAAAGCAAATGTATCTTTTGCAAAACTCCCAAGCCTACATTATTTGAAAAGCTGCTTCCAATTATTTTACATACATTTCAATACTTTGCATGACCTTTATAATTATATACCCAGAGATGTACAAAAATGTGGGACTGCTGTTGCATTAAGGCCTTCTGTAACAAATATCAAGATAAAAAGTATATTGTGAACAAGAGGCACATTTAATATCAAAAAGGGAGTATGTACAAATTGTAGAGTATCTGGCCTCAATCCACTTAGTAAATATGGATATAGATGGGAATTTCCAAACTAAGTTGTAAATTTTCTCCATGGTTGAAATGAACCCATTCTCCCTCACCCTTGGTTTCCTATCTCTAAAGTAATAATTGTCGTGTCCGCAAAAGACGCCAGGAGTCGGTGACTTAGTTTAAAACTCTTTATTTTAAAGTTGAGAACCGAACCGGCGAAAAGGAAAAAGCCCGCGGCTTTTATTCTTTTCGCCGTGGCGGCCGCGGCCAATGGCAGCATTTCAAGTCTCCCGCTCTTGGAGTGAGCCAATCACGGGAGACTTTCAACGGGCCAATCAGCGCGGCTCGCCTGGCCAATTAGAAATCCCCGCGCTTTAGCCAATCAAAGCGCGGGGATTTCGAGTATGTAAATTAGGGACAGAACACCCCTCCCCTCTTGGTACAGTCTTTACGTTGCGTAGTCACGTAGGTAGGCGGGGCTCCGTCTAGTCCTACTTGACCTGCGCAACTCAGTTGCAAGCTGGATTTCGACCGGAGCGGTCGAGTTTTTGGCCGCTCCCTCTTCTGTGCGAACCGGTTGGATGATCGGGCCAGTTCTTTCTCCGTGGCTCCCACCTGGGCCTTCCGGGTTGGTTGAGCTACGGGTCTCGCCGCTCCCGCTTGGTCTTTCCGAGTCGGTTGAGCTGGATTGGTGTTTCTTTTCCGGTGGGGGATCGCGATGGCTGCGTTCCGGTAAGTACTGCTGGTTTATTTTTTCTTGCGTTTGTTTATTCGGGTATTCCCTCCCCCCTTGGTTTGTTTCTTGGGGGGTGGATTCTGTTGCCGACCGTGACCTGAGTTGGTCAATGTGTCGTTTCCAGGCTCGCCCATCTGTGGTTTGGAGCCGGTATGAGCGCGGGCCTGTGATTTGGGTGATGACGGCTGGGATCCATAGAGGGTCCCCCGTCAGGTTTTTTGCATACACGAGGTCTCCGGGTGCGAATGTTCGGTATTTTGAATTTGAGTCTGGGGGCCGCTCCGGGTTATATGTTGGGTGTAACCTGTCGAGTGGGGACCTCAGCTTCCTACCCATTAGTAATTCGGATGGGCTTTTGTTGGTAGTGGTGTTCGGGGTGATATGTTGTATAAAGAGGAGTCTGTTAATTTTGTCTTGGATCTCCCCGTGGTCCATTTTCCGGATGGTTTTTTTGGTAAATTGTACCATCCGTTCCGCCTTACCGTTCGCCGCCGGATGCGCCGGTACTGTTAATGCGTGGCGGATGCCCCTCTCTGCCAGGAATCTCTCGAAGTCGAGGGAAGTAAACTGGGGCCCGTTGTCGGAAACGACGACGTCTGGGAGGCCGTGTGTTGCAAAGAGTTTGCAAAGTTCTTTGATTACGGCCTCCGTGGTGGTAGATTTCATGTCGCTTACCTCCAACCAGTTGGAGTAAGCGTCAACTGTTATTAGAAAGGTATGCCCATTTGTGGGACCGGCAAAGTCCAAATGGATTCTGGACCAGGGCCCCCTCGGTGTTTCCCACTCTAGGATGGGTGCTGCGGGTGGGCTGGGTCTAGTCTCCTGGCATCGCTGGCACCTAGTTACCCAGGCCTCTATCTGTTTGTCCATCCCTGGCCACCAAGCGTAACTTCTGGCCAGGGCTTTAGTTCTGACGATGCCAGGATGCCCCTCATGCAACAATTCTAAGACCCTCCTTTGCAGCCTGTCCGGGATGACCACCCTGTCACCCCATAAGATACACTCCTTAAGTAGCGAGAGTTCGGTTTGGCGGTTTTTAAATGTCTTAATGGATTCGTCATTGTCCCTTTCTGGCCAACCTTTTTCCACCCAATGCAAAACCCGCACCAGACGCCTGTCTTTAATAGTCTCCCGGGCAATGTCTGACGCGGTTATGGGCAGGTTGGGCAGGTTTTCGATGTTCAGGGTGTTTGTCGTTGGTGCTGGGTCAGGGTCGGAATCTGGTAACGGCGAGCGGCTTAAAGCGTCCGCGTGCGAAATCTTCTTACCCGGCTTGTGTATTAGTTCATAGCTGTAGGCTGCCAGGAACTCGGACCACCTTGTCATCCGGGGAGACAAAATGTTCGGGGTGGCTCGATTTCCTGCAAGGATGCCCAGCAACGGCTTATGGTCTGTCACAATGGTAAAAGGGCGGCCGTAAAGGTATTCGTGGAACCGCTTAACGGCGGCAACTATAGCCAAGGCTTCTTTGTCCAGCTGGCTATAGTTCCGCTCTGGCTTGGTTAGGGTCCTGGAAAAGAATGCGATGGGTGCTTCTTTTCCGTCCGGAAGGGTATGGCTGAGGACAGCGCCGACGCCGAAAGGTGATGCGTCGCAAATGATGGCCAGGGGCAAGGTTTCGCTGAATTGGATCAGGACGGCGTTGGAGGTGAGGAGGTCTTTGGTTTTTTGGAAGGCGGCTTGCTCCCGTTTCCCCCAAGTCCAGGTTGCCGCCTTATCCAGGAGCCTATGCAAAGGCTCCGCTGCCGTTGCCTTTTGGGGTAGGAAAACATTATAAAAGTTCAGCAACCCCAAGAAAGCCTGTAGTTCAGTCTTAGACCTAGGGGTGGGGGCTTCTTTGATAGCTTTTACTTTTTTACTTGTGGGGTGAATGCCGTGCCGGTCTAGAAGGTAGCCCAAGAATTCCACTCGCTCCGTGCACAGTTGGCATTTCTCCCTTTTTACTTTAAGTCCCGTTTCTTTAAATTTGGTTAAGACCTCTCTGAGTCGGTTTTCTAATTCGGCTTCGTTTGGCGCCGCTACTAATACGTCATCGAAATAGGGCACCACCCCCTTGATGCCCTGCAGCAAACGTTCCATCAGGCTCTGAAAGATGCCTGGTGCCACGCTGACTCCGAATTGGAGTCGGTTGCACTTGAAAGCCCCTCGATGTGTAACGATGGTCTGGGCTTCCGCTGTTTTTTCGTCGACCGGCAACTGTTGGTATGCCTGGGCGAGATCGAGCTTGGCAAAGACCTTGCCCCCTCCCAGTGAGTGCAGTAGGTGTTGCACGATTGGGACGGGGTAAGCGCTTTGTTGCAGCGCGCCATTTAGGGTGGCCTTATAGTCCCCACAAATTCTCACTGCCCCGTCTGGCTTGACCGGGGTCACTATTGGGGTCTCCCATCGGGCATGGTCTATAGGTTGTAACACCCCCTGTTTGACGAGCTTGTCAATCTGTTCGTCAATCCTAGGTTTTAGGGCGAATGGTACCCGCCTCGGTTTTAGTCGCTTGGGGGGGACGCTAGGGTCTAAATCAAAAGAGATAAGGGGCCCCTGGTACTTGCCCAGGCTTCCGTCGAAGACCTCCCGGAACTCCTGGGCTAGCCGCTGTTCCCAGCCGTCGTCGGTGACGTGGTTGACTCCCGTGAGGGCGATGTCGAGCGGGGCGAACCATTGTAAGCCCAGCAGGCTTGGGCGGTCGCGATCGACGATTGTGAGTGGGAGTTGTTCGGTGCGGCCCTTGTATGTCACATTAAAGTTCTTGGTGCCCACTACCGGGACGCGGTTTCCCTGGTAGTCTTTTATAATAAGTCTTTGGGCGTTTATGTTCCTCCTATGGAGGGTGGGCACTAACCATTTTATTTCGTGCCATGCAATCATGGAGAGGTAGGACCCGGAGTCCACCTCCATTTTGCATGGTCGTCCTTCAATATGGACCTCTACGTGTACCTTTCTGGCGCCGTCGGAGATGGCGTGGCCGATGGTTACCGTCTGGTGGGTTTCTTCCTTGTGCCGGTTGTCGCCGCCTCTTGATGGTCGCTGGATTCGGTCCCACCGGCTGTCCGATTGGCGATCTCTGGTCCTGGGCGGTGGGCTTTCCCTCTTACGATCGTGTTGGTCCCATCTGGGTGGACTGCGAGTCTTCTTTTGGCGGCAAACCCGGGCGATGTGTCCCCTTTTATCACAATGCCGACAGATAGAGTCAAAAAATCGGCATTCTGATCTGGGGTGGTCGCCGCCGCAGCCGGCACAGTTGGTCCTCGACCTACGACCTCTCCGGTTCCGTTGGTCGCCGCGCCCCGTCTGGACTCGATGTATATCTTCTTCGTCTTTGGACGTGCTGGATGTAGAATGGAAATCGCCGTAGTGTGCGGTTGTTTTGTTTTTTGGGTCGGCCGACCTCGCCGGGTTGTTGTTTCCGCCCTTTGCGTCTGGTTTTCGCATGCTGTCAGCGGAAGTGCGGGTCGCTTCTGCGGCTGCGGCTGCGGTGAGGGCGTCTGCTAGGCTGATGTCGCCCTTGGCCATAAGCCGGCTCTGGAGTGCAGGGTCCCATAGGCCGAGTACGAATCGGTCTCTTAGAAGGCTATTCAGGCCGTCAAATTCGCAGAGCCCTCCTAGGCGCCGCAGCTCGGCGACGAAGTCGCTCAGTTTTTCGCCTGGTTTCTGGTCCCGCCGGTAGAATTCGTTGCGCCAGATCAGGATTGGGACCTCGGGGGCGTAATGTCGCCGAAGGATAGGTTCGAGGACGTCCCAATCCATGGCGGTTGCGTCGGCCGGCTTGGCCAATGCTTTGGCCATCTGGAATACTTCGGTTCCGCAATGCGTAAGGAAAACGGCGCGTTTTAGCGGGCCCGGGGCGTCCTTCATTCCGGTGCACTCGAGGTACATACGGAATCGGTCTGAGAATGATTCCCAGTCCTCGGTGGCGGGGTTGAAGGGGGCGGGCGGTGCGATTTTCGCCATGTCGGTGCAAAGTCTGGCTCTTGTCGGACACGGGGTTCGGTTCAGGGTCTGGATCCCATCCTCGTCGCCAGTGTCGTGTCCGCAAAAGACGCCAGGAGTCGGTGACTTAGTTTAAAGCTCTTTATTTTAAAGTTGAGAACCGAACCGGCGAAAAGGAAAAAGCCCGCGGCTTTTATCCTTTTCGCCGCGGCGGCCGCGGCCAATGGCAGCATTTCAAGTCTCCTGCTCTTGGAGTGAGCCAATCACGGGAGACTTTCAACGGGCCAATCGGTGCGGCTCGCCTGGCCAATTAGAAATCCCCGCGCTTTAGCCAATCAAAGCGCGGGGATTTCGAGTATGTAAATTAGGGACAGAACAATAATAATGTTTAATCCTGTTAGTAAGAGGTATATTATGGGGGTGTCAAAGTCAAACTGGATTTCTTTGACGGCCAGATAAGCATTGTAGTTTCCTCTGCAGCCCAGCTGACTGGGTCGTGGGAGACGGGATGGACGCCCCTGCAACACTCTGCTGGACAAAATGGAGCATATGGGGCCACATGCAGCTCTCGCAAACCAAGCTTTTGACCTGGATGGTCTCCTACAGCACTTTGTGGGCCAAAACAAGGCTGTTTGGGCCCACAAAGTGCTGTAGGAGGCCGTCCAGGCTGAAAATGGGCCACAGAGGGCTGCGTATAGCTCCACCCTCACCCTGTTTTGGCTGCCAGTGGCACCGTGGGCCGGTCCTTTGCTATTTCCAGGCCAGCCCCACAGGCCAGATTTAAGTACCCCGTGGGCCGGATCCAGCCGCAGGCCTTGAGTTTGACACCCCTGGTGTATTATATAAAACATGGTTTTTAAAAACCTTACAATTACAGTAATTTTAAACTAAATACTGTATTGGATTGAATATGCACAAGGCTATGCAGCATCACCAAAAACCAAGATAACCTTCTCCACACCTACACAATCCAGGAGATTATGATGTGCAGTGCATACAATACATTATGATTGCCTACTATTGACATGTACATTAAAAATGATAAGTTTTGGGATATGCACAAGAGGGCATATATAATATTTGCAGATAGGTGTGTATAGAAACACAATCCTGAATCTGCTAAACTTTTGTGGAGAGGAACCAATACAAATGGATAATTCAAACACATTTACCTGGAACTAGATCAGTTTAATTAGTCTGCAACTACAATTGCAATATATGAGTTGCCTATATCATATACTATGGCTATAAAATTGTTTAGTGAAATTTTATCAGGTTTATGAATCAGTTACAATGTATCGGTATTACTGTATATCATAACTGTAATGTTCCAAAGAATAGTTTGAAAAATTATTTGGAACATCATTCAATTTTTTGTCAGAATTAAAGTATGTTGCAAATGCATGCTTTGATCAGTGTTTCTTCTTACAATAATAGTTTTTAACATTCACCTATCATATGTGGGCTTTTTCATTTTGGGTTTAATAAGCAATGTGAATTCAGCCATAATGATTTGCAAACAATGGCTTATGATGTTTGTATTTTATAGAATGCTTCTGATCAAGCATACTATGGCTTACCTAAATCTGTATAGCAAGCCATACACAAATAAAAAGTAATGTTGACTTTATATTTCTCTTATTAATATAGCAATTTCACTCTTAACACACATGAGGAAAACAATCTAAATTTAAAACAATTCTATCTAGATAGGACAGAACTTCATTTTCAAAGAGTGCTAAAAGTATCCAAGAAATCTGAAATTAAAATAGCCAGGCTCATACATTACATTAACCTTTTGCCTTAATCGTAGTTTGTTGACACACTATGTATTAGCTAGGTTCACACTACATCCTGAATCATAAACATGAGTCATAAATCAGTTGCAAGCTAAAAAAGCTAAATATATTTATCATAACAGAATGAAAAAATAATATGGTTTAGTAAGATAACTCATACATAATTCTGATAATCTTATAAGGAAGGATTGATCTCTATAATATGACAAAACATGGTCTGGCTTGATTTTAGCTTATTCACCAAACCACGTCAAAGCAAAGAAGGACTAGAGAAGGACCAGGGGAGACATGATAGCATTGTTCTAGTATTTGAGGGGCTGCCACAAAGAGGAGGGGGTCAAATTATTTTTCAAGGCACCTGAAGGCTAGACAAAGAATAATGGATGGAAACTGAACAAGCAGAGATTCAACATGGAAATAAAGAGACATTTTTCCGAGTGAGAGCAATCAACCAAGGAACAGCTTGCTTTCAGAAATTGTGGGAGCTTCATCACTAGAAGCTTTCAAGAAGAGACTGGACTGCTATCTATCAGAAATGGTGTAGGGTCTCCTGCTTGGATGGGAGGGTTGGACTAGATGACCTACAAGGTCCCTTCCAACTCTGTTAATCTAAAAGCAAAACTTTTTAGTTCGATATTCAAATTTGACCCAACTAATTATTTCAAGTAAGATTATGAGCATGTAAACAATGAGTTTTGAGTAGAGAATAGTATTGGAAGGAAAATCTATCTGGTTCAGTTCCAAGCTGAGAAAAAGAAATAACAGGAAATAACATGGAGGCTGATTGGAAAGACTCTTGTTTATTGAGAGCTGAACCAACACACACACACAGTGAGGTTCTGGGATAGCTGACCAAATGGTTGAATGAGTGGATGGATCTTTATAGGTTTCTGTGACTTTGAAGTGACTTTGAAGTTTGAACTGTTCTGGGGGTTGTGCAATGAAGGGTGTCTTTTGCTAAATAATGGTGGGTTAATCCTATTATGTCCGAAAATGTCCTGCCCTGTTCTTCTTAATCCCAACACCTTGGAGCTGAAAATGTTTATGAATAGATTTCTTAATGGGCACAAATATCAAATTTCTAAATACTTCTTGCATCTGCTGATTTACTATGCAGGAAGCTCCATTTCTCCTTTGGGGAAATATAATATCCTCAAAATATTTCATTCTCTAGGAGGGTGGGTGGGTGGGTGCTGAGTTTCTACAGCCGGCACCCACCTCAGGCACCCTCTTTGAAGCAACTTTGTGGATTGTAAAAGTTTGGCAAGTGAGAGATTCGCTTTCCTTAACCGCAGACTCAAAGTCTTTGCGGCTTTTTGTGCCATACGAACTAGGCTCCAACCTTCCCAACCTTTTGGCGCAGAGACGCGCCTCCAGCACTGACCCCATCGGGAAAATATTCTCTCTCTCTTTCTTTCTCTCGGGTGAAACCTGAAGCCACTAGGGGGAGCCAGCGAATGGGGAAAGGAAAGGAAAGGAAAGGAGAGGGTCAAAAGCTGCGTCTTCTTCGGGGCGGACCTTTTCTACCCGGAACCTTGTTGCTTCTCCTGCGCTACCGGGCGGGAACGGTGACGCGGCAGTATTGGCGGCGCACGAGCAGCGGAGAGGGCGGGAAAGAGGCGGAGCTGCCGGAGCCGGGGCAGGACGAGGATCTGAACGGCGGCAAGGATATGGCGGAGACCATTGTAAGTTCGGTTCGTTGAGGGGGACGAAGCTGGGGAGGGGGAAGAAGGGAGGGGAGTCTCCCTCCTGTCGTCTCTCAGCCCGGGGGTAGGGGTAGGGTTTCCCTCCCTCCAGTCTTTTGTCATTGCGAGGCGGGGGGGGGGGGGGAATAAGGGGTGGCGCCGCGCTCAGAGCTTTCCCTGGGCTTCCCCAGCGTTTGCCCGGCTGGGGGCTGACAGCTCTGCCCTGGGAAGGTGGGAGGCACCATCCCGCGGTGGGGTTAATTTTCCTGTCCCGTCTCCCTTGCCAGGTTTGAGGGAGAGCAGGGGGATCGCGGGGACCTCCCTGAAAGAGGGTGGGTGGCGGAGCTGCTGCAACTGAAGATAGTTCCCCCCCCCCCAAAAAAAAAAACCACCTTCATTGTGTGTTAAAATATCGGCTTCTTTCCAGAGGGGCAGAACTCAGCACCTCGAAGCTCTCAAGCCAGTTTCCTAATATATTTCTCCCCCCCCCCCAAAAAGGTAGTGTGACTGGGCAAGATGGACCAGAAATAAACAATTTTCAAAAGCAAAATCTCCCAAATTCTCTAAAGAAAATGTGTGTATATGTCCAGTAAATTGGACTGACTTAACATTTGAGCTCTCTCTCTCTCAGGACAGGATATATGCAAAGAGTTCGAAAATTAAAAGCAGAGGATTTGGCACAAAATGCATGACACATAGAATAAGTATCTATCTCTAAAGATTCTCTTGAAATACTGGACTACTTTTCCTATAATCCCAAGATGATATGTTTGTAGAAGTTGTAGTCTAATACATCTAGAAGGCAACAAAAACTTGGAAAAGCTGACAAAGTTTCTTTAACTCTGAATTTTTCCCTTTCAACCAACCCCTAATTATTTTGGATCTAGGTTCAATACTAACAATACTTGTAATAAATTAAGATAATTACATCCATAGGATATATGACTTCCTGCCCACATTCCCTTAATTATTGTATTTGCATGCCAGACAGCATATGTATCCTGTATGTATGCTGGTGGGTCACTTGTTTTGGGTTTTTGACAGTAGGAAACTGCTCAGTAAATAAGTGAAGCTTTGACTATGCTAGAAATGCTTCAATACTTGCTTTATATTAACGGCATTTAAAAAGTATTACATTGTTTTTCTTACCTGAATTGACAAAGGTGAAAAACTTCCCTGCCCTTTATGATCAGTGAGAAAGTTTAAGGCATACTGAAGAATACGCACGTCCTACCACAGTTCAAAGCATGTTGCACTTCCATCTTTCTTTTCTAGCAGATTTTATTTTAATAAATAGATAGAAAAATATGTTACGAATAGCAGGACCAACCCAAATTTTAAAATTTTCTTTTGGCAGCTGTTTGTATAATATTTCATAAAATTGGACAGCACAAGTTTTAATAAATTTAGGTCAATATGCCTTGTTTTATAATGGATTGTCAACATATTTGGTTTTAGTACTGGCTACGTTGTATTTGGGTCACATGGATATAATTAGTTATATATTGCAAATTTCAGGCAACTTGAGCAACTTTGGCAGGTAATCTGTATCCTTCAATCTTAGAAGCTAGGCTATAATATGAATCAGTTTGATTTAAATTCTGCTTTTAGTTGAATTTAATGAGTATTTTGATACAGTGCTTTAGAGAATCTTTCCTTTCCTTTAAAAATAGGCTATCCATGTAGTATCCTTTTAAGCCACTTATACATCCATTCAAATTATATCTGATTTCTTTATTAGCCAAGTTTGTACTAAATTTTCAATTTTATTTATTAATTTTAATAATAAATAAAAATTATTTTAAACTGCCAATAACCATGGTATGTATAGTTACATAAATATGTAATGGACTATTGCACATTTCAAAATAAAACTCTGGGAGATTATATAATTTTGAAATAAACGCTATTTGCTATTTTTCTCCAAATTTTAAGAAAAAAAGTAATTTTACTGCTTACTATAGTTCCAAAATATCACTGTTGCAAAATTCAATTTTATAAATGACATTTTTCAGGTTTCATGGTTAATAGTATCTATTTTTTGGAATATCTCCTGAGGTACCAGTTGGTAAATATCTGCACATCCATATCTGGAAATTGCAGTCTATCAGCTTTTCTTTAAAGTAGTTTTTTTTAGTTATATACCAAACATTTAAATGTTCCTATTTAAAAAAAATACAGTTTCCTCCTGAATAGAAAGTGGGTGGGTGTTCGTGCACACACATATATTATCTAGTTTTAATGATATTTTAAGATTTGGACATTGTTCAAAGATATAATTAATGGTTTGGCATGGTTTTAGGATTAGTCATTTAGCTGTATCTCCAGGTGAACTCCTTGCTGGAATTATGGAATCAGCACTTTGAGGCCAAGAAGTTGAGCTCAATACAAGAGCATCTTTACCTTTTAAAGAAAGAATTGCTTCACAATGGTGCTGTGCTGCAGTGTAGTCAAATCCAGTTCATATTCTGAAATTACCTATGTTTATTGTAATAGAATTATCATATAGAATTGCTCCTTTGCATTATTACATTTTTCTGGAGATGTGTTGGAAAGCTAACATATTAAAAAAGTGTTTCAAATATTTTATAGGACATTAGCATGTATGAACTTCCACCATATTTAATTCTTACATTGAAGTGAAGTTAGCACCAATTAATCTGTAAAATCTGCCTTTAAATTACCTCATCTTTCAACTATAGATTTGAACTCTGAGCAGTGGCATAGCAAAGGATGTAGGGTTGTACACATTAATGCAGCTTATTTTTCTTTTAACATTCCATAAGAAGATATAGTGTTTAGTGCTAAATGTTGCCAAAAACAAGTTACGGTAGTCACTTATCAAAGTTGAGCTTGACTTCCTCAGTAAATAGACGCTATTGTTCCTGTGTCCCTGTGTATCTCACAGAATTGGTGTGACTTTTCATTTTAATGAAGATGGATAAAAATGTTCCTTTAAAATGAAGCTTACTAGCAATTAATGATGCAACGTGATGTAATATTCTTCTAACAGTCTGAAAAGTTCATGTATTTTCTTTATAGGCCTGAATTAAAGCTCTGCAATTTTTAACTTAAAAACTTAAAATTTACTCATGTTTTTCTAATATTATTTATAGCTAGCCAAAGCAATGAAATTAATAGTTAAGTACATCCATGTACTTAAATTATTGTACTTAGCTATTAAGTTCATTACTTTGGCTATCTATATATTTTTGACAAAAATTAATTTTTATATGTTAAAAATATTCATGAAATGTTACATCTGTCACATATTTTAGAGTCAGACTTCTATCTATGATCTTTTTTTGCCTTAATCATGAAAATTCGATGGACATTATTTTAAAGTTATTTTTGTTTAATTTTTTCCCAAATCTCTAAAATTCCTTATAGATAATCCGTGTCCAGTCACCAGAAGGAGTGAAACGTATTACTGCAACAAAACGAGAAACTGCTGCAACATTTCTAAAAAAGGTATTCTGGTTTTGACATATTTGGGGGCTACCCTAAGATAGTAATACAAGGTCATCTCACATTGGTTGAATAAGCCAGTCCATGCATCTATACTGTTTAGTTTTTCATGGAAACTTTTGGTGATGCATTTTCACTTTGAATTTTCAATGAAGATTTATTTGAATTCAAAGAGCAAAGAAATTCCAGAATCTATTGATGCTGCCTTTATTAGCCCAAATCAGGCTGACCAAATAGTGCATATCTCTCTGAATACCTTCATCAGATAAAATTGCAAAACAATAGGTTGGGGAGGGGTCACATTATAGCGTTTACATCTGAATGCAGTGCTCAATTGTGGTATGAATGTCTAGAGAATATTGTGTTAGGCTCTGTTTTGAACTTGTCCTGACACGTTGCAATGTATTTCTGCTGAAGGATTGTTTTAAAATGTTTGATGGGAAAAGATATGGTGTGATGAATTATAGAATCTGCCAGTCGGGTGTTGCAAAGCAAAAAAGTTGGTCTCCATGTTGAGAGACCAGTAAGATTAGTAAAGGTAAGGTGAGCAGAATGAGAAACAATTATTGCAATTCAGAATTGCCATGTTAGTTTATTTAGAATCCCCATCTGCACTCATAAGCATATGTAGTAGAAATAGGATTATATTACATACTGCAGAATTTAATTCCTAATTTTGAGAAATGTACCGGTAGACCTACTGTACAATAATTATTGACTACTTATGTAGTGAGGGCCCGTGTCATATATCTGATTAAGGTACTGGATTAGGTGCAGTGAGATTCTGGTTCTAATCCTCCTTTAAGCATAGAAGCCAATTGGGTGTCTGTATTCACTCTGAATGAAAATGCTGAAAATGGGCTCTCTGAAAAATGGCTGAAGGACATAACCCTTGCCACATCATGCATTGATGGTTTCATCATATTAAATCAGCAAGCAGGGTGAAAATAAGCAAATTTTGCAACCAAGCTGAAGAAATACTAAAAACAAAAACATTGGCAACTTATTTAAGAATCTAAGTAACCAATACAGCATATACCATAATTTTTTATTGAAAAAGTAATTGTACTTTTAAACATGCATAACTTTTAAGCACTACTTTCAAAGTAATGTCCGTTTTCATTTCAATAAAATAGCTTAAAATTATGGTGTAGTTATAACTTAAAACAGAAATACAGGTAGTCCTTGACTTATGACCACAAATTTTGTTGCTAAGTGAGATATTTGTTAAATGAATTTTGTCCCATTTTATAACCTTTCTTGCCACAGTTTTTAAGTGAATCGCTTTAGTTGTTAAATTAGTAACACGGTTGTTAAATGAATCTGGCTTTTCCATTTGCTTATCAGAAGTTCACAAAAGGTGATCACATGACCATGGGGCCCTGCAATTGTCATAAATATGAGCCAGTTGCCATGTATTTGAGTTTTGATTATCTTACCATGGGGATGCTGCAATGGTTGTAAGTGGGAAAAATGGTCATAAGTCACTTTTTTTCAATGCTGTTGTAATTTTGAATGATCATTAAATGAATTGTTATAAATTGACTACCTGTACAGCTTTAGTAGCAAGGCTCCTCCTGATTCTACACTAAACAGAAGTTTAAAATGAAAATGTGAGAAGCTGAAAATGTTTACAGTGAGGAAGAGCCCATCTTCTTCTGATGTAGAAAAGACACTTCACCTAATTCATGATGTTGGGTCCTGAGCTCCAAGTTCTGTTCAAAGATTTCATCCCTGTTGTGTGTGGATAGGATTATGGCAAGCATAAATTTTGCTCTCTAGGAGTTGTTGAATCCTAAAATAGAAGGAGTACATTTATGCAAAAGAGCCAGATGAGTTTCTACAGAGAACAAATTTCAAAAGTGTATTGATAGCCATATTTCAGCTTAATGTCACTTATTTGGATGTCCAATTTATAAATACCTTATTAGCTTTAATGAGGTTGTATACTGTATGTATTTGGATATACTGTGAAGCAGTGAAAGTTCTTACTAATTTCCTTCTGTATTAAACTAGAGAGAGAGAAAATGTTGAAAGATGTTAGGTTTGTTTGCCCCTCCCCCCCTTTTCTACCAGTTTCAGCTGGTGATTTGATTAATCTGGTTGAAGCAATATATTTTCCTCCACAAATGGATTAAATTAGTTAATCATTTAACATTAGCAATCAGGCTTAGTTTCTAAAATCCATCTTCATAGAGCCTTGATTTAAATGTGAACAAATAATTCAAATGTAGATTCTTTGAGTAGCTGTTAAAATGTAAATATGATCAAATATGTTAATCCTTTTGTAATATTACAGCCAGAATAAGATGCTTTTTATCTTGATTTCTATCCAAAAATTAATTTATTTGTGTAGGTTGCAAAAGAATTTGGCTTCAGAAATAATGGATTTTCTGTGTACATCAATAGAAACAGGACTGGTGAGATCACATCCTCTCCTAATAAATCCCTCAACTTATTGAAGATCAAGTAAGTATTAGTAAAATATTGGGGCCACTTTTGAAGTGGAGTTGATTGCCCTTGTGTTTTTATAAGTCGAGAATGTAGTGTGATATCTTTTTTTTTAAACAAATTTTTTTGATTTTCAAAAACAAACACAAACAAACAAAACATCTTTTTTGAAAGCAGCTTGATCCTGGGTTACATCTCTTCGTACAGACACAAATTCAAATTCATGCTCGTTTTATATACCATTCCCTATCTTATTGCCATTCTACATTTTCTATATAGCTTCTCCCCTCTTTTAACTTTCTTAGTTTTATTTTATTTATCTCATCTCAGTCCAGATCATTATGCTTATATTCTTTTTCTGTCTTGTTTCCAGCTGTCTATTATCTTTTCTCATTAAACAAAATTTCTCCTGTAATCACTGATTGGAGTATGACGCCTTTATCTCTTTCCCCTAAATTTATAACACTTAGTATAATATGTAGCTTCCATTTGGATTCTGCTTAGTACATTCTAAAGTTACACACTATATTTTAAAAAGAGAAAAAAATATAAATATATGATATAATTAAAATAATCCATACCAATTCAAATCTATAATTAATATTCATTTAAATCTTAAATATTTTACACATTACTTTTCAAATAAGTATCATACTTCTATGGGAACACTTATAAACTTTCCATAATTACTTCCCCCCCATTTCACTTGTATTTTAAAACATTGTCATTAAAATGTTCCCATTCCTTCCTAATTCAATTCTCTCATTTATTTCATTTCCTTTCTTTTGTTCACAAAAGTTTCACTGAATTACACTGAGTATTTTATCCCACTTTTTAATCACATGTTGTTTCCAATTTTCTAACATTATTTCTAATACAAATATAACAATACAATCTTATGTACCTTTGCAGAATCACTTTTTCAGTTAAGTTTTTACCCATTATCTCTAAATAAGTCCTGTTTCTTTACATCTTGCTCCACACCTTTGAAGCTTCTCATCCCTTCCTTCCTCCCTTGTTTCTTCTCTCTGCCCTTTTTACCCCCTTGTCTCTCCACCTCCATTTCCCTCTTCTGTATTCTCCCTTTCTGTTGCTTTCTAACATTATATCCACTTTTCACCTTATTTTTCCCTTTTTTGGTTGTGTTTTTAGATCTTAAAGTCTCCATTTTCTTTTCCTCCTTTGCCCTTTCTTCCCCAAGTAAAGTTACTTGTTCATTAAAGATGGCTTCTTCTTTGTCCCAATCCTCTTGTTGCGCAGTTCTTTCTTGTAGTTTCTCGTAGGTACAGATCACCATTTCTAAGAATTGAAAAAGAGAGCCAAGAGAGCCCTTCCTTTCTTGTTCCTCTTCTTTGTATTTTTTAAATTCCATTTTCAGTTCATCCACAAGTGATGCCATTGTAAAAAAAATTTTTTTCAAACAACCACCCAAGTGTTTTTAATCATTCAAATATAATTTCCAAAAATCCCAAAGTCATAAAACAATCCAAATACACACAAGCTGTTTCTTTTGACACTTTCTTCTTTTTTCACTTTCTCTTCCTGGGGTTACTGTTTAGTTACAAAATTCCAGTTAAAATGTATCTTTTAGAAGTCTTGTTAGTATTTAATCGGATTCTTTTAAATTCTAAGCAGTCTCCTCCTTCCGAATCCTGCTCTTATTCTTTTCCTCTCCCTTCCCACTTACAGCAAGAAAAAAAAATTTTTTTTTAGTGTTCAGAAATCCTTATTATCCCCTTGACATTTAATTATCCAGTTTAATTACCTATTGGCCAAAGCAGGTTTTTCCAATTTCTCATTCATTTCTGTTCACTGTCAATGTTAGGAAGGAGAGTGAAAAAGAAGAAACCTTTCCCTTTTCACTTTCGTTCGCTGCTTCTGACTCTTCTTTGGGAGCGATGTATCTTTTGCAAAATTTAAATTCCAGGGTACCTTAGTTGTTGCTTTTTGTCCCTGTCAGCCAAAAACTTTCACTTCTTAACTTCCTCCTGCACTTTCTTTTCCGGCTGAGTGTTTCTTTGAGGCAGCCATTTCTGACTGCCGCTCTTACAGCCTTCGGAAAAGGGAGTTTAGCCAGCTGAGGAGGAGAGGTGCGGCTCCCCTCAACCCTGCCAGGTTTCCCCTGTCTTCACCACCTCTACGGGGTGACTTAGGCCCGAAGCCGGCTGGCTTGGGGCCCTCCAGTGGCGAGCGCAGGCAGAAACTGTGCACAATCGCAGATTCCTGCCTGCCGCCGAAGTGCTGCAAACTGGAACTCAATGTAGTGTGATATCTTAATACGTGAATCTGTTAAATATTTGCCAGGTTCTGTTTATTTTATGTATTGCTATGCTATTTAGTTAAAATGGTTTTGACATTGCATTATATGTATCCAGTCAAAATACTAACAAACAGGAAAATAAAAACTCATAATGAACAGAGCTGCCCAATCATCAAACAAGTAAACACCACCAATCCCTAAATGCCCATTGCTTTGCAAAAGACTATTAGGGGGAATACCAGCTGTACTTCCAAGGGCAAAGTGTTCCAGGATTTGGAGACTATGAAAAGCATTTCTTATTGGCCTGTGGCCCTTTGTATTCTCATAAGGGTGGGACCTTGAACACCCCCCTCTTTGAATTCAGGAACCAGCAAATTCTGCCTGGAGGAAATGGTTTCTAAGGTACCCTGGAACAAACCTATATAGAGCCTTATAGGTTAAAAACAGCATTTAATTGGTTTTAGAAGGCTATTAGCAACCTATGCTGCAGAGAATAGAATTACACTTTCATAATGATTCTCACCTAGTGTCATTTTGGCTGCTGCACTCTATCAACTTCTGAATAATCATCAAAAGTGTGCGCGCACACACACACACACAGACAGACACAGACACACACCCAGAGCACATGCAATTCCAACATGTCCAAAGAGCATGAGTTACTCTTACCAGGGTTTCCAGGTCAAAATAGGGTTGCAACTGGCTCATCAGCCCCTGCTGGGCAATGTCTCCCAGTTATAGTGTCCATCTGCTGCTCCAGCAAGAGCACGGAGTCCACAAATACCCACAGGCTGCAGACAACCCTGTCCAAAGACTATAGTGAGTCCATTTTGGCCCCAAGATATTTCTCAATAACTAGGACGCATATATTGCTAGAATTTAGGTTTGATTCTAGCCACCCAGACCCTCACAATCTCTTGGCTTTAAGTTAGAAAATGATACACAATTGAGTTACTATCAATGAGCTGGTGGTATTTCATCCCTGATGGATCTAAATGTGGTCCAGTAATATATGTAGGCAGACCCAGCCTTAGCAAATAGACATAGTAGGTAGAAACTTACTGCAGATGCTAAAAAGCAATGTAGAAAGGAAGTAAATTGTTCTTTAAAAGTTTAAAGTTTTTGAATGTTTCAAGCACTAGTAGAAGAGAAAAGAATTTTAAACTCAAATGTGTTATGTAGCCATACATATGGCATCTGTCTGTTTATCAAATGTATATAGCCACCCATCTTTCAAAAAATAACCATTTGCTTTCCTCTTGGCTGATTCATTATATGTTTCAAGGTAAAGAAAGGACAATAATTATTGTTCTTGCTTTTCACTTTAGATATCTTACTCTGTTGTCATTTTTATAGCCAGGGAGCAGTCAATTTAATTATGCTTTCTTTTGGAATAACATTGCTTTTCACAAACTGTTATACTGTGATAGTAAAATGTATCTGCATAGTCATTGTAGGGTCTATTCCTCGTTTCAGCAAGAGCATGCTTGGTGGATCACAGCACCCTCATTTTCTCCCTTATGATAGGGGAAAAAACTAGCTGCAGACACACCTTTTCTTTAGTCTGAAACTTCAAAAGGCGTTGGTGGGTCTTTATCATAAATAAATAGGCTGCATGTATAAAGACCTATAAAATCTGTCTGAGGTGAACGCAGCTAATCTTTGAGTTACAGCCTTTTGTTCAATCACTATTTGAAGTGACAATGCATTGAACAGAGGGATTTATAACTGGTCCTCAGAGTTCTGGCTATGGTCATAGCAACAAAATTCAGTCACATGTTTGCCATTTGTCAACTTCCCTGCAGGCCTTTCACAGGGAAAGTCAAGTAAGTTTCTCCCTCCCCCTTAGTCTTTTTAGCTTACGCGCATCATGCCCTTCTTTCCCCCATCATTTGCATGCACCCAGCACCCCCTGCCTCAGTCTCCCAGTCCTCGCATGGATGCACTCACCCTCACTCACTCATGCATCCACGCATGCATATATACTATATTGTCTTTCAGTGTCTTCCCTGTGACTGCATGTACCCCTCACCCTCTTTTTCTCATTTCCTCTGCAGTAACACATACACATGAACCTTATGTTCTCTTTCCCTGGCCTCCATCACTCACATCTATGTCCTGTGCTGAGCCTCTCAGGGTCTCTACCACTCCCTGCAACACTTCTGCACTTTTCACCTGGGACTCCGTCTGCTTCTTACTTAATAACCCACCTCTCTGGGTTATGACAACAGCCAGACTACGAGGATTTCTGGTTGCTAAGTGATGAAATTGGGCAATGTCATATTTTACACCTGCATCATTTAGCAATGGCAATTCCATTTCCAACTGCAGATGTAACTCAAGGGCTACCTGTACACACTATGCATATTTATATATTGCTAACTCAATTTGGATGGTACATTATTACAATTAAAATAGCAGCTGTTAAAATACTGGCATAGTATGTTTAATTCCTAAATGCCAATTGAAATGAGACAAAACCTCCTCACTTTTTTTTCTGTAAAACGTAAGAGGAGGAGACTGCTCCATTTTCCTTGAAGGTACTTTTTATTTGGAACAGGCAATTAATTGGTTTCTCCGTCAACCCTTGATGTTACTGTTCTGAGAAGAAAAGCTAACCTTGGTAGAATAGGTTACTCATCATTTCCCTTGTGAATCATCCTTATTCTACTCGTGTTTGGCAGCTTGCCAATAATTGTAGGAGGAAAAAAGCAGAAATCTGAAGCTGTTTAAAACTATTCTTTTCTTGGTCTGTTCTTATATTGAATAGGATGGGGAGATGGTAGTCATTTTGCTACCATTATAAAAAAAATGGCTCTTTGGGAAACGACATCTCAGAAAATTTTATACAGCTTCAAAAGAGCCAGCATTATTTGTCATGAGATAAAAAGAAATGATATAAAAACTGGAAAGTTCTTAAATGGCACTCCTCTGTGCATTTATCTCAAAGTAACTTCAATTGAACTCAGGGAAACTTACTTGCAAGTAAATAATCACTTTGGGTTTAGATCCAGTTTTTCTTTGATCTGAATTCTTCTCACAGGAAAGTCAGTTGCAAGAATGGGGAGATTGTTTGCTTGATTATGTCTGTAGTTTTGGAAAGTTGAGGCACCATCCAGAATGGTTCGGAAGAAGGCCTTAATAGCTTAGAAGAAAGAAGAGTTCAGAGAAGTTTGTCTCAAATTTTTTTGTAGAATGCTTCAGCTTAATCTCACTCCTTTCTGTAAATGGAAAAGATGGTATAGTGAAATCTATAATCTGTACAATTGCCAATCCTGCATAGAGTGTCTACTTAAAATCCCCCTATGTACTTCCAAATTAAAATAGATGTAATTGAATATCATTCTGAAATGGATAATTCTGTAACAGTTCGACCATTTTTTTCAAATATTTTTATTTTTTGTTTTTGCAGACATGGAGATATGCTATTTCTTTTTCCATCGAACGCACCTGGCTCTTCCTCTGAGAACATGGATACCTCAATTTCTCAAGGAATACGTCCACTAGGTGTTCCCCAGGTGGTAGAAGATGAAATTGATCAGTACCTAATAAAACAGGATGGGAAAATTTATAGAAGCAGAGACCAGCAATTGTAAATATCGTTGTGTTTTCTTATTCCACAAAATTCCTCACAGTTTGCTGTTTGTTTCCTTCTTTTCCTTCTCTATTTCCCATTCTCAAAGGTAACTAAAGTAATCCCATGTCAATTCATAATGAAGCATTTCCCCACAATTTGGTAGTAATTTAGTTCTCTGAGATGGGTTGATAATAACTAAGATGCTACATGTTTCAGCACTGCTTATGTGGAACAACTCAAAAATGGATTCTTTCTTTAGAAATCTGGAAAATTGATGTATTGATCTCCAGAACAGGCCATGGGGAAAAATGGTACTGGCTTTGTAGGAAATTCAGCCTCGTACTATTTTGATAGAAGTTTTGTCTTTGTATGTAATGAATACATGACTATATATTGTTCAGTAAATATCTGCTCTGAAATTCTCAGAAAGCCTCAGACAGATTTGTAATCTTATTCCTTTAAAAAAAATACATTATTGTTCATAAAGAACACTGACAGTCATTGAAAGGATCTGATCCATGTTAATTGTTATTAGACTTACCTGACCTTCAAATCATTTAGAGCTTTGTAGAATGAAGTGCATCTTAGTAATCATTTGTTAAAAAGCACATAATGAAATAATATTGTAGCTTACTACTTGAGTAATCAATTTGTTTCCATATAAAATCTTGGAGTGCCACAATTTGGCCTATGTCCTTAAATCTATAGTGTAGATGTAATAATACCGTGTTTCTCCAACAATACGGCCTCCCCCAATAGGAAGTCCCAGCATGTTTTATAGGCATGAAATGAAATTAAGCCCCTCCCCCCAAATTAAGGCCTATATTAAAACTTGGGGAATGGTGGGGGGGCTTGCTGTTAGGAAGTACTTTTGTTGCACACCCGGATATGGTGCTGCCTGCGTTGACCCTGATACGAAGTGCCCCACCAATGCCGAGGTCAACATCCAAGCCGTCGCCACCTGCCCGAAGATGCAAGGGGGGAGGGAATTAAGTCACCCCCGAAAAGATGGCCTAGCCATTTTTGGGGGGCTCAAAAAAAAAAGTAAGACCCAGCCTTATTATATGAGAAACACGGTAGTTAGACATGAATAATTTCAGCCAAGTCTGGGTAAAATATGGAGTAGCTTCTTATTTTAGCCAAACTTAAATTGTGCAAGAGAGCTGTAAGCATGTAATATAAGCTTGACTTGCTTTTATTAAATGCAATTGCTTATTCAGAATTCCAGTATTCTCAGTAAAAGTCCTGCCTGTCTTGAATTTAATCATTGTGGTTGGACTAACTGGATTTCTAGTAACAGCAGCAAAGGATGAGAACTATTCAGTCAGCTAACATACAGAAGCCCTTGATTTAACATTATGAATTATGAGGAAGAAGCTTCTGAAGTGACAACTGCGACATTTTTAGGCCATAAACATAGGCAGTAGCCCTCACTGGATCATTTATTGCAAACCTTCTGGGTCTTGCTGAGGATGACACTGGATGGCTGATTAGTTTGAAGAAAATTTCTAATTTAATTGTACATTTAAAGCATGCTTAGAATTGTGCATCCCAAACATCAACAACATGGAAGATTTGAAATTGCCACAAACAAATATAGGGTGGTTTATGCCTGTGCAAGAGCAAAATTGATAATTTATCAATGCTAAATGTCTTATTCAAGTTATAATATTACAGATGTTACCTTTAAGTAAAAATATATTTGTTTGGAATCTAAGCTGGGGCTGAATTTCATAATAGTCTTCATGTCCTTCTAATTATTGAACTTTTGAAATACTTGAGCTTCTATAAGTAAGCAAGGGAAAAATGAACTGAATTACAGAAAGGCCACATAGATACTTTGTTGTTAAGCCAGTTAGGAGAAGTCATATCACGAAGGTATGGACATGATTGTAGACAATTTGCTTGGTTTTTATCTTCCAAATCTTTTACACCTGTAAAACTTCAGAACTTCAGAGATGGCGCATGCTTTAGTATTTCTCAGATATATTGAGAAGCTCAGAACTGCTTTTGATAATCATTTTGTTCCTAGCTGGAATCTTTAAAGAGACATGAAATATATTATTCTCACAGGCTACACTGAGAACATTGTAGTAGTTGGTGTCTGTCTGAGGAAATGGTATTGTGACCACCAGAAGGCTACTTTTGGAGTATAGCTATACATTTTAGAGGAGATCTCTATTATTAGTAACTATTATAAGAATCTGATTTAAACTTTTATAATGTGTTATTTCTTTTAAGGTTAGATAGGTCTACACTGCCCTTTTATGTAGTTTTCCATGTATTGGAATGATTGCTTCAGTGAAGATCAAAAACCTTTGAATATTGAAGTATTGTTGGCAGTTGTGTGATTTTGAAAAAAGTGCTCATGAAAACATCATAGGCAAAAAAATCTATTTTGTTGAATTAATGCCTACACACACACACACATATTGAAAGTTGCTAAGAACACAGTAACTTTTATGAAGAAAATGCCAATAGCAGAGAAAGAAAGTTGTCTTGAAAGATCTGCTGTTAAAATAAATATTGAGTAAATGAAAGATTTTTAAAATATTGAATAATAGTCCATTGCCTCCTTGAATAGTTGGAAATGGAACATGGTGCTCTGGATCTTTTCTACAACAGTATTACCAATCCATCTATCTATTCTATTATTAGCTAAAATAGCATTGTATCTTATCAGTACTCTCCATAATTACATTTCTGAAATTAGGGAACAATTTTAGTGTAGTTGGCAATCAGCACAGTAACTCTTAGCTGATGACCATCGAACTATTGAAATGCTCCAATGGTCACATGATCAAAATTAAGATACTTCACAGCCTGTTCACATTGAGGACCACAAGGTGTGCTTCAACTTCACTTACTCACCTGTCTTCTCTCCATCCTTGTCCTTTTGACCTTGCATTCTGCTTCCCTCTGCATCCCCATTGCCCTGCATTCAGCTGCCCTTCTCTACCACACCAGTTGACCTTCTGTTGATGAGGTATGCCTGGTCTGGCTCACTGCAGCTGCTGGCTGTTTGAGACCTTCTGAAGACCTTGTCAGTAGCAGGCAGAAGCAGAAGAAAATTGTGAAGATCAGCTGGGATAGCAGGAGTGCAGAGTGCCAGGGGTGACCACAAAGACAGACATAGTGGATAGATAGGCAGGTGGAAGGAGTTGAAACAAAAGCAACCCAGCAAGGCAGAAGAAACATGAGGTCCTCACCTAATGACTGCTGGGTCCCGACCTAACAACTGCAACATGGAACTGCTATTTCTGAGGGGTGCAGTCACATGATGTTTTGCTTAATGTCTGCTTTGCTTATCAATGGAAGTTCCAGTCTGTTGGGCCCGTATTAATTTATGAAACTGTGTTAAGTATTAATCTGTAAAGCTTTACAAAATAGAGTGCTTTTCTGTTTTTGCCAGTAAATTTAGCTGCTGATGTTCTCTTTACACAGATGTCGACATGGTCCATTGGGTAAATGTGTACATTGTGTACCTTTAGAGGTAAGCAGATAAATGAAAGCTATTATAGTGATACTTTATAAGGTAAAAGTTTTCTTGATGTATAAAGTTGCTTTAATGGCACCAGTAGAGAGGATGTTGTTGAAAGTTTAATGTATCCTAGCTGTGCTGATAATGGTTAAAGAGGCAAAATTGGACCCTTGGATATACCTGTCATATCAAAACTTGGATTTATCTGTTTTTGACATCTGGCTTTTTGCAATAGTGATTTTAACAGGATATACTATTTCATGTTACAAGTTGCAAGAAAGCATATGCAGTTGGTATTTTCCACTTATATTGGAAGTAGATTTTTTTCCTTTTTAAAAGCTACAGCTGAAAGCTGCTTATTTGGCCGGGGGAGGGGTACGCTTATATCCTGCACTGTTTTTATTAATGACTTATATAATAACCTTTTAATCATTTTTAGTTGTGTGCAGATTCTTCAGTTAGCTAGGTGACCTCTGCTAGAATCCTCTAGCTTTGTTTTTAGCTCTGTAAGCTAAAAAACAAGAATATTACATCCATGAAACAGGTCGGGTTTCAAAAGCTATTTTGTACAAGAGTAAAATATTTTAACTTGCGGGAGAGGGAGAAGAAAGGGCTCCACTATTACTCTCAGAATAGTAATTGCTGTGGAAAAAGAGTATAACATTGCCTAATTATTTCCACATTGAATGCCAGCAGAGTATTCAGACTAAAATATCCATTTGTACGGTGATCAATGTATTATCAAGCAGGTGTCTGACCTGGTTTTCCTTTGTGTGTGTGGGTTCTTGGCAGCCTTTTGATGAGGATTATTTAAACCATCTGGAACCTCCCGTGAAGCATATGTCATTCCATGCCTACATCAGGAAACTGACCGGAGGTGCAGACAAGTAAGAAACTTGGTACCTACTGCAGGGGAGTAGAAAGATGACATAGATAGCAAAATCTGAAAAAGTAGAAAATGATAGGGCAAAAACAAATTGGCTTCAAATAGTAACATCACTTTTAAATAAGTTCATTATATTGGGCTGAGATGAATTTTATTTTTTTCCCTTGGTTGTTGATCTTAAACTGACCTATACATTGATGCAGCAAAGACATTTTTGAGGAGCGGGTAACAAATCTAGTGTTTTTGTCATATTATCAGCAGAGGTCAGAATAAAAAAAAAAACCTGCCCTAGAAGCACAATCTTTCCATTAATCTGTCACGTACATATCTTTTTATGGTGATTTCTCATAAAAAGTATTCTGTGGATAGAAGGTAGCAAATGTTAAAACATCTTTATTTTTATTATGCTGTGAATCTGCAACTGATGTTTCTCATGTTTACGGTGTATATGTTGATCACACTGTGTTAGCTGTTATTTGCATACTTGATATGTTTGCTAACACCAGTGTAAATGAGAGAAGAGGCAGGTTGGTTTCTGCATTGAACTGCTGTTTCTCCTCTCTCTCTCCCCCTTCCCGGCCAGTTTACAATTAGGATTAGGGAGTTATACGCAGACTGCATATAGTTGTAGAGTCTGGTGGCATCTTCTGGCAGGATGTCTGCTGTATGTTTATTGGTGGTTGTTATTTTTTAAAGATATTAAGCATGTTTCTTCTTTTGTTTAGAGGGAAGTTTGTTGCTCTTGAAAACATTAGCTGCAAGATTAAATCTGGATGTGAGGGGCATCCTCCATGGCCAGAAGGAATCTGTACCAAGTGCCAGCCAAGTGCTATCACTCTCAACAGGCAGGTAAGATGAGTATTACCCATAATAAAAGCTAGCTTTTCAAGATGATGGTGAAAGTTCTTGCTATGATGTTCATTTTAATCAAGCAAAGTTTTAATCTTTTCTGGTCCATACAGTCTGAGAAGTTTTCCCATAATATTATTCTGGGGTTCACATTTAATTTCAAATAGTTTACTCTTTTTTGGAGTGTGAGTGTGTTGGTTGGAAAAGTTACCATATTTTTTGCACTTTAAGACGCTCCAGAATTTTTTGCACTATAAGATGCATGTAGCTTTTGGGAGGAAAACAAGAAAAAAAAAATCTGCCTCTGCCTCCCCGCATCCATCTGGTATTCATCTGGCTAGCCTTCTTATAGCAAACAGCCTGGTCAGCTTCACCCCATTATCGCAGCCCCAGCACATGGCTCGTCAGGGCTCTGCTCCATTGCACCCACCACCTGTTAACTAAATTGAGTTCCTGCTGCTACCAGGGAATGCTGGAGGCTTTGCTGCTGAGCAGCTGATTGGCGGTTGGATCGGCCTCCTGGAATACTGCCGACCAGCTGTTCTAGGTGGTACAGATTGCTGCCGCCGATCGCTGTTTGCTGCCACCACCACCAATCCCCACCACCTATAACAGCTGATTAGCAGTATTCCAGGAGGAATATCCCTCCCCTCTGCTGCAGCATTCACTCTATAAGACGCACAGACATTTCCACCCACTTTTTGGGATGGAAAAAGTGTATTTTATTGTTTGAAAAATACAGTAATTTTGAAAAGGTACAGAAATAGTTCAGGTAAGTGCTTCCTTTCTCCCTACTATTTATTTCTTTTTTAAAAGAGTATTGGAAGGCTTTCACACATTATATCGTTAGCCTTCAACAAATGTTTTATTTCCCTAGAGAGCTTTTAAATTCAAGAGTGACATAGAAGATATTCTTAGGAACTTGTTTTAAAAATGTAGGTCAGTCCCAGGCCTTGTTTGAATTGTACTAAGCCATCAAGATCAACAAAAAAGAAAGCCTGTAAGCTGGGATCATCCTACAAGTGTAAAGTACTAGGAATCGCCTAGGACTGTGACTAAAAGCAGAACAGTGACACATGGAAAGGTGTTTTTTTTTAATTGTTATGTCAGAGTGCCCATAGACCATGATTGGGATTCCACAGAGAAAGTTAGAATTGAATGTCTGGAAATTTACTCCTACTACTGGTATAAATTAGAGGTGCATTCTGATAATTCACTATGCAAGGAGTCCCTTTGAAACTGTGGTATTCAAAAATTGTGTTCTCACTCCAGTTGAACAAGGATTGCTGCAGGATAAAGGATTGTTACAACAATAACTCGATGTCTCTTTGTATTAAATAAATGTTTTATTGGAACAGTGAATTTTTGCAGGTCATTCAAGGTATATATCAGTCATTATGCTATGTTGTATAAAGCAACAACTTAAAATACAAAATGTGTCTATGGATCCAAAAATATTGGAAAAAGTGAAGATCTATGAATGTGTAAAAAATAATTGGCCACATTCAGAAATCACAGTTAACTAAATTCTTTGTTGAACTATGGCTTACAAATTTGTAAGTAATATCTTTGAGAATCATATAGTTGAAGCAGGACTTCCAGAGAGAAGTAGAAAGAGAAATTCTGGATATTTATATGTGAAGTATGCAGAATATAAAGATACCTTCTGAGAATCCAAGCTGAGGTTTTTGCAATTCATGAACCTCTCTAGCTAACATAGCATAAAAGAAGAGAAACAAGCTGAAGTTTTTTCTTCATGAATACAGCTGCCATTGTTCAACTACTTCTGTTAGCAGAAGCAACCAAGTGGGAACGATCAAACAGTATGCTGTTCATCAAAAGAATTTTGGCTTACCATAACTCTAAATGAAGCAAGCTGAGTTAAAAGACAGCAGGCTAATATCTGCAGTTTTATGACTATATTAAACTCTACTGATTCTGATAAGGGGAAGTGTTTAATTATGGTTTTATGTTTTTTTTCAAATGGCAGAAATATAGACATGTGGATAATATCATGTTTGAGAACCATACAATTGCAGATCGTTTCTTGGACTTCTGGAGAAAAACAGGAAATCAACATTTTGGATATCTATATGGGAGGTACACGGAACATAAAGACATTCCTCTGGGTATTCGAGCTGAGGTTTCTGCCATCTATGAACCTCCGCAGGTATCAAATCCTATTCTGAAATCCCCTGACTTGCTCCATTTAGAAGAATGCCTGGGAAACAACATTCCTCTTGTATTTTTTGATAATTGAAATAGAAAAAATTCATTGACGTATTTTGGGGAGAAGAATTTTGCTATGAACAGTCTTGCTTTCAAAAGAAACAAACATTATTTCAGTCTGAATATTTGCACATTCATGTGAAATTAAATCTCTTAAGTGTGTTTATATTAAAGGTTTGGAGGCTCTCTATTAACTTACACTTTATAAATAATTGCTTTCCTATAATCTGAAAAAAATGTCTATGTATACTTCTTTCTGTTTCTGCTGAAAATTATGCCTGCACAATTTTATATGATTGAGGAAGATAGGTTGCCAAGCATGCATTGATCTGTAACAGATAAGGATTTATATTGCAAGTGTGGATGTTTTTAATCTAACACCATGCTGAGCTGAAAGCTTGAATGATAGGCTAAAGAACATTAGGTACATCAAACTGAATCAGCAACAGGAATCTCTTTCTTTCTATAAATTAGAATTTGTCCCTCACATTGGCAAGTCGGCCAGTCTCAGTTGTTAAGCAAGTCATGCAACAATGGCAGAGCTTGATGTTGCTACTTTGAGATCTTCATCAACAACATTTCTATTGCTATTGTTGATAAATTGTTGATAAAGATCTACTTTGAGATCTTCATCAACATTTCTATTGCTATTGTTGATTGTTGACTCTTGTCCTAGCCAAAGTGTTGTTCGATCATCCACATACATGCAGAAGCCCTTGAAACAGCGTTGGCAAGGGGACAGTATCTTGGCATTTTGAGTTTGTAAAAGGCGCCTCTCAACGGTTTATACAGCTCAATAAATTGGTAAGCTTAGGGTGCCTTGGATTTTTTTCAAAACTGCAAGTTCATGTTAAGTCATCAGGTGGCACTGTTCACTGAGTACTGAAGGGTGATTTAGATGGAGCAATAACTAGTTACAACTGTAGAGTTTATCATAATTGTTAGCAATCATAGTAAAGAGGAAAAGTTAATGTAGACTTCTGCTCTAACTAGGTTTCCACATTTTAATCATGATCTGGAAATCAAGCCAATTATTCATCATTGCCATCAGTTTTAATTTTTCTTGCATTCTGGAATGTAAGCAGAAACTCAAAGGGAATTTGCTGATAGGCATAAGATATATGCAAAGGTCCAATTAAACAGAGAACTAAGTTACATTTCCTTCCACGCACCCACCCATCCATCACGTTTCTGTGCCATCCATCTAACCAATTGACTTTACATAAATTAGGGTAAGTGAAAAAACTGTGGCTTCTCTACCATATGTTGGACTTTAGAACAAATTCCTATCCCTGTGTCAGTAGCCCTACTTCCTGAAAGACCAAACAGAATTGGAAAGGTATAAACTGGAGGTATTTTTGAGAATAGAAGTGTTTTTCTGTCCTATTCCTTTTTTTTAAAGAGACAATAAAGCATTACTACAGCCATTTCTTGTATTCTCCATTTTCTAAAATGGAAATCAAGTTCCATGACTTCGCATAATGTAAGGGCTTCTTTCCTCTAAGAAATAAGATGTGGGTTTTGCAAAAAGCAAAAGTAATGTCCAAGAAAGTGGGCTTTTATTGAGAAGAAACTAAGGAATGCTTACAAGATTACATAAGAAAAGAGAAATGTAACTTCACTCTGTTTTTGTGGACTTTGGATATATCTTATGCATACATGCTCTTTGAGTTTGTTCCTATGTATAGAATTCTAGAAGCATTATAAAAGATGCTTATTATTAGGAAGGAACTAAGTAGAGTTTTGCAATCTTGGGATCAACAGTTTTGTAATGCAGACTGAGGTAGCTTTGTGCCTGAGGCAAAAATAGAATTCAGAAATTTCCAGTGTCTTAACTACTACACCAACCTGGTTGTATACACAGATCCATATATATATATATATATGTATATATATTTGTTTACTCAGAGAAGCACAAAGCTGAAGACACAAGCCTGAAGATGATGAATGAGACTTCATCGAAACGTCGCCCAGACACTTCCAATTCTACACGGGAGAAAACCCGAATAACCAAAGATCCCTATATATATTTTGTTCGGGTATTTTCCCACGTCATTGTAGTTATGCCTTTAAAGTTGTAGCAACATTTCGGCAGAATCTCATCTGCCATCATCAGGCTTCTGTATTGTGTCCGTCTGTGAGTCAGGCCCCCACAGTTGTTTCAGTTTTAAATTTGGGGCAGCCTATTGCTGTGCCAGAATGGTTTTTTCTTCATCCCGCCCCTTATCTGCATGTGTGCACCTCCCAGCCCATTTGAAGCCGTTTTCGCTCTCCCCGGAGGTTCAAGGGAAGCCTCTACAGCCTCAGGAGGCCGAAAAACAGGCCTTCTGGAAATACCAGAAGTGCCTGTTTTCAGCTTCTGGAGGGCCTCTGGAGCCCAGAGTAGGTTATTTTTGCCCTCCCAGAGGCTCAAGGAAAGCCTCTGGAGGCCAAAAAACAGGCTCATTTCGGCACTTCCGGTGCAGGTAAGTTTGGCTGGGGCTTGCGTGCCTGCACAAATGGCTCTGTTTCATAGGTTCGCCATGTAAAGGGTCTCCTACTTGAGCAGTTTTGGACTAGAAGACCTCCTAAGTCCCTTCCAACTCTGTTATTCTGATTCTTGAAAGTAAATCTGATTTTATCATGTTCTAAACATTACATGAGTGCAGGTCTGTTATATGCATAAGTGAAACTTCTGTCAATGGGACAAAGTAGCTTGTCTGTTTTCATTCTCCTGATATCTCCTCATTGTGGAAAATGTTATTTTCCCTTTCAGATGCTAACTTGTCTGCCTGTTAAAAGTTAGTTCTCTAATGCTGTTTGTTGTTTTTTTATTTTAGATTGGTACACAAAATAGTCTAGAGCTCCTGGAAGACTCAAAAGCAGAGATTGTGGATGAGATTGCTGCAAAACTTGGTCTAAGAAAGGTATCAAAATACATTTGAGTTGAAATGCTGAAGAAAATGTATTTATACAAGTGAAGAAAACCTTACTAAGTACCAAATCATTTTGTTAATATGCAATTTATACAAACCATATTGCAATATAATTGTATTGCAGTTATGTAAAATAATATGTATTTGAAAGAAAATAAGTATTATAATCTGACAAACAAAAAATCCCTATCTGCTTAATGGAGGAAAAAAGGAAGAAATTCAAAAAAGAAGTAAGTCTGCATTAATAAATAAATAAAACTACCCCATTTTATTCAAATAGAAAAGAAAAGCATAGTTTAAAGTTATGTACTGTTGAAAGTGTATAATCATCATATTTCAGTTTTTAAACAACATATATGTTTAACTTTGACTTGTATTTTGATTTTCTTTATCTAAAGACTGCCAGTGATTTTTTTTAAAATGTGGCACATCAGCTTTCAGATCAATAATTAATTTTCTTATATAGATGGAGGTAATTTATATTGTTAATACCTGTTCCAGAGAAATAAAATAGATTTTATTTCCTGGAGCTTGGGCATTTGTAATCCAGGGACACTAAATTACATGATGAAATATTAATTTGGATTTATGCAAACATCTTTATCCACACATGGAATATTTTTTTTTGGCTATAAGTTTATTTTCTCATATTTGCCAACCTTTTGGGCTGGTAAATATGTTTGAGAGTGCTGTCAGTGTTGTCACAAAATGCCGGGAAGGGCTATGTCACAAAAAAATATTTTCACACAAAACAAGTCAGCGTGATTATAAAAAAGTAACAATTGAAC